>CM066327.1:94412294-95612294 GCA_033807775.1 Saussurea involucrata | reverse complement strand
GCGATTATCAAAGGACTCGACCTGACATGATCGACTGCATAAATAAAGATCACGATGGATCTTTCCCTGTTTACGACTTCAGAGAGTTTTGGGCGCAGATTTTTTCTTGATTTTCTTGCCTTTCTTCGTCCAGTCTTTCCTGAACCCGTAGGAATTTTTTATTTAGTTTAGGATTTTCAAGGTCTAGGACGACCATATAAAGTGTGACCCTTCAGCTTGCGTATGCGTCGCAAATCTATTGCTAGGAAACCTAGGAAGAATTGGGATATTTGGGTTTTTCAGAAGTGCAAATCAATTTAACAGGGTTGGCAATGTCGATAGAGCCTAGAAGCACCATTAAAAACGAAGAAGATCTCGACGACTTTAGAAGTCTAGCGAGGATTCCCATGGGAATCACCGTAAGCAGGGCTGGCAAGGTTCGGCCGGAATTGTGCCCCGAGGGGTATGTCGTTATATATGAATACCCGTTTAAGATAGGCTTTCACTGGCCATATTCGCTACTGGCCAAGGAGTTCATGTGCGAATTCGATCTTTCACCGGGGCAACTGATGCCCCAGTTCTGGCGAGTTAGCCTGATCATCAAATGACTTACCTCAAACTGGAATACACCAATGAATGTGAGGGACCTACTGGCGGCATATAAGGTCAAAAGTGATCGGTACCGTCGTTATAGTTTGTTTTCAAGGCACAAGGGCGATCGTACCTTGGTTTTAAATATTGCGGTCAACGACCGCAAATGTAAGACGAGGTATGTATTCGTGCGGGTGTCGATGCTGGACACTGACTGGATTAGATCTGGTTGGAATATGGCAGGTGAACTTTTAATTGTTTATCGTATGTCTTATGTTACTCTGTTGCTCGGTTGTTTTTCGACTGATCTTTTTTCTTACGTGTAGATATTGATTTCGACAAGGTAGATCCGGACGACGCTTCCCAGGATAAGGTCAAAAAGTTCCTGAAGTTTAGTATTGAAGATCGATCGTACATCACGCGTCATTTGGTAGATGAGGATGACGACATTGTTTTCTTAAGCGACATAATGAGGATAGGTAGAGAAGAGGAAGAAGAACACGAGAGAGAGGAGAAGGAGGAGGAGATGGAAGTAGAGATAATTGGTAAGTATCCCTTTCTTTCTGCTCGACCTAATCTATCTTTGTTCTCAATCATCTAATTCTTTCTTTTATCATACAGGAGAATCTCGGGCGAAGATGACGCCTGCAGCCGCCAAGAAGATGGCTCAAGTCGAGCTAGCTCGCAAGGCGAGGGTAGACAGGGGGAAGGATACCTCAACAACTGGGTCGGGGGTCCTAAAGAGAAAAGAAGTCCCGACATCTGGGTCGGGTCTCCCAAAGAGGACGAGAATGTCCGTTATGAGGGAACCATCGTCAAGGACGGGTGGTTCATCGAGAGGCGTCCCGTCTGAAAGGGCGAAGGTGTCGACCGTGTCTGTCGAGAAGGTTTCTGACACAAGGTCTGTTGATACTGCGCAACCGGCGATGATGTCTCCTCTTGCCGCGTCAGCCCCTCCTCTGCCGACAAGGGCAAGGGCGTGCAAACGTGCTCTGGAACGACGATGAACTTTACGTTGCCGTCGGATTTTTTGGATGATAACGTCCTAGACGGGACGAAACTGTTCCCTCATTTGGGAAAGTATCAATTCTCTTCTTTCAGAGAGTGATTTGACGGGGTTTCTCTCGAGGATACTGAGGCCCATGTTGCTGGATTAGCATTCATGGTAAGTCTGTCTTTTAAGACTTTTGTTTTTCATCTGTTGTCGACGTCGTATACTTTGCTAATGTGCTTTCATATATATTTCAGACGTTTCAGTCATCTTTGGCGTTGCATGCTAAAACGACAAAGGTAGAGGGTTTAATGGCTTCTGCTATCGAGAAAGAAGACGCGACATTAGAAAGGGAAAGGTCCACTTTAGAACGCGAAGAGGCGGCGTCGGTGAAACTCGACGATGTCTTGAACGAGCTGGAGTCTCTTGATCACTCAAGGGATGACGTGAACTCACATTTAAAGGAATCCCTATCTTTGATGCATAATCAAAGGGAGAAGCTGGAGTGGATGAAGGAATCCCTAGTCGTGAAGGGGAAAGAGGTTGAGGACTCCAAATCCAAAGCCGTGGATTAAGAGAAAGAGTTAGAGGAGTAGAGGGATGAGAATAAATCCCTCTTTTCCTTCGCTCGACTCATTGCTCAAGCGGCTATCATGCGAAGTTACTTTCTAGGCAAGAATCCTGTGGCCTCAGCGTCGGATGAGTTGGCTCTGTTCTTCAAGGAGGTCGGGACCGAGAGAGACCTCGACTCGGATGATGAGAAGGAGGTCGAGGAGGAGGAGGGTCTCCAGGGCGACGTGCCGGGTGATAACTCTATTTTTAGAGTTATTATTTCCATTTATTTTCCACTTTATTTT
Source organism: Saussurea involucrata (assembly GCA_033807775.1). Lineage (NCBI taxonomy): Eukaryota > Viridiplantae > Streptophyta > Magnoliopsida > Asterales > Asteraceae > Saussurea > Saussurea involucrata. The sequence continues at coordinate 95,609,876 of CM066327.1, read as the reverse complement.
TGTCAATTTTAGCCATTTCATTTCTAAAAACCCCCATTCTTGTTATAATTCTCGAAAATGAGCAAAAGGAGTGAACCATAGTATTTAATGAATTATTTGGTGGAATTTGGGTGTTTTCAGGTTTTATCCTGCAGTGACCACTGTTGTGCTCACTCCGGTTCCCCATTGCTACCGCTGGAAAAGACAAAAAGAAGAAATCTGAGTGAGACAGCATGGTGGGGGCAGTTAGAAGGTTCAGCAACAAGTACAAGCATGGGGATTATTTTATTCTAGGCTTGCTCCTAAAGAAGATGGCAAAGTGAATTTAATATTCATACCTAAGAGCCTATAAGTCAACTTTTTGAAGAGTCCCATGGTTAGAAGCATCAAGCCCTTGGTTAAAGAAGAAACATGGGGCACAAATGGTCCTTGTGCTCCCATAATTCAGCTGATGCAAAGTCAAAAGACCTCATTGTGTATTACCTAAGCTCTTTCCTTGGTGTATAAAAGGAAGGGCTTGGGTCATTTAATAGAGAGCATTGTCAATCTTTAATTTTAGCAAGCATCTTATTTTGTAGACTTAAATTCTCTCAAGTTTAGAACAATTGTTAGTTTTAATTTTCTGCAGTAGTGTAACTTTAATTTCTGGTGTTTTTAAAGTTCTAGTTTAACTTTCAGTTGTAGTTCTCGAACAGTGGGCAACTTACGTTCCCCACTGTGAGCAGTAATTCAAAGTCACTTTTTCAATCATGTCTAAATCTTCATCTTGTGTTTTATTTACTTCAGTTATGTTGGGCTAAACATCCTTTGGGATGTAGGCTAGAGAAGTACCTAGATTTTAGAGAAAATGCTTGAGTAATCTTTATACTTAGAATATTTGTTGTTTTGGTTATTCATTCTCGATTATACCCCAAGGATGCGAACAAGCCGATCACTTGTAAGGATCTAAAAGTCTAGTTCTCAACTCAGAAATGGGTAGAACGTAGTGACACGAGCTTGGATAATGCTAGGGAGTTCGAAAGAATTCTTATGACACTTACGAGAGTGAGGTCAGCACAGTGAGCTAATCTCTCCCCACTGGAGTAGTAGACAAGCTAATTTGTGTATTTAAAACACTTAGAGTATTTGTCTCTACACATTCCATCGAGGCCCGAGAGGGTCCATTCTGAGATTACCATTGACAAAACAACAAGTACAACTAGTATGGGATTTTTACTTAACGGTGTGAGTATTTTGTAACCGGGCTTTTCTAGCGAAAAGACCGACTTCAATTACTAGGATCACTTTTTGAGATCAAGTATTTACTATAAAATCTAGGGAAAATCTAACCTACATTCCATCTTTTAAATCTTTAGTAAAATCGTTAAAAGTAGTTATTTCACCAAACCAACTCAAGATATTATTTTCCTCTCTAATCGAAACTTGTAAAAGGAGCTCATGAGAACCGAATTGTCTTGATTGTCCAGTCCCTTTGGAAACGATTCCGGTATTTTACCGACTATTACTTGCTGTGAAGATCATAGTGGACAGTGTACACTTGCACTTCCCACTGTGGACAGTTTGCAACCCACTACGAAATACACATATCGCTTTTATACGCAACAAGTTTTTGGCGCCGTTGCCGGGGACTGGCGTGATTTTAAATCTCAAGACATTAGTTTTTGTTCGAGCCCGAGTAACTCGTTTTTCTAAGCTTTTCGTGTTGCATGCCACGGCAACAACACGAACCTTTGGTACCAATCGATCTTGAAATAGAAAAAACCTTTAGAAGAAGACGTAAAGGTAAAAAAAAATACAAATCGACAACCCTCTGTGAACCCCACTGTGAACATGGCAGGTGTGGGAGGTGAAAGGCCCATCAACCCACCAATATTGGAGACCACAGTGACGATTGCCGATAGCAAAGATCGAAAAATACGGGACTATGCTACTCCGGGACTTAATGATTTAAGCTCCGGGATTCTAAGGCCCAACATTATTGCACAACACTTTGAACTCAAACCGGTGATGTTTCAAATGATCCAAGTTATGGGTCAATTTGGAGGATTACCGTCTGAGGATCCACACTCGCACTTAAGATCTTTTTTGGAATTATCAGACTCTTTTCAACTTCAAGATGTGTCTGATGTGGCCTTAAGGCTGAAACTCTTCCCTTTTACATTGAGGGATAGAGCCAGAGCTTGGCTAAATTCACAACCACCAAATTCGATAATTACATGGGCAAATCTTGCTGAAACGTTTTTACAAAAATACCTTCCTCCTATGAGGAATCTCAAGTTTCGAAATGATATCATTTTATTTCAGCAAGGTGAGGATGAGGCAGTTTCTGATGCATGGGAACGTTTTAAGGAACTTTTACGAAAGTGCCCACATCACGACATCCCACATTGCATCCAATTGGAGACCTTTTACAATGGTCTTTCCAATGATGCCAAGATCATCCTAGATGCCACAGCTGGTGGAGCTTTTACAGCTAAAACCTACAATGAAGGGTATCAAATCCTAGAGAAAGTGTCCAATAACAACACCGAATGGTCAAACCCTAGGGCAAACACACCAAAAACCAACTCCATTGACTCAGATGCACTTAAATCCATTAATGCACAACTAGTAGCCTTAACTAAACTAGTTTTAAATGGAAATATAGGACAGGTCAATTCAGCAGTGGGCACTCCACAACTCCCTGAGAGTTGTTCTTTTTGTGGAGAAGAGCATACCTTTGACTACTGTCCTGGAAACCCTAAGGCTGTTAATTTGATAGGAACTCAATCTAGAAATAGCCCATTTTCACAAACCTACAATCCGAATTGGAGAAATCACCCTAACTTCTCCTGGACTTTGAATCAAGGATTTCAACCCCCTAGGGTGAGTCAAGGACAAAACAGGCCACAAAATCCACCTGGATTTCACCAGCCTAGTCATTTTCACAGTGGGCACTCTCCACAAAATTTTCACAGTGGGCAGTCCCCACAAAATTTTCACAGTGGGCAGTCCCCACAAAATTTTCAACAAAGACAACAACACGCACTTGATGCACCATCTTCGCTCGAATCATTACTGAAAGGTTTCATGAGTCAAACTCAAGCAGCCATGAGAAATTTTGAGACTCAACTAGGACAATTAGCCGCCGAAGTTAAGAATAGACTACCCGGTAAATTGCCTAGCGACACTGAGCATCCTAAGGGACTAGGAATAGAACATGTCAAGTCCATAACGCTTAGGAGTGGAAAGGATCTGAAAGACATTGTTTTCGAGTCTGATGATTCACCTCAAATACCCACTGTCATTCCCACAGTGGGCACTTCTCAAGTCACTGTCATTCCCACAGTGGGCACTCCTCAAGTCACTGTCATCCCCACAGTGGGGAACGACATCCCTGACCTTCCCACTTTTGGACCTGTTCCCAAACCTACTGTTTCAAAGCCAATACCACAGCAAACTCAAATTGACCCACGAAACATTCCCTTTCCTCAAAGAATGAAGCCTAAAAATGTCGATGTTCAGTTTAAAAAATTCTTAGACATTTTTAAGCAACTTCACATTAACATACCCTTGGTAGAGGCTCTCGAGCAAATGCCAAGCTATGTTAAATTTTTAAAGGATATTTTGAACAAAAAGAGAAAGTTGGGTGAATTTGAGACTGTGGCTTTGACCGAAGAATGTAGTGCCCTCTTTACTAGCAAGATTCCACCTAAGTTGAAAGACCCGGGTAGTTTCACCATTCCATGCACAATAGGAGTACAAGAAGTAGGTCAAGCACTCTGTGATCTAGGAGCTAGTGTCAACTTGATGCCACTGTCCATTTTTAAAAAGTTAGGTATTGGAGAGGCTAGACCCACAACCGTGACATTACAACTAGCCGACCGGTCCATTGCCTATCCCAAGGGAAAAATAGAAGACGTTTTGGTCCAAGTGGATAAATTTATCTTCCCCGCCGATTTTCTAGTTCTAGATTATGAGGCCGATAAAGAAATCCCAATCATCTTAGGGCGTCCGTTTCTTGCAACCGGACGTACTTTGATTGATGTGCACAAAGGGGAACTCACGATGCGAGTTAATGACCAAGAGGTAACATTCAATGTCTTCAAGGCCCTTAAGTATATAGACACCGAAGACTGTTTTGCTTTGAGTTCGATTTATGGATCCCACAGTTTTGAGACAGTGCCCACAGTGAGAAGCACAGTGCCCACAGTGGGGAGTAAGAGTGAGCACTCCGACTCTAAAAATGATGACACTTTTGAGGATGAGTGTAACGAAATTTTGGCAGCTTTTGAGTTGCTAGATTTCAAGGAGAGACATGTCAAACTACCATATAAACATCCCCCTGACTTGAATTTGAAGTCATTGCCTTCCCACTTAAAGTATGCCTACCTCAATGAGTTAGAGGAACTCTGTCACCACTCCTACATAAATGAAAAAACCAACAAGGAGAAGATCAAGAGGTGGCCTGACCAAAAAATCACTCATGGAAATTTTGTGGAGGGACAAAAAGTGCTACTTTTTAATTCAAGGTTAAGGATGTTTCCGGAAAAATTAAAATCTCGATGGAAAGAGCCTTACACTGTGGTCAAGGTAAGTCCTTTTGGAACTCTGGACTTAATGGCTCCTCAATTCGGAAAAATCTTTAAAGTCAATGGACAAAGGGTGAAGCACTTTCTGAGCGACAGCGCCCACTCTCCATCCCGCTCTGGTTAAGCAATGTCACAACCGTTTGTAAATATTTTATTTCAGTTATTGGCTGACTTTTTATTATTTTTGGTCTTTTTAATTCTGCATGGTAGTTTGTTTTAATGTGTGTAGGAGAAATTGCCGCTTTTTGGAGGAAAAATCAAGAAAAAGCTTCGCAGTGGGGAGATGCATGTCCCTGCGTTCCCCACTCCAAATCTGAAGAAGGATAGGACGGTTTTTGAGGGGCCCAAGGCTGACACACATCAACTTTTTCTTACAAATCAGTCAACTTTTGCTGCCATCTTACACCCATTTCTCCATTTTTCAAGAAAAGCTATCATTATCACTCTCTCTCTCTCCAAAAAGGACCGTTTCCCTCCATTTTATTACCCAAAAGATAAACCCTTTCCATTCTAAATTCCAAAAACCACCTTTACTCCAAATATTCAAAAACACACATACTTTTCTTCTCCATTTTTCTCTCTCGAACCACACCAACCCAACCCTACCAAAAAAAATCCTTGCACTTAAAAAGAAGAAAGAAAAGGTTGAGAGAAAGAGGAAGGAAGAGGAAGAAAGGCTGACAAAGGAAGAGGAGGAGAGGAAACAACGAGAGAAAGCCGAACGGTTGGCAAGAGAGGAAGAGGAAGAGGAAAGGATTAGGGTCGAAAAGAAGATGGTTTCGAGGAGGACTCTGGCGACAGTTCACCGCAAGCAACCCCGACCCACTAATGGTTTGTTAAAACAATGGTTTCGCTCGTTTGCTCCCTAAAACAATTTTATTTTGCTGTTTTGTTTTAATTTCTGCCTATTGCTAGGCGTTTGACAATATTTGCTGTTTTTGGGTATTGAATGCATGGAAATCCTACTTCTGGGTAGGTACTTTTGGGTACTAACGTAATTGTTGTTTGAATGCTTGTTTGATCTCGTTTCCATTTCAAGGTACAACTTTCGGCTTCCGACTTAAAAAGGTCCCTTTTGTAAGTACGAATCTCAACTTGATACCGTGAAATGATATAGGCCGTTTTTCGCATCCAAAACACGATCCTTTTTGTACCCCAAACCACCACCTTTGTTCGTTAATTCAATGTCACAGTAGGGACACTGTGAGATTTTAAGTTTGAGGTGGGAACTTCCAGAGTGACCTCCAGTCTTCCCACAGTGGGGACACTGTGAAGTCTAAGTTTGAGGTGGGTAAGCCATACCCCCCTCCCAAAAAAATATATATATACAAAAACAGAAGAAAAGCGGAGTGTCACTAACAAACTTGATGGTGTGCCTTTCTGGACCATCAAAGTGTTCACTCCCAGAAAAAGATGGTTTGCCTATTCTGGACCATCGGAATACCTACTTTCACAAAAATAGCCATACCCAAAATAAAGCCTGAAAGTGTGCGTACATACCCATGAAAAATCCAAAACACCCACATCTTGAAATAAAAATCTCCAAGCGAGATTTTCGGTCCATGTTTGGAAGTACTTGCAAACCCCTTGGGAAAATATTCAAAGCCATAAACCCATCGAAACCAAAAAAGCCCTATTGATTAATGCAAAACAAGGGAAAGATTTCGTCAAACACAAAAGTGAAATTTTCAAGTTTGGAACCGAAGGAAGTATCGAAGGAAGGAGATCAACGGCCATTCAAGTCAAGAAGTATGTAAGTCCCTAAAAGTTCTACCGCATTTTGTTCATTTTATTTCTTTCTTTTTATTACTTGGGGACAAGTAATGGTTTAAGTTTGAGGTTGTGATAACTCTATTTTTAGAGTTATTATTTCCATTTATTTTCCACTTTATTTTTGTCAATTTTAGCCATTTCACTTCTAAAAACCCCCATTCTTGTTATAATTCTCGAAAATGAGCAAAAGGAGTGAACCATAGTATTTAATGAATTATTTGGTGGAATTTGGGTGTTTTTCACGTTTTATCCTGCAGTGACCACTGTTGTGCTCACTCCGGTTCCCCACTGCTGCCGCTGGAAAAGACAAAAAGAAGAAATCTGAGTGAGACAGCATGGTGGGGGCAGTTAGAAGGTTCAGCAACAAGTACAAGCATGGGGATTATTTTATTCTAGGCTTGCTCCTAAAGAAGATGGCAAAGTGAATTTAATATTCATACCTAAGAGCCTAGAAGTCAACTTTTTGAAGAGTCCCATGGTTAGAAGCATCAAGCCCTTGGTTAAAGAAGAAACATGGGGCACAAATGGTCCTTGTGCTCCCATAATTCAGCTGATGCAAAGTCAAAAGACCTCATTGTGTATTACCCAAGCTGTTTCCTTGGTGTATAAAAGGAAGGGCTTGGGTCATTTAATAGAGAGCATTGTCAATCTTTAATTTTAGCAAGCATCTTAGTTTGTAGACTTAAATTCTCTCATGTTTAGAACAATTGTTAGTTTTAATTTTCTGCAGTAGTGTAACTTTAATTTCTGGTGTTTTTAAAGTTCTAGTTTAACTTTCAGTTGTAGTTCTCGAACAGTGGGCAACTTACGTTCCCCACTGTGAGCAGTAATTCAAAGTCACTTTTTCAATCATGTCTAAATCTTCATCTTGTGTTTTATTTACTTCAATTATGTTAGGCTAAACATCCTTTGGGATGTAGGCTAGAGAAGTACCTAGATTTTAGAGAAAATTTTGAGTAATCTTTATACTTAGAATATTTGTTGTTTTGGTTATTCATTCTCGATTATACTCCAAGGATGCGAACAAGCCGATCACTTGTAAGGATCTAAAAGTCTAGTTCTCAACTCAGAAATGGGTAGAACGTAGTGACACGAGCTTGGATAATGCTAGGGAGTTCGAAAGAATTCTTATGACACTTACGAGAGTGAGGTCAACACAGTGAGCTAATCTCTCCCCACTGGAGTAGTAGACAAGCTAATTTGTGTATTTAAAACACTTAGAGTATTTGTCTCTACACATTCCATCGAGGCCCGAGAGGGTCCATTCTGAGATTACCATTGACAAAACAACAAGTACAACTAGTATGGGATTTTTACTTAACGGTGTGAGTATTTTGTAACCGGGCTTTTCTAGCGAAAAGACCGACTTCAATTACTAGGATCACTTTTTGAGATCAAGTATTTACTATAAAATCTAGGGAAAATCTCACCTACATTCCATCTTTTAAATCTTTAGTAAAATCGTTAAAAGTAGTTATTTCACCAAACCAACTCAAGATATTATTTTTCTCTCTAATCGAAACTTGTAAAAGGAGCTCATGAGAACCGAATTGTCTTGATTGTCCAGTCCCTATGGAAACGATTCCGGTATTTTACCGACTATTACTTGATATGACGATCATAGTGGACAGTGTACACTTGCACTTCCCACTGTGGACAGTTTGCAACCCACTGCGAAATACACATATCGCTTTTATACGCAACAAGTTTTTCGCGCCGTTGCCGGGGACTGGCGTGATTTTAAATCTCAAGACATTAGTTTTTGTTCGAGCCCGAGTAACTCGTTTTTCTAAGCTTTTCGTCGTTATAGTTTGTTTTCAAGGCACAAGGGCGATCGTACCTTGGTTTTAAATACTGCAGTCAACGACCGCAAATGGAAGACGAGGTATGTATTCGTGCGGGTGTCGATGCTGGACACTGACTGGATTAGATCTGGTTGGAATATGGCAGGTGAACTTTTAATTGTTTATCGTATGTCTTATGTTACTCTGTTGCTCGGTTGTTTTTCGACTGATCTTTTTATTTACGTGTAGATATTGGTTTCGACAAGGTAGAGCCGGACGACGCTTCCCAGGATAAGGTCAAAAAGTTCCTGGAGTTTAGTATTGAAGATCGATCGTACGTCATGCGTCATTTGGTAGATGAGGATGACGACATTGTTTTCTTAAGCAACATAATGAGGATGGGTAGAGAAGAGGAAGAAGAACACGAGAGAGAGGAGAAGGAGGAGGAGATGGAAGTAGAGATAATTGGTAAGTATCCATTTCTTTCTGCTCGACCTAATCTATCTTTGTTCTCAATCATCTACTTCTTTCTTTTGTCATACAGGAGAATCTCGGGCGAAGATGACGCCTGCAGCCGCCAAGAAGATGGCTCAAGTCGAGCTAGCTCGCAAGGCAAAGGTAGACAGGGGGAACGATACCTCAACAACTGGGTCGGGGGTCCTAAAGAGAAAAGAAGTCCCGACATCTGGGTCGGGTCTCCCAAAGAGGACGAGAATGTCCGTTATGAGGGAACCATCGTCAAGGACGGGTGGTTCATCGAGAGGCGTCTCGTCTGAGAGGGCGAAGATGTCGACCGTGTCTGTCGAGAAGGTTTCTGACACAAGGTCTGTTGATACTGTGCAACCGGCGATGATGTCTCCTCTTGCCGCGTCAGCCCCTCCTCTGCCGACAAGGGCAAGGGCGTGCAAACGTGCTCTGGAACGACGATGAACTTTACGTTGCCGTCAGATTTTTTGGATGATAACGTCCTAGACGGGACGAAACTGTTCCCTCATTTGGGAAAGTATCAGCTCTCTTCTTTCAGAGAGTGATTTGACGGGGTTTCTCTCGAGGATACTGAGGCACGTGTTGCTGGATTAGCATTCATGGTAAGTCTGTCTTTTAAGACTTTTGTTTTTCATCTGTTGTCGACGTCGTATACTTTGCTAATGTGCTTTCATATATTTTCAGACGTTTCAGTCATCTTTGGCGTTGCATGCTAAAACGACAAAGGTAGAAGGTTTAATGGCTTCTGCTATCGAGAAAGAAGACGCAGCGTTAGAAAGGGAAAGGTCCAATTTAGAACGCGAAGAGGCGGCGTCGGTGAAACTCGACGATGTCTTGAACGAGCTGGAGTCTCTTGATCACGCAAGGGATGACGTGAACTCACATTTAAAGGAATCCCTATCTTTGATGCATAATCAAAGGGAGAAGCTGGAGGGGATGAAGGAATCCCTAGTCGAGAAGGGGAAAGAGGTTGAGGACTCCAAATCCAAAGCCATGGATTTAGAGAAAGAGTTAGAGGAGTTGAGGGATGAGAATAAATCCCTTTTTTTCTTTCGCTCGACTCATTGCTCGAGCGGCTATCATGCGAAGTCACTTTCTAGGCAAGAATCCTGTGGCCTCAGCGTCGAATGAGTTGGCTCTGTTCTTCAAGGAGGTCGGGACCGAGAGAGACCTCGACTCGGATGATGAGAAGGAGGTCGAGGAGGAGGAGGGTCTCCAGGGCGACGTGTCGGGCAAGGATGTGACCGATGTTCCTCCCCAACCTTAGAAAAATACCTTTGTTTATTTTTGTTTCTCTGTTATTCGACCGTTGGTGGTCGAGTTATCTAGATGTAAATGACAGTTTATTCGCTGAATGAAACGTGGGCTTCTTTTGAATTCATACTTTGTATATTTCATGAATAAATACAATGTAAATTGTAAGATTCACTATGTAAATAATAACCAAGAAATCACGCGACTTAGGCATCATTGCAACACAATAACTGGAACGTAAGCCATAAGCACACGCGACTAAAGCATACACTCAGAGTATGAAATTTTTCCAAGTCAAGCAACATAGATCATAAGATCGCTAGACTTTGCGATCGTACGACTAAGTCGTACGATGAGCTTGAATCGTGTTTTCCTGTAGAAGGATGATCAAGTTATAGACCTAATCGTTTATGTCGTGCGACCTTGCAAAACTAGAGCCGTAAGATTAATGTCGTGCGATTCTGCGAAAAAACGATGTTAGAGGTTGGTCGTTGGCTAACCAACGACCCTCCAATGCTTAAGTCAGTAACCGTTTGCGATAAGAAATCATATGAAATGAGAGAAAAGAAGTTAGGGAATGTACCTTCTTAGATTCTCTTTTTTTTTAAATGGGGTGTTTGCCCCCCGTCATTTAATATCCTATTCCTTTCAGGAGAAAAATAGGTTTTAAATGACGAATCGACACATAGATCTTGGGAAATACCATCTATGTCTGCGTCGACCGTGTTTTCGTGCGACAGGGCAAGATAGCCGTTTTATTCCTGTAGGAAAGGCATGAGTTTATCTTTAAGGTTAAAGATAGAAGGACGAACCTGTCGAGACCTTATGGTCGGGTCATGACTGCTAGACAGCTTACTTTCGCGGCTTCAGAGTGGTCTTATAGCAGTCGCGGGCGACCTTCAGCTCGCTTTTGATTTCTTGGATTCCCCACGGCGTTGGGAATTTTAGGGTCTGATGATACGTCGAGGGACGACTTTCATTTCATGGATCCATGGTCGACCTAAGATAATATTATAAGCCGATACACAGTCGATGACGCTGAACTTGGTTTGCTTGTTGATTCCTCCGGCATAGACGGGCAAGATAATATCTCCAAATGTGCTCGTCGCCTCTCCATTAAAACCGACCAAGGTTGTCAAACATTGGGTGATTTCTGTGCGATCGATTCCCAAAGCCTTGATGGTGTCAAGGAAAATGACGTTCGCTGAGATGCCCCCATCGATCAAGACTCGTCGGGTTAAACAATTACCAATCGTGAGTTGAATGATCAACCCGTCATGATGTTTCTGATATGAGTCGCCGAGGTCGTCTTGGTCGAATATGATCTTCATAGCGTCTAACTCCGAATCTCCTTTGGGCCTTGATGAACGCGGAATAGGTCGATCGCCAAGTGCTTGACCGGCATGACGCTTGGCTACAGAGTACGTCAGACCACAGACGTCTGAACCGCCAGTGATGCAATTGACGACCTTTTCATGCTTGGGGGTTGACGGTCGATAGTCGCTAGTTGAAGTAACGACGTCGTCGATGATATCTTTGAGATTGCCTTTCGGGACATGATATGCTAGATCCTTTTGAGGGCTATGCAATCATTTTTCGCATGACCATGGTCGACATGAAAGTCGCACCACTTAGATTTATCTTTCTTAGGGTCGTACTGATCGGACTTCTTTGGCCATCACGGTCGCTTGGGTGGTTTTTAGAGCTTCGACCAGGTCCTTAGTGGACCCTTTGAACCCGTAAGAGGATATCTTGGGGTACAGAGGAAATTTGATCGCGGTCTTAGCCTCTGCTTTTGTCTTGAACTGGACGTTCGAGATTTGGCGTGCGGGCTCTACCTTGGAAATTGCCTTTGTCTTGAACTCTGGCTTTATCACACTTAACGACCTCTTGTCATCGGTATGCTTGCAACGAACGGCAGCGTCGTCCTCTACCCTCAGATATGCTAGGGCTCGAGGTCGGACGTCTTCAAAATTCTCTGGAGGATACTTGGTCAAATCAGTATACAACCCCGAACTGTCGTCCAGACCACGCTTATAAGCTTCGATTGCAGTCTTGACGTCACAATTGAGAATACTGATTATCTCCGCATTGAATCTATTGAAATAACTTCGGATAGACTCATTGGTCTTATGTACGACATAGTATAGGTCACTGGTCTGCTTCTCCATCTTGCGACTGCTGACGAAATGCTGAGAGAATTGGTTGACCAATTCAGCGAATGACCCGATGGACTTGGGTTTGAGATTGATCAACCATTGGAGAGCAGGACCAGTAAGAGTCGCACCGAAGCTCTTGCACATACATACCCCCTGATACATGTGTGGGATCGAGATCGTCCACATGAGCTGCTTGTATTGCGCGACGTGCTCTGTCGGATCAGTCCCTCCCGAATACTTGGGCGCGAAGGCGGGGATGTTGTACTTTCTCGGGACCTCGACGGTCGTGATCTCATCTATGACGTCGACGGGCACGGCTGCCCCAGGTAGCTTGGCTAGCAAAGATATGACACACTCGTTCTGATCTTCTAGCATTTTCAATCGCTGGGCGACGGGGTCATTGGGGTCGAGATTTGCCCCTGTTTGTGGATTGACTCCTGAACTGGTGCCATTGCCATGCGACGAGCCATTGGCGTCTCCGTTGAAAGGAACAAAATACGGCTTCGACCCATTCGGAAATGGCTGCGATCCATTCGGAAATGGTTGCGATCCATTCTGCATGGGTGGTGGCCTTATATGCTGAGGAGGAACCGTCCATAACTGGGGGTTTGGGTTGAATGGTCCCGGCTGCTGGTTCTGCATGAACGGACCTGGATGCTGATTCTGAGTGAACGGACCTGGTCCTGGAACTGGATTATGCGCGAATGGCCTAGGACCAGTCTGATCGAACGATCCTTGGCCTGGATTTTGCACGAACGACCTAGGACCATTCTGAGGTCCAGAGGAATACCTTAGCCGTGCGATCTCCTCAGCTGCTCTGCGACTCTGCTCTGCCATGGCGTTGATTTGATTTCGAGCGACTTCAAGCTCCTGGTACATCTGGGCAATGACATGCTGCTGATTTCCAGGGGCTGCCATTTTCCTGAAACAGAGAACAAAGGAAACTCCAAGAAACCATTAGTAAGACGCACGTTCGTCGAAGATTTTCTCTAGATAACGTCCCACGGATGGCGCCAAACTGTTAATGCCAAAAATCGCACCAAAGTACAACTAAAGGTCGATGTGGACTTTAACAACTAAAGAAATGAATCGTTCGACAAAAGCGTGCGACAAAGACGAAAATATAAATGAGACAGAGATTTTAGTGACGCGGGAAAAACCTCAACGAGGAAAAAACTCGCGAACGACTGTGGAAGTCGTCGCTGCACTATGGTCGCCAATCAGAGGGGATGTCCATGTGTTTCTGATGTCGATCGTACAGAGATTACAATACAAATGAAGGAAAGACTTCGAAAATGTAAAGTAACAAGTGTTTTCTAGTGTAAAACAATGTGCGGCGTGTGTGATTGTCATGCGTCGAGAGCAATTCTTCTGTGAGCGATTTCCGCGCTTTAAGTGTTCTTCGAAGTTCGAGTGCTTGTGTCTATGGTTCGATGTTGTATCTGTGTTCCGTCCTCTGTAATGATGATTCCCCTTGATATTTATAATCTTTAGGTACTTTAATTGGATCATTAAGGACTTTGATAACTGCCGTAACGGTCGCTGTCTTTAATGTGGGATTAGATGTTCTTAACTGACTTCGTCGGTTATAGCCGTTGTCCATTAATAGTGTTGACTCCTGCATTAAACACCAAACAAACATAACAGTCGTATAACGCGTTAGTCGGTCGAGGTCGAATGGTTTTATGCGACGGTTGTGTGAGCTAGGCGACATCGAGGTCGAGCGTCGCGAGGTAAAAGATTTTCGGTCTTATCTTTAGTCGTACTATGATTTTACCTTCGTTATGGAAAAAGGGAATAAGTGTTTTCCTTACCTTGGTCGTGGTCGAGACTGGTGATTTTTTGCCCAAACAATTAGTATAAGCAAGATCTTGTTTATGAGATTAAACAATCTGCTCTGATACCCCTTGTTGGTCCCGGAAGGGTTATACAAGTTTGTAGAAGGGGGGGGGGGGTTGAATACAAACATGCGATTTTTACTTTTCTAAATTGTTTATTGATATGTATCAAACAATTTACAACTTATTGCGAAACAATATTAAGGAATAAACCTAATCTAAACAAGTTAAGAGAATCACTAAGATTTCTTGCACTAGAAATAAGATAGAAAGGAGATAAGAATATTAAGAGTAATATTCTAACACACAGAATAGTAAGAAGAAGGAAATGGCCGAGTACTTCATTTCTGAAGTAGGGTTTCCATTATATACTGCATGCATTTAATGCACAACAATACAACTTTACACGTGGCAGCAGCTGATTGGTTGCATGGTTTGACTTTAGTAGACAACCTAGTAGCCGCATGATGAACAGTGTAGAATCAGAGTTGGTTGTACGATTCTGGACAAAAGGGATGTCCGTTATGACAGATCGTACGGAGATGTTCAAGGGGATAAGACAAAAGTAACATGTAGAGGAAACTTCATGATCAGCGTTCGCTGAATAGTTCTTTATCAGCGAGTGACAAAGTTCAGCGTTCGCTGAAGTTTTCTACTTGAAACTTCACGTTGAGTGGACAGGTCTTGGCTTCACTGATATCCGCATCAGTTCATTAGTAGTCTTATCGCTGGTTCTTTGGCTTGATCTTCGACTTCAACGTAGAACATTGTTAACGTGAAACTTGTCTTCAGGGATCATAAATAAACAACTAAAACTATCAGCGATCATCAGTAAGACTGAACAGGCCCAAGGCATGCTGATGAACAGTATCGCTGAATGTGTAAATTAAAACATATGTTTTCATCAGTGATACTAAACAGAGTTAGTATTTTCTTTGATGACAAAACATTAATACATATTGTCTACTTATGATTTTCACTAAGTGTTTCTCAGAGAGTCATTATCAAATCATTGAGGGTTTGGATCAACATGGGACACACCCCCCGGTATGAGCATTGGCGGGCCACACCCCCCGACTTAGCCAATTCACATCTATCAGCAATGTATGTATACACTTTAAACTAACTTTCCAAACACATCATCATACAACATAAGTAAACCATTTCATATTCCTTCCTTACTTCTGAAATCACGTTAAAACACATATTTAATTAGAAAAACTCACCTGTTGCGTTGGATCGGATCTTTCTATCACTCTTGACCTCCAAAAGAAATACCTGAGTAAATGGATGAGAAACATGAGCTAACCGGATACCAAACCCGGACACCACTCTCGGATACTACACTGTCCGGATGTTACATATCGGACTACACTGTCAGGATGCTACTTACCGGACTACACTATCCGGATGCTACTTTCCGAACTACACTATCCGGGTTCTACTTACCGGACTACACTATCCGGACATCTCTTCCGGAAACTCTATTCGAAACCCATTATCCGGATCTTCTGTCCGGGAATGCCCGAAAACAGCTACCCGGGAACTTCTACCCGAATTCCCATGTTATCCGGACTTATGCTGTCCGGAAACTCCTAATAACCGGGAACTCACCCGGAAACCTCTGGTCTGGTGCGATTTCGGATACGAGCAGGTTCTAAGTTCTAATTCCTTGGACCCAAGATTCCCAATGATTTTAGGACAACGAGATATGTTAGAGTATTATTGTATTCAAGATTTACTGTAAAGTCAATGTATTGCATTAGTCCATGTTGTATTGCTTTGCCTTTATACCTTGTATGTTATGGGTATAAATAGGGTTGTCTAGTTCATAGTTAAAAAACAATCAACAACAATATAGAACACTTGTAGCATTGAGTCATTTACTCTTTCAAGATCAATATATGGATGACTTAGTTGCTCTCTAGATTCTCTCTGTATTGTTCTTGATTACTTGCTAGATTATGAGTTTGTCAATTGGTATCAGAGCTAAACAAAAAATTCAAGCAGATCAAAGACTGTTGGTTCCCGTTTTGCTTTAAACAAGATTATCAGATCTATTAGTTCGAGTTTATGTTTGATGCGGAAGCGTATTTGAAGAACTAACAGATATGTTTGATAGATTTAGAACACAATATAAATAAACAGTGAACAGGAAATAATATCTCAAAGTTTACTGAATATATATATATATCAAGAACAGATTTAAGAATAGTGAGTATGCAAAGCTTTAAACAGATATGACTCTAAATGTGCATAAGCTATGTGTTCTTGATGTTCGATTGAAGTGTTCTTGTTTTTTCTGTTGTTATGTGTTAGGAAGAACTCAACATGAGTCTTCCTTATATACTACTCTTAGAAGACTATGAAGTAGGTCACTGTTCCTTTTACGGCATGAATAGTGAAATGGATGGTGTGAGCAGTTGTTTGAGCCATGCGCATTTAATGGAGCAGATGTACTATTGGTAAATGCATTAAATGGCGCAGACGTCTATTTTGTACCATGCCCTATTGAGTCCACTCAGAGCTTGACACGTGTTTTGACAGTACTTTTCCATGCAAGTTGATGAACAGGTCTTGGAACAGTAGCAAGATATTATAAATATCTTCCTAGTCTTTAGAAGACCACAGAGGCTCTGTAATGTGTTACAGAGGTTCTGCGGTCCGGTTCCTCTGTAGAGCAGTCTTCACCGGATTCTGTTAGATCTAGATTTTTGTCAAAAACACAACTGTTAAGATCTGATCTGAAGAATCAGAGTTCTGAGTAAGAAGACTCAGAAGTTCTGATCAGAGAATAATGAAAAGATTACAAGTATGGAAGTTGCTCAGAAAACTCAGAAGTTCTGAGTAGAAGACTCAGAAATTCTGAGTGAGAAATCTCAAAAAGATTCTAAGTGTTGGATTCTGACTAGAAGGTTCAGAGTTCTGAGTAGGAGACTCAGAACTTCTGACTGAAGACAAATGTTCTGATGCGCTTATTCAGAAGTATGTTCAGAATTCATATCTTGGGATATTCTCTGTTATTATTCAGTTACTAATTAGGACACGTGTAATTGTTCTATTAGTCTGTTTCTCATATGTACTGTAGCTTTAGCCTTTCTCTATAGTATATATAGGAGTTAGCAACTGTAGCTAACAGAATTTTTGATATAATCTTTGGTGAATCCATTTAGAGAAATTCATTGTAATATCTTGTAATTCACAGATTGTTAATAAATCATATGACCAGTTGCTGTGAATACGATCTTAATTGTTCATATTTGATTGTAAGAGTGTATCCTGGACATTCAATTGGTATCAGAGCCAATCAACAAACAAATTCGTCCAAGAGTGTGTTTTGAAAATCAAGGGGGAGAAAAGCTAAAGATTTTGAAGATGATTTTGCTTTCCAAAACTTTAGGGGGAGAAAAGCTAAAGATTTTGAAGATTGATATGGTTTTTGTACAGAAATAACAAAAGAGAGAAATGTTATTTTAAGAAGGAGAAGAGGAAAAGAAAAACTGATCGGTTGTTTCTTATAAAGAAATCTTATGAAAGCTGAAATGAAGATGAGAATTGTCATTTCAAGGGGGAGCAAAGAAAAAGCAAATATATAACATAAATCAATTTGGAAATCGTTGCTGCTGCTGATTAAAGACTGACCAGAAGTTGTTAACTCAGATTATTCAGAATTCTGAGCAAAAGTTGTCAAAGCATTCAGAAGAGCTCCTTCTAAAGATTATTCCTGCTCTAAGAATTTGATGATGAAAAGTACAAGTGTGTTTGACAAAAAGGGGGAGATTGTTAGATCTAGAGTTTTGTCAAAAACACAACTGTTAAGATCTGATCTGAAGAATCAGAGTTCTGAGTAAGAAGACTCAGAAGTTCTGATCAGAGAATAATGAAAAGATTACAAGTATGGAAGTTGCTCAGAAGACTCAGAAGTTCTGAGTAGAAGACTCAGAAATTCTGAGTGAGAAATCTCAAAAAGATTCTAAGTGTTGGATTCTGACTAGAAGGTTCAGAGTTCTGAGTAGGAGACTCAGAACTTCTGACTGAAGACAAATGTTATGATGCGCTTATTCAGAAGTATGTTCAGAATTCATATCTTGGGATATTCTCTGTTATATTCAGTTACTAATTAGGACACGTGTAATTGTTCTATTAGTCTGTTTCTCATACGTACTGTAGCTTTAGCCTTTCTCTATAGTATATATAGGAGTTAGCAACTGTAGCTAACAGAATTTTTGATATAATCTTTGGTGAATCCATTTAGAGAAATTCATTGTAATATCTTGTAATTCACAGATTGTTAATAAATCATATGACCAGTTGCTGTGAATACGATCTTAATTGTTCATATTTGAATGTAAGAGTGTATCCTGGACTTTCAGATTCCGAGTCTTCTGATGTTGTCCGCAGACGCTCTGTTATTGGTAACAGAGGATCTGCGGTCTTGGTCTTCTGAAAGCGTCCTTCTGTAGTTTCCTCGGGTCTTTGATCACTCTTGATCAAACTTCCTTTGATTCTTCTGAGATGCCCGGCAGAGCTTCTGTTGTACTCAGCAGAGCTTCTGTGGATGTTCTTCTGTACTTGGCCATTTTTCAATACTTCTAATATTTCAGAATATTGGAGCTAACAATCTCCCCCTAAGTATTGAAAAATAAAAGGTTGAATTTTTGCATTTTAACCTAAGTAAAGAAGAGGTTAAACAATACCTCAGAAGATTATTTCATTCATTTTGGAATTTATGCCAGAGGTATTTACATTTGAGTACACAGAAATAAACGTTGACAGAGGTTCTTTGAAGAGACTCAGATTTTTGCATTTGGGAAGTCGTTGAACTTTCTGTTGTCTTTTCCTACTTCCTTGAGTTCTTCATAGAATTTGAGGCAGAGATTTCGTAAGTCGAGTGTAGCATCAATTTCTTGGATCATCAACAGAGCAGATTCTTCGTCCATAAGCTCTGTTGCTTTATTCTCCTCTAGTATCTTTCTGAACATGTTCAGATTATGGGTTGTGTACTTCTGACAGTCCATTGTCACAAACAGTTTCAGTTGATCAGCAGGATTCTTGAATACTAACCCGTACCTTGGAGTTTTGATGATTGAATTGGGTATGGCATTGGGTGGGCAGAAATCCTCTGGTGGTCTGATACTTAGAGTAGTTATGCCCAGATCGATGGCTAGATGCTGTAGATTAGGAGCTTTTCACGCATCGCCTTTCTGAGAACTCGATAAGACCTTTTGTGGCAGTCGTCATTGAAGTTGTCTTTTGTCCATTGCAGAAGGTCAGGTAAGTCATAGGGATTGAGGTTTCGGATATCAGCATCAAAGAATTGATTCTCTGATCTGTCAGACCTTTTGACTTTCCAGATGGTATACACCGTATGAGGATAGGTTCTCATTTTGGAGTATTTGCAATAGATTACCTTCTTTATTTTGTGAATGGAGTAAACTTGATTGACTGGTTTTGACTTTGTAGAGGTGATGATTGCATCGAATTCCTCTATGAGCTTCTGATCTCGGACTTGGGCTGGCAGATCGCTCTGGAAGTGTTGTCTGTAGAGATAACTGTAGACTTGTTCTTCCATTTGTTCAATGGTTGAAGTAGATCTTGGAATTGATCTCCTTAGCTCATCCATCTTTCGAGTGATGTCTGCTACTCTACCTTCTGTTACCTTAGCTGTGGGATTCAGGGATGGGTTTTCTGACAGAGGATTCAAGTTGAATGTCCAGTCTTCCTCTTCGGGTTTAGGAGTGACGAAGGCATTAAAGGCACCTTTCATCAATTTTTCTGTAGCAACTAGCATCTTCTTCTTTGGCTCTTCTTCTGTCATTATTCCCTTGCCTTTAGTTTTTGGCTTTGAGGTTTCAGATATTGGGTTTTGGATTTGTGTGGGTGGAACCTCTGTTGATTTGACAGTTGGAGGTTCTGTGGTTTTTGGGGTTGGATGCTCTGATGTTTTGGTTGTTGCCTCTAAAGATTTTGATACTTCGGGTTGAGAGAACTCTGTTGGTGAAGAATTTTCGGGTTTTGGAGGTGGGATGTCAAAACGCTTTGCTGATTGAAAAGCAGATACAAATTCCATTATGCGAAGAATGAATTCTGCAGTGCGTTTTGGTCTTTTGGGTTTTCGAGCTATGGATTTTACTCTTGTTTTGCGCAGGATTGGTTGTGAGGTTGGTGTTGGTTCTTTGGGTGAGGGTGGAGTTTGTTCTGAGGATGAGGATGCAAGATTGATTACCTTAGGTTCTGTGGTTGGTGCATCCTCTGGTGAGATAGAGGTGTTTTGCCTCTGTTGTTTTCCCTTCTGGGTTTCTGTCGTAGAGGGTTCTGCAGTTTTCTCTGTAGTTTTTGCAGAAGCAGCCTCCGTTGTTTCCTTTGTTTTCTCCCCCTCAGTATGACCAGATGCTCCATCATCAGGATCACCCTGCCTTCTTTTAGCAGCAACCTCTGTTCTGCAGGTGTCTTGAGCTGCTTGCCTTGCTGCATTTTTC
Organism: Saussurea involucrata; assembly: GCA_033807775.1. Taxonomy (NCBI): domain Eukaryota; kingdom Viridiplantae; phylum Streptophyta; class Magnoliopsida; order Asterales; family Asteraceae; genus Saussurea; species Saussurea involucrata. Next base: position 95,589,553 of record CM066327.1, on the reverse strand, counting down.
TTCATTGTTTCAAAGTAGATTGCGATCGAAGTTTTGAAGGCTTTGGTCGCACTTTTCTCGAACTCTGCAGCGGTTGTTTTGGCAATGTTAGTGGCAGAGGCGATGGCAGCAATAGCAGAAGTTTCTGTAGATGACTTCATTTCTTCAAGGGCTGTTTTAACCTCTGTGGATAAGGTATCCACTTTGGTATTTAATCCCGTAAGCGCGTTTGAAGTTGAATCTGTAAAAATTGTGAATGAGCTTTGCAACTTATTCAATGTTTGAGTTACAGAGGTTACAAAGGCTTGGAACTCATCCTTCGTAACATGTTCCTCTTGGGTAACCTCTGGAGGAACAACTCCTTCTCCAGAGTGAGTCCCTGTTCCTGGGACACCTTCGTTCACCCTTGTTTGTACGTTGGGGTGGAAGGATTTCCATCTGATCCTCGAGAAGAAACCTGAGTTTCAGTCTCTACAGAAGTTCTGTGAAGAACATTGTCCAAATCCACTCCAGAGGTGGGTATGGGAATATGCTTCTGTTAACTCGGAGACTTGTCTAGAGTCTCTTCGTCATGGTGCTCTCTACTTCTCTCTGAAAGAAGTTTTGGCCATATATTGTGCGTGTCAGAGGAAACGAATTCCTCTGTAGGGTGTTCTAGTGTGATCTGGAGCGATGGATCACGAACAATAGGTGAGTCTCTTTGAGGAGACTCCCTAGGAATGGATTCCCCGGTTTCTGTGGGCACAGAGGTTGAAAGAGTAACCTCTGGCTGGATGGGTTGGGTTAGGATCGAGCTGTGCTGCTCTTTTTCAATAACTCCTTCTGCAGCTAGACCTGCGGAGTTAGAAATGTGGGTTGCACTGGGAGGGGGTGAGGGATGTGTGCCTTCTTCATCTTCAGCATCTTTTCCTTTCTCATTTTCTTTTCCTCCAGACGTTTCTACCCTATCCTCTAACCTATTTTCAGTAACTTTACTTATTTGGACCTCTTCTTCTGCAGTCCCTTGTCTTGGCAGAAGTGTATCACGACCCTCTGTAATTATTTGGGTTTGCAGAGGTGAAGGTTGAGGTTGTGATTGAGGTTGTTCTTCTTCGATTCCCTCTGAAATTGATTGCATAGGAGAAGATGGTTTCTTCTTCTTTGATTTCCTCTTCTTTGGTTTTGGTGCTCCCTCCTCTGTAGATTTTGACTTTCTTTTTCTTTTGGAAGAGGGAGGGGCAGAGGGACCTTGGATTTGTGGTGGAGATGAGGGTTCTGTGGGATGTTCAGTGGGTGGAGAAGATGGTTCTGCAGGAGTTTGTTGGATAGCAGAAGCAGATGCAAGTTGTTCCTCTGTAGGGGTCTTGGTTTTCTTTCCCTTTTTCTTCTTCTTCTCTTTAGATCCCTCAGAAGACTTCCTCTTTGAAGAATAGAGGTCTTTCCTTATATCTCTGAAGTTCTTCTGGTTGGCCTTGTGTTTAGCCAACTTTATCTTCCATTCTTCTTCTGTAAGTCTCTCTACTACATTACCTCCTATGGGCATTCCTATACGCGGGGGTGTTACAGAACTGGGTTCAGGAGTTCTGTAAACGCGTGTGTACTGACTAACTAGTTCTTCATCACTAGCATAACCTAACATTACCTTTGATAGTGGCCTGATGTGTGGGTAGCCATCCTCATGTTCTGTAGGGGTGTTCTTGGACATAAGAAATTGCTTAGGTTTGGGACCGTCCATTGGCCATTTTTGGATAAGGAGTAGGGGTTCGAAAAGTACACTGAGGATTCGCTGGAACTGCAGAGGGGGTAACCAGTTGTGATCAGACATTTTGGCTTTCTGGGAGGCGATTTTGCGATCGATGGTGTTGATGATCTCTTGCATCATTATGGTGGCATAATCTAGGGGTAGATCATAGTACACACCATACATGATTGAGAGAACTTGAGGTGAGCTTTGATCGATGCTTCCGATTTTGCCCGTGAGGCAACGATTTAGGATGGAGAATAAGTTATTCCACAGAGGAGGTAGTCTTGCTCTGCGGAAATCGTTCCTCTTTTTCAACTGTTGGTTGTACCCTAACATGTGTAGAAAGTCGACAAGTTCTTCATTTGTTGGTTGGGGTGCATACTTTTTGATTCCCATGAGTCCTCTTGTTTGAAGGCCAAATTCTAATGAGAACATGGTGCGATTGAACATCAGTTCAAGGCTCTTACTTTGGTCAGGTTTAGAAATGTAGCCTCTGATCAAATCGGTGTCAGCGTCATAACGGCAAGATTTCTAAAACTGATGTAGGTAACGTACTGGTATTTGTTCAACGGTTTTGCTCAGAAGAGGGTAAAGAAAGTGGTTCTCTAGGATGTTTAGCAGGATGGCATGTTCTTTGCCAAATGACGTAGGAGAAGGAACAAGATAACAGTTGTTCGATTTAATGGGAAGGGTTTGCTCGAAATGGTCATTTGAGAAAAATTGTTGTAGGTGGGTAGTGGGTACGAAGGATGCCTCGTCGCCGGAGTCATGTCTGTCGGCATCGGCGGCGATGTGTGGGTTGTGGGAGTCTCAGAATGCACTTGAGAGGATGTCGGAGAGTTCGTTGGTGAAACGTGAGCAGATTTGGAACTGGAAGCCATTTGTAGGTTTGAAAGTTCTAGGTTTTCAGAAAGAAATAAGCAAGTTCGCCGGAGAAGATGAGAGAATAGTAAAGTTTTGAAAGTGATTTTAACTTGGGTTTTATACTGTGGTAACGGATAGAATTCGGAACGGTGAAAATGTGAGAAAGTTAATAAAATTTTGAGGTCCACACTCGAGTTCATTCGGCGTGGTGCAAGTTTCTAGGACGACGTGATATGTACGTCAATGAAAACTCGACACGTCATCAATGTCAGTGACGACGAGACGTCGTGGGCGGCCACATTAAATGAAAAACGCGTGGGTTTTAAATTTTCACCACAGAAAAGTTACCGTTACAGATACAGAAATTCCCAAGTGGAAATCTTTACAGAGGCTCTGTGGGTACAGAAGCTCTGTGATTATGAAAAACGTTTATCTCTGTAGATTGTATCTTTAATGAAAATCATTTGAAAAACACGGAGAGGATCAATAAATCTTTAGTAGAGAGAAATTTTCCTACAGAGGTTTTTGGACCTCTGCTAGAGCCAGCAGAGGCTCTGTGACATGAAATTTCTAATAACTAATAATTTATAAACATTTTTAATCATCCAAGTTTTTTATCAGTTTTAACAATGTATTTAGGACCTATTTGAAAGTTGGTGTCCTAGAAAATTGTAAATCTCAAAGATTTTGTGCAGCAGAAGTCTTTTGAATGATTTGAGTGATCTACAGATGTTCTTTGGTTGAAAGAACTCTGTGGCTTATGACTTCTGTGGCATTGTGTGAGTGCGAGATACCAACCTATTTTTCTTCTTGATCGACGAATGTGATCTCTTCTGTCGTATTCTTAGCTTCCCCTTGACTTATAAATCTCTGTAGATTCAGCAAGGTCTCCTTTTTCGCTCCCCCTTGATCTAACAACCTTTGTAGGATTGATTTCTGTGGTTTGAAACCTGACTATCCATCTCTTGAAGCTTGTACTTTTACCAAAAACGTTTGAAAAACATTGGAGAGGATCGATAATTCTTTAGTAGAGAGAAATTATCCTACAGAGGTTTTTGGACCTCTGCCAGAGCCAGCAGAGGCTCTGTTACAGGAAATTTCTAATAACTAATAATTCATAAAACTTCTTGATCATCCAAAGTTTTTATGTTTTTAAACATTGTTTTTAGGACATATTTAGAAATTTTTGTCCTGGAAAACTGTTTTGGAAAAAGATTTTGAGCGACACATACCTTTTAGAGTGTCTAGTTTGGACGACAGAGACACTTGTTGATCATAATCCTCCTTTGGCTCCCCCTTGAATGATCAACCTCTGTAGATTAATTTGTGGTCTCCTTCTCTTTCTTGACCTATGCTTGAATCAATAGAGATAAATAATGCACAGAACATAGGTCAACCTCATCAGAGGTTCTGTGGAGATTGTCATAGGCTCTGAGCAATTCCACAGAGGTGTTGTGAAGTATAGAACTTTTGAAGGATGAGTCTTAAACAAAGTGTTTAAGAGTCATAGTGAACTTTGAAGCCTGAGTCCTTAATAGAAGTATTAAGGAGTCCATTGTTTGCTGAAGAGTGAGTCCTGATCTGTAATGATCAGAAGTCCGTGTACCTGTAAGACAGATCAAAGAACTTTTGGTACCCATATCCAAATGGGTCCTTTTTTGTTAGGATTTGGAGCTGTCTTTAGGTCCTCTGGTTTGCCAATCTCTGTTGGTTTGCCAACTTTCTTTCTATGACCTTTCTCATTTTGGGTCTTTGGATTTTTCTTTTGAAATGACCCATTTTGTACACAGAAAGATTTAGAGAAAAGGTTTTATAATTGAAGCAGAAGATCAAAGCATTTATATGAATGAAAAGATGAAGGCTTTGTAGAAACAAATGGTTTTGGAGCATTTTTGTCAGGAATAGAGTTTTTGACTTTCCAAACCATTTTCATCTTTTTGTAAACAGGATTATTTGAATTTTTAGCACAAGAGTTTGCTAAGACAAGGTTCTTAAGCCTTTTAGCTAAAACATCTTTTTCTTTAAGGTTTAAATCAAATTTTCTTAGAAGATCTTATTTATACCTCTTCTCCAACATAATCTTGTTTGACAAATCGGATAGTCTCTTTGTTAAATTTGACATTTCAGCTTTAAAGACCTTTCTTTCCTTCTCAAACTTGTCTTTCAAACACTTTGTTTGAAATCCTTCTCTCTTCACCTTTTCAGACTCTTTTCTTTCAAAATCCTGCTCTTTCCTCTCTTTTTCAAGAGATTTCTGTAATTTTGAGATTTTGAAAGAAAGTTCCATATTCTTTGTCTCAAGAAGAGTTTTCTCTTTTCCAAACTTTTCATTTTCACTGATTATAAGTTTTTCAAAGTTGGAAATCAGTTTAGAAAAGTTTAGACACTTAAGCTCAAGGCTTTTCTTCTCTTCTTTAAAAACAGTCTTAACTTCCTCAAACTTCTCTTTTTCCTTTTTACCAAGCTCTTCTGACTCAGATAGTTTCCTTTTCAGTTCAAGATTTTCACAGTTTAGGAGTTTACCTGATTCTTCAAGCTTGGCAATGTTGTCCGAGTCAATAAGAATACTCTTGTTTCTTTCCTCTAATTCTTTCTCAAGAGTAGGAATTATTTTCTTAAAATTTGTGCTGAGTTTGAAATAATAATGAAAATCAGCATCAGCACTAAATTTTAGTCTTGACATATTGAATGAAGTTTTTAACGAAAGAAACAGTTTCTAGGATGTTACCAGATCGAATAAATCGAAAATGGCAGTAAAACATAATCTGTTTTAAGGAATGAAGAATAGGTTAAGAACAGACAGTTTCTATCAAAAATCTTGTCTTAAACGAGGATCACTTGATATTGAAAACCAAGCTTTGCTCTGATACCAATTGTTGGTTCCCGTTTTGCTTTAAACAAGATTATCAGATCTATTAGTTCGAGTTTATGTTTGATGCGGAAGCGTATTTGAAGAACTAACAGATATGTTTGATAGATTTAGAACACAATATAAATAAACAGTGAACAGGAAATAATATCTCAAAGTTTACTGAATATATATATATCAAGAACAGATTTAAGAACAGTGAGTATGCAAAGCTTTAAACAGATATGACTCTAAATGTGCATAAGCTATGTGTTCTTGATGTTCGATTGAAGTGTTCTTGTTTTTTCTGTTGTTGTGTGTTAGGAAGAACTCAACATGAGTCTTCCTTATATACTACTCTTAGAAGACTATGAAGTAGGTCACTGTTCCTTTTACGGCATGAATAGTGAACTGGATGGTGTGAGCAGTTGTTTGAGCCATGCGCATTTAATGGAGCAGATGTACTATTGGTAAATGCATTAAATGGCGCAGACGTCTATTTTGTACCATGCCCTATTGAGTCCACTCAGAGCTTGACACGTGTTTTGACAGTACTTTTCCATGCAAGTTGATGAACAGGTCTTGGAACAGTAGCAAGATATTATAAATATCTTCCTAGTCTTTAGAGGACCACAGAGGCTCTGTAATGTGTTACAGAGGTTCTGCGGTCTGGTTCCTCTGTAGAGCAGTCTTCACCGGATTCCGAGTCTTCTGATGTTGTCCGCAGAGGCTCTGTTATTGGTAACAGAGGATCTGCGGTCTTGGTCTTCTGAAAGCGTCCTTCTGTAGTTTCCTCGGGTCTTTGATCACTCTTGATCAAACTTCCTTTGATTCTTCTGAGATGCCCGGCAAAGCTTCTGTTGTACTCAGCAGAGCTTCTGTGGAAGTTCTTCTGTACTTGGCCATTTTTCAATACTTCTAATATTTCAGAATATTGGAGCTAACAAAGACCAAATTGAAGATTTCGGATCCTTCATAGATTACTGTTCATCGAGATTTCTGACCCTTCTTCGATTACTATTCATCTAGATTTCATTTTTTTGCCATTTTTGATCTTTTTGATTGATTCTTGACACTACTGAACTCGATTTTAGTCCCTGATCATCTTTAATTCTTGGATTTCTACCAAATTCCACAAGAAGCACATCGATTTTGATCATTTTTAAAAAGTTTGTTCGAAAACCCTATTCTACTGTTTTTGATCTTAATTCAATTAAATCGATCGAATTAGGATTTGTTATCAAATAGAAAAGTGTGCGAAATTTGATTTCGAACAAATCTGTGCAAGTTTCATATCAATTGATCAAGAATTGAAAAGGTTATGGCTGATTTAGTGATTTTTGGTGTTTATGTGAAGGTTTCGGATCATTCATAAGGATTTCGGATCATTCAAGCTTGGTTTCGGATCACAAAGAGAAGTGTTTTTTGTTTAAGTTTTGGTTTCGGATCCTTAAGAATACGAAATCCATTGGTTTCGAACCCTTCTTGGTCCGAATCCATTGGTTTCGAATCCTTCTTGATACGAATCCATTGGTTTCGAATCCTTCTTGATCCGAATTCGTATTGTTAAAAAAAAAATTATTCCGAAATTTTTTCTATACTGTATTTCATACACTTTCTGCTTGATTTTCTGAAAGATCAATATCTAGCAATACCAAAAAGAGAAATGAGTTTGAAGCAAACTATTATAACAGAAATACCTCCAACTCCACAAGTTGTTGTTAAACCAAATAATAAAATTTTGCAACAAGTTCTTATAACAGAAATACCTTCAACACCACAAACTTTTGTTAAATCTAATAATGAAAGTTTGAAGCAAACTATTGTTAAATCCAGTGGTGAAGGTTTGAAGAAATTTTTTGTTAAACCTAATATAATTCAAATCCTTCATTTCTTGTTTTAAATAAAGCATTGGAGGAAGAAAATGTTGATCTAAAGAGACAAATTTTAGACATTTCTTCTTCAAATGCTAAACTTACTAAAAGAATTACTGATCTTGAAGTATATATATTGCAGGTCTTGAAACAAAGAAAGACAACTCAAGTCTGCACGATCAAATCAAGAAACTTCAAGAGAAAGTAACAACTCTTCAAAGTGAAAATGCTGATATGAAGAGTAGAGAAATCGAGAGAGAGAAGGAGAACTCATATCTACGAGATCAAATACAAAGAGTTCAAGAGAATAAAAAAAGTGTGGACAATGAAAACGCTGAACTGAAAAGAAAACTTTTTCTTCTTGAAACTAATTTTTCAAAAGAAAAAGAACAACTTGAAATAGTTTTCATACAAAAGTTGTCCGATTTGTCAAAGAAGTCTCAACAAGAAAAGAAAGAGACTGAGCTGAATTGTATAAAAGTTTCAAAACAAGTTTCTGACTTTGAGAAAGTTTTATTTTTAGAAAAAGACAAGCTCGAAAAAGAAAGAGCTGGGTTTTGAATTGAAAAGAAGTCTTTTGAGATCAAAAGTAATGAACTTTCCGTGAAAATCTCTGAACTAGAAAAGATTTTGGAAAAGAAAGAAAAGATTTCATGGAAAAGAAAAATCTCTTTGAAAAGGAAAGTAAAACTCTTAAAAAGAAAAATATGGAAATTTTCAAAGAGATTACTGATAAAAGAAAGTTTTTGGAAAAAGATTTTGAATCGGAACGCGAATATTTTGAAGATGCGATTCTTAATCTTACCAAAAGATTATCTGGTTTATCAGCTGATATTATGAAGGATCAATTGATCAAATCTGATCTCCAAAAGAAATTTGATCTAATCTTTAAAGAGAAAAATGTTTTGATAAACAAAGTCAAAGAACTTGAAGACATCATTTTTAAATTTGATGTCTCAAAGCAGGCCAGTCATGATACTATATTTCAGACTCCATTTGTTAATTCAAATGATTCTGAATGCACTTTTAAAACTGCTTCAACTTCAAACATTAAAAACATTCCTTCTAAACTATTTTATAGATCAACTGATTTCTCAAAAGGTCAGATTCGTTCTACAAATCTCTTCTATAATCATTTGCTTGATAAATCGGATAAGGATTCAAAAGTGCCTAAAGTTAATACTTCCAAACCTGAAGAAGTTCCAGTCTTCAAGAAGGTGATGATGGAATGGACAGTCAAAGGCACAACAATTCCAATGAAAGATGTGCCAAAATCATCTGCATCCACATCATAAGCAAAAAAGAACAATGCGCCGAAAGGTAAATCTTTTGTTCAACCTAATCCTATTCATTCTGTAAATCATCTGATTAGGTTGGCAAATAAGAAAATTTGTTGTTCTTATTGTGGGTCAAATGATTTTGTGCATAAAGATTATACTTCTTATTGGTACGGTACATACAATATTCCTTTTAAGAAATCTACACCTAACACACTAGGACCCAAGTGCCGTTGGGTACCAAAATCTGCTTAATCTGTTTTGTAGGTTCTTCATGTGTTGTGCTGAATGTTACATATATACCACACACATGATTGAAAACAGAAGAGAAGCGGTGAAATTTTTTGAAAAGTATATGTACCATTAAGGAGGAGCAAAGAAATTTTGGTTTCTGAATACATCAGTTCAGGACTAGTGCTTCAACGTTTTTTGGCTTTTGAACATATCAGTTCAAAACCCGTGCTTCAACGACTATGGCTTCTGAACAATTCAGTTCACGACCCGTACTTCAAAGACCAAGACTTCTAAACAAATCAGTTTAGAACCCATACTTCTCAGGTGATATCCTTAACTGTTACATATTTTGTTTCAAGGAACAAGTGGTGAAAGGTAACATTGCATTATGTTTTATTTCTATTGAATTTGAAAGTTTGAACCTTCACAAATTTAATTCAATGAAATGAAATTCTCAATTTTTCATTCAATGAATAAAATGTGTGTCAAGGGTGATTTTACAAGTATTTTTGTATTATCTGAGTTATATTTGTTTCAACTTTCACTTCTGAAATAAATCGAAAGGTCAGCAAAACATGAATGAAATTATGCTGAATGCTCAAAATTATGGAAATCTGGACTTATATAGAATATAATGCTCAAAAAGTCTATTTGTCAAAATGATGGATGGAAACGAAAATATGGGGGAAGCATTATGTTTTAGAACCAAGTGATTGAGATGCATCAAGTAAACAAATAAAAATCATTTAGTTTGAAAGTTTGTGCCTGTGGCCTTTCTGGTTTGGGAGAGTAAGTCCTAAGGGGTGCTCGACACCTAGTCCCTAAGATCAACTTGTCCGGGATCGGCTGACCTAAATCCTGCTATAGACCCAGATAGAAAGCCATGTTCTACTGGTACAAATGGGTTTAAGATATATCGATGTGGCCTTTCTGGTTTGGGAAATTAAGTTCTAAGGGGTGCTCGACACCTAACACCTAAGGCCAACTGGTCTGGGATCTACTAACCCAAAACCTGCTATAGAACCAGATAGAAAGTCATGTTTAACGGTGTATCTTATTCTTACTAAACTTTGTGATTAAAAGATGCCAATGAGCTCAAAATTAAAAGATGCCAATGACCACAAAATCAAAAGTTGCCAATGTGCACAAAATCAAAAGATGCCAATGAGCACAAAATCAAAAGATGCCAATGTGCACAAAATCAAAAGATGCCAATGCGCACACATCTCTTGAAACTTGGGAATAATACAAAGTCGCGATAAACCCGTAAATTTGTGAAAATCCAGATTTTGGACAAATAGTGTGAGTAGAGCAAAGTATTCTTATATGTTTTAGAATTGCATATGCTTGAAGCTAATCATATTTCGCATGCTAGCACACCAAATAGATTTAATAAAGGGGTTGAAACTGAACATTTTTAACTTGATATGCAATGTTGACTTGTATTTGAATCCAAACACATGCATTTGATTGAAAAATCTGGTATACTTCATTAAGTTGGATTTCTTTTGTAATGTTCTCAAATGATCAAATGTTAGTAGTTATAAAATGTGGTTCAATGAATTTTATATTCCTTGTATAAATGTTTTCATTAATGCACTGTATTTGAAATGAATATTTTTAATGAAATATATGCATACTTTCAGGGGGAGAAAACAAATTGCTCCAGAATTCTTATTTTGAGGGGGAGCAAGGTTATTCTTTAAGGAGGAGATTGTTAGTAATACTCAGAGATGCGACTGAAATTGAAAAAGGTTTTCGATGATCATGATGCTCACTATCATCAAAAAAGGGGGAGAAATGTTTAATTCAATTTCATGTCGAAGATAATTCAAGATCAAAGAGATGAAGATACTAAATTCAAGAAATCATTCAAAATACAAGAAATATTGGTTTCGAATCTTGTGAAGTCAGAAATGTTGCTGAATTTGGTTATCTTAGTTCTGAGCGTTTCGGAATGTGCTTACACCTAAAAGTTCAACAATGTGGATGGTTTCGCATCTCTCTATTCCTATCTCAAATGGTTTCGGATTCCATTTATTCAGATTTGGCATGGTTTCGCATCCTTCTTGATACGAATTCTCATGGTTTCGGACCAAACTTGATTCGACTTCCGTTGGTTTCGTACTTGCCTTGATCCGGATTCCTTGATTTCGCACTCTACATGATTCGAATCCCATGGTTTCGAACCCTTATTGATTCGAATCCCATGGTTTCACACCCAACATGATACGGAATCCATGGTTTCGCACCCAACTTGATACGAAACATATGGTTTCGCACCCTCTTGCATCCGAATTCTATGATTTCGCATCCTTCTTGGCCCGAGATCTGATGGTTTCGGATCCTTAAAGTTAATATGAGAACTAAGGTTCTTGCATCAAGAAGGATACAAGAAGTTACTGTTTGTCAAAGACTGATAAAGTTGCAAAGATCTGTTTTTCATGTACAAGACTAGAAGATGGTTTGATAGAGTGTCTGTTGGAGAAGATTGACTTTACAAAGAGCTGAAGACTGCTGTCATATTTTTTAAATCTTGAATCGAAAGGAGGTGATTCTTAGAGCATTATTGTATTCAAGATTTACTGTAAAGTCAATGTATTGCATTAGTCCATGTTGTATTGCTTTGCCTTTATACCTTGTATGTTATGGGTATAAATAGGCTTGTCTAGTTCATAGTTAAAAAACAATCAACAACAATCTAGAACACTTGTAGCATTGAGTCATTTACTCTTTCAATATCAATATATGCATGACTTAGTTGCTCTCTAGATTGTCTCTACATTGTTCTTGATTACTTGCTAGATTCTGGGTTTATCAAGATAGCCAAGGGAAAACACACCAAACAGACAATATTGATTTCAAAATGAACAAATCCCTTAATCTCAAACCCCAAATCATTGGTTGGTTTCTTTCATTCAAGAGATACAATCCCCAAATATCTATCTACTGCCTAAATGCAAAACTCGACAAATAATCAGAGTAATAACATGGAAACATTAGAGATTACCTAGAAATGATTAGTGAAGAATCTCTTCCTTCCCATAAATCGTCAATGCAAGCTTCTTATTATTCTCTACTCTAGCCGCACCAAGTGAGAAATGGTTAAATCTAGGGTTTTGTGCCCAAAACAAGGGTTTTATACCCTCTCAGCCCCCAAAGTCTTAGCCTCTTAACATTACTCACTAAATTCTCAAATATTCCCATTTAAATTATGTCCCCGGAATTCCTTGGTCGAAGAGATGAGGGTGCTTGGTCCTCATGTCCGCCTCTACCTCCCAAGTTGCCTCTTGGCCCTTATGAAACCGCCACTGGACCTTTACCAATCTGATCTCCTTGTTCCTTAACTCTCGAATCTTGCTGTCCACAATCTCTATCGGTTCCTCTACGTACGTCAGCCTCTCATCGATACTGATATCCTCCAATGGAATGTCTCAGACAAACACTTCTTTAGGTTCGAAACATGAAACATTGGATGAACTCCCTTTAATTCTTCTGGCAAGTCCAACTTGTAGGCTACTGCTCCAACTCATTCAATAATGACGAAAGGCCCCACATATCTCGTCCTCAACATTCCTTTCTTTCCGGAGCGCATTACTCCCTTCCAAGGCGAGACTTGTAGCATCACTTTGTCACCTACTTGAAACTCGATAGGTTTCCTCCTTTTGTTTGCAAACTTTCTTTGTCGATCCTACGCAATCCTCATTTTCTCACGGATTAGTTATATCGTATCCGCGGTCATTTACACAATTTCTGGACCTACTAACTGTCTTTCCCCTACTTCATTCCAGCCCAACGGCGTCCGACACTTTCGTTCGTACAAGGCTTCGAATGGAGCCGCTTGGATACTCGCGTGGTAACAGTTGTTATACGAGGATTCTATTAAAGGTAGATGTAATTCCCAAGAATCCTTGAAATCAATCACGCATGCTCGGAGCATATCCTCTAACGTTTGAATAGTTCTTTTGCTCTGACCATCCATTTAGGGATGATATGTTATACTCAACTTCAGTTGCCAGCCCAACTCTCGCTGAAGACTTCTCCAAAATGACGATGTAAACCGACTATCACAATCGGACACAATAGATCGCGGCACCCCGTGCCTAGACACGATCTCATTAATATATAACGTTGCTAACTTTTCTAGCGGATCAGATTCTCTAATTGGTAGGAAATGCGCTGACTTGGTGAGACTATCCACAATCACCCATATTGCATCGTGACCCTTTGGAGTCCTTGGTAACTTCGTGACAAAATCCATGGTTATGTTATCCCATTTCCACACTGGTATCTCTAAAGATTGAAGTTCCCCATATGGTCGTTGGTGTTCTGCTTTTACCTTCAAACACGTCACACATCGTTCCACAAAGTGAGCGATGTTCTTCTTCATTCCTGGCCAGCAGTAAAACTGCCTTAAATCCCGGTACATCTTATTCGTCCCCGGGTGTACCAAATATCGCGACTTATGTGTTTCTTCAAGTCCCCCAACTTAGGGACCCACACCCGGTCCTTCAAGCACCTCAACCCACTACTGTTGATACTAAGCAAGGACATAACTCCAATGATTCGTTCTCTCTTTACATTTCCTTCTAGCAATGCCTCCTTTTGAGACTTCTTGATCTCATCCAGGAGACCTGAAGTCACCTCGATCCTGATGGCTACCACTCTAGTCGATTCCCCTCGTTCCTTCCGACTCAACGCGTCGGCTACCACGTTCGTTTTACCCACGTGGTAAAGGAATTCACGGTCATAATCATTCAACAGCTCCATCCATCTTCTTTGTCTCATGTTCAACTCTTTCTGATCGAAGAGACGCTTAAGACTCTTGTGATCGGTGTAGATTTGGCACTTAACTCCATACAAGTAGTGTCGCCATATCTTTAAAGCGAACACCACCGCCGCTAGCTCCATGTCATGCATAGGGTAGTTCTTCTCGTGATCTTTCAACTGTCGAGACGCGTAAGCGATCACCTTTCCATTTTGCATCAGTATGCACCCTAACCCAAGCTTGGATGCGTCACTGTAATTACAAACCCCTCAGATCCATCTGGTAACGACCAAATTAGAGCGCTGCTCAGACTTTCCTTCAACTTCCCAAATGCGGCTTCCTGAGCTTCGGTCCAAACGAACTTGACGTTCTTTCTCATCAATGCAGTCAACGGTGTGGCTATTCGAGAGAAGTCCTGAATGAACTTCCGGTAGTAGCCAGCCAACCCAAGGAAACTTCTTAATTCTGATGGGACTTAGGCGACTCCCAATCTTTAATTGCTTCGATCTTAGCCGGGTCCACTTTGATATCATCTGCCGACACCACGTGACCTAGAAAATGAACTTCTCTCAACCAGAACTCGCACTTTGAGAACTTAGCGTACAACTTCTCGCATTTCAACAATTCCAAAACCGCCTGGAGGTGCTCCTCATGATCATTACGGGATCGGGAGTAGATCAGGATGTCGTCAATGAAGACGATTACACACTTGTATAGCAACGAACTACACACTATGTTCATTAAGTCCGTGAACACTGTTGGGGCGTTAGTCAGGCCAAAGGGCATGACTAAAAACTCGTAGTATCCATATCTTGTGCGAAAGGCCGTCTTAGACACGTCTTCCTTTCTCACCTTCAGCTGGTGGTAACCCAGTCTTAAGTCTATCTTCGAGAAATAGCTTGTGCCTTGCAACTGGTCTAAGAGGTTATCAATCCTCGGAAGCGGGTACTTGTTCTAAACTGTTACCTTGTTGAGCTCCCGATAGTCTATGCACATTCGCATAGACCCATCCTTCTTCTTAACAAATAATACCGGCGCTCCCAAAGGCGATGAGCTCGGACGAATGAAATCCTTGTCGAGTAAATCTTACAGTTGCTTCATCATCTCCTTCATTTCCGCCGGTGCCAAGCGGTATGGCGCACGTGTAATCGGTGCCGCTCCAAGCATCAAATCTATTCTAAACTCTACTTGACGATCTTGGGGCAGACTTGTCAAGTCATCCGAAAACACTTCCGGGTACTCACTTACTATAGGCACATCCTCCAATCCTTTCTTTTCTTTCTTAGCATCTAGCATATAGGCTAAATACCCCAGACAACCCTTCCCCAAACATCGTCCAGCTTTCATACATGACTTCCTATCCCGACGATCCCCATAAATTACTACTTCCTTCTTATCAGGCAAGGCGATGCGAATTAACTTCTTGTTGCACACAATGTTAGCGTCGTTATCCGCTAACCAATCCATTCCTATTATCACATCAAACTCCCCCATGCCCATAGGGTACAAACGCAAAGGAAACAAATGACCATCTACATCAATGCTACACCCCTCATAGACCTCCTACACCCAGACTCGACTATCATCCGCTACCTCTACCTCAAACCCAAAGTTCAACCTCTTGGGTTTCACTTGCAATTTACGAATAAAATTCGGCGACACAAAATAACGATTGGCGCCCTAATCAAACAGTACTTTAGCAAAAGTCGAGTCAATAGGGAAAATACCTGTCACCACATCTAGCATATTCACCACTTCCTCTGCCGACATGTGGAAAGCCCTCGCCTTCGCGCGAGGAGGCTTTACCTTTCTATCTCCGTCCCTTCCACCTAGGGATGGTGATTTACCCCGACCCGATGGGGAACCCGATTCACCCGACCCAGACGGGGCCAGGGAATCCCCGCCAAAATGGGTCGGGGATACCCGATACTCTCAAACTGGGGCGGGGCCAGGGTGACATACCCCCCGACCCACCCGGTACCCGGTATATATGTGTATATATATATATATATATATATAATATTTTGGATTTAAATATTTAATATATTTAATTTACTCCTAATTACTTCCTCCCCACCTAAAATTCCTAAATAAAACTATCCATCATCACATTGAATGCATTGTCTCCTTCAGTTCATGTGTTATGTGTTTTGTTACTACATCATGAAAAGCAACAGCCATGGTATGGAACATATAAGGATTTAATAAATTTTGGGGTTTTATTGTTGATTATAACTCTTATTTTTCTTTGGTCATCTTTATTATTGTTTGGGCAAAATTTCACAGGTCTCGACCACGACCAGAAAAGGTAAGACACATGTTATGAACTATATCTTGTATTAAGATAAGGTCCCGACAAAGACCCAAAAAACCTCTGTCGTCCCCCCTAAAACGTAAGTCGAGAGTTCCTCACGACACTTGACCTCGACGTCGCCTACTTCGCACGACCGTCGCGTATAATCATGCGACCTCGACCGACTAACGCGTTATACGACTGTTATATTTGTTCAGTGATTAATGCAGGAGTCAAAGTCATTAATGGACAACGGCTATAACCGACGAAATCAGTTATGAGCATCTAATCCCATATTGAAGACGACGACTGCTACAACAATCATCAAAGATCTTAATGATTCAATTAAAATCATTCGAAGACTATAAATCCCAAGTTCAATCCTCAGTTTCAGGACATCGAATAACACAGGGAGAGAGACCGAACATCGAACAACAGAAGCAAACGCAAACACTCGAAGAATATTCATTCGAAGCAAAGAGATCATTCATAGAAGATCGCTCTCGATGAACGACTTTCACTGTCGACCAACAGTTTACACATTGTTTTCACACACGACGCACACTGTTTTTACATTTCAAACACTTGTACTTTACATTTCGAAGTCTTTCCCTTCATTTGTATTGTAATCTCTGTACGATCGACACCCGGAACACCTAGGACATCGCCCCTGATTGGCGATTATAGTGCAACGACGACATCCACTGTCATCCGCAGGTTTTTTCCTCGTTGAGGTTTTTCCTGCGTCATCAAATCCTCTGTCTCATTTACATTTTTATCTTTGTCGCACGCCTTTGTCGAATGATTCCTTTCTTTAGTTGTTAAAGTCCACATCGACCTTAAGTTGTCCCTTTGGTGCAATTTTTGGCATTAACAGTTTGACGCCATCCGTGGGACCCCATCTAGATAAAATCTTCGACAAACGTGCGTCTTACTAACGGTTGCTTGGAGTTTCTTTTGTCCTCTGTTGCAGGAAAATGGCGAATAACGAACAAGCCGCTGTCCCAGCACATGAGGGGCTCGAAAATCCACAAGATGCACTTAAAGAAGTCAACGATTATCGCCTGGAGGAAGTCATTCTAGATTCAGGCAAGCCTGACCAAAAAGTCTTAATCGGGTCGTCTCTCAATCCTTGCCTCAGGGAAAAGTTAATATCTTTTTTTGCAGGAACATGCTGATTGTTTCGCCTGGTCGCATGAAGATATGGTCGGCATAGATCCTGACGTCATCTCTAACAAGCTCAACGTCGACCCTTTGTTCAAACCTATCAAGCATAAGCGACGGAAATTTGCTCCTGAAAGGAATAAGGTGATAAATGACGAAGTCGACAACCTTCTCAAGACAGGGAAGATTCGAGAGGTAAAATACCCCGATTGGCTTGCTAACGTCGTGGTTGTAGCAAAGAAGAATGGAAAGTGGAAAAGGATTTAGGCCTTCTTTCTTTTTGGGACACAATTTGACTCACACATCATACACATTTGGAAAAGGATTTAGGCCTTCTTTTCATTTTCCACAAGCCACTTGTAGCCTTGATACACCAATACATTTGAATGTTCCAATGAGGACATTGTAAACTTTAAATTTGAGGGTGGGAAGGTTACGGCTTAAAACATGAGAAGATCAATCAAAAGAGCAAAGCTCTAATATGATTAAAACATGAGAAGATCAATCAAAAGAGCAAAGCTCTAATATGATTTGCATGATGAAAAGATACCAAAAATGCCCCATAGGGGCAAGGTACAAAAAGGCAACAAGAAAAGTGCACAAAGTGCCAAAATTTTTGAATTTTTTTTGTTGAGAGAAAAGGCTTGTGGGAAAGAAAATATGCCCATGAGAGATCCCAAAAAGCCCTATTGATTCTAAATGTAGGGTGTGTTTGAGTTTAACAAAGGAAAGATTGGTGCTAGCTTATGACACACACACATATTTTGGGTTAAAAATGAACGAGAAAAGATTTATAAAAGGCTATCTAGTTCATGAGGCATGGTATACTTGATGTGGGCCCTTAATGCCATAATTTTGCAAGAAACTTCAAAATTTGAGTCATTTTATTTTTAGGTCTTTTAGTTGTTTGGGGACAAACAACACTTTAAATTTGAGGGTGTGATATGCATTATTTATTTAATGCATATTGGATCTTTTTATTATCTTTTTAAGTAGGATTTGCTATTTTATCCCAACATTTGAGTCGCTTTTCTTACTTATTTTTACCCTTTGTTACATGGAGTTAAGAGGTTGATTTACTTGTCTTTTACTGTTTAGAAAGGCTAATTATGCTTATTTGTACAGTGCAGCCCATGCCAATGCTACCACATTGAAGACCGATGTGAAGATCAACTTTTGGGAAGACTTTTTGATGGCTGAATTTTTTTGGTTCCATGACTCAGCTACCGTCTAGAAGGTCTGGACCAATGCTGAATTATTGTTCAAATTCTCTATTTTTATGGCATGTGGCTTAATAGTCTTGAATAGTATTGTGTAATAGTTGAATAGTAAGGAATAGTGAAGTTAGGCAAGCTTTGTAGTATAAATAGAAGTTGCTTGCATGCTTTTGAAGAAGAAGTTTTTAGGGGATCAATTCTCACAAACAATCTGCAGATTTCATCTTTAGTATTATGCAATTCAAGTTCTTGTTATTAATATTGTTCTTCATATTGTTCTTAGTGTTCATACCAACCATGCGTTGCTGTAGCATTGGTCCAACATTGCTACAATAACTCATAATCTTTATTTTCTTGGAATTTATATGAAAGTGCAGGATCTATTCTTACAATCAATATAGAAAGAAGTAATTGAGAAATTGTATGATCAAGCCCAATTGTATTCAATGATGCACAGAATTACAGATCTAAGAGAGAGATCACCTCAAAGATTACAAGGAAAGAATACAAGTAATATGGGAAAATCAATCAGTTAGCAACGTAGTGCTAACCACTCTATTTATACTGCAACAAACATCTTAAAGCTACAGTACAAATAAGAAAGACTAATAAGAACATAACACGTGTCCTAATTAGTTTACACATTACTAAATAACGAAACTCGTCATAAGTTCTGAACAGGTAGTTCAGAACTTCTGAACATTCTTCTGATCAAGCTTCTCAGAACTTCTGAATCTTCTTATCAGATCTTCAACACTTGGTTTATTGACAAAACTTCAGATCTAACAATCTCCCCCTTTTTGTCAAATAAACTTAAACTTTGCATCATCTAATTCTTTCAGAGCAGGAACAATTTTCTGAAGTAGCACATTCCTCATATTAAGCCTCTTATCAATCTTGTCAATAATTTCTTGAATAATCTCAACTTGCTGATTAATTACTTCTTGAATCATGTTTGCTTCCTTCACTTTCAGCATCTTTTTCTCCAAATTGTGCTTTATGATCCTTAAAGTTCCAGAACAATATTTTGCAGTTTCCTTTGCTCTGAAGAAGATCTTTCCACTTTTGTTCTTCAAAAATACTCCCAACTCTGGATATCTGTGAACACTTCCAGTCTTTAACACCTTTTTCTGCTCATGATCTGTATTGGGATTTGCCAGATAAACACATGACTTTTGCAAATACAGAGCTATTTGGAAATCTGTATAGCAATGCCACCTTAAGATATAGAACATGGCCTCAATCACCACACTTCTTGCCTTCCTTTCATTTCTATCTTTACTTGACTCTTTAAAACATAGAAAGCTGTGTAATCTGTAGAAGTCAACCACTGACAGTTTCTCAAAATCTGCATCAGTGAAATAATAAACCTTGCCATCTTCTCTCAAAACTTCAAAGGATAAGTACTCCATCTTTCTGAATTTCTTAACCTTCAATTCTCTGATTCCAGTGATTAGAAAATCTGAGTAAACGGCTTGCTTTGTTTTGCCAAGACATCTTGATTTTTCAGCCAACCAGATCTGAGTCTCCTTAGACCTATCATAATACACATCCAAGAATTGTACCTCTTTTGGTTTGAAGAACTCAGGCAGATCAAATTCAAGAAAGTATCCATTCAGATCAATGAATATTTCATCTTCTTTGGGTTCAGACTGTTCAGCTTGATCAATATTAGTTATCTGCACATTCTGAGGTGTTGTGTCCTGAACTTCTTCAGCCTCATCTGACAAAATTTCATTCACTTCATACTCAGCTGGGAACACAAAATCATTATGTAGAATCTTTTTGGGATTCACCTCAGATAGCAACCATTCACTACTGTTTCTGATTTTTCTTCTAAAATCCAACCTCCTCTTCACACAGTTTATGCATCTCTTCTTTAAACTCTCTTTTTCAGCATCCATACTTACTTCCATTCTAATCAACAACCAATTCAGAGTTGCATCACTGTACTTCACCAACTCTTTTAATCTGAACAATTCAAGTCTTTCGTGAACCATATATGTGAACCCTTCTGCCTCCATTCCTTCATTCACAAAACCCTTCACATGCAGATCAACTTCTGTTTTCTTTGTGGGAGAACTCAGATTGCACTTTTCTTTTCTTTCTTCTATAGCCAACTGGAAGTCATACAAGTATGTATTTCTGACATAAATACCCAGAAGTCTTCTGCATTCAATTTCTATCAAGGCTTCTTCAGTGCTAGCAAAGAACTTGACTAGAAAGATCTGATCATCAAGAGTCAATCTGTGAAAATCAAATGTAGACATGGAAACCTTTGTATTTCTTTCTTTCAGTGTTTCCATTCTAACGAACATTAAACCATTGAATTCATCTTGTTGAAACATCAGAACTTTCTCGATTCTTTTCTGAATATGCAGTTTTGAGTCAGGAACTCTGAACATATTAGAAGCTTCTGAGTAGACCATCTGAGCTCTGTCATCCATAAAACCATCAATGTTACTTTCCAAAAGCTCATACTCTCCTTCTGTGTAGTAGAGATTATCATATATTTCCTCAGGAAAAATATCATCATGAAATTGTCTGGCTAAAGGTACATCACTTAACTCTAGAATGAAGTCACACAAAGGTTCTTCTAGTCTTTGCAATTTAATCTTTGGAATCTCGATTGGTTTTCTGAATACATATTCAGAAGGCATAAAGAAGTCTTTCACTTTCACATACTCTTCTTCTGTATTTAACTCATCACAAAAGTTAAACCTAAAATCATCTTTAAAATCCTGAGTGTAATCTACAGTTCTGTCTTCTTCTCCCATTAGATCAATGGGTCTTATCACTTTTATTCCTTTATGAATTTTCTGAACACTCAAAGCTCTGACTACTTCATTATGCATTCTTCTGATCAATTCTTCATTCAACCTCCTTTCTTCTGATTCAGACTCCATTGCCCTTTCACTGTTATAAACCACAATATCTGTACACCTGTTTACCACTGTACTTTCCACTATTTCTTCCATTCTCAAATCAGATTCCTCAATAGCTACAGTTTCATCTGAGTTTCCTTCCATCTCAGTATCCAAGTTCAATTCCTCTGTTTTATCTGATTCATTACTATCAATACTTCCCAACTCCATTTCTTCTGTATCTGAACTGTCAAGCTGTACTATCTGAATCATCTCCTTTAAATTTTCCTGTGTCTGATCTTCTGTACTTTTTGTATTGGCTAAGTGCATGTCTGCTATCTCAAAATCTTCTATGCCAATATCATCATCAGAACTTAACCTTTGTCTTTTCTCCCCCTTTTGATGATTATGAGGATCATTATCATCAAACTTCCTTTTCAAGTTCTGATTAAAAGCAACTTCAGGTTCAGCTTCTGCAATAGGAACAGGATCAAGAGGCTTTGAAGTAGAAGCCAAAGATACACTCAGTGCTTTCAATATAGATTCCTGCATACCCTGCATCTGTTTTAACATATCTTTTTGAAAACCAGACATTATATCCATGATCTCCTTTTTGTGAGAATCCAAGGATTTCTTTACATCATCTACCTTGGTTTCAACAGAAATTAACTTTTTCTCTAACACAACTTTCAAATCTGATACCTCATCATTCAGATCCTCCATCCTCTTCTCCAAATTTTCTACTTTTTCCCCCATCTCCTTGTTTTGTTTCTGAATCTTTTCAAATTCAGAAGTTTCTAACAGTGAACCTGAACCAACAGATGGTCCAGTTTTCATGTGCCCAGAGAGCTCATGGCCTGTAGATAACACACAGTCATCTTGTACAACAGATGCACGTTTGAATGAGGCTTTTGTAATGTTCACCTCACCAGGACTTCCATCCAATCCTTGACACCCAACATTAGGCATGTCTATGAATGTTGTTTCAGGAGTACGAAATTCCTGATCTGTGCAAGTGTCAAAAGGAATTTCAGGCTCAATATGAATAGGACTGTGATATTCAGACTCAATGTGTTGAAAAATAAGTTGGGATTTATCACCTCCCTCCAAATGAGTTTGGGATGGTTCCCCGGATTTGTGTGAAACAGTAGCATGTTGAAATGCTTCTGAGTGGGTATGGATGGGTTGTTCAAGATCCACCACTAGGTCCATGGTGTTTGTTTCAATATTGGACACCAAGAGATGTGAACCAATAGCATGTGTGGTTACCTGGTCAAGATTAGCTGGTTCAGAGGCATCTCTTTCTGTTTGAACCTCTGTTAACAATCTCTCATCCTCACCACTCTCATTCTGTTTTTCCTCACTGAGTCTAACCAAGCTCTCAGAATTTTCCCCCTCAAGTCTCTCAGAATGTTCACCCATCTGAACATCCTCCCCCTCTCTAATTCGACTAGACCCCTCACCTCTCTTCTCAGGTTGGTCCTCTTGGGTAGGGATTTGAGGTAATTCAATTCCCATAGAGGTGCAATAAGCTTTTAAAATCTCACTCTCCCTTGGAATATAGTTCCTAAGTGATTTTGGCAACAGTTTATGATTGGGATAATTTTCAAGTCTTGTTACTGAGGTCATCTTACCCAAATAAAATGTAGGACCATGCTCTTCATTTGTTCTTCTTGAGATTGTTCTGTTTTCCTGCATGGCATACCAAATAACAATTTGCCAGTACCTTATGTAGGGAATGTATGTCAGTGGAGCATCCTTTGTCTTCTTCTGAATTGCTTTCTGATTCTTCTCAAATGTATTCTTCATATCTTCCCAAAGTATTAAAGTATAGTCATAATGCCTATTCTTCACTAAACCTTGAAATATCTGAAGAATTTGTTTAGAACCTTGATCAGCAGAACTATTTTTCCCTGACAAACATTTATTTACCACATGAAAGAAGCAAGCCCAAATAGGTGGTAATTTGTTTCTTCTGAACAAACTGAGAGTCCTCAATCCTTCATTGTATCCCAACTTCATAAACTCTGCTATTAATTCCTCTGTTAGGGGTAAATCCTCAAAATCTGTTCTTCTTTGTACATCATCTTTCTCTGGTAGATTCAGCATCTCTCTTAGTGCAGAGATAGATAAGACAAATGTCACTCCTCCAATTTCAGACACAAACTTATTATCTTCTAACCTAAGATATTTCCACCATTGTTGTATGTACTGAACAGGCACATTTTTACTTCTTGTAAACCATTTTCTGTACGGATGATGTTTGAATAACTCCATGATAATTCTGTGTTCAGGCTTAAAACGACTTTCCTCAAACAATATAACACAGTTATTTTCAGATAATTTCAACCATTCACTCTCAGGAACAACTCTTTCCACTAGAATAGATCTATCTGACATAATAGAACCTGCAGCACTCTGATCATGTTCAATATTAACATTTACCTCATCCGCATTTCCTTCAGATTCATCCATTTGTTCATCTTCTTCATCATTTCTTATTGCCCCTTCCTCTGCAACTCTATTTTGTACTTCATCACTTTCCGAATCAGATGAATCCATTATCGATTTTGTAGAATGTAGAGAAATTGGACCACTTCTTCGTATTTCAGACATGATTTAAGAAGAAAACAGATTCAAAGAACTCTGGATTTGATTCGTATCTCACGTTTCGCTCTGGAATTTGAAAGAACTTTGAAATAGGGATTTTAAGACCTATTTAAAATCCGCGAAGTTGAAAGGTTTAACAGAAAAGCGAAATCAATGTTATAACGGAGTCAACACACGTGAAATACCACAAAGGATTTAAATGAAATACGTGGCATTGTCAAACAAATATGAAGCTGACACGTGTTAGTGGATAGAATTTTGACTCAAGTCAAAGATCTGAATAACACGCGCAGATGTTCTGATTCCATGACTCAGAAGAATTTTGCCTTGTAACCAAAATGTCTTTTAAAATCAACTTCTGACCAATATAAAACATTTTGATTATTCAGAAGTTTTTATGTGCAGCATAGGCTAAAAATATTCTGATTGCCTCTATTCTTGCCACTGGTGCAAATGTCTCATCATAATCAATTCCCTCTTGTTGACAGTATCCCTTAGCAACCAATCTTGCCTTGTTTCTGATGACAACACCTGATTCATCCTTTTTGTTTCTGAACACCCATTTAGTTCCAATTATAGATTTACCTTCAGGCTTTGGAATGAGTCTCCAAACTTTATTTCTTTCAAATTGAAGCAATTCCTCTTGCATTGCTGAAATCCAGTCTGGATCCTCTAGGGCTTCATTAGCTTTCTTTGGTTCAATTACACTTAAGAAACCA
This sequence comes from Saussurea involucrata, assembly GCA_033807775.1. NCBI lineage: Eukaryota > Viridiplantae > Streptophyta > Magnoliopsida > Asterales > Asteraceae > Saussurea > Saussurea involucrata. Next base: position 95,565,119 of record CM066327.1, on the reverse strand, counting down.
GCAAACATTACTTCATTTGCTGTAGCTGATCTTGTCTTTACTCCTGCTGATGGATCACCTATTACTTGATGAATAGGGTGATTTTTAGTCCATTTGTTAGCACTAGGGAGTACATCAATCTCTGAATAATTGTTGTTTGCATCATTCTCATCAATGATTGCTTGTAATTCTGAACTGTCACCTTGTTCTGACGTATGAGTAGGAGTTGCATCCAAGTTTGAGTTCTGATTAATGAAGTCAGAGTTCTGATTGACTTGTTCAGAGTTCTGAGTACAAGAATCAGAATTCTGATTACAAGGTTCAGAGTTTTCACCACTTGTATTTATTAGATTTGGGCACTCCTCTGATGGACCTTTGTCAGAAATTACAGTTGATTGAACTATTTCTGGAGTCTTATTTTTCATCTCTTTGACCATCTTTGGGTTTTCATATTCTGCATAAGAATCAGAAATTAGTTCACTAAAAGCATCCTTAAACAGTAAATTGAGTTCTGAACAAATAGGATTAGAATTTGTATCAGAAGTCATTTTTGTCTTGTTCAGCATGAGTTCTGAACTGTCTTGTTCAGAAGTCCGCATTCTGGCTTCATCAAAAGTTACATTTATGCTCTCCATCATCCTCTTGGTTCTTCTATTGTAGATTCTGAATGCTTTGGAAGTTAAAGAATAACCCACAAAGTATCCTTCATCTGCCTTTTTATCGAATTTGGCAAGATTTTCTCTGTCTCTGAGAACGTAGCATCTGCAACCAAAAATATGAAAGAATTTGATTAATGGTTTTCTTTTATTTATCAGTTCATAAGCAGTCTTATTTAATCTCTTATTGATTAAAGTTCTATTTTGTGTAAAACAAGCAGTTGCAATTGCTTCAGCTCATAGGAAAGTAGGAAGATTTGCATAAGCCAACATTGTTCTCGCAGCCTCAACTAGAGTTCTATTCTTCCTTTCAACAACACCATTTTGTTGAGGAGTTCTGACAGCAGAAAAATTGTGAGAAATCCCAGAACTTTCTAGAAAATTCTGAAGAGTCTCATTTCTGAACTCCGTTCCATTATCACTTCTGATTTTCTGAACTTGAAGTTGTAAGAGAACTTGAATCCTTTTGATAAAATTTATCAATGTAGTAGCAGCTTCTGACTTAGCTCTTAGGAACTCAACCCACGTGTATCTGGATAATTCATCAACAATCACAAGCATATATTTCTTTCCTCCCATCGACTGAACTGAAATTGGACCACAAAGATCAGTATGAATCATTTCTAATGGTGCTTTGCAAGATGAGTCCATTTTTAATTTGTGAGAACTCTTTTTCATCTTGCCCATTTCACAAGCTGAGCATAATGATTCTTTTTCAAATTTAAGCTTTGGTAAGCCTTTAACCAAATGTTTTGCAACAAGATTATTAAGATCTTTGAAATTCAGATGAGAACATCTTCTGTGCCAAAGCCAGCATTCATTTGCAGTTGATTTTGATAAAAGACAAACTGTATTTAATGTTTTCAATTTTGAAAAATTAACTACAAATAAGTCCATATGTCTTTTGGCCCAGAAGACTTTGACATCATTTTCAGTTAGAATCATGCAACCTGTTATTTGAAACTTAATTTGACAAAGACTGTCTAAAAACTGACTTATGCTGAAAAGATTGTGTTGTAATCCTTCAACATAGAAAACCTTTTGGATAGTTAGATCCCCTTTAGTTAAATCCCCATAACCTTTGACTTGACCTTTGCTATTGTTTCCAAAGTTTACTGCTCCTCCAGCCTTTTCTGTGAAGTTTGATAGAAAAGACTTCTGACCTGTCATGTGTCTTGAAGCTCCTGAATCTAAAAACCACACATGACAGCCCTGCAAAAAGATCAGTTAGGTTTAGGTACCCATTTTGGAATGGGTCCATCTTTGTTAGCTTTGTCATTGGATTTAACATCAGTACCTTTTACTCTCCACTCAAAATCTTTCTTCAAACACCACTTTCCTTGAACTTTTATGAAGTCAGAACATTTTCTGCTTACAAGTTTGTTCAAATTCTTTTTGAGAGTTGTAACTTTTGGTTTTGCTATGTTTTCAACTTTCTTTTCTTTTATCTTTTCTTTCTTCTGAGTCTGAGGAACAAAAATTTTCTTCTTTTCTGTATTTTGAGAAACAGAAACTTTCTGAATATCTTTTCTTATGTATGAAACAGAAGTTATTTTGACTTGACATTTGTGAGAATATTGGAATGAATCATTTTTACATCTAACACAAACAAGATTTTTCTTTGCAAGTGACAATAAATCTGAAACATAGATCATTTCATTTTTATTTATACTGTTCAGAGTACAATTGCCCTTATTACAAGAATTTCTAGCGTTTAGTTCAGAAGTAGATTTCATTCTAAGCTTCTCAAGTTCCCTTTTCAGATCGTTCAACTTTGCAAGATCATCTTTCCTTTTGCTTTCTTCTTTTTCTGAAAAATTCAAGTTCTTTTTGTTAGAAGAATTAGATGATTCACCTTTTTCATATGTACTTGATTCATTAAAGAATTTATCATTTTCTCTTGAAGCATTAATTTTAAAAAGATCATACTCAGTCTTCAGTTTTTCAAGCTCTGTTATTTTCTGAATAAAAATATTCTTTTCTTTCAAAGCTTCTTCAAGTTTAATATCCACTTCACAGAAATCATTTTCAAGTTCATCATAAGTTTTCCTTAAATCCTCAAGTTCTTGACTCACAAGATTAAATCTCTTTTCAAGTTGCAAAAATTCATCTGATTTTGTTTCAGAAAATCCAGTTGAATCAGACTTCTGACTACCTGAGTCAGAGTTCTGATTTACAGACTCAGATGTCTGATCTTTAGACTCAGAATTCTGACTACAAAGTTCATAATCCTGACTAGAAGTTTCAGACTTCTGATTGACTGTTTCAGAATTTTTACTTGTATCAAATATGCTCTCAATGTCATGATATGAAAAACTTGGTTGTTTATTTTTGTAGCTGACATTTAAGGAATCATACTTGAATTTAGTATCATTGTATCTTGGCTTTTCATCTGTTGGTTTAGAAACTTCTTTCTTAACCTTTTCTTCTGAACCAACTGACTTTTCTGTTTTAGACTCAGAAATTGTCTCATCTGACTTTTTAGAGTTTGGTCTTTGCAAATTGTCAGAACTTGTTATAGAACTAGCAGGTCTTGTGAAAACTTCAACAATTTCTGGGATTTTTGGCTTAGAAACTTGAAGTATTGGAGCTCTTTTTAAAATGACATTTTCTTCCAATCCCAATCCCTTCTTTGGATTGTAAAATCTTGTATCTTTAACATTGCTTAATAAAAGATTTAATGTTTGCTGAGTTTGACCTCTTTTCAAATTCAAATCTTCCAATTCTTTGATTTTGGAGTATAAATTCTTTCTTTCTTCAAATAACATATCAAATTTTATTTGTAAATCACCTTTTTCATCCTTTATTTTTGAAAACTCAACTTTTAGTTCAGAAAGCCTTTTCATCAATTCAGAATTTTCATCTTTAACTTTCTGTTTCTCAGCCTCAGATTCTTCATATTGTTCGTTTATTACTTCTTTTTCAATTCTGAATTTGTTAACCAAAGTTCTTTCTCCTTTTATCTGTTTTCTTAGGTTAGCAAATTCAGTTTTCATTTCACCAATCTGTGTCATTAACTCTAATTCAAGTGAAGAATGTACCTCAGCAGATGACTCAGAATCAGCATCTTCAAAATCAGAATCATCCTCATTCCTCATTTTTGCCATATAGCTTCGCATCTGTGGAAAGTTGATATGATCATCTTCATCAGAAGTGTAGTACAGCCAATTCTCCTGTTCAGCCAATAGCGCACTCTCGTCATCTCTCTTCTTTGCAAGCTGAGCCTTCTTCGTGTAGTATTCATAATCTTTCACAACTTTAACTCTGCAATCCTTGGCATAATGGCCAGATTTTCCACACTTGAAACACAGATTCTTTTCTTTTCTCTCTTCCTTCTCTTCCTTGTTTTCTTCACTTCTCTCTATTCTCTTTTCAATCTTATTTTCTTCTCTGTCATCTTTCTTCTTATAATCTGAACTTCCAGCTCTCTTATAATTTCCTTGAAATCTGCCCTTCCCATACCTTTTGTTGAAAGTATTTGTCAGCAAAGCTAGCTTTTCAGCCATTATCTTGATATCTTCATCATCTTCTGATCCTTCTTCTTTGTCAGATTCCTCCAGACTCGGTATTTCTGATAGATATGCAGTCTTTTTGGGTGCTTTGATTGCTTTGGACTTTGATAAGAACGCTAACTGATCAGCAACATTTTTCTTTTCTTCCACAACTAACTTGACAGAGTCTTCATGTTGATTAAGAACACAGAACAAATCATTTAAGTCTTCTTCACACATATCTTTGTTCATTTGCAGACTTATGGCAAATGATGACCATTCTGAATTTAGACTGTTCAGAAATTTGTAATTTATTTCTGATTTTGTTTTCTTCAGTCCATTTCTTCTCAAGTCATTTAGAATAGTGCAAAATTTACTGTATGTCTGTGTCAAACTTTCTGACTCTTTTGCTTTGAACCTTTCATAAGCATTTATGCTTTGATTTAACTTTGCCTGAATAGATCTCACAGTTCCTAACATTTGCCTTTCCAATTCGTCCCACATTTCTTTAGCTGATGATCCACTGTCAATCCTGTTAAGAACCTCATTCGGGACAGCCAAAGTCATCAAAGTAATTGCTCTTTTGTCAATAGCATGCCTATTTTTCTGTTCAGCAGTGTATTGGGAATAATTCTTCTTTACTCTGGTCGCTGGAATTTCTGGAGTTGTCTCTGTAGCAGGGGTTGCGGCGACATCGATATATACTTCGATTGGACCTTCTCGTATAGAAATCATAAGATTTTCATCGATGTTGTCAAGGAATTGGATCATACGAGTTTTCCATTGCTGATACTCTTCTGGTATAAGAACAGGCGGTTTGGTTTCGGATCCCATGGCTAGATATTCTTTAGAAGACATGATTGTAAGAAAATTCAACAGAAAGACAAATTCGATTTTCTTGATCGAAAAGTAGCAGGTAATTCAAGAATTGCTAAGAATTCAAGAACTAGCCCTAGCAGCGGAATCGAATTTTGAATGAATCAAGAAATCTTCAAGAAATTGATCAATCGATCTTCGCAATCACAATCTTGAACGAATTTGTTTGTTGATTAGCTCTGATACCAATTGAAAGTGCAGGATCTATTCTTACAATCAATATAGAAAGAAGTAATTGAGAAATTGTATGATCAAGCCCAATTGTATTCAATGATGCACAGAATTACAGATCTAAGAGAGAGATCACCTCAAAGATTACAAGGAAAGAATACAAGTAATATGGGAAAATCAATCAGTTAGCAACGTAGTGCTAACCACTCTATTTATACTGCAACAAACATCTTAAAGCTACAGTACAAATAAGAAAGACTAATAAGAACATAACACGTGTCCTAATTAGTTTACACATTACTAAATAACGAAACTCGTCATAAGTTCTGAACAGGTAGTTCAGAACTTCTGAACATTCTTCTGATCAAGCTTCTCAGAACTTCTGAATCTTCTTATCAGATCTTCAACACTTGGTTTATTGACAAAACTTCAGATCTAACATTATATTTAAGTAATTTACATTTCAGTCTTTACTTTATGTATTTTATTTCTGTAATTTACATTTCCAGCAATTTATATTTCAGTATGAGTAGCTAAATTTCCATAGCTTGGATGTGAGATAAAAGGGTGAGATTTTAAATATAACGAAAAGTGGACATCGTTTCTCAATAATGATGTTCACCATTTCATGTAAAGTTTTATAAATTATCCAGTTACTTCCAGATGGTTGATCACTTTGAAAGTGTTAAAGTGCCATGGTATCAGGAATGAACCATTGATATGCACGTCAATCCAAATGACAAAAGAAGTATGCTCGGAAGAGATATTGATAAAGGAATTTATCGTCTCTGTCTTTTCTGGGTTGATTTTGCCCGATAAGTTGATCATCTGTGCGGATGGTAACAGTGTAGAGTGTGTGCCAGGAATGGCCCGCTTATAACACATCAACTTAACTGATATGGGAATCAGCTTGGAAGAGTGATTTTAACAAAGGAATTTGTTTATCCATATACTTGGAAGGCTTCATCTTGTTGTTGATAGTTCTGACAACAGTGCCATGAATGGATTGTTGGCTGCTAGATCAGTAGTGAGTCGTTGAAAACCCGAGAGGGAATCCTGAAAAGTAGATGGTGAACTTAAGTGTTGAAAAACGGATGCTGAAGCAATGCTACAGCATTGGCCTGCTGGACTTTATATTTAAATATCACCCCAATATCTTGCATCCTTGCTATCTTTTATTAATTGTTACATAATCTGTGATAAATCCAAACACCAACAAACAATTATTAATCTTTGACTTGATCCTTGGAAACCATTTCTTTTATTAGACTTTTAATTCGCTTTTACTCCAATCTCTGTGGGAACGATACACGGTTCTTACTGTATTATTACTTGAGTAGACGACATTAGATTTTAATGTATACTTGCATTAAGGTTTAATTATCACACGTCTCAAGGTGTATTCAAAGCACTGATCAAGTTTTTGGCGCCGCTGCCGGGGATTGGCACGTTAAAAGTTTTTAAAAGTATTTTAAAAGACTTAGTTTTTCTAACACCATCCGAATTATACTTTGTGTGGTATATGCCACGAATCCAACGAGTGGAACTTTTTGAGTTAGATCCTGACATAGAAAGAACCTTTCACCATAGACGGAGGTTATAAAGAGCTTCAAGTTCTATAGATCCTCCCAACATGGATGCTCCACCCGGATTTGAGCCTACACACCTAAGACCATTAGGTGTAGAACCACGACCACCCGGAGTAGAAATACGACCACCACCTCTAGGGAACAATGACATGAGACCACCAGATTTAGGAAACCCTAGAGCACGACCATTTTTTAACCCACCAGTTTTTGGTAATCCGCCAGTTTTTGGAAATCCACAAGGTCATGTTTGGCAAGAGCCACCAAATAATAATGAAGAAAATGATGATGAAGAATCTCATGGTAACAATGATTTAAACGAACCATTAAATGTCATTGATCTTGCAAACTCGAAAAATGGGCGAATCATGGACTATGCAATTCCTAATTTTGAGCAATTAAATTCGGGAATTATAAAGCCTCATATGGATACGACGCATTTTGAACCAAAACCCATTATGTTACACATGTTGCAAGCCAATGGTCAATTTGCCGGATTCCCATCGAAAGATCCACACTCACATTTAAAATCTTTTAAAGAGATCACCGATGTTTTTCTAATTCCTGGAGTATCTTCTGATGCTCTAAGACTCACACCAGGTTTATTTCATTACCACCAGGTTCTGTACCATCTTGGGCTGACATGGCTGAAATTTTTTTGCGAAAATATTTTCCACCTACCCGAAATGAAATTTGTATGTTCAAACAAATGGACGATGAAGCAAATCCCGATGCTTGGGAAAGGTTTAAGGAATTATTAAGGAAATGTCCTCACCATGGCATTTCCTACTGTATTCAACTCGAGACGTTTTACAATGGACTTGATTCCAATGCAAAACAAATGCTCGATGCGACATCCGGAGGGGCCTTTACTTCCAATACCTATAACACCGGGTACGAAATTCTTGAAAAGATTTCCACAAACAATGGGCATTGGGCTGATCCAAGGGCACCAACTGCAAAGAAGACTGCTGGAATGCATGACTTAGATGCTTACACCTCATTGACAGCTCAGCTTGCTTCCATGACCAATATGCTTAAAAACATAACTACCGGTCAGGGAACACAGCCGACTGCCACTACTCCTACTCCAGCTGTCCTCTCTGTGCAATGTGTTTGTTGTAGTGGAGACCATTCTTATGAACACTGTCCTCAAAATTCTGAATCAGTTAACTATGTTCATAATAGGAATGGTCCTTACTCTAACAACTACAATGCTAGTTGGAAACAACATCCAAATTTTTCATGGACCAGCCCAAGTTTAAACCAACCAGAATATAAGCCACAAGGAAACTCCAATTTCCAAAATCAGAATCATGCCAGCAGTTCTCAAAATTACCAAAACAGCCAAAATCATCAGAACTAGAATTTTCAAAACAACCAAAATCATCAGAACCAGAACTTTCAACACAACCAAAATCATCAGAACTAGAACTTTCAAAACAACAAACCATCTTTTCAAAACAAACCCCTTTCTCAAAATGAACCTTCTTTGGAAGCAATGCTGAAAAGTTTTATCACCCAAACCAACACTTCCATAAGAAACCTTGAAACACAGGTCAGTCAAATTGCTCTTAATCAAAATAACAGACCTGCAGGAACTTTGCCTAGTAACACTGAAATCCCAAGGTTCCCGGGTAAAGAGCATGTGAAAGCTGTGACACTTAGGAGTGGGAAAGAATTAGAGAAAACCCAAGCTGAAATAGAAAAAAATCCAAAGTCCAAACCCAATGCTACAACATTGCCCACCATCCCAGAAGAACCATTTCCTAAAGACTTAGAGCCAGAAATCCTAATCCCAAAGAAAAACACAGTAGAATATGAAGTCAACAAGCCAACAAGCTCTGTCAAAGAAAACATAACAAAAGGTATCAAAGATACAAATTTGAGGGTGGAGGAAGTCCACCCTAAAAGCTCAACACAAACAAAGAAAGTCGTTATTGAACCAATCCCTCCTTATGTTCCTTTCCCGCAAAGGTTAAAAAATGATAAGGAAGAATTGCAATTCAAGAAATTTTTGGATGTGTTTAAACAATTACATATCAACATACCCCTTGTTGAAGCAATTGAGCATATGCCTAGTTATGCCAAATTTCTTAAAGACATTTTAAGCAAGAAAAAGAAGTTGACTGAATATGAAACTGTGGCCATGACCAAAGGGTGTAGTGCTCTCTTGACCAACAAAATTCCACCTAAACTCAAAGATCCAGGGAGTTTTACCATTCCCTGTTCCATAGGTGGGAAAGAAGTTGGAAAAGCCTCATGTGATTTGGGAGCCAGTGTCAACCTCATGCCTTTGTCTATTTTCAATAGCTTAGGTATAGGAGAAGCTAGACCAACCACTGTTACACTCATCTTAGCTGACAAAACCATTGCCTATCCTAAGGGTAAAATTGAAGATATCTTAGTTCAGGTTGACAAATTCATCTTTCCTGCTGACTTTATCATCCTAGATTTTGAGGTTGACCAAAATATTCCTATTCTCTTAGGAAGACCCTTTTTAGCCACCGGAAGAACCTTGATAGATGTCAAAAGGGGAGAGTTGACCATGAGACTTCAAGACCAAAAAGTCACATTCAATGTCTTCAATTCCATGAAATACCCTAATGATATGGAAGAATGTTTTAGCCTAAGTATGATTGAAAACCTGTGTAATAAAGAGGGAGTTAGGGAAATTTGTAAGTTGAAAGAAGAAGATGATGAGGAATATGATGATGATGATGAGAAGTTAGATGAGACTGTTGCTAAGTTTGAATCTTTGGAACCTAGTGAACAAAAGACTTTCACACCATCACTCATTTCACCACCTGACCTGGAGTTGAAACAACTCCCATCCCATTTAAAATATGCTTTTCTAAAAGATGAGAACAAACTGCCTATCATCATTTCATCTTCTTTAGAATTGCATCAGGAAAAGAAGTTAGTGGATTTGTTGAAGTTACACTCAAAAGCCATAGGATGGACCATTGCTGACCTTAAAGGGATTAGTCCCTCTATTTGTCAACATAAGATCATCTTAGAAGACAAGAACTTCACATCCATTGAACCACAAAGAAGGCTAAACCCTGTCATGAAGGAAGTAGTGAAAAAGGAAGTGCTAAAATGGTTAGATGCAGGAATCATTTTTCCTATAGCCAGTAGCTCTTGGGTTAGTCCTGTCCAATGTGTTCCTAAGAAAGGAGGGTTTACAGTAGTCTCCAATGAAAAGAATGAACTCATCCCAACTAGAGTAGTTTCAGAATGGAGAATTTGCATGGACTACCGTAAACTTAACACAGCTACACAAAAGGACCATTTTCCACTACCATTTATTGACCAAATGCTAGATAGGTTATCCGGAAAAGAATACTACTGTTTTTTGCATGGTTACTCCGGTTACAATCAAATATCCATTTCACCTGAGGATCAAGAAAAGACCACCTTTACTTGTCCGTATGGTACTTTTGCCTTTAAGAGAATGCCCTTTGGTCTCTGTAATGCTCCCGCAACTTTTCAAAGATGTATGATGTCCAAATTTTCTGATATGCTTGAAGATTCCATTGAAATATTTATGGATGATTTTTCTGTATATGGCTCATCTTTTGATAATTGTTTGGAAATTTTGAAAAAGAGTCTTGAAAGGTGTGAAAAAACTGATTTAGTCCTAAACTGGGAAAAGTGTCATTTCATGGTCAAAGAAGGAATAGTTCTTGGACACTTGATTTCAAAAAGGGGGTTGAGGTAGACAAAGCCAAATTGGAAGTCATTGAAAAACTACCTGAACCAACCACTGTAAAAGGAATTAGAAGCTTTCTTGGTCATGCTGGATTTTACAGAAGGTTTATCAAAGACTTTTCAAGAATCTCAAAACCTTTATGCTTGCTTTTACAAAATGACCACAAGTTTGATTTCAATAATGAATGTAGAAATGCATTCATTACTTTAAAGAAAGCTTTGGTAACTGCTCCAGTGGTTGTGGCCCCAGATTGGGAAAAACCTTTTGAAGTCATGTATGATGCAAGTGATTGGGCTGTAGGAGCTGTATTAGGTCAAAGAAAGGAAAAAGTGTTTCATTCAATTTATTATGCAAGTAAGACTTTGAATGAAGCACAAATCAATTACACAACAACTGAAAAAGAACTTTTGGCTGTAGTTTTTGCCTTTGAGAGATTTAGGTCATATTTAGTGGGAACAAAAGTCATTGTGCATACAGATCATGCTGCCATTAAATACTTAATCTCCAAAAAAGTTGCCAAACCTAGGTTGATTAGGTGGGTTTTGTTGTTGCAAGAGTTTGACCTAGAGATTGTGGACATAAAAGGGGTAAACAACCAGGTGGCAGATCATTTGTCTAGGTTAGAGAACCTAGTGGAAAAGAAAGGGGAAGGAGATATCATTGAAACCTTCCCGGATGAGAAAATCTTGATGCTACAGCATTCCTCTAGAACCCCTTGGTATGATGATTTTGCTAACTACTTATCATGTGGCATAAAACCTCCTGATTGTACCGGCCATAAGCTTAAAAAGTTATTCCATGATGCTAAGTTTTATCTTTGGGATGACCCTTTCCTGTTTAGACTAGGTGCGGATCAAATCTTAAGAAGGTGTGTTCCAGAAAATGATGTGGCAGAAATTTTACACCATTGCCACACCTTAGCATATGGAGGTCATTTTAGGAGTCAAAGGACTGCAGCCAAAGTCTTACAATCTGGTTTTTATTGGCCAACTCTCTTCCAAGATTCCTACAATTTTTCCAAAAGATGCAATGAATGTCAAAGGACTGGTTCCATTTCTCAAAGAAATGAAATGCCTTTAAATGGAATATTGGAAGTGGAATTGTTTGATGTGTGGGGAATTGATTTCATGGGACCTTTCCCACAATCCAACAATTGCCAATACATCCTAGTGGCTGTTGACTATGTCTCAAAGTGGGTGGAGGCAATAGCTTGTGCTAACAGTGATGCAAAAACTGTAGTCAAATTTCTTCAAAAACATATTTTTACAAGGTTTGGTACCCCCAGAGCACTCATTAGTGATGAGGGTACCCATTTTGTAAATAAATTGTTGCAAGGAGTTCTGGACAAGTACAATGTTAAGCACAGAATAGCTACTGCATACCATCCACAGACTAATGGACTGGCTGAGCTTTCAAACAGGGAAATCAAGAGCATTTTAGAAAAAGTGGTAAAACCAACCAGGAAAGACTGGGCTTTTAAATTGGATGATGCTTTATGGGCATATAGAACTGCTTTCAAAACACCAATTGGTATGTCTCCATATAAGCTAGTTTTTGGAAAAGCCTGTCACTTGCCGTTGGAACTTGAATATAAAGCATATTGGGCTATCAAAGAGCTAAATATGTCTTTAGATGAAGCTGGAAACAAAAGAAAGTTACAACTCTATGAAATGGAAGAACATAGGAACATGGCCTATGAAAATGCCAAGCTATATAAAGAGAAGACCAAAAAATGGCATGACAAAAGAATCCAACCAAGAGAACTTAAAGAAGGACAAAAGGTCCTTTTGTTCAATTCAAGACTGAAACTGTTTCCAGGAAAACTCAAGAGTAGATGGTCTGGTCCTTTTACCATTCACAAAGTCTATCCCTTTGGGGAAATAGACTTGATAAACCCTGAAAACAACAACATCTTCAAAGTAAATGGCCAAAGAGTGAAATTGTATCACAATGTTGTAGCATTCCCAGAGCATTGCTCTGTGGTATTGGATACATTTTGAAAAAAAAACCTCATAAGAAGCCATGGACTCTTTCTAGTCCATAAATATTTGTAAATATTCTTTAGTTTAATTTTCTAGCTTAAAATTTACTGTTTTATAGGACTTTAAACAAGGAGGCAGAAGCTAAGCATTGGATGTTGTAGCATCCTGTCAGCATCCAGGACCTGGTGTTGAGAAAAGAGGTAAAGTTTTGAAAGATCTAATTGTGGGCCATGTTACTATATCTGATAAGGTGTTTAAAAAAGGACAGAAGCATGCTACAAAAAGAACACCCATTCTTTAAAAGGGTGACTTGTTGGTTTTCTTCAAAAAGTACTACAAATAGTAAAAAGGATGATGGGTAACACCATTTTTTTTAACATGAGTGTACTTTTTACAGCTGAAATTAATTCAGAATTTTTTTTTTCAGAATTATATTTCTTTTTAGGGTACAAGAGTTATGGAATAAAAGATTAAAAATTTCCATGCTTGTACCCTTTAACCCCAAAAAGTCTTGATTTTGTTTCCATTTTTAGCCAAAACCGTACAAGGTAGATAAAAGAAAGCATGCTGTCATTTTTATTTTATTTTTTTTACTCTTATTAAGCTATCCTTTCATCTCCTCGTTTTTTTTCAAAAGAGAAGAAAACCACAACCTTCTTTATTTCTCCCTCTTCAACCCGTCATCTTCAACCTCCCTCATTTCCCTCGGTTTTTCTTCTTTCAAAATTTCCAAATCAGTCACCATGGCTAGGGTTAAGAAACCTGCAATTCGAGATGATCTTGTGAGGAGAAGCACCAGACGAAGGGAAATCGAAGAAGCACCACAACCACCACCGAACGCCACCAAGGGCGTTATGTCGGCCACCGTGGTCGAACCCCAACCATCGCCAACCTCTCCTACGTCCACTGTGGGTGCGTCGTCTTCAAAGGTAACCAAACCACAAGCCAAAATCGCAAAACCTTCTTCACCAAAAAACCCTAGTTCCGAAACCCAAAACCCAAAAAACCCTCTGGTAGAATCGGCTCAACCTAATCCTTTGGAAATCGAAACACAAAAGAAAACCTCTTCTTCTAAATCCCCCAAAACTTCTAAGACTACACCAAAAAGTACCAAAAACTTGGTACAAGGGGGAACATCGAAATAGGTTCTTGTTGATCACACACACACTAAAGAGCCACCTGAAATCCCTGATTTAAATGTGACCGACGAAGAGGTATATTCTACATCTCCTCTTAAAGTAGAGGATTATTTAATTAGTGATGATGATTGTGAGTTAATCTTTAATTGTACACAAAGGTTCACACACTCACCACCACTTTTATGTCTGACTTGGCCCTTTGATGACTCACAGAGAGTTCAATATGTTCAGCCAAACACTGGTTTGGAGGAACAGATGTTGGAAGAACTAGATGTTATGGAAAACGTGGAAGAAAACATCAAAAGAATGAGTGCAAGTGTGATACAGGACATGGAAATCGCTGACCACCTTGGTGGAAAGGATAACCCTGCTTCCAAAAAGAGAAAGGCTACTGATTCTGGACTAGAGACTAACATTTCAAGTACTCAGAAAGAAAAGGAAAAAGGGAAGCAGGTGAGAAAGAAAGTTATTGCCTCAAAGAAGCCAAGAAAGAAGAAGGGCAATGTTGAAGCATCCATCACGCATCAGGGGCTGAAACTTCATCACCACACTTCATTTCTAGACCTCAGAGGCCATTGGATGGATTCAGTAGGCAGGAAGCTCGGGACCTGTATCAGAAACAGATCAAGAAGGTTGTGTTGATTGATAAAGGGTTTGACAAGGTCAGTATGGAGGAGTTTGAGTTCATAAGCAGTGTCATCAACAGCAGGGGTTGGGAAAAGCTGTGTGAGGTAAAATCATCTTACAATCTCACTCTCATTAAGGAGTTCTATGCTGAATTTCCTTTTTGCACACCACCTCTAATCACGGTAAGAGGAATAGGAATTCAAATTAGTGCCGAGGCCATAAACACCATGTTAGGCCTTACTTCACTAGCATCCACTGATTATGAGAAACTTACTAAAGAAGCTACATTAGAATAGCTAGATAATATGATAAAAGTTGTGGGAAAGCCTGGTGCAAAATGGGAATATCATGCGAACTACAAGCTTAGAACTTTTAAAGCTATGAATTTGTTGCCGGATGCTAATGTATGGATGAACTTCATAAGAAGTTCTCTCTGGCCCACCACCCATGATAGTACTCTAAGCTGTGAAAAGATCATTCTTTTATACTGCCTTATGAGTAAAAAAACCTTAGATGTGGGGAAGATTATCTTTGATAGGATTGTGTATTGTGGAAAAAGAAGCCAAGGAAAATTCTTCTTCCCTGGTTTCCTTTCTAAATTTTTAACTGCTGTGGGTATCCCTCAATATAAGGATGATGTGATTCAATCTGAAGGAGAGGAGAAATGGGCATTAGATATGAAAAGTGTCATCAGATTGAGGCAGGGAAAATCTAGCAGGGACGACATGGTAGGGATGATGCAGGATATTTTGTCCCAAAACAGCTGCATCATTGAGAGTCTGGCACAACAGGAGATTGCGTTTGATAAAAAGTGGAAAGAGGTAAAAGGCTATCAAGAAGGGATCCGGATCAAAAAACAGGGGAACAGATAAAAAAGGTACTGTCCAGGTTGAGTAAAGTGAAGACTCAGAATAGGAAGCTGATTGCAGAAAATGAGAAGCTAAGGGTCGAACGTGATAGTTTGCTGAAGAAGAAGGAACAACAGTCTGATGCTGTAGCATTGAAGAGAACAACACCAAGGAAGAAGGCAAGGGATGCTGGAGCATCCAAAGGAGCAGCCAAAGATTCGCAGCCTACTCCTAAGGAGTAGGACAGGTTCAAATCACACTCCTTAATCTCCATTTTTTATTTTTTGAGTCTGGGATTAACTTTTTTTAATTTTAGGTTTATTTTATCTTGCAAGATTACATGTCAAGTTATACTATGCTTTGTAATTCCATAGCGCAAATAATTCTTTTATATCATGAGTTTTCCTAAAGTTGTGTGTTTTGTTAGAACTAGCCACTTTCTTTTTGGGACACAATTTGACTCACACATCATACACATTTGGAAAAGGATTTAGGCCTTCTTTTCATTTTCCACAAGCGACTTGTAGCCTTGATACACCAATACACTTGAATGTTCCAATGAGGACATTGTAAACTTTAAATTTGAGGGTGGGAAGGTTACGCCTTAAAACATGAGAAGATCAATCAAAAGAGCAAAGCTCTAATATGATTAAAACATGAGAAGATCAATCAAAAGAGCAAAGCTCTAATATGATTTGCATGATGAAAAGATACCAAAAGTGCCTCATAAGGGCAAGGTACAAAAAGCCAACAAGAAAAGTGCACAAAGTGCCAAAATTTTTAAATTTTTTTTGTTGAGAGAAAAGGCTTGTGGGAAAAAAAATATGCCCATGAGAGATCCCAAAAAGCCCTATTGATTCTAAATGTAGGGTGTGTTTGAGTTTAACAAAGGAAAGATTGGTGCTAGCTTATGACACACACACATATTTTGGGTTAAAAATGAATGAGAAAAGATTTATAAAAGGCTATCTAGTTCATGAGGCATGGTATACTTGATGTGGGCCCTTAATGCCATAATTTTGCAAGAAACTTCAAAATTTGAGACATTTTATTTTTAGGTCTTTTAGTTGTTTGGGGACAAACAACACTTTAAATTTGAGGGTGTGATATGCATTATTTATTTAATGCATATTGGATCTTTTTATTATCTTTTTATGTAGGATTTGCAATTTTATCCCAACATTTGAGTCGCTTTTCTTACTTATTTTTACCCTTTGTTACATGGAGTTAAGAGGTTGATTTACTTGTCTTTTACTGTTTAGAAATGCTAATTATGCTTATTTGTACAGTGCAGCCCATGCCAATGATACAGCATTGAAGACCGGTGTGAAGATCAACTTTTGGGAAGACTTTTTGATGGCTGAATTTTTTTGGTTCCATGACTCAGCCACCATCTAGAAGGTCTGGACCAATGCTGAATTATTGTTCAAATTCTCTATTTTTATGGCATGTGGCTTAATAGTCTTGAATAGTATTGTGTAATAGTTGAATAGTAAGGAATAGTGAAGTTAGGCAAGCTTTGTAGTATAAATAGAAGTTGATTGCATGCTTTTGAAGAAGAAGTTTTTAGGGGATCAATTCTCACAAGCAATCTGCATATTTCATCTTTAGTATTATGCAATTCAAGTTCTTGTTATTAATATTGTTCTTCATATTGTTCTTAGTGTTCATACCAATCATGCGTTGCTGTAGCATTGGTCCAGCATTGCTACAATAACTCATAATCTTTATTTTCTTGCAATTTATATTTAAGTAATTTACATTTCAGTCTTTACTTTATGTATTTTATTTCTGTAATTTACATTTCCAGCAATTTATATTTCAGTATGAGTAGCTAAATTTCCATAGCTTGGATGTGAGATAAAAGGGTGAGATTTTAAATATAACGAAAAGTGGACATCGTTTCTCAATAATGATGTTCACCATTTCATGTTAAGTTTTATAAATTATCCAGTTACTTCCAGATGGTTGATCACTTTGAAAGTGTTAAAGTGCCATGGTATCGGGAATGAACCATTGATATGCACGTCAATCCAAATGACAAAGGAAGTATGCTCAGAAGAGATATTGATAAAGGAATTTATCGTCTCTGTCTTTTCTGGGTTGATTTTGCTCGATAAGTTGATCATCTGTGTGGATGGTAACAGTGTAGAGTGTGTGCCAGGAATGGCCCGCTTAGAACACATCAACTTACCTGATATTGGAATCAGCTTGGAAGAGTGATTTTAACAAAGGAATTTGTTTATCCATATACTCGGAAGGTTTCATCTTGCTATTGATAGTTCTGACAACAGTGCCAGGAATGGATTGTTGGCTGCTAGATCAGTAGCGAGTCGTTGAAAACCCGAGAGGGAATCCTGAAAAGTAGATGGTGAACTTAAGTGTTGAAAAATGGATGCTGAAGCAATGCTACAGCATTGGCCTGCTGGACTTTATATTTAAATATCACCCCAATATCTTGCATCCTTGCAATCTTTTATTAATTGTTACATAATCTGTGATAATTCCAAACACCAACAAACAACTATTAATCTTTGACTTGATCCTTGGAAACCATTTCTTTTATTAGACTTTTAATTCTCTTTTACTCCAATCTCTGTGGGAACGATACACGGTTCTTACTGTATTATTACTTGAGTAGACGACATTAGATTTTAATGTATACTTGCATTAAGGTTTAATTATCACACGTTTCAAGGTGTATTCAAAGCACTGATCAGGCACGAACTACTGACGTTCAAGGATGCCTATTCCGGATACAATCAAATCTTAGTGCACGTCGAGGACCAAGAAAAAACCGCATTTATGACGGACCGAGGTATTTATTGTTATAAGGTTATTCCTTTCGGACTAAAAAATGCAGGATCTACTTACCAGCGCCAGCGCCTGGTAAACAAGATTTTCAAAGACCATCTTGGTGACACAATGGAAGTGTACATCGACGATATGTTGGTCAAGTCGAAGCAACCTATCGACCACGTCGAGCACTTGAAACAATCGTTCGACATCCTTCGGAAATACAGTATGAAGCTTAACCCGACGAAGTGTTCCTTCGGTGTCAGTGCTGGGAAATTCTTGGGATATATGGTCACTTGTTAATGCCAAAAATTGCACCAAAGGGACAACTTAAGGTCGATGTGGACTTAAACAACTAAAGAAACAATCTTTCGACGAAACATGCGACGAGGATAAAAATAAAGAAACAAGGGATTTGATGACGCAGGAAAAACGTCAATCGAGGAAAAAACCTGCGGACGACAGGGGGTGTCGTCACTGCACTATGGTCGCCAATCAGGGGCGATGTCCTTGGTACTGGCGTCGGTCGTACGATGATTACAATACAAATGAAGAAAATGCTTCGAAATTTAAAGTACAAGTGTTTAAAGTATAAAACAGGTGTTTGTCGTGTGAATACAAGTGTAAACAACTGTTGGTCGAAAGCTGTTGGCGTACGTCGAGAGCGATGACTTGAGCTTTTCTTCGAGTGTTCTTGAGTTCGCTGTAGGGGTCTGGCTTTCAATACTTGATTTCCAGAGTTTGAGGGTTCTTAACTATGAGCTTGAATGTTTTTCTCTGCTGTTCGGTGATGTTCGCTGATGATTGCTTATGTGTATCGGATATTAACTGATGATCCTTGATGTGAAGACTTAGCTGGGTATTTATAGTCTTCGCGTCATTAATTAGCTCCATTAATGCTTTGATCAGCGGCCACAACGGCTGGAAATGGTTGCCGGAGTGATTATCCATAATGTTCTTCGTCCGTTACGACTGCTTGTTGTTAATGGCTTTAACTCCTGCATTAAATACTTAACAAACGTAACAGTCAAGGTTAACGTTAGCTTTGGTCGAAGGTGCAGTGATCTTACGCGATGGTCGTACGGGACGGGCGATGCTATGGTCGAGCGTCATAGGGGACGTACGACTTACCTTTTACGGGAGACGACGGATGTTTTATGGGTTCTTGTTGAGACCTTATCTTAATACAAGATATAGTTCTTAATCGTACGTCTTACCTGTTCTGGTCGCGGTCGAGAGACGTGATTTTTTGCCCAAACAGTTTGCCCCCAAAATTTGAAAATCAAATGTCAAATTTAAGTTTTAAATTTTGCTTGTCGAACGCTTAGACTTGTGACCTGGGTTGAGGGACTTACCTGGTTGTCGTGGAACTAGACCGGTTCGCCTTTAACTGAACGAGAAGTTGAAAAGTTGTGATGTCATACTGACGCGCGATGATGCTTACCAGCTGTCGAAGACAAGTGTCGAAGATCCGGGCGGATATACGAAAGGACATAGACGCGTGTCGATCATCAAAGAAGGTGACGCAAGTTGTGCCTGCCCTTCGAGGCTGGGAAAGGATAAAGAATACCCCGACAGCTGGGTCAGGAATCTTTGAAGAAGACGAAGTTCTGTAGGAACAGTCTTCGAGGGCTGACATTTCGTCGAGAATTATCACGCCTAAAGAGACGAAGGCGTCATCCAGCCGTCCAGGCGCGATGGACGCGACACCAGCAAGATCGGCGCTTCCGGCGACAGTGACGAAGCTAGTGTCCAAGGTGTTGTCCCCAGCGTCTGCCGACAAGGGGTACGGGTCATCGGCCGATGGTGTCCTAGACGGGACGACGTTGTTTCCTCATATGGAAAAATATTTGCAGGGAACGTTTTCCTATCGAGGAGACATGGACCCATGTCGCCGGGTTGATGTTCTCGGTCGACGTGGTCCTGTGATCTGGCGTTCACAGCCGATACGGTCGTTAGAGACATATGTTCTGGCGTTCCGAGCCGATATGGTCATTTTAAAGACCTATGGTCTGGCGATCCGAGCCGATATGGTCGTTAGAGACCTATGTTACGTTGTGTAGGTTTTGCTTTAGCGATGAAAGGTAAAAAAGTTTACCTTTCTATTGAACCTGAGTATTATTTTGACTCATACATGTCATGGACATATGTAATATCGACTGTAAAATTCATTAGGTACAAAGAGTCGTGCAACTTGGGCATCCATTGTAATACAACGATTAGAACGTAAGTCATAAGACTTTCATATTTCTATATCGTATAAGCAAACATAAACGCATGCGATCAAAGCATTCATTCAGAACATGAAATTTTTCTAAGTTGAAGAACTTAGATTGTGGGGTCGTTAGACCTTACGATCGTATGATTTGATCATGCGATAAACTTGAATCATGTGTTCCTGCAGGAGAATTATCAAGTCATGGACTTGATTATTTACGTCGTGCGACCATGCGAAATTAAAATCATATAGTAGACTTAGTGACTACTGTTTGGGTAAAAAATCACACCCTCGACCGACCTGAGGAAATCCCCTCGACATGACCCATGGACATTGATTACCTTGCCCCCGACCGACAAGGATAATACCCATTATTATCATGTCCCCGGCATACGTTAAATAACCACTATAATTGATTTATTGGGTCAGTAGTCATCTTACATCTAATGATTGCACGTCACGTGTCGCACGTCGCACATCGCCAGTCATACGTCACTAGTCTTATGTCGCCAGTTACGACTCGTCGGTCTTACGTCGATAGTCTCCTGTCATCGGTGTTATATCGCTCTGGTCCTACGACAACATCGTCCTGACATCCTGGTCCTACGACTAAATGGTCTTATGACATTTTTATCCTAATCTCGGGACATTTTCATAAGACCGTTCTTATATTAAGATAAGGTTTTACAAGACGTTTACAATCATATACATGGTCTTATATTTTGGCGATAGTCGGATGTTCCATAAGACCGACATCCAAGACTTAAGACGGTCGTACGATTATACTAACCGTTAACAGTCAAACATCCGTTCCTTTTGTTTATTAATGCAGGTCTTGACCACGAACAGAAAAGGTAAGACACTCGTTATGAACCATATCTTGTATTAAGATAAGGTCCCGACAAAGACCCAGAAAACATTTGTCGTCCCTCCTGAAAGGTAAGTCGAGAGTTCATCGCGACACTCGACCTCGACGTCGCCCGCTCCGCACGACCGTCGCATAAAGACCATGCAACCTCGACCAAGCTAACACGTAATATAACTGTTATGTTTGTTAAGTGTTTATTACAGGAGTCAACACTCTTTATGAGCAACGGCTGTAAGTCCAGGATTTACTCTTACAATCAATATATCAATCTATGAAGCAGTAATTGAGATGTCATATGATCAAGCACAATTGTATTCAATGAAGAACAGAATTACAGATCTTAGAGAGAGAGTATCTCAAAGATTACAAAAGATGAATACAAATATATGCGGGAGAATCAGTTAGCAATGTAGTGCCAACCACTATATATATACTGCAACGGAAATATTAAAGCTACAGTACATATATGAAAGACTAATAGGAACAATACACGTGTCCTAATTAGTTAACTAAACACTAAGGAAAGTATCTAGTTATAAGTTATGAACATGTTGTTCAGAACTTCTGAACATAATTCTGATTAAGCTTCTCAGAACTTCTGACTCTTCTTCTCAGACTTCTGAGCCTTCTTCCTAGACTTCTGTACTTGGTAAACTTTCAAAGTAATCCTGCTGAGCTTTTGTAGTCAGAACTCTGACCCTTCTTCTCAGAACATCTGAGCCTTCTTATCAGATTTCAACACTTAGTTTATTGACAAAACTCAGATATAACAATCTCCCCCTTTTTGTCAAATAAACTTATACTTTGTATCACCAAGCTCTTTCAATGCAGGAACAATTTTCTGTAACAGCACATTTCTCTAATTAAGTCTCTTGTCAATTCTATCAATAATTTTCTGAATAGTTTCAACTTGCTGAGTGATCACTTCTTAAGTCATGTTAGCTTGCTTCACCTTCAGCACCTTTTTCTCCAAATTATGCTTGATGAATCTCAAAGTTCCAGAGCTATATTTTGCAGTCTCCTTTGCTCTGAAAAAGATCTTTTCACTCTTGTTTTTCAAAAATACTCCCAATTATGGATGTCTGCACACACTTCCAGTTTTTAATACTTGCTTCTGATCATGATCTGTGAAGGGTCTTGAAAGATAGACACCTGGCCTTTGTAAATACAGAGCTATTTGGAAATTTGTATAACAATGCCATCTTAGGATGTAAAACATAGCTTCAATCACTACACTCCTTGCCTTCCTTTCATTCTTATCTTTGCTTGATTCTTTGAAGCACAACATACTGTGTAGTCTGTAGAAATCCATTACTGATAGCTTTTCAAAGTCTGCATCAGTAAAATAGTACACCTTTCCATCTTCTCTTAATACTTCAAAGGATAAGTATTCTTGCTTTCTGAACTGCTTGATCTTTAATTCTCTGATCCCAGTGATTAGAAAATCTGAATACACATCTTTCTTTGGTTTTCCAAGACATCTTGACTTCTCAGCCAACCAGATCTGAGTCTCTTTTGGTTTGTCATGATATACACTTAGAAAGTTTACTTCAATTGGATCAAAGAAGTTTGGCAGATCAAACTCCAGAAAATACCCATTCATATCAATAGACATCTCATCTTCTTTTGGTTCAGATTGTTCAGCTTGTTCAAAACTTGTTATTTGCACATTCTGAGGAATTATGTCCTGAATTTCTTCATCTTCATCTGAAAGAATTTCATTCACCTCATATTCAGCAAGAAACACAAAGTCATTATGCAGCATCTTTTTGGGATTAACCTCTGATAGCAACCATTCACCACAGCTTCTGATCTTTCTTCTGAGACTTAATTTTCTTTTAACAGATTTCACACATCTCTTCCCCAGACTTTTTCTTTCAGATACAGAAAATCCTTCCATTCCATTTAGTAACCAACTCAAAGTTGCATCACTATATTTTACCAAATCCTTCAATCTGAATAGTTCAAGTCTTTCATGAACTGTGTATGCAAAACCTTCTGATTCCATTCCTTCATTTATAAACCCTTTCTCATGTATACCAATCCCTGGAATCATCTCTGGACAGCTTAGGTTGCATTTCTCCTTTCTTCCTTCAATAGCCAGTTGAAAATCATACAAGTACATGTTTCTGACATAAATGCCCAGAAGTCTTCTACATTCAATCTCTATCCAGGCTTCTTCAGTACTGGCAAAGAACTTAACAAGAAAGATCTGATCTTCAAGAGTTAATCTGTGGAAATCAAAGCTTGATAAGAAAATCTTTACATCCTTTTCTTTCAATACTTCCAATTTTACATACTTCAGACCATCAAATTCTTCTGTTTGGAACATCAAAACTTTCTCAATCCTTTTCTGAATGTGCAGCCTTGAGTCAGGAATTCTAAATCTGTTTGAGGCTTCTGCATAAATCATCTGAGATCTTCCATCCATGAAACCATCAACATTATTTTCCAAAACTTCATATTCTCCTTCTTTGTGATAAAGATTCTCATATGTTTCTTCTGGGAAGATATCGTCATGAAAATGTTTAGCAAGTGGTATATCACTTAATTCCAGAACAAAATCACATATAGGTTCCTCTAACATTGGTAGATTAATCTTAGGGATTTCAATTGGATTTCTGAATAGATATTCTGAAGGCATGAAGTATTCTTTGACTCTTTCATATTCTCCTATATCATCAGCAATATCATCAACATAGTTGAAATAAAAATCCTCTTGAAATTTCTGAGAATATCCAACTGAATTATCTTCTTCTCCCATCAGATCAATAGGTCTTACCATCTTCACAGCTTTTTGAATATTCTGAACATTAAGTGCTCTGACTATCTCACTGTGCATCCTTCTGATCAAAATCTCATTCAATCTCCTTTCTTCTGACTCGGGGTCTATCACACTATCTTTATCATATGGAACAATATCTGTACAAGTGTTCACAACCACTAAGCTTTCATCTACTTCCTCTGATCCCAAAACAGGTTCCTTAATAGTTTCAGTTTCATCAGAATTAACTTCCATCTCTGTGTCTAAATTCAATTCTTCCGTTTTATCATAATCACCACCATATATGCTTTCCACCTCCATTTCCTCTGTATCTGAACTGTCAATCTGAACTATCTGATTATCCACTGTCTTTACAATTTCTTCTGTCTGAACTTCTGTGTTCTTTGTACTAACTAAATGCATATCTGCTATTTCAAATTCTTCTATGCCAATATCATCAGAACTCAACCTTTGCCTTTTCTCCCCCTTTTGATGATCATGAGGTTCATTATCATAAAACTTTCTTTTGTAGTTCTGACCAGAAATACCTTCAGGTTCAGCTTCTGCAAGTGGAACAAGATCAAGAGGCTTTGAAGTTGAAGCCATAGATACACTTAGTGCTTTAAATACAAAATCTTGCATACTTTGCATTTGTTTCAACAGATCTTTTTGAAATTCAGACATTATATCTTTAATCTCCTTTTTATGAGATTCCAAGGATATCTTCACATTATCTATCTTAGTTTCAACAGATATCAATTTTCCCTCCAACATTTCTTCCAATCCTTTCACCTCATTATTCAGACCATCCACCTTTTCTTCCAATTTTTCAACTTTTTCCCCCATCTCCTTGTTTTGATTCTGAATCTTTTCAAATTCAGAAGAATCTAACCGTGAACCTGAACCAACAGATGGTCCAGTTTTCATGTGCCCAGAGGGCTCATGGCCTGTAGATAACACGAAGTCATCTTGTACAACAGATGCACGTTTGAATGAGGCTTTTGAAATGTTCACCTCACCAGGACTTCCATCCAATCCTCGACACCCAATAGTAGGTATGTCTATGAATGTTGTGTCAGGAATACGAAATTCCTGATTTGTGCAAGTGTTAGAAGGAATTCAGGCTCAATGTGGATAGGACTATGATATCCAGACTCAATGTGATGAAAAACAGGTTGGGATTTATCACCTCCCTCCAAATGAGTTTGGGATGGTTCCCCTGATTTGTGTGAAACAGTAGCATGTTGAAATGCTTCTGAGTGGGTATGGATGGGTTCTTCAAGTTCCACCACTAGGTCCATGGTGTTTGTTTCAATATTGGACACCAAGAATTGTGAACCAATAGCAGATCTGGTTACCTGGTTAAGATTAGCTAGTACAGAGGCATCTCTTTCTGTTTGAACCTCTGGTGACATTCTCTCATCCTCACCACCCTCATTCTGTTTTTCTTCACTTATTCTAACCAAGCTCTCAGAATTTTGCCCCTCATTTCTCTTAGAATGTTCACCCATTTGAACATCCTCCCCCTCTCTAACTCGACTAGACCCCTCACCTCTCTTCTCAGGTTGGTCCTCATGGGTAGGGATTTGAGGTATTTCAATTCCCATAGAGGTGCAATATGCTTTTAAAATCTCACTCTCCCTTGGTATATAATTCCTAAGTGATTTTGGCAACAGTTTATGATTAGGATAATTCTCAAGTTTAGTAACTGAAGACATCTTACCCAAATAAAAAGTAGGACCATGCTGTTCATTCGATCTTCTTGAAATGGTTCTGTTTTCTTGCATTGCATGCCATATCACAATTTCCCAATATCTTATGTAAGGTATGTATGCCAGAGGAGTATCCTTTGTCTTCTTTTGAATAGCTTTCTGATTTTTCTCAAAAGTGTTCTTCATGTCTTCCCAAAGTATAGCAGTGTAATCATAATGCCTATTCTTCACTAAACCCTGAAA
This sequence comes from Saussurea involucrata, assembly GCA_033807775.1. Lineage (NCBI taxonomy): Eukaryota > Viridiplantae > Streptophyta > Magnoliopsida > Asterales > Asteraceae > Saussurea > Saussurea involucrata. The sequence continues at coordinate 95,539,448 of CM066327.1, read as the reverse complement.
GATCTGAAGAATCTGTTTTGAACCTTGATCTGCTGAGCTATTTTTCCCTGACAAACACTTATTCACCACATGAAAGAAACATGCCCAAATAGGTGGCAATTTGTTCCTTCTGAACAAACTAAGGGTCCTTAGTCCTTCATTATATCCTAACTTCATAAATTCTGCAATTAGTTCCTCTGTTAAACGTGAGTCTTCAAAGTCTGACCTTCTTTGTACATCATCTTTCTCTGGAAGATTTAACATTTCTCTTAGTGCAGAGATTGATAAAGCAAATGTTACTCCACCAATTTCAGATACAAACTTGTTGTCTTCTAACCTAAGATGTCTCCACCATTGTTGAATATACTGAATAGGAACTGTTTTGCTTCTTGTAAACCATTTCCTGTAAGGGTGATACTTGAATAATTCCATGATGATTCTATGTTCAGGCTTAAATCTACTCTCCTCAAATAGTAAAACACAGTTATTTTCTGACAATTTTAACCATTCACCTTCAGGCACAACCCTTACCACTAAAATTGGTCTATTCGACATAATCGACCCTGCAGCACTCTGTTCATGTTCAACATTTATTTTTACCTCATCTACATTTCCTTCTGATTCAGCCATTTGTTCATCTTCTTCATTTATCTCATCATTTCCTATTGCTTCTTCCTCAACAGCTCTATTTTGCACTTCATCATTATCGGAATCGGATGAATCCATCAAAGACTTAGTAGAATGCGGAGATATTTGACCACTTCTTCGAAATCCAGACATGATTTAAGAAGAAAACAAATTCAAAGAACTCTGGATTGATTCGTATCTCACTTTTCACTCTGGAATTTGAAAGAATTTGAAATAGGGATTTTAAGACCTATTTAAAATCCGCGAAGTTGAAAGGTTTGACGGAAAAGCGAGGTCATAGTTATAACGGAGTCCAAACACTTGAAATGCCACAGAGGATTTAAATGAAATGTGTGGCATAATCAACCAAATTTGAAGCTGACACGTGTTATTGGATAGAATATTGACTCAAGTCAAAAATCTGAATAACACGCTCAGAAGATTATCTTTCCGTTATCAGAGATCCGAGTATTCTACTCAGAGTTCTGATTCCATGATTCAGAAGAATTTTGCCTTGTAACCAAAATTTATTTAAAATCAACTTCTGACAAATGTAAAGCTTTTAGTTATTTCCAAAGTTTACTGCTCCTCCAGCCTTTTCTGTGAAATTTGATAGAAAAGACTTCTGACCTGTCATGTGTCTTGAAGCTCCTGAATCTAAAAACCACACATGACAGCCCTGCAAAAACAATCAGTTAGTTTTAGGTACCCATTTTGGAATGGGTCCTTCTTTGTTAGCTTTGTCATCTGATTTAACAAAAGTACCTTTTACTTTCCATTCAAAATCTTTCTTTAAACACCATTTGCCTTGAACTTTTATGAAGTCAGAACATTTTCTGTTCACAAATTTGTTCAATTTCTTCTTGAAAGTTGTAAATTTGGATGTTGCAGTATTTTCAAATTTCTTTTCTTTCATATTAAGCTCTTTCTCATTCTTTCTTTTGATTTTAATTTGAGGATTCACTTCTTTTATCTTTTCTTTTCTCTGAGATTGAGGAACGGAAACATTCTTCTTTTCTGTATTCTGAATATCTTTTCTTATGAATGAAACAAATGTTATTGTGATTGGACATTTCTGAGAATATTGAAAAGAATCACTTTCACATTGAACACAAGTCAGATTTTTCTTTGCAAGTAACAACAAATCTGTACCATAAGTCCTTTCATTTTTATTTCTATTTTTCAAAGTACATGTACATTTATTACAGAAACTATGAGCTTTTGGTACAGAATCAGAGTTCAATTCAGACTTCTCAGGAACTCTTTTCAGATCATCTTTCCTTTTGCTTTCCTCTTTTTCTGAAAAATTCAACTTATTTTTGTTAGAAAATGAATTAGATGATTCACCTTTTTCATATGTACTTGATTCATTAAAGAATTTAACATTTTCTTTTAGAGCATTAATCTTGAACATATCATATTCAGCTTTCAGTTTCTTAAGCTCTGTTATTTTCTGAATAAAAACATTCTTTTCTTTTAAAGCATTTTTAAGATCAAAATCCAAATCACACAAGTCATTTTCAAGTTCATCATAAGCTTTCCTTAGGTCCTCAAGTTCTTGACTTACAAGATTAAATCTATTTTCAAGTTCTAGAAATTCTTCTGACTTTGAATCAGAATTCTGATTAATAGACTCAGATTTCTGACCCTCGGAATCAGAAAATTGATAAGAACAGTCAGAATTCTGATTAGAAGATTCTGATTTTTTACTAATTGTTTCAGAAACCTTACTAGTATCAAATATACTTTCTATGTCAGAATATGAAAAACTTTGTTGTTTACTTTTGTAACTGACATTTAGAGAGTCATATTTGAATTTAGTGTCATTGTATTTTGGTTTCTCTTCTTTTGGTTTAGAAATTTCTTTCTTAACTTTATCTTCTGAAACATTTGACTTTTCTGTTTTTGATTCAGAAACTGTTTCCTTTGTCTTTTTAGAACTTGATTTCTGTAAATTATCAGAACTTGTGATAGAACTTGCAGGTCTTATAAAAACTTCAACAACTTCTGGAATTTTTGGTTTAGGAACATGAAGCTTATCAAAATCATACAAGTTTACTGGAGCTCTTTTTAAAACAACATTTTCTTCCAATCCCAATCCCTTCTTTGGATTATAAAATCTTGTATCTTTTACATTGCTTGTTAGAAGATTTAATGTTTGCTGAGTCTGACCTCTTTTCAAGTTAAGATCTTCTAATTCTTTGATTTTGATGTACAAATTCTTTCTTTCCTCAAATAGCATATCAAACTTTATTTGTAAATCACCCTTTTCATCCTTGACTTTTGAAATTCAATTTTTAATTCAGAAATATTTTTCACCAATTCAGAATTTTCAGTTTTAACTTTCTGTTTCTCAACCTCAGATTCCTCATATTGTTCTCTTATTACCTCTTTTTCAATTCTGAATTTGTTAACTAAATTTCTTTCTCCTTTTATTTGTTTTCTTAGTTTAACAAATCAGTTTTCATTTCACCAATCTGTGTCATTTAGTCTATTTCAAGTGCAGAATGTACCTCAGCGGATGACTCAGAATCAACATCTTCAAAGTCAGAATCATCCTCATTCTTCATCTTTGCCATATAACTCTGCATCTGTGAAAAGTGAATGTAGTCATCTTCATCTGAAGTGTAGTACAACCAATTTTCTTGTTCAGCTAACATTGCCACTTCATCATCTTTTTTCTTTGCTAGCTGAGTCTTTTTGGTGTAGTACTCATAATCCTTCACAATTTTTACTTTGCAATATTTTGCATAGTGACCAGACTTTCCACACTTGAAGCACAGATTCTTTTCTTTTCTTTCTTCCTTTTCTTCTCTAATTTCTTCCCTTCTTTCTTCCTTCTTTTCATACTTACTCTCTCCTCTCTCTTCTCTTTTCTTAAAATCTGAATTTCCCTGCTCTTTCCTGTACTTGCCCTGAAATTTTCTTTTTTCATACCTCTTGTTGAAAGTGTTAGTCAACAAGGCCAACTTTTCAGCAATCATTTTGATATCTTCATCTTCTTCTGATCCCTCTTCCTTATCAGACTCCTCCAGATTTGGTATCTCAGATAGATACGCAGTCTTCTTGGGTGTTTTAACAATTTTGGACTTTGACAGAAAAGCTAACTGTTCTGCAACATTCTTCTTTTCTTCAACCATAATTTTAACAGAGTCCTCATGCTGATTTAGTACACAGAATAGATCATTGAGATCTTCTTCACACATATCCTTATTCATTTGTAGACTTATAGCAAATGATGACCATTCAGAGTTTAGACTGTTCAGAAATTTGTAGTTTATTTCTGACTTTGTCTTTTTCAACCCATTTCTTCTCAAATCATTCAGTATAGTACATAATTTACTATATGTCTGAGTCAAGCTTTCAGATTCTTTAGCCTTGAACCTTTCATAAGCATTTATGCTTTGATTTAACTTTGCTTGTATCGATCTGACAGTTCCTAACATCTGTCTTTCCAGTTCATCCAACATTTCCTTGGCGGATGATCCACTGTCAATTCGGTTTAGAACTTCATTCGGAACGGCCAATGTCATCAATGTGATTGCTCTTTTGTCTATAGCATGCCTATTTTTCTGTTCTGCTGTGTATTGAGAATAATTCTTCTTCACCCTTGTTGCCGGAATTTCTGGAGTTGTCTCTGTTTCAGGGGTTGCAGCCACATCGATATAGACTTCGATAGGACCTTCTCGGATTGAAACCATTAGATTTTCATCTATGTTATCCAGGAATTGGATCATTCGAATTTTCAATTGCTGATACTCTTCAGGTATTAGAACAGGTGGCTTTGTTTCAGATCCCATAGCGAGATATTCTTTAGAAGACATGATTGTAAGAATTTTCAACAGAAAGACAAATTTGAATTTCTTGATCGAAAGATAACAATTAATTCAAGAATTGATAAGAATTCAAGAATTGGAACAAGCAGCGGAATCGATTTTTGAATGAATCAAGAAATCTTCAAGAAATTGATCAATTAACCTTTGCGATCACGATCTTGAACAAATTTGTTTGTTGATTAGCTCTGATACCAATTGTAAGTCCAGGATTTACTCTTACAATCAATATATTTGTTGGTCCCGAAGGCCTATACAAGTTTGTAGAAGGGGGGGTTGAATACAAACACACAGATTTTACTTTTCTAAATTGTTTATTGATAAATCATTAACAATTTACAGCTTGTTGCGGAGACAAGATTAAGGATAAACCTAAATCTAAACAAGTTGGAACACTAAGGTTTCTTGCACTAAGAAAGATAAGGAAATTACTAATAATAACCTATCTTGAGATAAGAGATTTGAACTTGTCCAGAGTTAGCAAGTTACTTCAAATGAAGTGAGTTCATCTCTTTATATACTGCATGCATTTAATGCAAGTCAGTATATACTTTACACGTGTCATCAGCTGGTTGGTTGCATGTCATTGACCTTGGTTGACAACCTTAGTAGCTGTATGGATGAATAGTGTAGTATCAGAGTGGTTGTACGATTTCAGATATTCGGAGGTTCTTTTCTGACATTTCGTACGGAGGCGTGCAAGGGTGGTTAAGACAAAAATACTTTGTACGGAGGACTTCATGATCAGCTTTCGTTGATTCAGCGATTATCATTTACTATTCAGCGATTATCATTTATTATTCAGCGATAGCTGAAGTCTTGTACTTGATACTTCATGTTGAGTGGACAAATCTGAGTCTTCGCTGATCCGCATCAGTTCATTAGGAGACTTGTCGCTGGTTCTTGAGCTTGATCTTCGACTTCAGCGTAGAACCTTTGTTGACGTGAAACTTGTCTTCAGGGATCATAAGTAAACAACTAACTTATCAGCGATCATCGTAATGACTGAACAGACTCAGCATATTAATGATGAACAGTGTTCGCTGAATGTTTAATTTAAAGAGCGAGAGTTCCTATCAGCGGTACTGGAAGATCTTAGTACTTATCAACGATAGTGAAACTCTGATATATATTGTTTACTTACAATTTTCACTAAGTATATAAGAGAGGGTCATTATCAAATCACTGAGGGTTTGGATCAACAATCTCCCCCTATTTGATTATGACATAGCAACAAAGAAAATTGCTATTTAATGAAAACATAAGGATAAAAAGAACTCATAAAATATTTGTCCCTTTTACTGTATTCTGGGATCTTTTCAGTACTGATGGAGTAAAGTACATTCGCTGAAATCTTTCTTTAAAACTTTGAATCAGGTTATAATGAAGAACAGAAAGATTACAAGTACAAGCGAAATAATTTACAAGTACAGAAGGATAACTGATACAATAGAGAAAAAGGAGATTATATCAGCATTCAAAAGGTTCTTCCTTAATGAGAAGTTCATCAAGGGTCTTTTCAGTGGGGATCATCCAGTCAGGAACCGTTACACCTCGTTTTCTTTTGTTCAGCGCTTCTTCAAAGTTCAAGGGTTTTAGGTATCGTGCCTGAATGTCTTTTCTTAAGTCACACCAGTAGATAAGATCTCTGCGCTGTTCGATTGGAGTGATTGGAAGCTCAGCGATCCGTTGAAAGCATTTACGTCCGTCGTAGTCAAGAAAGAATATTCCATAAGGGTTACTGATGACTTTACCAGGGACGAAAAGTTCACATGGTGGCAAAGAAATGTCAACGGCAGACAGATCAGGGTCAGGACCAAGCACTTCAGCGCGAGAGAAACCAATTCCAGTTTCATTTCGTATGACAGGACCTGAGTTTGAATCTTGACGTTTCTTCTTTGGAGAGGCCCTTTTTCTTTTCAGCTTTAGATCAGGAAGAGGAGGAATGTCCACACAAGAAGATATCAAATCGATCTGTCTGTTTATCAGCTTTTCGAAATGATCCTTGTACTTGGATTGTGACGATTGGATAGCTAACCTCATCTCCAGCCATTCAGAGAGACCATGCCTTTTTACAGTGTCAGCGCGAAAGGTTTCAGTTTGGCCATCTTCTCTGAAAAGTTTGATGTCGACAATAGGTACTCCGATAGAGGTTCTTCCAGAGATGAATACCTTGTTGATCTTCGCTGGACGATATCTGAAGTGAATTTTCTCTTTACACCAGATCAGGGTGGTCTGAGAAACTTTAGTTTTCTTTTCCACGATCTTCTGGGCTTCTTCCCAAAGCTTTCGTTGGATTTGAATGGGAACACGTTTCAGCTTGGGGTCTTTGACAGATTCTTGAGTAAGCTTGATGGCGTATTCTCTGTCTTTCTCTTCAGCTTCCTTTCTTTCAGCGATGAGGCATTCAGCTCTGAGGTGTTCCTTGTATTCAGCTTTTGAAATTCTGAACTTAGGAGGAACTGAAGGCAGTTGATCACGCCTTAGAATGATTCGCTGATCCTCGAATCGTTTTATTATTTCTTCTCTTCTCTTTTGATCCTCTTCACTCAGCTTTTGAGGAGCTGAGGAAGGTCTGTTTCTGTGTGAGAGAGGTTGTTCTTCTGGTTCATCAGTCTCAGAGATCAAATCCAAGACTGAGATTATTTCTTCAGCGGCAGCTGGAATTATTGGTGAAGTCGCAGTTGTGGAGCCTTCAGCGATATCCTCAAACAGGGGAGAGGACTAGCTGAAACACAGCGATCTTACAAGTAAGAACTTGGGTAGAAACAGATAGAGAGAATTGGTTTAAGTGTATAGGCTTGGGTAGAGGAACTGATAGTGTATGATAGAGGAGGGATGGAGTAAGAGATGATTAGTGTACCTGACAAACCGGCTTTTCAAGCAAGATCGTCAGATTTTCATCTTCATCGACGCTTTTGCCTTTGCCTTTCTCAGCTCCAGAGGTTGAGGGCTTTGTCTTTGTCCGCTCCCCTGAAGGTTCGTTTATCGAGATTCCCTTAAGAGCTTTGATCCTTGGGGCAGGTTTGACGATAAAGAAATCATCGTCATCTTCGTCATCATCATCATCATTCTTTGGAGAAGAAGATGGTTCATCATCAGGGATGTCGATGGCTTCATCATCTTCTGCTTCGGATTCTTCAGCGTCTTCTTCGAGTTGCTCCCCCTCAGATACAGAGGCGAGCTTCTCGGTTCCCTCAGGGTTTTCATCTCCCTGAGGTCCAGCGATAAGATCTTCATTCTTCTCTCCCCTGATAGATTCATCATGGGAAAGGTCTTCAGCGCTCTTTTCAAGATCCTCAGCGCTCTTCTCAGCGGTATGTTCCGCGCTCTTCTCCCCCTCTTTTTCATGATGACTGGGGGAGGAATGGGTAGACTCAGCATTTGTATTTTCTATGTCTTCTTGGCCAGAGATTTTAATACAACTTTCTATCGCTGCTAATCTGTCTTCAAGGCCAGATTTAGCAGGATTGATCTTTTCCAGCTCTTTGCGATCCGCCGCTGTGAAAGTTTCCAATACAGGGGCAGGGGCAGGTTCAGGAGCAGGAGTTCTTGCCTTGTTGAGCAGCTCTTCAATCATTGTTTTCATCGAACCAACGTCGGTCTTTACAGAGCCTAAGTCAGTCGTCAGAGTTTGAACATTTGTCTTCACAGCAGACATATCACCTTCTAGTGCTCCAACCGATGTCTTCAGCGTTGTTACTTCGCCGGACATAGAGGAAACTGATTGTTTGAGTGAGGTGTAGTCTGTGTAGATGTCAGCGAGCACTTTGGCGAAATCGCTGAGAGTCTTATCAACAATCTTGATGTCGTCTGTGGAAGCTTTCTTTTCTACCACCGTTGTCAGCTTTGTCAAATTCTCTCCAGCGTTTGTTACAGCTGTAGAATTGTTGGAGAGTGTGGTGGTGAGAGTTGTCAGCTTTGTTTCCATGGACTTCAGAGAGTCGTTGATGTCTCCCAAATTAGGACCTGTAACACATAAGTACTTGTGAACAAAGGAAAGCTCAGAAGTTTCAGGTTTAGTTACAGTGTATATGGGTTGATTTGTACCTGCAGGAGGATTGATGAAATCGTCAAAGTTGCGGACTCCTGAATAATGTTCCATATCTTCCTCAAAAGTTCGGGGAGGAATGGTGATCTCTGCAGGTCCTGTCTTCATCATTCTTTGAGAAGCGTCAGCGGTGGCTTCTGGAATGATGGCATCTCCAGTGATCTTTGGAGGAGTGTCCAAGTGAGTGTAGGGAGAAGCGAAGGATAAGATTGGGATTCGGGTACTGAGTTCAGCGTTGGAATCGCTGACAATCACTTCATCAGTCTTTTGAGAGACTGAGGGAGGTTGGGTAGTTTCCAAGTTTCAAACCTCAGCGTTTGGAGACGCTGAAGCCGGGATTGAAGGGATGGCTTGAATGGGTGTGGCAGAGCGTACCACGGAACTTTCCTTCAGCTCTTCAGAATGAGCTGAGGAGTCTTCAGCATGGGATTGTTGGGGTTGCTCCTTGGTTTTCTTGATCCTTTTGGAATCAAGTTGGGTGTGAGAGGGTTTCCTTTTCTTAGAAGGAGAGGATTGTGTGGCCGGGGTATCAGCGATGGGTATTGTCGCTGAAGGAGCCACAGAAGTCGAAGCATTGGGGTTAAGAAGAGAGAGAAGGATAGAGAGACGTACCTCATTGTTGACAGGTTTGAAATCGAGCACCTTAGGGCCAACCTGAGAAAGTTTCAGGTCACCCTCTTGAGGATAGCTGTCCTTCAGACCATATTGGAAGATGGCGCTGATGAAACGGGGGTAGGGAACCCATGCAGGTCTGTCAGCAGCAGAATCTACTCTTTGCACTAGGTCATCATAAATGATAGATGCCCAGTCAATAGGTAGACCTTTCAGCAGTGCGTATCCCATAGCCTGCTGAGGTTGAGCGGCTTGATCAGAGGAGCCGGTCTTCGCTGTCATGCAGCTGATCAGGTGTGCGAAGATGAAATTCATCTCGCTGGGCATTTTGGACTTCTTTAATAGCGTCAGCTTCTTCTCGGGCTTCTTGTCCCTTCCAGTTTCCCAGATGTAACCCATTGCATCGAGAAAAGCAATTATTTCTTCTCTGTCAGCATGCTTCTTATGGTCAGGGAATGGAACAAACGGTTTTTCTTTGGTAGCATTGGGAAAGTTCAGGGCTTTTCGAATGATTGCGGGGGTTATCTTAATTGTGCCATACTCAGTATCGCTGAGTATGCAATCGATGGTTTTGGAGGGGTCTTTGGCGGAGGGTAGCTGAGTGTGTCTGGCAGAGTACCAGAACTGGGATAGTAGTAGCTGACTTGCAGGAGGTGTGATGGTCAGGGCTGTTGAAATGCAGCAGTTTTTCAGGAAATTCACAGCATCATCCAGATGTGTGACTTGCTTTCGAGGAGGAAACTCGAGAAGCGCAGAGAGGTTGTTCACCTTAGTCCAATCTAGTTGATCCAGCTTGAACTTTACCTGAGGGGCTTTGATGATATCCACTTCCTCAGAGTCAGCGGAGATGTTCTCAGCGGTAACATTGATCTTTGAAGTTGCCATTTCACTGTATTATCAGTTCAACCAAAGATGTTAACAAATAAGAATTATCTTAATGTGGAAAGAAATTTCCATTAAGATGTTTCGAATTTTGTCCATTTCATTCAGACATAAATGTCTTAATGAAGATTAGGGTTTTTCATGATTTTGAAATGAAATGTAAACCCCATAAAGTCTTGTATTCCAGTTTCTAAAAGAAAACTGGATATGAATGAAGAACAAGTTTAAGATTAAGATTTAAAACTTGAAGAACAACCATTAAATGGTTGTGTTCATAAAACCATGAAAGAAATGATTTTATTTTACAAAGTTCTTTTGTTTGATCTTGTTAAAACAATGAGAAGATCGAAAACAAGTTATACGCATTTGGTAATAGATAAGAACATATTAACCTTGATGTTTTGATGAAGAAGATGATGAACAGTTCTTGAAGTTTTTTTTTGAGAGCACAAATGCAACAGAGGATTCTTTCTTGCGGAGGAAGATTTGATCGCGTAAAAAACAAATATAAACCAAGAGTTTGTTTATATAGAGAGTTTTAGAGAGAGAAAACCTTGAGCGGGAAAAGGTTTTCATCATGACACGGACACGTGTTTGCATTTGATTGGAAGTTTGAACGAAACGTGCAAACGTGTGTCAGAAAGAAATCGTTCCTAGTGTTATCCGTTGCAATGACGTCACAACTGTCCTTTCACATTCTTTTAGGATGTCTCTGAGGTTTTAAAAGCTCGGGGACTCTTTTGAAAAACATGAAGCACTGAATAGAAAATATCAGTGAAGGTTTAAAGAACTTTCAAAATATCGCTGTTAAGGAAGAGATATTCAGCAATGCAATTTATTTTTACATGCGATTGTCAGAGAGAGAAAACATACCTGGATATCAGTTTTACCAAGTTTATTCAGAGAGAAGATGATGAAATGGATTATATAAGTTGATTTTATCCCGAAGGCTATACAAGTTTGTATAAACGTATCGCTGATCAAATGTGAACCGCTGAAGATTTTACCCTTCAAAGTTCAGCATTACAAGCTCGCTGATGAGAAAGTTGAATCTTGTCTCATCAAGAGGTTTGGTAAACAAATCAGCTAACTGATAATCAGTTGGGATAAAATGAAGTTCTATATCACCATTCATCACATGATCTCTGATAAAATGATATCTGATTTCTATGTGTTTTGTCTTTGAGTGTAGCACTGGATTGTTTGCTATAGCGATGGCACTAGTGCTGTCGCAATAGATTGGAATTTTGGAGAGCTGAAGATCATAGTCTAGTAGCTGATTTCTCATCCACAAGACTTGAGAACAACAGCTTCCAGCGGCTACATATTCAGCTTCAGCTGTGGAAGTGGACACTGAGTTTTGCTTCTTACTTGTCCAACTTACCAGCTTTCCACCCAGGAGCTGACATCCTCTTGTGGTGCTTTTCCTATCCATTTTGCAACCTGCAAAATCACTGTCTGAATACGCGGTTAGATCGAATCCTGAGTCTTTGGGATACCAAAGACCTAGATTCGCTGTACCCTTAAGATATCGAAAGATTCGCTTTACAGCTTTCATATGGGATATCTTAGGTTCAGCTTGATATCGTGCGCACAGACATGTTGCAAACATAATATCGGGTCGGCTAGCTGTAAGATACAATAGTGAGCCGATCATCCCACGGTACAGCGTGACATTGACAGGAACACCCTTTGTGTCCTTATCAAGTGTCAGCGGTGGTGCCATAGGGGTTTTCATAGCTGAACTTTCAGTTAAGTCGAATTTCTTCAGCATATCTTTAACATATTTTCCCTGATTTATAAAAGTTCCTTTTTCAGTTTGCTTAATTTGAAGACCAAGGAAATATGTTAGTTCACCCATCATGCTCATTTTATACTCATCTTTCATTCTATCAGCGAAACGAGTACAAAGCTCAGGGTTAGTAGAACCAAATATAATGTCATCAACATATATTTGAACTAAAATGATATGACCTTTCACTTTTCTAAAAAAAAGAGTTTTGTCAATCTTACCTCTCTCAAATTTTTCAATATGGAGATAAGTAGAGAGAGTATCATACCATGCACGAGGAGCTTGCTTTAAGCCATAAAGTGCCTTGTCCAGTTTATAAACGTAACCTGGGCGCTTAGGATCTGAGAATCCTGGAGGTTGTTCCACATAAACTTCTTCATTCAGCTTTCCATTCAGAAACGCTGACTTGACATCCATCTGATGTACAGTGAAGTTTTTGTGTACAACATATGCTAAGAAAAGACGAATAGATTCAAGTCTTGGTACTGGAGCAAAAGTTTCGTCATAGTCTATGCCTTCCTCTTGCCTGTATCCCTGAGCAACAAGATGAGCTTTGTTGCGAGTTACAGTACCATGTTCGTCCAACTTGTTTCGATAGACCCATTTAGTGCCTATCACCGTTTTGTCAGTTGGTCTACGAACGAGTTTCCAAACTTTGTTTCTTTCAAATTCAGTCAGCTCTTCTTGCATAGCGCTGACCCAGTTTGGATCTCTGAGGGCATCATCTATTTTCTTTGGTTCAGTTAGAGAAATAAAGTTAACAAATAAACAAATATTACCTGCACTTCTACGAGTCTGAATACCAGCGTTGGGATCACCAAGAATTTGATTGATTGGGTGATTTACATTCCATCGCTGAGCCGGAGCATACGTTGCTGACTCAGTCTGAACTGGAGAAACTGAAGATGAGGCTTCAGCTACTTCTGGATTACCAGCTAAGAGAAGAATGTTTGCATTTGTCACCTCATTCACTGATTGTTGAGAAAAAGATGGAATGTCTGAGACATTTGGATCAACTGCAGGTATAGTGTTTATAGGAACAGCTGAGACCCATGATGTTTCAGCTTCACTATTCTGCATGTTTGGAATGATAGTGGGACTATCATCTTCTACTGGATGAGCATGAGGAGTGGGAATTTCTTCTGAATCACCAAGATGAGAAAACATCCATTGATTCAGTTCTTCAGTATCAGCGGACAGTTTAGAGTTCGCTGAACGGGATTCGTCAAACGTGACGTGAATAGTTTCTTCTACAGTTTGTCTTCTACGGTTGAAGACTCTGAAGGCTTTGGAGACTGAGGAGTATCCAAGAAAGATTCCATCATCAGCCTTATGATCAAACTTTCCAAGGGCATCTCTGTTGTTCAGTATGAAACACTGACATCCAAAGATGTGAAGAAAGCTGATTGAAGGCTTTCTCCCATGAAAGAGTTCATAGGCTGTCTTTTTGAATCTTTTAACTATCAGCGACCTGTTTTGCGTAAAACAAGCAGTGTTGACAGCTTCTGTCCAAAACTGAGTAGGCAGGTGAGAATCGCTGAGCATTGAACGTGCAGCTTCAATAATTGTTCTATTTCTTCTTTCAGCGACTCCATTTTGTTGTGGTGTTCTCACTGACGAAAAGTTGTGAGAAATACCCTTACTCTTTAGGAAGGAATCAAGAGAACTGTTTTTGAATTCAGTTCCATGATCACTCCTTATTGAGCGAACAGTCATATTGTTCAGAGTTTCCATCTTCTGAACAAAGGTGATGAGTTCTTCAGGGGTGTCACTCTTAGAACGGAGAAACATTACCCATGTGTAACGAGAGAATTCATCAACTATGACCAGCGTATATTTCTTTCCAGCGATGGATTGTTTGTTAACAGGGCCAAACAAATCCATATGGAGTAGTTGTAGAGGAGATGACACTGAGGAGACTTGCTTTGACTTAAAGCTTGCCTTGGTATGCTTCCCTTTTTCACACGCTGAACATAAAGACTCTTTGGCGTATGAATGCTGAGGTAGACCAGTGACTAACTCTTTGGAGGAAAGAGTGTTCAGTGTCTTGAAATTTAGATGCGAGAGCCTCTTGTGCCATAGCCAGTTGACATCAGAAGATGCCTTTGAGAAGAAACAGGAGTTCTCAGTGGTTGTTGAGTCCATGTTTATTACATAAACATTTTCCAAACGATAACCGCTGAGAGCTATCTTCTCCTTTTTGTCAGAGACAAAGCAGGATTCCTTAGTGAAAATCACTTTGTTATCCGTGTCGCAAAGCTGACTGATGCTCAGAAGATTATTCTTCAGCCCTTCAACATATGCGACTCTTCTGAAGGAGGTTGTACCATTTGAAAGTACACCATACCCTCGGGTGTGTCCTTTTCCATTTCCACCGAAAATCACAGAGGGACCCTTCTCTTCCTTGTATTCAGTGAGCAGGTTTTTCTTTCCAGTCATGTGTCTAGAGCATCCGATATCGAGATACCAGATACCCTTCTTAACCTGCATTTACAAAGGAAGATTAGTTTTGCTTGGGTACCCACTTAACCATGTATACACGTTTGTCAGTGGAGCTACTTGGAATAGAAGGTTCAGCGGTCTTCGTAGCATTTGAAGATTCAGCTTTGTCTTTCTTCACTTTGGTTAATTTCTTAACTTCAGTGGTAGGAGTCACCTTGACCTGATTTGCATCGGTGTTGGTCTTCTTTGCCTTGGGGGCAATCTTCACCTTAGCTATCTTTTCAGCTTTGGTGGCTGTGGGGCACTTACTAGCAATATGATCGGTAAGTCCACAGTGATAACATTTCCTATAACTAAAAGTAGTTCTAGGACCACTTGTATGCTGAGCTTTTAATTTTGAATTAGAAGTGCCAGCACCAAGTAAACTATTTGCTTTAGAAATGGGACGAACATTCAGTTCTTCAGATTTTTTACCAAGGACATCCACTCTGAGTCTAGGAGTAGATCGCTGAATAGATCCAGAGATCAGCTTTCTAGATCCAGAGGGGTAGGTCACTGAGGCTTTAGAAGCATTCAACTTTGGTACTAAGGTACCCTTCTGAGGATTTTGATAAATAACAATTTCTTTACCTTTGTCTTTAGAGACAGAGGTAAGTTTTGAATAAACCATTTTCTCCTTACCTTTTGAGGAGGTAGGAGTTTCCTCGGGGATTGGTGTAATGGACGAGGAGCACTGAGATGATGAAGTGTCAGCGACTGAGGATACGAACGTTCCAAATTTAAGCATTGAACGTTCAGTGGTTGGTTTTGGAGTATCATATTTATAACCCAGACCACGTTTATCACTCAGAGGAATCTGAGCCTTAATTATCTCAGTGATCTTTGTTGAAGAATTACACCATCCTTCAACAGTAGCTTGTTCAGCTTTTAATGCAGCGATAGCTTCTGCTCGTTCGATTTTGACTAGCTGATTTAAATAGACTTAATCGTTAAAATCATCTTCAATTTTAGAAAGCTTTTCTATTTGAAGGTGGCAGTTTTTAAGCTTTTCAGCGAGATCAAGATTTTGGTTTTCAACCACAGTTTTGCCGTTCATGGCTTCGTATAAACTTCTAGTCAAGAGATCGATCTTACGGAGACTATCAGCTTCATCAATATTTGCAACATTGGTAAAGAAAGAAGGTGATACCTGAATGGTAGATGTTGAAGTGGAGGGAATGTCTGAACTTTCTTCCTCTTCTTCAATCTTAGCCATGAGACATTGATTTGCTTCATCATCTTCAGAATCAGATGATGATGCTTCTTCATCAGAAGCAGCCCAATCATAGTCAGCCATCAGGCCTTTTCCATTCTTCTTAAAACTTTTCAGCTTTGCATACTTCTCCTTCAGCTTTGAGTATTTGTCATCTTTATTCTTTGGAACAAAGGATTTCTTTGTAAAAGCTGAAGGTCTCATGATTTTCTTTGACCTGCACTCATTAGCGAAATGACCTGTCTTTTCGCAGTTGAAACAAGTAGCAGTAGCCTTATCAACAAAAGCCGATGTTTTAGGCTTGTCAGCTATGGAAAGAGTTTTGTTCTTTCTAAACATTTTCTTCTTGGCGAATCTCCTGAACTTTTTAGTTAGGAGAGCCAAGGATTCATCATCATCTGAAAAATCAGAATCTGATGACCTTTCAGAGTTACTCTCTAACTCAGTGATAGTGACCAAAGGTCGCTGAGTAGAAGGTTCCTCTGAGATTAAAGCAACAGGGGTGCTTTTGGAATCTTTTACAAGATTCTTCTTAAGATGGCTGGATTGCTCATGATTCAGCAACGTGCCATATAAGGTAGCAAGGGTCATTGATCTTAGATTCTTTGACAGCTTGAGACACATGGAATAATTGTCCCAGCTTTCAGGTAAACATTCTAGAAACTTTGTCAGCACTTCAAAGTTAGAATATTCCTTACCAACAGTTTTCAGATCTATAATTAAACAATTAAAACGTTGGTGAACTTCAGAGAGAGTTTCATTCTTACCAGAAATGAAGCTTTCGTATTGTCTTACCAGGTTGATCTTTCTTGAGTCCTAGACTTCAGACGTTCCTTCATACTGAACACATATTGTGTCCCACATGGCTTTTGAAGACTTCAGGTTCATGACGGAATGGTAGACTTCGTCAGGAAGGGCCATGGATAGTATGGATCTGGCTTTTGTATCTATAGCCACTTTCTTCTTATCTTCATCGGTCCACATGTGTATTTCCTTTGGAATCAGCCTTTCTGGAATAGCAGCTCTAGTTGCAGTGGCTGGAACTAAAGGATCAATTGTTACAGGGATGTGTGGGCCGTTTTCAAAATAGTAAGTCATAGTAGGGTCTACACCTTCTAAGAAGAGTGTCATCCTATTTTTCCACAAGTTGAAGTTGTCTCTGGAAAATCTAGGGGGTTTTGCAAGAGAACCATTGTCTATATAATGTGCGTTTGTGTTGGCCATTTTCAGATAATAGCAAGGAAGAGAAATATCTTAGATTAGATCTTGTTTATGAGATTAAACAAATCTGCTCTGATACCACATGTTGGTCCCGAAGGCCTATACAAGTTTGTAGAAGGGGGGGTTGAATACAAACACACAGATTTTACTTTTCTAAATTGTTTATTGATAAATCATTAACAATTTACAGCTTGTTGCGGAGACAAGATTAAGGATAAACCTAAATCTAAACAAGTTGGAACACTAAGGTTTCTTGCACTAAGAAAGATAAGGAAATTACTAATAATAACCTATCTTGAGATAAGAGATTTGAACTTGTCCAGAGTTAGCAAGTTACTTCAAATGAAGTGAGTTCATCTCTTTATATACTGCATGCATTTAATGCAAGTCAGTATATACTTTACACGTGTCATCAGCTGGTTGGTTGCATGTCATTGACCTTGGTTGACAACCTTAGTAGCCGTATGGATGAATAGTGTAGTATCAGAGTGGTTGTACGATTTTAGATATTCGGAGGTTCTTTTCTGACATTTCGTACGGAGGCGTGCAAGGGTGGTTAAGACAAAAATACTTTGTACGGAGGACTTCATGATCAGCTTTCGTTGATTCAGCGATTATCATTTACTATTCAGCAGATGATAAAGTTCAGCGATAGCTGAAGTCTTGTACTTGATACTTCACGTTGAGTGGACAAATCTGAGTCTTCGCTGATCCGCATCAGTTCATTAGGAGACTTGTCGCTGGTTCTTGAGCTTGATCTTCGACTTCAGCGTAGAACCTTTGTTGACGTGAAACTTGTCTTCAGGGATCATAAGTAAACAACTTACTTATCAGCGATCATCATAATGACTGAACAGACTCAGCATATTAATGATGAACAGTGTTCGCTGAATGTTTAATTTAAAGAGCGAGAGTTCCTATCAGCGGTACTGGAAGATCTTAGTACTTATCAGCGATAGTGAAACTCTGATACATATTGTTTACTTACAATTTTCACTAAGTATATAAGAGAGGGTCATTGTCAAATCACTGAGTGTTTGGATCAACAATATCAATCTATGAAGCAGTAATTGAGAAGTAATATGATCAAGCCCAATTGTATTCAATGAAGAACAGAATTACAGATCTTAGAGAGAGAGTATCTCAAAGATTACAAAAGATGAATACAAATATATGCGGGAGAATCAGTTAGCAATGTAGTGCCAACCACTATATATATACTGCAACGGAAATATTAAAGCTACAGTACATATATGAAAGACTAATAGGAACAATACACGTGTCCTAATTAGTTAACTAAACACTAAGGAAAGTATCTAGTTATAAGTTCTGAACATGTTGTTCAGAACTTCTGAACATAATTCTGATTAAGCTTCTCAGAACTTCTGACTCTTCTTCTCAGACTTCTGACTCTTCTTCTCAGACTTCTGTACTTGGTAAACTTTCAAAGTAACCCTGCTGAGCTTTTGTAGTCAGAACTCTGACCCTTCTTCTCAGAACATCTGAGCCTTCTTATCAGATTTCAACACTTAGTTTATTGACAAAACTCAGATCTAACAACGGCTATAACCGACGAAATCATTAACGAGCATTTAATCTCACATTGAAGACAACGACCGTTACAACAAGCAGTCATCAAAGCCATTAATGAGCTAATTAAAGCCCCCAAAGACTATAAAGATGGAGTTTAATCATCATTTCAAGGAGAGACGAACATCATCGAACATCTAGCAACCAACATTCAAGGCTAAACTCAAGGAAACATACACTCAAAGCTACATTCAGCACCGAATTCCAGATTACTACAGTGAACTCAAGAACAATAGAAGTGAAGAACCTTCTCTCGAAGAATTGCTCTCGACACACGACATCTGCCCTCGACCAGCAGTTCACACTTTGTTTTCACACACGACAAACATCTGTTTCTACATTTTAAACACTTGTACTTTACATTTCGAAGCATTTCCTTCATTTGTATTGTAATCATCGTACGATCGACAGCAGTACCAAGGACATCGCCCCTGATTGGCGACCATAGTGCAGCGACGACACCTCCTGTCGTCCGCAGGTTTTTTCCTCGATTGAGGTTTTTCCTGCGTCATCAAATCCCTTGTCTCATTTATTTTTTCCCTCGTCGCACGTCTCGTCGAAAGATCCTTTCGTTTAGTTGTTTAAGTCCACATCGACCTTAAGTTATCCCTTTGGTGTGATTTTTGGCATTAACAACTACTGTCGTGCGATTCTGCGATAAAACAATGTCATGCGTTGGTCGTTGGCTTTTTAGATTCTGTTTTTAGTGGGGTATTTGCCCCCTGTCATTTAATATCCCATTCTTCTCGGGAGAAAGTGGGTTTTAAATGACAGATCGATACAGAGATCTTGAAGAATATTGTTCATGTCTGCGTCGACCGTGCTTTCGTGCTACATGGCAAGATAGTCGACTTGTGGAAAAGATATCAATTTATCTAAGAAGTTAGGGATAGAGGGATGAACCTGTCGAGATTTTGCAGTTATGTCTCTTGCAACTGCTTGACAGCCTATTTTCGCGGCTTCAAGGTGGGCTTATGGCATTCACGAGCGACTTTTGGCTCACTCTTAATCTCTTGGATTCCCCATGGCGTAGGGAATTTCAACATTTGATAATACGTCGAGGGAACGGCTTTCATATCATGGATCCATGGTCATCCTAAGATGATGTTATAGGCCGACGCACAATCGATGACACTGAACTTGGTCTGCTTGTTGACTCCTCCGGCGTAGACGGGCAAGATTATCTCTCCGAAGGTGCTCGTCGCTTCTCCATTGAAACCGACCAAAGTCGTCGAACGTCGGGTGATTTCCGAGCGATCGATTCCCATGGCTTTGATGGTGTTGAGAAAAATAACATTTACTGAGCTTCCCCCGTCGATCAAGATTCGACGCGTTAGACAGTTACCGACCGTGATCTGAATGATCAACCCGTCGTGATGCTTCTGATACGAGTCGCCAAGGTCGACGTGGTCGAACACAATCTTCATGGCTTCTAGCTCCAAATCTCCTTTGGGTCTAGACGAGCGAGGAATAGGCCGATCATTGGGCGCCTGACTGGCATGACGCTTGGTCGCTGAATACGTCAGACCACACACATCTGAACCACCGGTGATGCAATTGACGACCTTCGCATGCTCGGGGGCCGTCGTTCGATGTCTGTTAGCTGAAATAGCGACATCGTCGATGATATCTTTGAGATTTCCTTTCGAAAAATGATATGCTAGTTCCTTCTTCAATGCGATACATTCATCTGTCGCATGACCATGATCGACATGGAAGTCGCACCACTTTGATTTGTCTTTCTTAGCATCGTCCAGGTCGGACTTCTTTGGCCATCGAATGGTTGCTTGGGAACTTTTCAGAGCTTCGACTAGGTCCTTAGTGGTCCCTTTGAATTTGTAAGAGGATATTTTGGGGTACTGAGTGAACTTAGTCGCGGTCTTGGCTTCTGCTTTCGTCTTGAAACGAATATTTGAAATTTGGCACGCGGGCTCTATTCTGGAAACAACCTTTGTCTTGAACTCTGGCTTTCTGACGCCTAACGACTTCTTGTCGTCAGTGTGCTTGCAACGAAAGGCTGCGTCGTCTTCGACCCTCATATATGCTAAGGTTCGAGCTCGGACGTCTTCGAAAGTCTCTGGGGGATACTTGGTCAGATCGGTATATCAACCTGAACTATCGTCTAAACCACGCTTATAAGCTTCGATCGCAGTTTTAATGTCACAATTGCGGATACTAATCATTTCGGCATTGAATCTATTGAAATAACTTCGAATAGACTCATTGGTCTTCTGCACGACATAATACAGATCACTAGTCTGCTTTTCCATCTTACGACTGCTAGCGAATTGCCGGGAGAATTGGTTGACCAATTCGGCGAACGACCCGATAGATTTGGGTTTGAGATTGATCAACCACTGGAGAGCTGGACCAGTGAGAGTCGCCCCGAAACTCTTGCACATGCATACTTCCTGGTACATGTGTGGAATCGATATCGTCCACATGAGCTGCTTATACTGCGCGACATGCTCGGTTGGATCGGTCACACCCGAATACTTGGGAGTGAAGGAAGGAATGTTATTCTTCTTTGGGACCTCGACGGTGGCGATCTCGTCGATGAAGGGCGACACCTGATACCCCGAGCGAGGCTCGACGTCGACAGGCACGGCTGCCCTAGGCAACTTGGCGAGCAAGGACAGGACGCGCTCATTTTGGTCTTCTAACATCTTCAAACGCTGGGCGACGGGATCGTTAAGATTAGGATTTGCCCCTGTCGAGGGATTGGTCCCTGGACTAGTGCCATTACCATGCGACGAACCATTGGTGTCCCCGTTGAACGGGACAAAATATGGCTGCGACCCATAGTGAAATTGCTGCGGTCCATTGTGAAACGATTGTGGTCCCTGCTGAAATGGCTGCGATCTCTGCTGGAAAGATTGTGATCCTTGCTGGAAAGGTTGCGGACCACTTTGGAACGGCTGGGAAAACGGTTGGGATCCATTCTGAAATGGCTGGGCGCCACCTTGCAATGGTTGGGATCCATTGTTCAAGGGTGGTGGTCGGATGTGCTGAGGGGGAATCTGCCCTACTGGCGGCATATAAGGTCAAAAGTGATCGGTACCGTCGTTATAGTTTGTTTTCAAGGCACAAGGGCGATCGTACCTTGGTTTTAAATACTGCGGTCAACGACCGCAAATGTAAGACGAGGTATGTATTCGTGCGGGAGTCGATGCTGGACACTGACTGGATTAGATCTGGTTGGAATATGGCAGGTGAACTTTTAATTGTTTATCGTATGTCTTATGTTACTCTGTTGCTCGGTTGTTTTTCGACTGATCTTTTTTCTTACGTGTAGATATTGATTTCGACAAGGTAGATCCGGACGACGCTTCCCAGGATAAGGTCAAAAAGTTCCTGATGTTTAGTATTGAAGATCGATCGTACATCACGCGTCATTTGGTAGATGAGGATGACGACATTGTTTTCTTAAGCGACATAATGAGGATAGGTAGAGAAGAGGAAGAAGAACACGAGAGAGAGGAGAAGGAGGAGGAGATGGAAGTAGAGATAATTGGTAAGTATCCCTTTCTTTCTGCTCGACCTAATCTATCTTTGTTCTCAATCATCTAATTCTTTCTTTTATCATACAGGAGAATCTCGGGCGAAGATGACGCCTGCAGCCGCCAAGAAGATGGCTCAAGTCGAGCTAGCTCGCAAGGCGAGGGTAGACAGGGGGAAGGATACCTCAACAACTGGGTCGGGGGTCCTAAAGAGAAAAGAAGTCCCGAAATCTGGGTCGGGTCTCCCAAAGAGGACGAGAATGTCCGTTATGAGGGAACCATCGTCAAGGACGGGTGGTTCATCGAGAGGCGTCCCGTCTGAAAGGGCGAAGGTGTCGACCGTGTCTGTCGAGAAGGTTTCTGACACAAGGTCTGTTGATACTGCGCAACCGGCGATGATGTCTCCTCTTGCCGCGTCAGCCCCTCCTCTGCCGACAAGGGCAAGGGCGTGCAAACGTGCTCTGGAACGACGATGAACTTTACGTTGCCGTCGGATTTTTTGGATGATAACGTCCTAGACGGGACGAAACTGTTCCCTCATTTGGGAAAGTATCAATTCTCTTCTTTCAGAGAGTGATTTGACGGGGTTTCTCTCGAGGATACTGAGGCCCATGTTGCTGGATTAGCATTCATGGTAAGTCTGTCTTTTAAGACTTTTGTTTTTCATCTGTTGTCGACGTCGTATACTTTGCTAATGTGCTTTCATATATATTTCAGACGTTTCAGTCATCTTTGGCGTTGCATGCTAAAACGACAAAGGTAGAAGGTTTAATGGCTTCTGCTATCGAGAAAGAAGACGCGGCATTAGAAATGGAAAGGTCCACTTTAGAACGCGAAGAGGCGGCGTCGGTGAAACTCGACGATGTCTTGAACGAGCTGGAGTCTCTTGATCACTCAAGGGATGACGTGAACTCACATTTAAAGGAATCCCTATCTTTGATGCATAATCAAAGGGAGAAGCTGGAGTGGATGAAGGAATCCCTAGTCGTGAAGGGGAAAGAGGTTGAGGACTCCAAATCCAAAGCCGTGGATTTAGAGAAAGAGTTAGAGGAGTTGAGGGATGAGAATAAATCCCTCATTTCCTTCGCTCGACTCATTGCTCAAGCGGCTATCATGCGAAGTCACTTTCTAGGCAAGAATCCTGTGGCCTCAGCGTCGGATGAGTTGGCTCTGTTCTTCAAGGAGGTCGGGACCGAGAGAGACCTCGACTCGGATGATGAGAAGGAGGTCGAGGAGGAGGAGGGTCTCCAGGGCGACGTGCCGGGTGATAACTCTATTTTTAGAGTTATTATTTCCATTTATTTTCCACTTTATTTTTGTCAATTTTAGCCATTTCACTTCTAAAAACCCCCATTCTTGTTATAATTCTCGAAAATGAGCAAAAGGAGTGAACCATAGTATTTAATGAATTATTTGGTGGAATTTGGGTGTTTTCACGTTTTATCCTGCAGTGACCACTGTTGTGCTCACTCCGGTTCCCCACTGCTGCCGCTGGAAAAGACAAAAAGAAGAAATCTGAGTGAGACAGCATGGTGGGGGCAGTTAGAAGGTTCAACAACAAGTACAAGCATGGGGATTATTTTATTCTAGGCTTGCTCCTAAAGAAGATGGCAAAGTGAATTTAATATTCATACCTAAGAGCCTAGAAGTCAACTTTTTGAAGAGTCCCATGGTTAGAAGCATCAAGCCCTTGGTTAAAGAAGAAACATGGGGCACAAATGGTCCTTGTGCTCCCATAATTCAGCTGATGCAAAGTCAAAAGACCTCATTGTGTATTACCTAAGCTCTTTCCTTGGTGTATAAAAGGAAGGGCTTGGGTCATTTAATAGAGAGCATTGTCAATCTTTAATTTTAGCAAGCATCTTATTTTGTAGACTTAAATTCTCTCATGTTTAGAACAATTGTTAGTTTTAATTTTCTGCAGTAGTGTAACTTTAATTTCTGGTGTTTTTAAAGTTCTAGTTTAACTTTCAGTTGTAGTTCTCGAACAGTGGGCAACTTACGTTCCCCACTGTGAGCAGTAATTCAAAGTCACTTTTTCAATCATGTCTAAATCTTCATCTTGTGTTTTATTTACTTCAGTTATGTTGGGCTAAACATCCTTTGGGATGTAGGCTAGAGAAGTACCTAGATTTTAGAGAAAATGCTTGAGTAATCATTATACTTAGAATATTTGTTGTTTTGGTTATTCATTCTCGATTATACCCCAAGGATGCGAACAAGCCGATCACTTGTAAGGATCTAAAAGTCAAGTTCTCAACTCAGAAATGGGTAGAACGTAGTGACACGAGCTTGGATAATGCTAGGGAGTTCGAAAGAATTCTTATGACACTTACGAGAGTGAGGTCAGCACAGTGAGCTAATCTCTCCCCACTGGAGTAGTAGACAAGCTAATTTGTGTATTTAAAACACTTAGAGTATTTGTCTCTACACATTCCATCGAGGCCCGAGAGGGTCCATTCTGAGATTACCATTGACAAAACAACAAGTACAACTAGTATGGGATTTTTACTTAACGGTGTGAGTATTTTGTAACCGGGCTTTTCTAGCGAAAAGACCGACTTCAATTACTAGGATCACTTTTTGAGATCAAGTATTTACTATAAAATCTAGGGAAAATCTAACCTACATTCCATCTTTTAAATCTTTAGTAAAATCGTTAAAAGTAGTTATTTCACCAAACCAACTCAAGATATTATTTTCCTCTCTAATCGAAACTTGTAAAAGGAGCTCATGAGAACCGAATTGTCTTGATTGTCCAGTCCCTGTGGAAACGATTCCGGTATTTTACCGACTATTACTTGCTGTGAAGATCATAGTGGACAGTGTACACTTGCACTTCCCACTGTGGACAGTTTGCAACCCACTGCGAAATACACATATCGCTTTTATACGCAACAAGTTTTTGGCGCCGTTGCCGGGGACTGGCGTGATTTTAAATCTCAAGACATTAGTTTTTGTTCGAGCCCGAGTAACTCGTTTTTCTAAGCTTTTCGTGTTGCATGCCACGGCAACAACACGAACCTTTGGTACCAATCGATCTTGAAATAGAAAAAACCTTTAGAAGAAGACGTAAAGGTAAAAAAAAATACAAATCGACAACCCTCTGTGAACCCCACTGTGAACATGGCAGGTGTGGGAGGTGAAAGGCCCATCAACCCACCAATATTGGAGACCACAGTGACGATTGCCGATAGCAAAGATCGAAAAATACGGGACTATGCTACTCCGGGACTTAATGATTTAAGCTCCGGGATTCTAAGGCCCAACATTATTGTACAACACTTTGAACTCAAACCGGTGATGTTTCAAATGATCCAAGTTATGGGTCAATTTGGAGGATTACCGTCTGAGGATCCACACTCGCACTTAAGATCTTTTTTGGAATTATCAGACTCTTTTCAACTTCAAGATGTGTCTGATGTGGCCTTAAGGCTGAAACTCTTCCCTTTTACATTGAGGGATAGAGCCAGAGCTTGGCTAAATTCACAACCACCAAATTCGATAATTACATGGGCAAATCTTGCTGAAAGGTTTTTACAAAAATACTTTCCTCCTATGAGGAATCTCAAGTTTCGAAATGATATCATTTTATTTCAGCAAGGTGAGGATGAGGCAGTTTCTGATGCATGGGAACGTTTTAAGGAACTTTTACGAAAGTGCCCACATCACGACATCCCACATTGCATCCAATTGGAGACCTTTTACAATGGTCTTTCCAATGATGCCAAGATCATCCTAGATGCCACAGCTGGTGGAGCTTTTACAGCTAAAACCTACAATGAAGGGTATCAAATCCTAGAGAAAGTGTCCAATAACAACACCGAATGGTCAAACCCTAGGGCAAACACACCAAAAACCAACTCCATTGACTCAGATGCACTTAAATCCATTAATGCACAACTAGTAGCCTTAACTAAACTAGTTTTAAATGGAAATATAGGACAGGTCAATTCAGTAGTGGGCACTCCACAACTCCCTGAGAGTTGTTCTTTTTGTGGAGAAGAGCATACCTCTGACTACTGTCCTGGAAACCCTAAGGCTGTTAATTTGATAGGAACTCAATCTAGAAATAGCCCATTTTCACAAACCTACAATCCGAATTGGAGAAATCACCCTAACTTCTCCTGGACTTTGAATAAAGGATTTCAACCCCCTGGGGTGAGTCAAGGACAAAACAGGCCACAAAATCCACCTGGATTTCACCAGCCTAGTCATTTTCACAGTGGGCACTCTCCACAAAATTTTCACAGTGGGCAGTCCCCACAAAATTTTCACAGTGGGCAGTCCCCACAAAATTTTCAACAAAGACAACAACACGCACTTGATGCACCATCTTCACTCGAATCATTACTGAAAGGTTTCATGAGTCAAACTCAAGCAGCCATGAGAAATTTTGAGACTCAACTAGGACAATTAGCCGCCGAAGTTAAGAATAGACTACCCGGTAAATTGCCTAGCGACACTGAGCATCCTAAGGGACTAGGAATAGAACATGTCAAGTCCATAACGCTTAGGAGTGGAAAGGATCTGAAAGACATTGTTTTCGAGTCTGATGATTCACCTCAAATACCCACTGTCATTCCCACAGTGGGCACTTCTCAAGTCACTGTCATTCCCACAGTGGGCACTCCTCAAGTCACTGTCATCCCCACAGTGGGGAACGACATCCTTGACCTTCCCACTTTTGGACCTGTTCCCAAACCTACTGTTTCAAAGCCAATACCACAACAAACTCAAATTGACCCACGAAACATTCCCTTTCCTCAAAGAATGAAGCCTAAAAATGTCGATGTTCAGTTTAAAAAATTCTTAGACATTTTTAAGCAACTTCACATTAACATACCCTTGGTAGAGGCTCTCGAGCAAATGCCAAGCTATGTTAAATTTTTAAAGGATATTTTGAACAAAAAGAGAAAGTTGGGTGAATTTGAGACTGTGGCTTTGACCGAAGAATGTAGTGCCCTCCTTACTAGCAAGATTCCACCTAAGTTGAAAGACCCGGGTAGTTTCACCATTCCATGCACAATAGGAGGACAAGAAGTAGGTCAAGCACTCTGTGATCTAGGAGCTAGTGTCAACTTGATGCCACTGTCCATTTTTAAAAAGTTAGGTATTGGAGAGGCTAGACCCACAACCGTGACATTTCAACTAGCCGACCGGTCCATTGCCTATCCCAAGGGAAAAATAGAAGACGTTTTGGTCCAAGTGGATAAATTTATCTTCCCCGCCGATTTTCTAGTTCTAGATTATGAGGCCGATAAAGAAATCCCAATCATCTTAGGGCGTCCGTTTCTTGCAACCGGACGTACTTTGATTGATGTGCACAAAGGGGAACTTACGATGCGAGTTAATGACCAAGAGGTAACATTCAATGTCTTCAAGGCCCTTAAGTATATAGACACCGAAGACTGTTTTGCTTTGAGTTCGATTTATGGATCCCACAGTTTTGAGACAGTGCCCACAGTGAGAAGCACAGTGCCCACAGTGGGGAGTAAGAGTGAGCACTCCGACTCTAAAAATGATGACACTTTTGAGGATGAGTGTAACGAAATTTTGGCAGCTTTTGAGTTGCTAGATTTCAAGGAGAGACATGTCAAACTACCATATAAACATCCCCCTGACTTGAATTTGAAGTCATTGCCTTCCCACTTAAAGTATGCCTACCTCAATGAGTTAGAGGAACTCTGTCACCACTCCTACATAAATGAAAAAACCAACAAGGAGAAGATCAAGAGGTGGCCTGACCAAAAAATCACTCATGGAAATTTTGTGGAGGGACAAAAAGTGCTACTTTTTAATTCAAGGTTAAGGATGTTTCCGGAAAAATTAAAATCTCGATGGAAAGAGCCTTACACTGTGGTCAAGGTAAGTCCTTTTGGAACTCTGGACTTAATGGCTCCTCAATTCGGAAAAATCTTTAAAGTCAATGGACAAAGGGTGAAGCACTTTCTGAGCGACAGCGCCCACTCTCCATCCCGCTCTGGTTAAGCAATGTCACAACCGTTTGTAAATATTTTATTTCAGTTATTGGCTGTCTTTTTATTATTTTTGGTCTTTTTAATTCTGCATGGTAGTTTGTTTTAATGTGTGTAGGAGAAATTGCCGCTTTTTGGAGGAAAAATCAAGAAAAAGCTTCGCAGTGGGGAGATGCATGTCCCTACGTTCCCCACTCCAAATCTGAAGAAGGATAGGACGGTTTTTGAGGGGCCCAAGGCTGACACACATCAACTTTTTCTTACAAATCAGTCAACTTTTGCTGCCATCTTACACCCATTTCTCCATTTTTCAAGAAAAGCTATCATTATCACTCTCTCTCTCTCCAAAAAGGACCGTTTCCCTCCATTTTATTACCCAAAAGATAAACCCTTTCCATTCTAAATTCCAAAAATCACCTTTACTCCAAATATTCAAAAACACACATACTCTTCTTCTCCATTTTTCTCTCTCGAACCACACCAACCCAACCCTACCAAAAAAAATCCTTGCACTTAAAAAGAAGAAAGAAAAGGTTGAGAGAGAGAGGAAGGAAGAGGAAGAAAGGCTGGCAAAGGAAGAGGAGGAGAGGAAACAACGAGAGAAAGCCGAACGGTTGGCAAGAGAGGAAGAGGAAGAGGAAAGGATTAGGGTCGAAAAGAAGATGGTTTCGAGGAGGACTCTGGCGACAGTTCACCGCAAGCAACCCCGACCCACTAATGGTTTGTTAAAACAATGGTTTCGCTCGTTTGCTCCCTAAAACAATTTTATTTTGCTGTTTTGTTTTAATTTCTGCCTATGGCTAGGCGTTTGACAATATTTGCTGTTTTTGGGTATTGAATGCATGGAAATCCTACTTCTGGGTAGGTACTTTTGGGTACTAACGTAATTGTTGTTTGAATGCTTGTTTGATCTCGTTTCCATTTCAAGGTACAACTTTCGGCTTCCGACTTAAAAAGGTCCCTTTTGTAAGTACGAATCTCAACTTGATACCGTGAAATGATATAGGCCGTTTTTCGCATCCAAAACACGATCCTTTTTGTACCCCAAACCACCACCTTTGTTCGTTAATTCAATGTCACAGTAGGGACACTGTGAGATTTTAAGTTTGAGGTGGGAACTTCCAGAGTGACCTCCAGTCTTCCCACAGTGGGGACACTGTGAAGTCTAAGTTTGAGGTGGGTAAGCCATACCCCCCTCCCAAAAAAAAAATATATATACAAAAACAGAAGAAAAGCGGAGTGTCACTAACAAACTTGATGGTGTGCCTTTCTGGACCATCAAAGTGTTCACTCCCAGAAAAAGATGGTTTGCCTATTCTGGACCATTGGAATACCTACTTTCACAAAAATAGCCATACCCAAAATAAAGCCTGAAAGTGTGCGTACATACCCATGAAAAATCCAAAACACCCACATCTTGAAATAAAAATCTCCAAGCGAGATTTTCGGTCCATGTTTGGAAGTACTTGCAAACCCCTTGGGAAAATATTCAAAGCCATAAACCCATTGAACCCAAAAAAGCCCTATTGATTAATGCAAAACAAGGGAAAGATTTCGTCAAACACAAAAGTGAAATTTTCAAGTTTGGAACCGAAGGAAGTATCGAAGGAAGGAGATCAACGGCCATTCAAGTCAAGAAGTATGTAAGTCCCTAAAAGTTCTACTGCATTTTGTTCATTTTATTTCTTTCTTTTTATTACTTGGGGACAAGTAATGGTTTAAGTTTGAGGTTGTGATAACTCTATTTTTAGAGTTATTATTTCCATTTATTTTCCACTTTATTTTTGTCAATTTTAGCCATTTTACTTCTAAAAACCCTCATTCTTGTTATAATTCTCGAAAATGAGCAAAAGGAGTGAACCATAGTATTTAATGAATTATTTGGTGGAATTTGGGTGTTTTTCACGTTTTATCCTGCAGTGACCACTGTTGTGCTCACTCCGGTTCCCCACTGCTGCCGCTGGAAAAGACAAAAAGAAGAAATCTGAGTGAGATAGCATGGTGGGGGCAGTTAGAAGGTTCAGCAACAAGTACAAGCATGGGGATTATTTTATTCTAGGCTTTCTCCTAAAGAAGATGGCAAAGTGAATTTAATATTCATACCTAAGAGCCTAGAAGTCAACTTTTTGAAGAGTCCCATGGTTAGAAGCATCAAGCCCTTGGTTAAAGAAGAAACATGGGGCACAAATGGTCCTTGTGCTCCCATAATTCAGCTGATGCAAAGTCAAAAGACCTCATTGTGTATTACCCAAGCTGTTTCCTTGGTGTATAAAAGGAAGGGCTTGGGTCATTTAATAGAGAGCATTGTCAATCTTTAATTTTAGCAAGCATCTTAGTTTGTAGACTTAAATTCTCTCATGTTTAGAACAATTGTTAGTTTTAATTTTCTGCAGTAGTGTAACTTTAATTTCTGGTGTTTTTAAAGTTCTAGTTTAACTTTCAGTTGTAGTTCTCGAACAGTGGGCAACTTACGTTCCCCACTGTGAGCAGTAATTCAAAGTCACTTTTTCAATCATGTCTAAATCTTCATCTTGTGTTTTATTTACTTCAATTATGTTAGGCTAAACATCCTTTGGGATGTAGGCTAGAGAAGTACCTATATTTTAGAGAAAATTATTGAGTAATCTTTATACTTAGAATATTTGTTGTTTTGGTTATTCATTCTCGATTATACCCCAAGGATGCGAACAAGCCGATCACTTGTAAGGATCTAAAAGTCTAGTTCTCAACTCAGAAATGGGTAGAACGTAGTGACACGAGCTTGGATAATGCTAGGGAGTTCGAAAGAATTCTTATGACACTTACGAGAGTGAGGT
The DNA here is from genome assembly GCA_033807775.1 of Saussurea involucrata. Taxonomy (NCBI): domain Eukaryota; kingdom Viridiplantae; phylum Streptophyta; class Magnoliopsida; order Asterales; family Asteraceae; genus Saussurea; species Saussurea involucrata. The sequence continues at coordinate 95,508,873 of CM066327.1, read as the reverse complement.
CAGCACAGTGAGCTAATCTCTCCCCACGGGAGTAGTAGACAAGCTAATTTGTGTATTTAAAACACTTAGAGTATTTGTCTCTACACATTCCATCGAGGCCCGAGAGGGTCCATTCTGAGATTACCATTGACAAAACAACAAGTACAACTAGTATGGGATTTTTACTTAACGGTGTGAGTATTTTGTAACCGGGCTTTTCTAGCGAAAAGACCGACTTCAATTACTAGGATCACTTTTTGAGATCAAGTATTTACTATAAAATCTAGGGAAAATCTCACCTACATTCCATCTTTTAAATCTTTAGTAAAATCGTTAAAAGTAGTTATTTCACCAAACCAACTCAAGATATTATTTTTCTCTCTAATCGAAACTTGTAAAAGGAGCTCATGAGAACCGAATTGTCTTGATTGTCCAGTCCCTATGGAAACGATTCCGGTATTTTACCGACTATTACTTGCTGTGACGATCATAGTGGACAGTGTACACTTGCACTTCCCACTGTGGACAGTTTGCAACCCACTGCGAAATACACATATCGCTTTTATACGCAACAAGTTTTTGGCGCCGTTGCCGGGGACTGGCGTGATTTTAAATCTCAAGACATTAGTTTTTGTTCGAGCCCGAGTAACTCGTTTTTCTAAGCTTTTCGTCGTTATAGTTTGTTTTCAAGGCACAAGGGCGATCGTACCTTGGTTTTAAATACTGCAGTCAACGACCGCAAATGGAAGACGAGGTATGTATTCGTGCGGGTGTCGATGCTGGACACTGACTGGATTAGATCTGGTTGGAATATGACAGGTGAACTTTTAATTGTTTATCGTATGTCTTATGTTACTCTGTTGCTCGGTTGTTTTTCGACTGATCTTTTTATTTACGTGTAGATATTGGTTTCGACAAGGTAGAGCCGGACGACGCTTCCCAGGATAAGGTCAAAAAGTTCCTGGAGTTTAGTATTGAAGATCGATCGTACGTCACGCGTCATTTGGTAGATGAGGATGACGACATTGTTTTCTTAAGCAACATAATGAGGATGGGTAGAGAAGAGGAAGAAGAACACGAGAGAGAGGAGAAGGAGGAGGAGATGGAAGTAGAGATAATTGGTAAGTATCCATTTCTTTCTGCTCGACCTAATCTATCTTTGTTCTCAATCATCTAATTCTTTCTTTTGTCATACAGGAGAATCTCGGGCGAAGATGACGCCTGCAGCCGCCAAGAAGATGGCTCAAGTCGAGCTAGCTCGCAAGGCAAAGGTAGACAGGGGGAACAATACCTCAACAACTGGGTCGGGGGTCCTAAAGAGAAAAGAAGTCCCGACATCTGGGTCGGGTCTCCCAAAGAGGACGAGAATGTCCGTTATGAGGGAACCATCGTCAAGGACGGGTGGTTCATCGAGAGGCGTCTCGTCTGAGAGGGCGAAGATGTCGACCGTGTCTGTCGAGAAGGTTTCTGACACAAGGTCTATTGATACTGTGCAACCGGCGATGATGTCTCCTCTTGCCGCGTCAGCCCCTCCTCTGCCGACAAGGGCAAGGGCGTGCAAACGTGCTCTGGAACGACGATGAACTTTACGTTGCCGTCGGATTTTTTGGATGATAACGTCCTAGACGGGACGAAACTGTTCCCTCATTTGGGAAAGTATCAGCTCTCTTCTTTCAGAGAGTGATTTGACGGGGTTTCTCTCGAGGATACTGAGGCCCGTGTTGCTGGATTAGCATTCATGGTAAGTCTGTCTTTTAAGACTTTTGTTTTTCATCTGTTGTCGACGTCGTATACTTTGCTAACGTGCTTTCATATATTTTCAGACGTTTCAGTCATCTTTGGCGTTGCATGCTAAAACGACAAAGGTAGAAGGTTTAATGGCTTCTGCTATCGAGAAAGAAGACGCAGCGTTAGAAAGGGAAAGGTCCAATTTAGAACGCGAAGAGGCGGCGTCGGTGAAACTCGACGATGTCTTGAACGAGCTGGAGTCTCTTGATCACGCAAGGGATGACGTGAACTCACATTTAAAGGAATCCCTATCTTTGATGCATAATCAAAGGGAGAAGCTGGAGGGGATGAAGGAATCCCTAGTCGTGAAGGGGAAAGAGGTTGAGGACTCCAAATCCAAAGCCATGGATTTAGAGAAAGAGTTAGAGGAGTTGAGGGATGAGAATAAATCCCTTTTTTTCTTTCGCTCGACTCATTGCTCGAGCGGCTATCATGCGAAGTCACTTTCTAGGCAAGAATCCTGTGGCCTCAGCGTCGAATGAGTTGGCTCTGTTCTTCAAGGAGGTCGGGACCGAGAGAGACCTCGACTCGGATGATGAGAAGGAGGTCGAGGAGGAGGTGACCGATGTTCCTCCCCAACCTTAGAAAAATACCTTTGTTTATTTTTGTTTCTCTGTTATTCGACCGTTGGTGGTCGAGTTATCTAGATGTAAATGACAGTTTATTCGCTGAATGAAACGTGGGCTTCTTTTGAATTCATACTTTGTATATTTCATGAATAAATACAATGTAAATTGTAAGATTCACTATGTAAATAATAACCAAGAAATCACGCAACTTAGGCATCATTGCAACACAATAACTGGAACGTAAGCCATAAGCACACGCGACAAAAGCATACACTCAGAGTATGAAATTTTTCCAAGTCAAGCAACATAGATCATAAGATCGCTAGACTTTGCGATCGTACGACTAAGTCGTACGATGAGCTTGAATCGTGTGTTCCTGTAGAAGGATGATCAAGTTATAGACCTAATCGTTTATGTCGTGCGACCTTGCGAAACTAGAGCCGTAAGATTAATGTCGTGCGATTCTGCGAAAAAACGATGTTAGAGGTTGGTCGTTGGCTAACCAACGACCCTCCAATGCTTAAGTCAGTAACCGTTTGCGATAATAAATCGTATGAAATGAGAGAAAAGAAGTTAGGGAATGTACCTTCTTAGATTCTCTTTTTTTTAAATGGGGTGTTTGCCCCCCGTCATTTAATGTCCTATTCCTTTCAGGAGAAAAATAGGTTTTAAATGACGAATCGACATATAGATCTTGGGAAATACCATCTATGTCTGCGTCGACCGTGTTTTCGTGCGACAGGGCAAGATAGCCGTTTTATTCCTGTAGGAAAGGCATGAGTTTATCTTTAAGGTTAAAGATAGAAGGACGAACCTGTCGAGACCTTATGGTCGGGTCATGACTGCTAGACAGCTTACTTTCGCGGCTTCAGAGTGGTCTTATAGCAGTCGCGGGCGACCTTCAGCTCGCTTTTGATTTCTTGGATTCCCCACGGCGTAGGGAATTTTAGGGTCTGATGATACGTCGAGGGACGACTTTAATTTCATGGATCCATGGTCGACCTAAGATAATATTATAAGCCGATACACAGTCGATGACGCTGAACTTGGTTTGCTTGTTGATTCCTCCGGCATAGACGGGCAAGATAATATCTCCAAATGTGCTCGTCGCCTCTCCATTAAAACCGACCAAGGTTGTCGAACATTGGGTGATTTCTGTGCGATCGATTCCCAAAGCCTTGATGGTGTCAAGGAAAATGACGTTCGCTGAGCTGCCCCCATCGATCAAGACTCGTCGGGTTAAACAATTACCAATCGTGAGTTGAATGATCAACCCGTCATGATGTTTCTGATATGAGTCGCCGAGGTCGTCTTGGTCGAATATGATCTTCATAGCGTCTAACTCCGAATCTCCTTTGGGCCTTGATGAACGCGGAATAGGTCGATCGCCAGGTGCTTGACGGGCATGACGCTTGGCTACAGAGTACGTCAGACCACAGACGTCTGAACCGCCAGTGATGCAATTGACGACCTTTTCATGCTTGGGGGTTGACGGTCGATAGTCGCTAGTTGAAGTAACGACGTCATCGATGATATCTTTGAGATTGCCTTTCGGGACATGATATGCTAGATCCTTTTGAGGGCTATGCAATCATTTTTCGCATGACCATGGTCGACATGAAAGTCGCACCACTTAGATTTATCTTTCTTAGCGTCGTACTGATCGGACTTCTTTGGCCATCACGGTCGCTTGGGCGGTTTTTAGAGCTTCGACCAGGTCCTTAGTGGACCCTTTGAACCCGTAAGAGGATATCTTGGGGTACAGAGGAAATTTGATCATGGTCTTAGCCTCTGCTTTTGTCTTGAACTGGACGTTCGAGATTTGGCGTGCGGGCTCTACCTTGGAAATTGCCTTTGTCTTGAACTCTGGCTTTATCACACTTAACGACCTCTTGTCATCGGTATGCTTGCAACGAAAGGCAGCGTCGTCCTCTACCCTCAGATATGCTAGGGCTCGAGGTCGGACGTCTTCAAAATTCTCTGGAGGATACTTGGTCAAATCAGTATACAACCCCGAACTGTCGTCCAGACCACGCTTATAAGCTTCGATTGCAGTCTTGACGTCACAATTGAGAATACTGATTATCTCCGCATTGAATCTATTGAAATAACTTCGGATAGACTCATTGGTCTTCTGTACGACATAGTATAGGTCACTGGTCTGCTTCTCCATCTTGCGACTGCTGACGAAATGCTGAGAGAATTGGTTGACCAATTCAGCGAATGACCCGATGGACTTGGGTTTGAGATTGATCAACCATTGGAGAGCAGGACCAGTAAGAGTCGCACCGAAGCTCTTGCACATACATACCCCCTGATACATGTGTGGGATCGAGATCGTCCACATGAGCTGCTTGTATTGCGCGACGTGCTCTGTCGGATCAGTCCCTCCCGAATACTTGGGCGCGAAGGCGGGGATGTTGTACTTTCTCAGGACCTCGACGGTCGTGATCTCATCGATGACGTCGACGGGCACGGCTGCCCCAGGTAGCTTGGCTAGCAAAGATATGACACACTCGTTCTGATCTTCTAGCATTTTCAATCGCTGGGCGACGGGGTCATTGGGGTCGAGATTTGCCCCTGTTTGTGGATTGACTCCTGAACTGGTGCCATTGCCATGCGACGAGCCATTGGCGTCTCCGTTGAAAGGAACAAAATACGGCTGCGACCCATTCTGAAACGGCTGCGACCCATTCTGAAACGGCTGCGACCCATTCGGAAATGGCTGCGATCCATTCGGAAATGGCTGCGATCTATTCTGCATGGGTGGTGGCCTTATATGCTGAGGAGGAACCGTCCATAACTGGGGGTTTGGGTTGAATGGTCCCGGCTGCTGGTTCTGCATGAACGGACCTGGATGCTGATTCTGAGTGAACGGACCTGGTCCTGGAACTGGATTATGCGCGAATGGCCTAGGACCAGTCTGATCGAACGATCCTTGGCCTGGATTTTGCACGAACGACCTAGGACCATTCTGAGGTCCAGAGAAATACCTTAGCCGTGCGATCTCCTCAGCTGCTCTGCGACTCTGCTCTGCCATGGCGTTGATTTGATTTCGAGCGACTTCAAGCTCCTGGTACATCTGGGCAATGACATGCTGCTGATTTCCAGGGGCTGCCATTTTCCTGAAACAGAGAACAAAGGAAACTCCAAGAAACCATTAGTAAGACGCACGTTCGTCGAAGATTTTCTCTAGATAACGTCCCACGGATGGCGCCAAACTGTTAATGCCAAAAATCGCACCAAAGTACAACTAAAGGTCGATGTGGACTTTAACAACTAAAGAAATGAATCGTTCGACAAAAGCGTGCGACAAAGACGAAAATATAAATGAGACAGAGATTTTAGTGACGCGGGAAAAACCTCAACGAGGAAAAAACTCGCGAACGACTGTGGAAGTCGTCGCTGCACTATGGTCGCCAATCAGAGGGGATGTCCATGTGTTTCTGATGTCGATCGTACAGAGATTACAATACAAATGAAGGAAAGACTTCGAAAATGTAAAGTAACAAGTGTTTTCTAGTGTAAAACAATGTGCGGCGTGTGTGATTGTCATGCGTCGAGAGCAATTCTTCTGTGAGCGATTTCCGCGCTTTAAGTGTTCTTCGAAGTTCGAGTGCTTGTGTCTATGGTTCGATGTTGTATCTGTGTTCCGTCCTCTGTAATGATGATTCCCCTTGATATTTATAATCTTCGGGTACTTTAATTGGATCATTAAGGACTTTGATAACTGCCATAACGGTCGCTGTCTTTAATGTGGGATTAGATGTTCTTAACTGACTTCGTCGGTTATAGCCGTTGTCCATTAATAGTGTTGACTCCTGCATTAAACACCGAACAAACATAACAGTCGTATAACGCGTTAGTCGGTCGAGGTCGAATGGTTTTATGCGACGGTTGTGTGAGCTAGGCGACATCGAGGTCGAGCGTCGCGAGGTAAAAGATTTTCGGTCTTATCTTCAGTCGTACTATGATTTTACCTTCGTTATGGAAAAAGGGAATAAGTGTTTTCCTTACCTTGGTCGTGGTCGAGACTGGTGATTTTTTGCCCAAACAATTAGTATAAGCAAGATCTTGTTTATGAGATTAAACAATCTGCTCTGATACCCCTTGTTGGTCCCGGAAGGGTTATACAAGTTTGTAGAAGGGGGGGGGGGGTTGAATACAAACACGCGATTTTTACTTTTCTAAATTGTTTATTGATATGTATCAAACAATTTACAACTTATTGCGAAACAATATTAAGGAATAAACCTAATCTAAACAAGTTAAGAGAATCACTAAGATTTCTTGCACTAGAAATAAGATAGAAAGGAGATAAGAATATTAAGAGTAATATTCTAACACACTGAATAGTAAGAAGAAGGAAATGGCCGAGTACTTCATTTTTGAAGTAGGGTTTCCATTATATACTGCATGCATTTAATGCACAACAATACAACTTTACACGTGGCAGCAGCTGATTGGTTGCATGGTTTGACTTTAGTAGACAACCTAGTAGCCGCATGATGAACAGTGTAGAATCAGAGTTGGTTGTACGATTCTGGACAAAAGGGATGTCCGTTATGACAGATCGTACGGAGATGTTCAAGGGGATAAGACAAAAGTAACTTGTAGAGGAAACTTCATGATCAGCGTTCGCTGAATAGTTCTTTATCAGCGAGTGACAAAGTTCAGCGTTCGCTGAAGTTTTCTACTTGAAACTTCACGTTGAGTGGACAGGTCTTGGCTTCACTGATATCCGCATCAGTTCATTAGTAGTCTTATCGCTGGTTCTTTGGCTTGACCTTCGACTTCAACGTAGAACATTGTTAACGTGAAACTTGTCTTCAGGGATCATAAATAAACAACTAAAACTATCAGCGATCATCAGTAAGACTGAACAGGCTCAAGGCTTGCTGATGAACAGTATCGCTGAATGTGTAAATTAAAACATATGTTTTCATCAGTGATACTAAACAGAGTTAGTATTTTCTTTGATGACAAAACATTAATACATATTGTCTACTTATGATTTTCACTAAGTGTTTCTCAGAGAGTCATTATCAAATCATTGAGGGTTTGGATCAACATGGGACACACCCCCCGGTATGAGCATTGGCGGGCCACACCCCCCGACTTAGCCAATTCACATCTATCAGCAATGTATGTATACACTTTAAACTAACTTTCCAAACACATCATCATACAACATAAGTAAACCATTTCATATTCCTTCCTTACTTCTGAAATCACGTTAAAACACGTATTTAATTAGAAAAACTCACCTGTTGCGTTGGATCGGATCTTTCTATCACTCTTGACCTCCAAAGGAAATACCTGAGTAAATGGATGAGAAACATGAGCTAACCGGATACCAAACCCGGACACCACTCTCGGATACTACACTGTCCGGATGTTACATATCGGACTACACTGTCAGGATGCTACTTACCGGACTACACTATCCGGATGCTACTTTCCGAACTACACTATCCGGATGCTACTTACCGGACTACACTATCCGGACATCTCTTCCGGAAACTCTATTCGAAACCCATTATCCGGATCTTGTGTCCGGGAATGCCCGAAAACAGCTACCCGGGAACTTCTACCCGAATTCCCATGTTATCCGGACTTATGCTGTCCGGAAACTCCTAATAACCGGGAACTCACCCGGAAACCTCTGGTCTGGTGCGATTTCGGATACGAGCAGGTTCTAAGTTCTAATTCCTTGGACCCAAGATTCCCAATGATTTTAGGACAACGAGATATGTTAGAGTATTATTGTATTCAAGATTTACTGTAAAGTAAATGTATTGCATTAGTCCATGTTGTATTGCTTTGCCTTTATACCTTGTATGTTATGGGTATAAATAGGGTTGTCTAGTTCATAGTTAAAAAACAATCAACAACAATATAGAACACTTGTAGCATTGAGTCATTTACTCTTTCAAGATCAATATATGGATGACTTAGTTGCTCTCTAGATTCTCTCTGTATTGTTCTTGATTACTTGCTAGATTATGAGTTTGTCAATTGGTATCAGAGCTAAACAAAAAATTCAAGCAGATCAAAGACTGTTGGTTCCCGTTTTGCTTTAAACAAGATTATCAGATCTATTAGTTCGAGTTTATGTTTGATGCGGAAGCGTATTTGAAGAACTAACAGATATGTTTGATAGATTTAGAACACAATATAAATAAACAGTGAACAGGAAATAATATCTCAAAGTTTACTGAATATATATATATATCAAGAACAGATTTAAGAATAGTGAGTATGCAAAGCTTTAAACAGATATGACTCTAAATGTGCATAAGCTATGTGTTCTTGATGTTCGATTGAAGTGTTATTGTTTTTTCTGTTGTTGTGTGTTAGGAAGAACTCAACATGAGTCTTCCTTATATACTACTCTTAGAAGACTATGAAGTAGGTCACTGTTCCTTTTACGGCATGAATAGTGAACTGGATGGTGTGAGCAGTTGTTTGAGCCATGCGCATTTAATGGAGCAGATGTACTATTGGTAAATGCATTAAATGGCGCAGACGTCTATTTTGTACCATGCCCTATTGAGTCCACTCAGAGCTTGACACGTGTTTTGACAGTACTTTTCCATGCAAGTTGATGAACAGGTCTTGGAACAGTAGCAAGATATTATAAATATCTTCCTAGTCTTTAGAAGACCACAGAGGCTCTGTAATGCGTTACAGAGGTTCTGCGGTCTGGTTCCTCTGTAGAGCAGTCTTCACCGGATTCTGTTAGATCTAGAGTTTTGTCAAAAACACAACTGTTAAGATCTGATCTGAAGAATCAGAGTTCTGAGTAAGAAGACTCAGAAGTTCTGATCAGAGAATAATGAAAAGATTACAAGTATGGAAGTTGCTCAGAAGACTCAGAAGTTCTGAGTAGAAGACTCAGAAATTCTGAGTGAGAAATCTCAAAAAGATTTTAAGTGTTGGATTCTGACTAGAAGGTTCAGAGTTCTGAGTAGGAGACTCAGAACTTCTGACTGAAGACAAATGTTCTGATGCGCTTATTAAGAAGTATGTTCAGAATTCATATCTTGGGATATTCTCTGTTATTATTCAGTTACTAATTAGGACACGTGTAATTGTTCTATTAGTCTGTTTCTCATATGTACTGTAGCTTTAGCCTTTCTCTATAGTATATATAGGAGTTAGCAACTGTAGCTAACAGAATTTTTGATATAATCTTTGGTGAATCCATTTAGAGAAATTCATTGTAATATCTTGTAATTCACAGATTGTTAATAAATCATATGACCAGTTGCTGTGAATACGATCTTAATTGTTCATATTTGATTGTAAGAGTGTATCCTGGACTTTCAATTGGTATCAGAGCCAATCAACAAACAAATTCGTCCAAGAGTGTGTTTTGAAAATCAAGGGGGAGAAAAGCTAAAGATTTTGAAGATGATTTTTCTTTCCAAAACTTTAGGGGGAGAAAAGCTAAAGATTTTGAAGATTGATATAGTTTTTGTACAGAAATAACAAAAGAGAGAAATGTTATTTTAAGAAGGAGAAGAGGAAAAGAAAAACTGATCGGTTGTTTCTTATAAAGAAATCTTATGAAAGCTGAAATGAAGATGAGAATTGTCATTTCAAGGGGGAGCAAAGAAAAAGCAAATATATAACATAAATCAATTTGGAAATCGTTGCTGCTGCTGATTAAAGACTGACCAGAAGTTGTTAACTCAGATTATTCAGAATTCTGAGCAAAAGTTGTCAAAGCATTCAGAAGAGCTCCTTCTAAAGATTATTCCTGCTCTAAGAATTTGATGATGAAAAGTACAAGTGTGTTTGACAAAAAGGGGGAGATTGTTAGATCTAGAGTTTTGTCAAAAACACAACTGTTAAGATTTGATCTGAAGAATCAGAGTTCTGAGTAAGAAGACTCAGAAGTTCTCATCAGAGAATAATGAAAAGATTACAAGTATGGAAGTTGCTCAGAAGACTCAGAAGTTCTGAGTAGAAGACTCAGAAATTCTGAGTGAGAAATCTCAAAAAGATTCTAAGTGTTGGATTCTGACTAGAAGGTTCAGAGTTCTGAGTAGGAGACTCAGAACTTCTGACTGAAGACAAATGTTCTGATGCGCTTATTCAGAAGTATGTTCAGAATTCATATCTTGGGATATTCTTTGTTATATTCAGTTACTAATTAGGACACGTGTAATTGTTCTATTAGTCTGTTTCTCATACGTACTGTAGCTTTAGCTTTTCTCTATAGTATATATAGGAGTTAGCAACTGTAGCTAACAGAATTTTTGATATAATCTTTGGTGAATCCATTTAGAGAAATTCATTGTAATATCTTGTAATTCACAGATTGTTAATAAATCATATGACCAGTTGCTGTGAATACGATCTTAATTGTTCATATTTGATTGTAAGAGTGTATCCTGGACTTTCAGATTCCGAGTCTTCTGATGTTGTCCGCAGACGCTCTGTTATTGGTAACAGAGGATCTGCGGTCTTGGTCTTCTGAAAGCGTCCTTCTGTAGTTTCCTCGGGTCTTTGATCACTCTTGATCAAACTTCCTTTGATTCTTCTGAGATGCCCGGCAGAGCTTCTGTTGTACTCAGCAGAGCTTCTGTGGATGTTCTTCTGTACTTGGCCATTTTTCAATACTTCTAATATTTCAGAATATTGGAGCTAACAATCTCCCCCTAAGTATTGAAAAATAAAAGGTTGAATTTATGCATTTTAACCTAAGTAAAGAAGAGGTTAAACAATACCTCAGAAGATTATTTCATTCATTTTGGAATTTATGCCAGAGGTATTTACATTTGAGTACACAGAAATAAACGTTGACAGAGGTTCTTTGAAGAGACTCAGATTTTTGCATTTGGGAAGTCGTTGAACTTTCTGTGGTCTTTTCCTACTTCCTTGAGTTCTTCATAGAATTTGAGGCAGAGATTTCGTAAGTCGAGTGTAGCATCAATTTCTTGGATCATCAACAGAGCAGATTCTTCGTCCATAAGCTCTGTTGCTTTATTCTCCTCTAGTATCTTTCTGAACATGTTCAGATTATGGGTTGTGTACTTCTGACAGTCCATTGTCACAAACAGTTTCAGTTGATCAGCAGGATTCTTGAATACTAACCCATACCTTGGAGTTTTGATGATTGAATTGGGTATGGCATTGGGTGGGCAGAAATCCTCTGGTGGTCTGATACTTAGAGTAGTTATGCCCAGATCGATGGCTAGATGCTGTAGATTAGGAGCTTTTCACGCATCGCCTTTCTGAGAACTCGATAAGACCTTTTGTGGCAGTCGTCATTGAAGTTGTCTTTTGTCCATTGCAGAAGGTCAGGTAAGTCATAGGGATTGAGGTTTCGGATATCAGCATCAGAGAATTGATTCTCTGATCTGTCAGACCTTTTGACTTTCCAGATGGTATACACCGTATGAGGATAGGTTCTCATTTTGGAGTATTTGCAATAGATTACCTTCTTTATTTTGTGAATGGAGTAAACTTGATTGACTGGTTTTGACTTTGTAGAGGTGAAGATTGCATCGAATTCCTCTATGAGCTTCTGATCTCGGACATGGGCTGGCAGATCGCTCTGGAAGTGTTGTCTGTAGAGATAACTGTAGACTTGTTCTTCCATTTGTTCAATGGTTGAAGTAGATCTTGGAATTGGTCTCCTTAGCTCATCCATCTTTCTAGTGATGTCTGCTACTCTACCTTCTGTTACCTTAGCTGTGGGATTCAGGGATGGGTTTTCTGACAGAGGATTCAAGTTGAATGTCCAGTCTTCCTCTTCGGGTTTAGGAGTGACGAAGGCATTAAAGGCACCTTTCATCAATTTTTCTGTAGCAACTGGCATCTTCTTCTTTGGCTCTTCTTCTGTCATTATTCCCTTGCCTTTAGTTTTTGGCTTTGAGGTTTCAGATATTGGGTTTTGGATTTGTGTGGGTGGAACCTCTGTTGATTTGACAGTTGGAGGTTCTGTGGTTTTTGGGGTTGGATGCTCTGATGTTTTGGTTGTTGCCTCTAAAGATTTTGATACTTCGGGTTGAGAGAACTCTGTTGGTGAAGAATTTTCGGGTTTTGGAGGTGGGATGTCAAAACGCTTTGCTGATTGAAAAGCAGATACAAATTCCATTATGCGAAGAATGAATTCTGCAGTGCGTTTTGGTCTTTTGGGTTTTCGAGCTATGGATTTTACTCTTGTTTTGCGCAGGATTGGTTGTGAGGTTGGTGTTGGTTCTTTGGGTGAGGGTGGAGTTTGTTCTGAGGATGAGGATGCAAGATTGATTACCTTAGGTTCTGTGGTTGGTGCATCCTCTTGTGAGATAGAGGTGTTTTGCCTCTGTTGTTTTCCCTTCTGGGTTTCTGTCGTAGAGGGTTCTGCAGTTTTCTCTGTAGTTTTTGCAGAAGCAGCCTCCGTTGTTTCCTTTGTTTTCTCCCCCTCAGGATGACCAGATGCTCCATCATCAGGATCACCCTGCCTTCTTTTAGCAGCAACTTTTGTTCTACAGGTGTCTTGAGCTGCTTGCCTTGCTGCATTTTTCTTCATTGTTTCAAAGTAGATTGCGATCGAAGTTTTGAAGGCTTTGGTCGCACTTTTCTCGAACTCTACAGCGGTTGTTTTGGCAATGTTAGTGGCAGAGGCGATGGCAGCAATAGCAGAAGTTTCTGTAGATGACTTCATTTCTTCAAGGGCTGTTTTAACCTCTGTGGATAAGGTATCCACTTTGGTATTTAATCCCGTAAGCGCGTTTGAAGTTGAATCTGTAAAAATTGTGAATGAGCTTTGCAACTTATTCAATGTTTGAGTTACAGAGGTTACAAAGGCTTGGAACTCATCCTTCGTAACATGTTCCTCTTGGGTAACCTCTGGAGGAACAACTCCTTCTCCAGAGTGAGTCCCTGTTCCTGGGACACCTTCGTTCACCCTTGTTTGTACGTTGGGGTGGAAGGATTTCCATCTGATCCTCGAGAAGAAACCTGAGTTTCAGTCTCTACAGAAGTTCTGTGAAGAACATTGTCCAAATCCACTCCAGAGGTGGGTATCGGAATATTCTTCTGTTGACTCGGAGACTTGTCTAGAGTCTCTTCGTCATGGTGCTCTCTACTTCTCTCTGAAAGAAGTTTTGGCCCTATATTGTGCGTGTCAGAGGAAACGAATTCCTCTGTAGGGTGTTCTAGTGTGATCTGGAGCGATGGATCACGAACAATAGGTGAGTCTCTTTGAGGAGACTCCCTAGGAATGGATTCCCCGGTTTCTGTGGGCACAGAGGTTGAAAGAGTAACCTCTGGCTGGATGGGTTGGGTTAGGATCGAGCTGTGCTGCTCTTTTTCAATAACTCCTTCTGCAGCTAGACCTGCGGAGTTAGAAATGTGGGTTGCACTGGGAGGGGGTGAGGGATGTGTGCCTTCTTCATCTTCAGCATCTTTTCCTTTCTCATTTTCTTTTCCTCCAGACGTTTCTACCCTATCCTCTAACCTATTTTCAGTAACTTTACTTATTTGGACCTCTTCTTCTGCAGTCCCTTGTCTTGGCAGAAGTGTATCACGACCCTCTGTAATTATTTGGGTTTGCAGAGGTGAAGGTTGAGGTTGTGATTGAGGTTGTTCTTCTTCGATTCCCTCTGAAATTGATTGCAGAGGAGAAGATGGTTTCTTCTTCTTTGATTTCCTCTTCTTTGGTTTTGGTGCTCCCTCCTCTGTAGATTTTGACTTTCTTTTTCTTTTGGAAGAGGGAGGGGCAGAGGGACCTTGGATTTGTGGTGGAGATGAGGGTTCTGTGGGATGTTCAGTGGGTGGAGAAGATGGTTCTGCAGGAGTTTGTTGGATAGCAGAAGCAGAGGCAAGTTGTTCCTCTGTAGGGGTCTTGGTTTTCTTTCCCTTTTTCTTCTTCTTCTCTTTAGATCCCTCAGAAGACTTCCTCTTTGAAGAATAGAGGTCTTTCCTTATATCTCTGAAGTTCTTCTGGTTGGCCTTGTGTTTAGCCAACTTTATCTTCCATTCTTCTTCTGTAAGTCTCTCTACTACATTACCTCCTATGGGCATTCCTATACGCGGGGGTGTTACAGAACTGGGTTCAGGAGTTCTGTAAACGCGTGTGTACTGACTAACTAGTTCTTCATCACTAGCATAACCTAACATTACCTTTGATAGTGGCCTGATGTGTGGGTAGCCATCCTCATGTTCTGTAGGGGTGTTCTTGGACATAGGAAATTGCTTAGGTTTGGGACCGTCCATTGGCCATTTTTGGATAAGGAGTAGGGGTTCGAAAAGTACACTGAGGATTCGCTGGAACTGCAGAGGGGGTAACCAGTTGTGATCAGACATTTTGGCTTTCTGGGAGGCGATTTTGCGATCGATGGTGTTGATGATCTCTTGCATCATTATGGTGGCATAATCTAGGGGTAGATCATAGTACACACCATACATGATTGAGAGAATTTGAGGTGAGCTTTGATCGATGCTTCCGATTTTGCCCGTGAGGCAACGATTTAGGATGGAGAATAAGGTATTCCACAGAGGAGGTAGTCTTGCTCTGCGGAAATCGTTCCTCTTTTTCAACTGTTGGTTGTACCCTAACATGTGCAGAAAGTCGACAAGTTCTTCATTTGTTGGTTGGGGTGCATACTTTTTGATTCCCACGAGTCCTCTTGTTTGAAGGCCAAATTCTAATGAGAACATGGTGCGATTGAACATCAGTTCAAGGCTCTTACTTTGGTCAGGTTTAGAAATGTAGCCTCTGATCAAATCGGTGTCAGCGTCATAACGGCAAGATTGCCAAAACTGATGTAGGTAACGTACTGGTATTTGTTCAACGGTTTTGCTCAGAAGAGGGTAAAGAAAGTGGTTCTCTAGGATGTTTAGCAGGATGGCATGTTCTTTGCCAAATGCCGTAGGAGAAGGAACAAGATAACAGTTGTTCGATTTAATGGGAAGGGTTTGCTCGAAATGGTCATTTGAGAAAAATTGTTGTAGGTGGGTAGTGGGTACGAAGGATGCCTCGTCGCCGGAGTCATGTCTGTCGGCATCGGCGGCGATGTGTGGGTTGTGGGAGTCTCAGAATGCACTGGAGAGGATGTCGGAGAGTTCGTTGGTGAAACGTGAGCAGATTTGGAATTGGAAGCCATTTGTAGGTTTGAAAGTTCTAGGTTTTCAGAAAGAAATAAGCAAGTTCGCCGGAGAAGATGAGAGAATAGTAAAGTTTTGAAAGTGATTTTAACTTGGGTTTTATACTGTGGTAACGGATAGAATTCGGAACGGTGAAAATGTGAGAAAGTTAATAAAATTTTGAGGTCCACACTCGAGTTCATTCGGCGTGGTGCAAGTTTCTAGGACGACGTGATATGTACGTCAATGAAAACTCGACACGTCATCAATGTCAGTGACGACGAGACGTCGTGGGCGGCCACATTAAATGAAAAACGCGTGGGTTTTAAATTTTCACCACAGAAAAGTTACCGTTACAGATACAGAAATTCCCAAGTGGAAATCTTTACAGAGGCTCTGTGGGTACAGAAGCTCTGTGATTATGAAAAACGTTTATCTCTGTAGATTGTATCTTTAATGAAAATCATTTGAAAAACACGGAGAGGATCAATAAATCTTTAGTAGAGAGAAATTTTCCTACAGAGGTTTTTGGACCTCTGCTAGAGCCAGCAGAGGCTCTGTGACATGAAATTTCTAATAACTAATAATTTATAAACATTTTTAATCATCCAAGTTTTTGATCAGTTTTAACAATGTATTTAGGACCTATTTGAAAGTTGGTGTCCTAGAAAATTGTAAATCTCAAAGATTTTGTGCAGCAGAAGTCTTTTGAATGATTTGAGTGATCTACAGAGGTTCTTTGGTTGAAAGAACTCTGTGGCTTATGACTTCTGTGGCATTGTGTGAGTGCGAGATACCAACCTATTTTTCTTCTTGATCGACGAATGTGATCTCTTCTGTCGTATTCTTAGCTTCCCCTTGACTTATAAATCTCTGTAGATTCAGCAAGGTCTCCTTTTTCGCTCCCCCTTGATCTAACAACCTTTGTAGGATTGATTTCTGTGGTTTGAAACCTGCCTATCCATCTCTTGAAGCTTGTACTTTTACCAAAAACGTTTGAAAAACATTGGAGAGGATCGATAATTCTTTAGTAGAGAGAAATTATCCTGCAGAGGTTTTTGGACCTCTGCCAGAGCCAGCAGAGGCTCTGTTACAGGAAATTTCTAATAACTAATAATTCATAAAACTTCTTGATCATCCAAAGTTTTTATGTTTTTAAACATTGTTTTTAGGACATATTTAGAATTTTTTTTCCTGGAAAACTGTTTTGGAAAAAGATTTTGAGCGACACATACCTTTTAGAGTGTCTAGTTTGGACGACAGAGACTCTTGTTGATCATAATCCTCCTTTGGCTCCCCCTTGAATGATCAACCTCTGTAGATTAATTTGTGGTCTCCTTCTCTTTCTTGATCTATGCTTGAATCAATAGAGATAAATAATGCACAGAACATAGGTCAACCTCATCAGAGGTTCTGTGGAGATTGTCATAGGCTCTGAGCAATTCCACAGAGGTGCTGTGAAGTATAGAACTTTTGAAGGATGAGTCTTAAACAAAGTGTTTAAGAGTCATAGTGAACTTTGAAGCCTGAGTCCTTAATAGAAGTATTAAGAAGTCCATTGTTTGCTGAAGAGTGAGTCCTGATCTGTAATGATCAGAAGTCCGTGTACCTGCAAGACAGATCAAAGATCTTTTGGTACCCATATCCAAATGGGTCCTTTTTTGTTAGGATTTGGAGCTGTCTTTAGGTCCTCTGGTTTGCCAATCTCTGTTGGTTTGCCAACTTTCTTTCTATGACCTTTCTCATTTTGGGTCTTTGGATTTTTCTTTTGAAATGACCCATTTTGTACACAGAAAGATTTAGAGAAAAGGTTTCTTAATTGAAGCAGAAGATCAAAGCATTTATATGAATGAAAAGATGAAGGCTTTGTAGAAACAAATGGTTTTGGAGCATTTTTGTCAGGAATAGAGTTTTTGACTTTCCAAACCATTTTCATCTTTTTGTAAACAGGATTATTTGAATTTTTAGCACAAGAGTTTGCTAAGACAAGGTTCTTAAGCCTTTTAGCTAAAACATCTTTTTCTTTAAGGTTTAAATCAAATTTTCTTAGAAGATCTTATTTATACCTCTTCTCCAACATAATCTTGTTTGACAAATCGGATAGTCTCTTTGTTAAATTTGACATTTCAGCTATAAAGACCTTTCTTTCCTTCTCAAACTTGTCTTTCAAACACTTTGTTTGAAATCCTTCTCTCTTCACCTTTTCAGACTCTTTTCTTTCAAAATCCTGCTCTTTCCTCTCTTTTTCAAGAGATTTCTGTAATTTTGAGATTTTGAAAGAAAGTTCCATATTCTTTGTCTCAAGAAGAGTTTTCTCTTTTCCAAACTTTTCATTTTCACTGATTATAAGTTTTTCAAAGTTGGAAATCAGTTTAGAAAAGTTTAGACACTTAAGCTCAAGGCTTTTCTTCTCTTCTTTAAAAACAGTCTTAACTTCCTCAAACTTCTCTTTTTCCTTTTTACCAAGCTCTTCTGACTCAGATAGTTTCCTTTTCAGTTCAAGATTTTCACAGTTTAGGAGTTTACCTGATTCTTCAAGCTTGGCAATGTTGTCTGAGTCAATAAGAATACTCTTGTTTCTTTCCTCTAATTCTTTCTCAAGAGTAGGAATTATTTTCTTAAAATTTGTGCTGAGTTTGAAATAATAATGAAATCAGCATCAGCACTAAATTTTAGTCTTGACATATTGAATCAAGTTTTTAACGAAAGAAACAGTTTCTAGGATGTTACCAGATCGAATAAATCGAAAATGGCAGTAAAACATAATCTGTTTTAAGGAATGAAGAATAGGTTAAGAACAGACAGTTTCTATCAAAAATATTGTCTTAAACGAGGATCACTTGATATTGAAAACCAAGCTTTGCTCTGATACCAATTGTTGGTTCCCGTTTTGCTTTAAACAAGATTATCAGATCTATTAGTTCGAGTTTATGTTTGATGCGGAAGCGTATTTGAAGAACTAACAGATATGTTTGATAGATTTAGAACACAATATAAATAAACAGTGAACAGGAAATAATATCTCAAAGTTTACTGAATATATATATATCAAGAACAGATTTAAGAACAGTGAGTATGCAAAGCTTTAAACAGATATGACTCTAAATGTGCATAAGCTATGTGTTCTTGATGTTCGATTGAAGTGTTCTTGTTTTTTCTGTTGTTGTGTGTTAGGAAGAACTCAACATGAGTCTTCCTTATATACTACTCTTAGAAGACTATGAAGTAGGTCACTGTTCCTTTTACGGCATGAATAGTGAACTGGATGGTGTGAGCAGTTGTTTGAGCCATGCGCATTTAATGGAGCAGATGTACTATTGGTAAATGCATTAAATGGCGCAGACGTCTATTTTGTACCATGCCCTATTGAGTCCACTCAGAGCTTGACACGTGTTTTGACAGTACTTTTCCATGCAAGTTGATGAACAGGTCTTGGAACAGTAGCAAGATATTATAAATATCTTCCTAGTCTTTAGAGGACCACAGAGGCTCTGTAATGTGTTACAGAGGTTCTGCGGTCTGGTTCCTCTGTAGAGCAGTCTTCACCGGATTCCGAGTCTTCTGATGTTGTCCGCAGAGGCTCTGTTATTGGTAACAGAGGATCTGCGGTCTTGGTCTTCTGAAAGCGTCCTTCTGTAGTTTCCTCGGGTCTTTGATCACTCTTGATCAAACTTCCTTTGATTCTTCTGAGATGCCCGGCAAAGCTTCTGTTGTACTCAGCAGAGCTTCTGTGGAAGTTCTTCTGTACTTGGCCATTTTTCAATACTTCTAATATTTCAGAATATTGGAGCTAACAAAGACCAAATTGAAGATTTCGGATCCTTCATAGATTACTGTTCATCGAGATTTCTGACCCTTCTTCGATTACTATTCATCTAGATTTCATTTTTTTGCCATTTTTGATCTTTTTGATTGATTCTTGACACTACTGAACTCGATTTTAGTCCATGATCATCTTTAATTCTTGGATTTCTACCAAATTCCACAAGAATCACATCGATTTTGATCATTTTTAAAAAGTTTGTTCGAAAACCCTATTCTACTGTTTTTGATCTTAATTCAATTAAATCGATCGAATTAGGATTTGTTATCAAATAGAAAAGTGTGCGAAATTTGATTTCGAACAAATCTGTGCAAGTTTCATATCAATTGATCAAGAATTGAAAAGGTTATGGCTGATTTAGTGATTTTTGGTGTTTATGTGAAGGTTCGGATCATTCATAAGGATTTCGGATCATTCAAGCTTGGTTTCGGATCACAAAGAGAAGTGTTTTTTGTTTAAGTTTTGGTTTTGGATCCTTAAGAATACGGAATCCATTGGTTTCGAACCCTTCTTGGTCCGAATCCATTGGTTTCGAATCCTTCTTGATACGAATCCATTGGTTTCGAATCCTTCTTTATCCGAATTCGTATTGTTAAAAAAAAAATTATTCCGAAATTTTTTCTATACTGTATTTCATACACTTTCTGCTTGATTTTCTGAAAGATCAATATCTAGCAATACCAAAAAGAGAAATGAGTTTGAAGCAAACTATTATAACAGAAATACCTCCAACTCCACAAGTTGTTGTTAAACCAAATAATAAAATTTTGCAACAAGTTCTTATAACAGAAATACCTTCAACACCACAAACTTTTGTTAAATCTAATAATGAAAGTTTGAAGCAAACTATTGTTAAATCCAGTGGTGAAGGTTTGAAGAAATTTTTTGTTAAACCTAATATACTTCAAATCCTTCATTTCTTGTTTTAAATAAAGCATTGGAGGAAGAAAATGTTGATCTAAAGAGACAAATTTTAGACATTTCTTCTTCAAATGCTAAACTTACTAAAAGAATTACTGATCTTGAAGTATATATATTGCAGGTCTTGAAACAAAGAAAGACAACTCAAGTCTGCACGATCAAATCAAGAAACTTCAAGAGAAAGTAACAACTCTTCAAAGTGAAAATGCTGATATGAAGAGTAGAGAAATCGAGAGAGAGAAGGAGAACTCATATCTACGAGATCAAATACAAAGAGTTCAAGAGAATAAAAAAAGTGTGGACAATGAAAACGCTGAACTGAAAAGAAAACTTTTTCTTCTTGAAACTAATTTTTCAAAAGTGTTAGAGCATTGTTGTATTCAAGATTTACTGTAAAGTCAATGTACTGTATGAGTCTATACAGTATTGTGAATGCCTTTATACCTTGTATGTCATGGGTATAAATAGGCTTGTCTAGTTCATTTGTTAAAAAGCTTTTGTAATCTTTTAGAAACTTTTTGTAATCCTTTGAGCTCAATACATGGATGACATATTTGCTCTCTAGATTCTCTCTCACTACATTCATATCTTATTGCTAGAGATCTGGGATTTCACAATTGGTATCAGAGCTAAACAAAAGATTCAAGCAGATCGAAGACCAAATTGAAGATTTTTTACACTAAAGCTGAAGAATTCGGATTGGGTGTTCATCACTATTCATCACTGTTCATCAAGAATTCTGACCCTTCTTCATTTACTATTCATCCAGATTTCATCTTTTCTTTAATTTTTGATCTTTTGGATTGATTCTTGACATCATTGCACTCAGATTTGATTCCTGAACATCTTTAATTCTTGGATCAACACCAAAATCTGCACAGAATTTGCAGATCTGATCATTTTATATCATTTTTGTTCGAAAACGTTTTCTACTATTTTTGGATCAAAATTCGATTAAATTGATCGAATTAGGATTTGTGATTAACTATGAAAGTGTGTGGAATCAAATTTCGAACAAATCTGTGCAAATTTCATAACAATTGATCAAGAATTGAAAAAGTTATGGCTGATTTAGTGATTTTCGTGTTCGAAGTGCAGAATTCGGATCATTCTTGGTGAATTCGGATCATTCTTGGTGAATTCGGATCATTCAAAGAAGAATTCGGAGTGTTCTTGGAAATACAAGTGTAGAATTCGACTCAAGAAGGATTCGAATTGATTGAATTCGAACCCAGCTAGATTCGAATTGAGGAGAATTCGAACCGTGTTAGATTCGAATTGAGGAGAATTCGAACTGTGTTAGATTCGAATTGAGTTGATTAAATTTTCCAAGTGTTGATTTCGAACCCTTAAGCATCCGAATTCATAGAATTCGAACCCTTAAGCATCCGAATTCATAGAATTCGAACCCTTAAGCATCCGAATTCATTGAATTCGAACCCTTAAGCATCCGAATTCGTTGAATTCGAACCAAGTTAAGTCCGAATTGAGTGAATTCGAACCCTTCAGCATCCGAATTCATTGAATTCGAACCCTTATTCATCCGAATTCATTGAATTCGAACCCTTATTCATCCGAATTCATTGAATTCGAATCCTTCTTCATCCGAATTCGTTGAATTCGAACCCTTACTCATCCGAATTCTTGTGAATTAAAAAAAAAAAAAAATAGAGTTTTTTGAGAAATTTTTTTCTATAGTGTATTTCATACACTGTAAGAGCTTTTCAAGAAAAAATTTTATATATTTTTTTGTGTATTTTCATACACTGTCTGCTTGATCTTCTGAACGATCAATTTCTAGCAATATTCAAAATGGTTTTACAACAAGTTATTGTTAAAAGCAGTGGTGAAGATTTGAAGCAAACTCTGAAAAAGGAGATTCCTCCAATTGCAAAAGTTTTTGTTAAACCAAATGTAAAGTTGCAACAAGTCATTATAACAGAAACATCTGTTAATTCACATGTATCTGTTAAACCAAATAATGAAGTGTTGCAACAAGTCATAATAACAAAAACACCTCCAAAGCCACTTGAAAAAGCTAAGGCAAATAATGGAATTTTGCAACAAGTTATTTTATCAGAACCATCTCCTATATCAGAAACTCCTGTTAAAGATAATGCTTCAAATTCTTCAACTCCTATTTTAAATAAAGCATTGGAAGAAGAAAATGTTAATCTGAAAAGACAAATTTTAGACATTTCTTCTTCAAATGCTAAACTAACTAAAAGAATAACTGATCTTGAAGTTTATATTGCAGATCTTGAAGCAAAGAAAGACAACTCAAGTCTGCACGATCAAATCGAGGATCTTCAAGAGAAAGTAACAACTCTTCAAAAAGAAAATGCCGATTTGAAGAGTAGAGAAGAAAAGAGAGTGAAGTGGAACTTAAAGTTACATGCTCAATTAAAAGAAGTTAAAGATATAGGGAAAATTTTGGACAGTGAAAATGCCGATCTAAAGAGAAAACTGTCTAATTTTTATTTTGAAGAAAAGAAAGTTTTTGAAGAAAAGAAAGAGACTGAGCTGAAATGTATAAAACTTTCAAAACAAGTTTCAGACTTTGAGAAAGTTTTATTTTTAGAAAAAGACAAGCTCGAAAAAGAAAGAGCTAAATTTGAAACTGAACGAAATTTTTTTGATATCAAAAGTTCTAAACTTTCCATAAAAATCTCTGAATTAGAAAATCTTTTGGAAAAGGAAAGAAAAGATTTCACGGAAAAGAAAAATCTCTTTGAAAAGGAAAGTAAAACCCTTAAAAAGAAAAATATGGAAATTTTCAAAGAGATTACTGATAAAAGAAGGTTTTTGGAAAAAGATTTTGAATCGGAACGTGTATATTTTGAAGATGTGATTCTTAATCTTACCAAAAGATTATCTGGTTTATCAACTGATATTATGAAGGATCAGTTGATCAAATCTGATCTCCAAAAGAAATTTGATCTAATTTCTAAAGAGAAAAATGTTTTAATAAACAAAGTCAAAGAACTTGAAGACGACATTTTTAAATTTGATGTCTCAAAGCAGACCGGTCATAATTCTATCTTTCAGACTCCATTTGTTGATTCAAATGATTCTGAATGCTCTTTTAAAACTGCTTCAAGTTCAAGTTTTAAAAACATTTCTTCTAAACAATTTAATAGATCAACAGATTTCTCAAAAGGTCGGATTCGTTCAACAAATCTCTTCTATAATCCTCTGTATGATAAATCAGATAACAAAACAAAAGTGCCTAAAATTAATACTTCCAAATCTGAAGAAGTTCCAGTCTTCAAGAGGGTGAAGATGGAATGGAGAATCAAAGGCACAACAATTCCAAAGAAAGATGTGCCAAAATCATCTGTATTCACATCAAATGCCAAGAAGAACAATGCGCCAAAAGGTAAATCTTCTGCTAAACTTAATCCTATTCATTCTGTAAATCATCTGATTAGGTTGGCACATAAGAAAATCTGTTGTTCTTACTGTGGATCAAATGATTTTGTGCATAAAGATTATACTTCTTATTGGTATGGTTCTTACAGTATTCCTTGTAAGAAATCTACGCCTAACCCACTAGGACCCAAGTGCCATTGGGTACCAAAATCTGCTTAAACTGTTTTGTAGGTACATCATGTGTTGTACTGATTTGTAGATACATACCACACACATGACTGAAAACAGAAGAGAAGCGGCGTATTTCTTTGAAGAATATTTGTACCATTAAGGGGGAGACAAATCATGAATGGTTTCTGAATACATCAATTCAGGACCCGTGCTTAAATGTAATTGGCTTTTGGACAAATCAGTTCAAAACCCGTTCTTCAAAGACTATGGCTTCTGAACAACTCAGTTCAGGACCCGTACTTTAAAGACTAAGACTTCTAAACAAATCAGTTTAGAACTCACACTTCTCAGGTAATATCCTTAACTGCTATATATTTTTGTTTCAAGGAACAAGTGGCAAAAGGTAACATTGGATTATATTTGTTTCTACTGATTTGAAAACTTGAAACTTTACAAATTTAATTCAATAAGATGAAATTTTCAATTTTCATTCAATGAATTAAATGTGTGCTAAAAGATGATTTTACAAGAAACTTTGTACTATCTGAGTTAGATTTGCTTCAATTTTCACCTCTAAAATAAATCGAAAGGTCAGCAAAACATGAATGAAATTATGCTGAATGCTCAAAGTTATGTGAATCTGGATATATATAGAATATAATGCTCAAAAAGCCTATATGTCAGAATGATGGATGAAAATGAAAATATGGGCAAAGCACTATGTTTTAGAACCAAGTGATTGAGATATCATTCATATTTTGTGATGGAAATTCGAACTTATATAGAATATCATTTAGTTTGAAAGTTTGTGCCTGTGGCCTTTCTGGTTTGGGAGAGTAAGTCCTAAGGGGTGCTCGACACCTAGTCCCTAAGATCAACTGGTCTGGGATCGGCTGACCCAAATCCTACAATAGAACCAGATAGAAAGCCATGTTCTACTGGTACAAATGGGTTTAAGATATATCGATGTGGCCTTTCTGGTTTGGGAAATTAAGTTCTAAGGGGTGCTCGTCACCTAGCACCTAAGGCCAACTGGTCTGGGATCTGCTGACCCAAATCCTGCTATAGAACCAGATAGAAAGTCATGTTTAACGGTGTATCTTATTCTTACTAAACTTTTTGATCAAAAGATGCCAATGAGCACAAAATCAAAAGATGCCAATGTGCACAAATCAAAAGATGCCAATGAGCACAAAAGAAAAGATGCCAAAGAGCACATATCTCTTGAAACTTGGGAAAATACAAAGTCGCGATAAACCCGTAAATTTGTGAAAATTCTGATTTTGGACAAATAGTGTGAGTAGAGCAAAATATTCTTATATGTTTTAGAATTGCATATGCTTGAAGCTAATCATATTTCCCATGCTAGCACACCAAATAGATTTAATAAAGGGGTTGAAACTGAACATTTTTTAACTTGATATACAATGATGACTTGTTCTTGAATCCAAACACATGCATTTGATTTCATTTGATTGAAAAATCTGTTAAAGTTCATTAAGTTGAATTTCTTTTGTAAAGTTTTCAAATGATCAAATGTTTGTAGTTATAAAATAAAATTCAATGAATGTTATTTTCCTTGTGTAAATTTGTTTTAAAATTTGTGCTACAATTTCAAATACTTTACGTTATTGAAATATATGCATACTTTCAGGGAGAGAAAATAAATTGCTCCAGAATTCTTATTTTGAGGGGGAGCAAGGTTATTCTGTAAGGTGGAGATTGTTAGCAATACTCAAAGACACGACTGAAATTGAAAATGGTTTTCGATGCTCACCATCATCGAAAAAGGGGGAGAAAAGTTTAATTTCAATTTCATGTCAAAGAATTTTCAAATCAAAGATATTTCAAGTCAATGATTCGTGAAAAAAGACTGAAGATCAGGGGAGAAGGATCATGTGAAGTCCAAATGTTGCTGAATTTGGTTATCTTAGTTCTGAGTGGTTATCGGAATGCGCTTACACCTAAAAGTTCAACAATGTGGATGGTTTCACATCTTTCTGATCCAAACTCTAATCGTTTCTGATTTATCTTGTTCCGAATTGATGGTTCTATATAAAGATATGAAATCCATGTTCAAGACTTGAAGACAATCTGTTGAAGATTGTATTGAAGAAGGTTGATTTTTCAAAGAAAAAGACAATGACTTTTCATGTTTGTCTGAAGATTCTTCAAAGCTGAGTTCTTAAAGAGTGTCAAAGCATATAGTTCGCCGTGAACTAGTGGAGATAAAGCTACTTGAAGATAGTTTGATAAAGTGTCTGTTGAAGAAGATTGACTTTACAAAGAGCTGAAGAATGCTGTCAAATTTTTTAAATCTTGAATCCAAAGGGGAGATTGTTAGAGCATTGTTGTATTCAAGATTTACTGTAAAGTCAATGTACTGTATGAGTCTATACAGTATTGTGAATGCCTTTATACCTTGTATGTCATGGGTATAAATAGGCTTGTCTAGTTCATTTGTTAAAAAGCTTTTGTAATCTTTTAGAAACCTTTTGTAATCTTTTGAGCTCAATACATGGATGACATATTTGCTCTCTAGATTCTCTCTCACTACATTCATATCTTATTGCTAGAGATCTGGGATTTCACAAAAAGAAAAAGAACAACTTGAAATAGTTTTCATACAAAAGTTGTCCGATTTGTCAAAGAAGTCTCAACAAGAAAAGAAAGAGACTGAGCTGAATTGTATAAAAGTTTCAAAACAAGTTTCTGACTTTGAGAAAGTTTTATTTTTAGAAAAAGACAAGCTCGAAAAAGAAAGAGCTGAGTTTGGAATTGAAAAGAAGTCTTTTGAGATCAAAAGTAATGAACTTTCCGTGAAAATCTCTGAACTAGAAAAGATTTTGGAAAAGAAAGAAAAGATTTCATGGAAAAGAAAAATCTCTTTGAAAAGGAAAGTAAAACTCTTAAAAAGAAAAATATGGAAATTTTCAAAGAGATTACTGATAAAAGAAAGTTTTTGGAAAAAGATTTTGAATCGGAACGCGAATATTTTGAAGATGCGATTCTTAATCTTACCAAAAGATTATCTGGTTTATCAGCTGATATTATGAAGGATCAATTGATCAAATCTGATCTCCAAAAGAAATTTGATCTAATCTTTAAAGAGAAAAATGTTTTGATAAACAAAGTCAAAGAACTTGAAGACATCATTTTTAAATTTGATGTCTCAAAGCAGGCCAGTCATGATACTATATTTCAGACTCCATTTGTTAATTCAAATGATTCTGAATGCACTTTTAAAACTGCTTCAACTTCAAACTTTAAAAACATTCCTTCTAAACTATTTTATAGATCAACTGATTTCTCAAAAGGTCAGATTCGTTCTACAAATCTCTTCTATAATCATTTGCTTGATAAATCGGATAAGGATTCAAAAGTGCCTAAAGTTAATACTTCCAAACCTGAAGAAGTTCCAGTCTTCAAGAAGGTGATGATGGAATGGACAGTCAAAGGCACAACAATTCCAATGAAAGATGTGCCAAAATCATCTGCATCCACATCATAAGCAAAAAAGAACAATGCGCCGAAAGGTAAATCTTTTGTTCAACCTAATCCTATTCATTCTGTAAATCATCTGATTAGGTTGGCAAATAAGAAAATTTGTTGTTCTTATTGTGGGTCAAATGATTTTGTGCATAAAGATTATACTTCTTATTGGTACGGTACTTACAGTATTCCTTTTAAGAAATCTACACCTAACACACTAGGACCCAAGTGCCGTTGGGTACCAAAATCTGCTTAATCTGTTTTGTAGGTTCTTCATGTGTTGTGCTGAATGTTACATATATACCACACACATGATTGAAAACAGAAGAGAAGCGGTGAAATTTTTTGAAAAGTATATGTACCATTAAGGAGGAGCAAAGAAATTTTGGTTTCTGAATACATCAGTTCAGGACCCGTGCTTCAACGTTTTTTGGCTTTTGAACATATCAGTTCAAAACCCGTGCTTCAACGACTATGGCTTCTGAACAATTCAGTTCAGGACCCGTACTTCAAAGACCAAGACTTCTAAACAAATCAGTTTAGAACCCATACTTCTCAGGTGATATCCTTAACTGTTACATATTTTGTTTCAAGGAACAAGTGGTGAAAGGTAACATTGCATTATGTTTTATTTCTATTGAATTTGAAAGTTTGAACCTTCACAAATTTAATTCAATGAAATGAATTTCTCAATTTTTCATTCAATGAATAAAATGTGTGTCAAGGGTGATTTTACAAGTATTTTTGTATTATCTGAGTTATATTTGTTTCAACTTTCACTTCTGAAATAAATCGAAAGGTCAGCAAAACATGAATGAAATTATGCTGAATGCTCAAAATTATGGAAATCTGGACTTATATAGAATATAATGCTCAAAAAGTCTATTTGTCAAAATGATGGATGGAAACGAAAATATGGGGGAAGCATTATGTTTTAGAACCAAGTGATTGAGATGCATCAAGTAAACAAATAAAAATCATTTAGTTTGAAAGTTTATGCCTGTGGCCTTTCTGGTTTGGGAGAGTAAGTCCTAAGGGGTGCTCGACACCTAGTCCCTAAGATCAACTTGTCCGGGATCGGCTGACCCAAATCCTGCTATAGACCCAGATAGAAAGCCATGTTCTACTGGTACAAATGGGTTTAAGATATATCGATGTGGCCTTTCTGGTTTGGGAAATTAAGTTCTAAGGGGTGCTCGACACCTACCACCTAAGGCCAACTGGCCTGGGATCTACTAACCCAAATCCTGCTATAGAACCAGATAGAAAGTCATGTTTAACGGTGTATCTTATTCTTACTAAACTTTGTGATTAAAAGATGCCAATGAGCTCAAAATTAAAAGATGCCAATGACCACAAAATCAAAAGATGCCAATGTGCACAAAATCAAAAGATGCCAATGAGCACAAAATCAAAAGATGCCAATGTGCACAAAATCAAAAGATGCCAATGCGCACACATCTCTTGAAACTTGGGAATAATACAAAGTCGCGATAAACCCGTAAATTTGTGAAAATCCAGATTTTGGACAAATAGTGTGAGTAGAGCAAAGTATTCTTATATGTTTTAGAATTGCATATGCTTGAAGCTAATCATATTTCGCATGCTAGCACACCAAATAGATTTAATAAAGGGGTTGAAACTGAACATTTTTAACTTGATATGCAATGTTGACTTGTATTTGAATCCAAACACATGCATTTGATTGAAAAATCTGGTATACTTCATTAAGTTGGATTTCTTTTGTAATGTTCTCAAATGATCAAATGTTAGTAGTTATAAAATGTGGTTCAATGAATTTTATATTCCTTGTATAAATGTTTTCATTAATGCACTGTATTTGAAATGAATATTTTTAATGAAATATATGCATACTTTCAGGGGGAGAAAACAAATTGCTCCAGAATTCTTATTTTGAGGGGGAGCAAGGTTATTCTTTAAGGAGGAGGTTGTTAGTAATACTCAGAGATGCGACTGAAATTGAAAAAGGTTTTCGATGATCATGATGCTCACTATCATCAAAAAAGGGGGAGAAATGTTTAATTCAATTTCATGTCGAAGATAATTCAAGATCAAAGAGATGAAGATACTAAATTCAAGAAATCATTCAAAATACAAGAAATATTGGTTTCGAATCTTGTGAAGTCAGAAATGTTGCTGAATTTGGTTATCTTAGTTCTGAGCGTTTCGGAATGTGCTTACACCTAAACGTTCAACAATGTGGATGGTTTCGCATCTCTCTATTCCTATCTCAAATGGTTTCGGATTCCATTTATTCAAATTTGGCATGGTTTCGCATCCTTCTTGATACGAATTCTCATGGTTTCGGACCAAACTTGATTCGACTTCCGTTGGTTTCGTACTTGCCTTGATCCGGATTCCTTGATTTCGCACTCTACATGATTCGAATCCCATGGTTTCGAACCCTTATTGATTCGAAACCCATGGTTTCACACCCAACATGATACGGAATCCATGGTTTCGCACCCAACTTGATACGAAACATATGGTTTCGCACCCTCTTGCATCCGAATTCTATGATTTCGCATCCATCTTGGCCCGAGATCTGATGGTTTCGGATCCTTAAAGTTAATATGAGAACTAAGGTTCTTGCATCAAGAAGGATACAAGAAGTTACTGTTTGTCAAAGACTGATAAAGTTGCAAAGATCTGTTTTTCATGTACAAGACTAGAAGATGGTTTGATAGAGTGTCTGTTGGAGAAGATTGACTTTACAAAGAGCTGAAGACTGCTGTCATATTTTTTAAATCTTGAATCGAAAGGAGGAGATTGTTAGAGCATTATTGTATTCAAGATTTACTGTAAAGTCAATGTATTGCATTAGTCCATGTTGTATTGCTTTGCCTTTATACCTTGTATGTTATGGGTATAAATAGGCTTGTCTAGTTCATAGTTAAAAAACAATCAACAACAATCTAGAACACTTGTAGCATTGAGTCATTTACTCTTTCAATATCAATATATGGATGACTTAGTTGCTCTCTAGATTGTCTCTACATTGTTCTTGATTACTTGCTAGATTCTGGGTTTATCAAGATAGCCAAGGGAAAACACACCAAACAGACAATATTGATTTCAAAATGAACAAATCCCTTAATCTCAAACCCCAAATCATTGGTTGGTTTCTTTCATTCAAGAGATACAATCCCCAAATATCTATCTACTGCCTAAATGCAAAACTCGACAAATAATCAGAGTAATAACATGGAAACATTAGAGATTACCTAGAAATGATTAGTGAAGAATCTCTTCCTTCCCATAAATCGTCAATGCAAGCTTCTTATTATTCTCTACTCTAGCCGCACCAAGTGAGAAATGGTGAAATCTAGGGTTTTGTGCCCAAAACAAGGGTTTTATACCCTCTCAGCCCCCAAAGTCTTAGCCTCTTAACATTACTCACTAAATTCTCAAATATTCCCATTTAAATTATGTCCCCGGAATTCCTTGGTCGAAGAGATGAGGGTGCTTGGTCCTCATGTCCGCCTCTACCTCCCAAGTTGCCTCTTGGCCCTTATGAAACCGCCACTGGACCTTTACCAATCTGATCTCCTTGTTCCTTAACTCTCGAATCTTGCTGTCCACAATCTCTATCGGTTCCTCTACGTACGTCAGCCTCTCATCGATACTGATATCCTCCAATGGAATGTCTCAGACAAACACTTCTTTAGGTTCGAAACATGAAACATTGGATGAACTCCCTTTAATTCTTCTGGCAAGTCCAACTTGTAGGCTACTGCTCCAACTCATTCAATAATGACGAAAGGCCCCACATATCTCGTCCTCAACATTCCTTTCTTTCCGGAGCGCATTACTCCCTTCCAAGGCGAGACTTGTAGCATCACTTTGTCACCTACTTGAAACTCGATAGGTTTCCTCCTTTTGTTTGCATACTTTCTTTGTCGATCCTACGCATTCCTCATTTTCTCACGGATTAGTTATATCTTATCCGCGGTCATTTACACAATTTCTGGACCTACTAACTGTCTTTCCCCTACTTCATTCCAGTCCAACGGCGTCCGACACTTTCGTCCGTACAAGGCTTCGAATGGAGCCGCTTGGATACTCGCGTGGTAACAGTTGTTATACGAGGATTCTATTAAAGGTAGATGTAATTCCCAAGAATCCTTGAAATCAATCACGCATGCTCGGAGCATATCCTCTAACGTTTGAATAGTTCTTTTGCTCTGACCATCCATTTAGGGATGATATGTTGTACTCAACTTCAGTTGCCAGCCCAACTCTCGCTGAAGACTTCTCCAAAATGACGATGTAAACCGACTATCACAATCGGACACAATAGATCGCGGCACCCCGTGCCTAGACACGATCTCATTAATATATAACGTTGCTAACTTTTCTAGCGGATCAGATTCTCTAATTGGTAGGAAATGCGCTGACTTGGTGAGACTATCCACAATCACCCATATTGCATCGTGACCCTTTGGAGTCCTTGGTAACTTCGTGACAAAATCCATGGTTATGTTATCCCATTTCCACACTGGTATCTCTAAAGATTGAAGTTCCCCATATGGTCGTTGGTGTTCTGCTTTTACCTTCAAACACGTCACACATCGTTCCACAAAGTGAGCGATGTTCTTCTTCATTCCTGGCCAGCAGTAAAACTGCCTTAAATCCCGGTACATCTTATTCGTCCCCGGGTGTACCAAATATCGCGACTTATGTGTTTCTTCAAGTCCCCCAACTTAGGGACCCACACCCGGTCCTTCAAGCACCTCAACCCACTACTGTTGATACTAAGCAAGGACATAACTCCAATGATTCGTTCTCTCTTTACATTTCCTTCTAGCAATGCCTCCTTTTGAGACTTCTTGATCTCATCCAGGAGACCTGAAGTCACCTCGATCCTGATGGCTACCACTCTAGTCGATTCCCCTCGTTCCTTCCGACTCAACGCGTCGGCTACCACGTTCGTTTTACCCACGTGGTAAAGGAATTCACGGTCATAATCATTCAACAGCTCCATCCATCTTCTTTGTCTCATGTTCAACTCTTTCTGATCGAAGAGACTCTTAAGACTCTTGTGATCGGTGTAGATTTGGCACTTAACTCCATACAAGTAGTGTCGCCATATCTTTAAAGCGAACACCACCGCCGCTAGCTCCATGTCATGCATAGGGTAGTTCTTCTCGTGATCTTTCAACTGTCGAGACGCGTAAGCGATCACCTTTCCATTTTGCATCAGTATGCACCCTAACCCAAGCTTGGATGCATCACTGTAATTACAAACCCCTCAGATCCATCTGGTAGCGACCAAATTAGAGCGCTGCTCAGACTTTCCTTCAACTTCCCAAATGCGGCTTCCTGAGCTTCGGTCCAAACGAACTTGACGTTCTTTCTCATCAATGCAGTCAACGGTGTGGCTATTCGAGAGAAGTCCTGAATGAACTTCCGGTAGTAGCCAGCCAACCCAAGGAAACTTCTTAATTCTTATGGGACTTAGGCGACTCCCAATCTTTAATTGCTTCGATCTTAGCCGGGTCCACTTTGATATCATCTGCCGACACCACGTGACCTAGAAAATGAACTTCTCTCAACCAGAACTCGCACTTTGAGAACTTAGCGTACAACTTCTCGCATTTCAACAATTCCAAAACCGCCTGGAGGTGCTCCTCAAGATCATTACGGGATCGGGAGTAGATCAGGATGTCGTCAATGAAGACGATTACACACTTGTATATCAACGAACTACACACTATGTTCATTAAGTCCGTGAACACTGTTGGGGCGTTAGTCAGGCCAAAGGGCATGACTAAAAACTCGTAGTATCCATATCTTGTGCGAAAGGCCGTCTTAGACACGTCTTCCTTTCTCACCTTCAGCTGGTGGTAACCCAGTCTTAAGTCTATCTTCGAGAAATAGCTTGTGCCTTGCAACTGGTCTAAGAGGTTATCAATCCTCGGAAGCGGGTACTTGTTCTTAACTGTTACCTTGTTGAGCTCCCGATAGTCTATGCACATTCGCATAGACCCATCCTTCTTCTTAACAAATAATACCGGCGCTCCCAAAGGCGATGAGCTCGGACGAATGAAATCCTTGTCGAGTAAATCTTACAGTTGCTTCATCATCTCCTTCATTTCCGCCGGTGCCAAGCGGTATGGCGCACGTGTAATCGGTGCCGCTCCAATCATCAAATCTATTCTAAACTCTACTTGACGATCTTGGGGCAGACTTGTCAAGTCATCCGAAAACACTTCCGGGTACTCACTTACTATAGGCACATCCTCCAATCCTTTCTTCTCTTTCTTAGCATCTAGCATATAGGCTAAATACCCCAGACAACCATTCCCCAAACATCGTCCAGCTTTCATACATGACTTCCTATCCCGACGATCCCCATAAATTACTACTTCCTTCTTATCAGGCAAGGCGATGCGAATTAACTTCTTGTTGCACACAATGTTAGCGTCGTTATCCGCTAACCAATCCATTCCTATTATCACATCAAACTCCCCCATGCCCATAGGGTACAAACGCAAAGGAAACAAATGACCATCTACATCAATGCTACACCCCTCATAGACCTCCTACACCCAGACTCGACTATCATCCGCTACCTCTACCTCAAACCCAAAGTTCAACCTCTTGGGTTTCACTTGCAATTTCCGAATAAAATTCGGCGACACAAAATAACGATTGGCGCCCTAATCAAACAGTACTTTAGCAAAAGTCGAGTCAATAGGGAAAATACCTGTCACCACATCTAGCATATTCACCGCTTCCTCAGCCGACATGTGGAAAGCCCTCGCCTTCGCGCGAGGAGGCTTTACCTTTCTATCTCCGTCCCTTCCACCTAGGGATGGTGATTTACCCCGACCCGATGGGGAACCCGATTCACCCGACCCAGACGGGGCCAGGGAATCCCCGCCAAAATGGGCCGGGGATACCCGATACTCTCAAACTGGGGCGGGGCCAGGGTGACATACCCCCCGACCCGCCCGGTACCCGGTATATATGTGTATATATATATATATAATATTTTGGATTTAAATATTTAATATATTTAATTTACTCCTAATTATTTCCTCCCCACCTAAAATTCCTAAATAAAACTATCCATCATCACATTGAATGCATTGTCTCCTTCAGTTCATGTGTTATGTGTTTTGTTACTACATCATGAAAAGCAACAGCCATGGTATGGAACATATAAGGATTTAATAAATTTTGGGGTTTTATTGTTGATTATAACTCTTATTTTTCTTTGGTCATCTTTATTATTGTTTGGGCAAAATTTCACAGGTCTCGACCACGACCAGAAAAGGTAAGACACATGTTATGAACTATATCTTGTATTAAGATAAGGTCCCGACAAAGACCCAAAAAACCTCTGTCGTCCCCCCTAAAACGTAAGTCGAGAGTTCCTCACGACACTCGACCGACTAACGCGTTATACGACTGTTATATTTGTTCAGTGATTAATGCAGGAGTCAAAGTCATTAATGGACAACGGCTATAACCGACGAGATCAGTTATGAGCATCTAATCCCATATTGAAGACGACGACTGCTACAACAATCATCAAAGATCTTAATGATTCAATTAAAATCATCCGAAGACTATAAATCCCAAGTTCAATCCTCAGTTTCAGGACATCGAATAACACAGGGAGAGAGACCGAACATCGAACAACAGGAGCAAACGCAAACACTCGAAGAATATTCATTCGAAGCAAAGAGATCATTCATAGAAGATCGCTCTCGATGAACGACTTTCACTGTCGACCAACAGTTTACACATTGTTTTCACACACGACGCACACTGTTTTTACATTTCAAACACTTGTACTTTACATTTCGAAGTCTTTCCCTTCATTTGTATTGTAATCTCTGTACGATCGACACCCGGAACACCAAGGACATCGCCCCTGATTGGCGATTATAGTGCAACGACGACATCCACTGTCATCCGCAGGTTTTTTCCTCGTTGAGGTTTTTCCTGCGTCATCAAATCCTCTATCTCATTTACATTTTTATCTTTGTCGCACGCCTTTGTCGAATGATTCCTTTCTTTAGTTGTTAAAGTCCACATCGACCTTAAGTTGTCCCTTTGGTGCAATTTTTGGCATTAACAGTTTGACGCCATCCGTGGGACCCCATCTAGATAAAATCTTCGACAAACGTGCGTCTTACTAACGGTTGCTTGGAGTTTCTTTTGTCCTCTGTTGCAGGAAAATGGCGAATAACGAACAAGCCGCTGTCCCAGCACATGAGGGGCTCGAAAATCCACAAGATGCACTTAAAGAAGTCAACGATTATCGCCTGGAGGAAGTCATTCTAGATTCAGGCAAGCCTGACCAAAAAGTCTTAATCGGGTCGTCTCTCAATCCTTGCCTCAGGGAAAAGTTAATATCTTTTTTGCAGGAACATGCTGATTGTTTCGCCTGGTCGCATGAAGATATGGTCGGCATAGATCCTGACGTCATCTCTAACAAGCTCAACGTCGACCCTTTGTTCAAACCTATCAAGCATAAGCGACGGAAATTTGCTCCTGAAAGGAATAAGGTGATAAATGACGAAGTCGACAACCTTCTCAAGACAGGGAAGATTCGAGAGGTAAAATACCCCGATTGGCTTGCTAACGTCGTGGTTGTAGCAAAGAAGAATGGAAAGTGGAAAAGGATTTAGGCCTTCTTTCTTTTTGGGACACAATTTGACTCACACATCATACACATTTGGAAAAGGATTTAGGCCTTCTTTTCATTTTCCACAAGCCACTTGTAGCCTTGATACACCAATACACTTGAATGTTCCAATGAGGACATTGTAAACTTTAAATTTGAGGGTGGGAAGGTTACGCCTTAAAACATGAGAAGATCAATCAAAAGAGCAAAGCTCTAATATGATTAAAACATGAGAAGATCAATCAAAAGAGCAAAGCTCTAATATGATTTGCATGATGAAAAGATACCAAAAATGCCCCATAGGGGCAAGGTACAAAAAGGCAACAAGAAAAGTGCACAAAGTGCCAAAATTTTTGAATTTTTTTTGTTGAGAGAAAAGGCTTGTGGGAAAGAAAATATGCCCATGAGATATCCCAAAAAGCCCTATTGATTCTAAATGTAGGGTGTGTTTGAGTTTAACAAAGGAAAGATTGGTGCTAGCTTATGACACACACACATATTTTGGGTTAAAAATGAACGAGAAAAGATTTATAAAAGGCTATCTAGTTCATGAGGCATGGTATACTTGATGTGGGCCCTTAATGCCATAATTTTGCAAGAAACTTCAAAATTTGAGTCATTTTATTTTTAGGTCTTTTAGTTGTTTGGGGACAAACAACACTTTAAATTTGAGGGTGTGATATGCATTATTTATTTAATGCATATTGGATCTTTTTATTATCTTTTTAAGTAGGATTTGCTATTTTATCCCAACATTTGAGTCGTTTTTCTTACTTATTTTTACCCTTTGTTACATGGAGTTAAGAGGTTGATTTACTTGTCTTTTACTGTTTAGAAAGGCTAATTATGCTTATTTGTACAGTGCAGCCCATGCCAATGCTACGACATTGAAGACCGGTGTGAAGATCAACTTTTGGGAAGACTTTTTGATGGCTGAATTTTTTTGGTTCCATGACTCAGCTACCGTCTAGAAGGTCTGGACCAATGCTGAATTATTGTTCAAATTCTCTATTTTTATGGCATGTGGCTTAATAGTCTTGAATAGTATTGTGTAATAGTTGAATAGTAAGGAATAGTGAAGTTAGGCAAGCTTTGTAGTATAAATAGAAGTTGCTTGCATGCTTTTGAAGAAGAAGTTTTTAGGGGATCAATTCTCACAAACAATCTGCAGATTTCATCTTTAGTATTATGCAATTCAAGTTCTTGTTATTAATATTGTTCTTCATATTGTTCTTAGTGTTCATACCAACCATGCGTTGCTGTAGCATTGGTCCAACATTGCTACAATAACTCATAATCTTTATTTTCTTGCAATTTATATTTAAGTAATTTACATTTCAGTCTTTACTTTATGTATTTTATTTCTGTAATTTACATTTCCAGCAATTTATATTTCAGTATGAGTAGCTAAATTTCCATAGCTTGGATGTGAGATAAAAGGGTGAGATTTTAAATATAACGAAAAGTGGACATCGTTTCTCAATAATGATGTTCACCATTTCATGTTAAGTTTTATAAATTATCCAGTTACTTCCAGATGGTTGATCACTTTGAAAGTGTTAAAGTGCCATGGTATCAGGAATGAACCATTGATATGCACGTCAATCCAAATGACAAAAGAAGTATGCTCGGAAGAGATATTGATAAAGGAATTTATCGTCTCTGTCTTTTCTGGGTTGATTTTGCCCGATAAGTTGATCATCTGTGCGGATGGTAACAGTGTAGAGTGTGTGCCAGGAATGGCCCGCTTATAACACATCAACTTAACTGATATGGGAATCAGCTTGGAAGAGTGATTTTAACAAAGGAATTTGTTTATCCATATACTTGGAAGGCTTCATCTTGTTGTTGATAGTTCTGACAACAGTGCCATGAATGGATTGTTGGCTGCTAGATCAGTAGTGAGTCGTTGAAAACCCGAGAGGGAATCCTGAAAAGTAGATGGTGAACTTAAGTGTTGAAAAACGGATGCTGAAGCAATGCTACAGCATTGGCCTGCTGGACTTTATATTTAAATATCACCCCAATATCTTGCATCCTTGCTATCTTTTATTAATTGTTACATAATCTGTGATAATTCCAAACACCAACAAACAATTATTAATCTTTGACTTGATCCTTGGAAACCATTTCTTTTATTAGACTTTTAATTCGCTTCTACTCCAATCTCTGTGGGAACGATACACGGTTCTTACTGTATTATTACTTGAGTAGACGACATTAGATTTTAATGTATACTTGCATTAAGGTTTAATTATCACACGTCTCAAGGTGTATTCAAAGCACTGATCAAGTTTTTGGCGCCGCTGCCGGGGATTGGCACGTTAAAAGTTTTTAAAAGTATTTTAAAAGACTTAGTTTTTCTAACACCATCCGAATTATACTTTGTGTGGTATATGCCACGAATCCAACAAGTGGAACTTTTTGAGTTAGATCCTGACATAGAAAGAACCTTTCACCATAGACGGAGGTTACAAAGAGCTTCAAGTTCTATAGATCCTCCCAACATGGATGCTCCACCCGGATTTGAGCCTACACACCTAAGACCATTAGGTGTAGAACCACGACCACCCGGAGTAGAAATACGACCACCACCTCTAGGGAACAATGACATGAGACCACCAGATTTAGGAAACCCTAGAGCACGACCATTTTTTAACCCACCAGTTTTTGGTAATCCGCCAGTTTTTGGAAATCCACAAGGTCATGTTTGGCAAGAGCCACCAAATAATAATGAAGAAAATGATGATGAAGAATCTCATGGTAACAATGATTTAAACGAACCATTAAATGTCATTGATCTTGCAAACTCGAAAAATGGGCGAATCATGGACTATGCAATTCCTAATTTTGAGCAATTAAATTCGGGAATTATAAAGCCTCATATGGATACGACGCATTTTGAACCAAAACCCATTATGTTTCACATGTTGCAAGCCAATGGTCAATTTGCCGGATTCCCATCGAAAGATCCACACTCACATTTAAAATCTTTTAAAGAGATCACCGATGTTTTTCTAATTCCTGGAGTATCTTCTGATGCTCTAAGACTCACACCAGGTTTATTTCATTACCACCAGGTTCTGTACCA
The DNA here is from genome assembly GCA_033807775.1 of Saussurea involucrata. NCBI lineage: Eukaryota > Viridiplantae > Streptophyta > Magnoliopsida > Asterales > Asteraceae > Saussurea > Saussurea involucrata. The sequence continues at coordinate 95,469,922 of CM066327.1, read as the reverse complement.
TCTTGGGCTGACATGGCTGAAATTTTTTTGCGAAAATATTTTCCACCTACCCGAAATGAAATTTGTATGTTCAAACAAATGGACGATGAAGCAATTCCTGATGCTTGGGAAAGGTTTAAGGAATTATTAAGGAAATGTCCTCACCATGGCATTTCCTACTGTATTCAACTCGAGACGTTTTACAATGGACTTGATTCCAATGCAAAACAAATGCTCGATGCGACATCCGGAGGGGCCTTTACTTCCAATACCTATAACACCGGGTACGAAATTCTTGAAAAGATTTCCACAAACAATAGGCATTGGGCTGATCCAAGGGCACCAACTGCAAAGAAGACTGCTGGAATGCATGACTTAGATGCTTACACCTCATTGACAGCTCAGCTTGCTTCCATGACCAATATGCTTAAAAACATAACTACCGGTCAGGGAACACAGCCGACTGCCACTACTCCTACTCCAGCTGTCCTCTCTGTGCAATGTGTTTGTTGTAGTGGAGACCATTCTTATGAACACTGTCCTCAAAATTCTGAATCAGTTAACTATGTTCATAATAGGAATGGTCCTTACTCTAACAACTACAATGCTAGTTGGAAACAACATCCAAATTTTTCATGGACCAGCCCAAGTTTAAACCAACCAGAATATAAGCCACAAGGAAACTCCAATTTCCAAAATCAGAATCATGCCAGCAGTTCTCAAAATTACCAAAACAGCCAAAATCATCAGAACTAGAATTTTCAAAACAACCAAAATCATCAGAACCAGAACTTTCAACACAACCAAAATCATCAGAACCAGAACTTTCAAAACAACAAACCATCTTTTCAAAACAAACCCCTTTCTCAAAATGAACCTTCTTTGGAAGCAATGCTGAAAAGTTTTATCACCCAAACCAACACTTCCATAAGAAACCTTGAAACACAGGTCAGTCAAATTGCTCTTAATCAAAATAACAGACCTGCAGGAACTTTGCCTAGTAACACTGAAATCCCAAGGTTCCCGGGTAAAGAGCATGTGAAAGCTGTGACACTTAGGAGTGGGAAAGAATTAGAGAAAACCCAAGCTGAAATAGAAAAAAAATCCAAAGTCCAAACCCAATGCTACAGCATTGCCCACCATCCCAGAAGAACCATTTCCTAAAGACTTAGAGCCAGAAATCCTAATCCCAAAGAAAAACACAGTAGAATATGAAGTCAACAAGCCAACAAGCTCTGTCAAAGAAAACATAACAAAAGGTATCAAAGATACAAATTTGAGGGTGGAGGAAGTCCACCCTAAAAGCTCAACACAAACAAAGAAAGTCGTTATTGAACCAATCTCTCCTTATGTTCCTTTCCCACAAAGGTTAAAAAATGATAAGGAAGAATTGCAATTCAAGAAATTTTTGGATGTGTTTAAACAATTACATATCAACATACCCCTTGTTGAAGCAATTGAGCATATGCCTAGTTATGCCAAATTTCTTAAAGACATTTTAAGCAAGAAAAAGAAGTTGACTGAATATGAAACTGTGGCCATGACCAAAGGGTGTAGTGCTCTCTTGACCAACAAAATTCCACCTAAACTCAAAGATCCAGGGAGTTTTACCATTCCCTGTTCCATAGGTGGGAAAGAAGTTGGAAAAGCCTTATGTGATTTGGGAGCCAGTGTCAACCTCATGCCTTTGTCTATTTTCAATAGCTTAGGTATAGGAGAAGCTAGACCAACCACTGTTACACTCATCTTAGCTGACAAAACCATTGCCTATCCTAAGGGTAAAATTGAAGATATCTTAGTTCAGGTTGACAAATTCATCTTTCCTGCTGACTTTATCATCCTAGATTTTGAGGCTGACCAAAATATTCCTATTCTCTTAGGAAGACCCTTTTTAGCCACCGGAAGAACCTTGATAGATGTCCAAAGGGGAGAGTTGACCATGAGACTTCAAGACCAAAAAGTCACATTCAATGTCTTCAATTCCATGAAATACCCTAATGATATGGAAGAATGTTTTAGCCTAAGTATGATTGAAAACCTGTGTAATAAAGAGGGAGTTAGGGAAATTTGTAAGTTGAAAGAAGAAGATGATGAGGAATATGATGATGATGATGAGAAGTTAGATGAGACTGTTGCTAAGTTTGAATCTTTGGAACCTAGTGAACAAAAGACTTTCACACCATCACTCATTTCACCACCTGACCTGGAGTTGAAACAACTCCCATCCCATTTAAAATATGCTTTTCTAAAAGATGAGAACAAACTGCCTATCATCATTTCATCTTCTTTAGAATTGCATCAGGAAAAGAAGTTAGTGGATTTGTTGAAGTTACACTCAAAAGCCATAGGATGGACCACAAAGAAGGCTAAACCCTGTCATGAAGGAAGTAGTGAAAAAGGAAGTGCTAAAATGGTTAGATGCAGGAATCATTTTTCCTATAGCCAGTAGCTCTTGGGTTAGTCCTGTCCAATGTGTTCCTAAGAAAGGAGGGTTTACAGTAGTTCCCAATGAAAAGAATGAACTCATCCCAACTAGAGTAGTTTCAGGATGGAGAATTTGCATGGACTACCGTAAACTTAACACAGCTACACAAAAGGACCATTTTCCACTACCATTTATTGACCAAATGCTAGATAGGTTATCCGGAAAAGAATACTACTGTTTTTTGCATGGTTACTCCGGTTACAATCAAATATCCATTTCACCTGAGGATCAAGAAAAGACCACCTTTACTTGTCCGTATGGTACTTTTGCCTTTAAGAGAATGCCCTTTGGTCTCTGTAATGCTCCCGCAACTTTTCAAAGATGTATGATGTCCATATTTTCTGATATGCTTGAAGATTCCATTGAAATATTTATGGATGATTTTTCTGTATATGGCTCATCTTTTGATAATTGTTTGGAAATTTTGAAAAAGAGTCTTGAAAGGTGTGAAAAAACTGATTTAGTCCTAAACTGGGAAAAGTGTCATTTCATGGTCAAAGAAGGAATAGTTCTTGGACACTTGATTTCAAAAAGGGGGTTGAGGTAGACAAAGCCAAATTGGAAGTCATTGAAAAACTACCTGAACCAACCACTGTAAAAGGAATTAGAAGCTTTCTTGGTCATGCTGGATTTTACAGAAGGTTTATCAAAGACTTTTCAAGAATCTCAAAACCTTTATGCTTGCTTTTACAAAATGACCACAAGTTTGATTTCAATAATGAATGTAGAAATGCATTCATTACTTTAAAGAAAGCTTTGGTAACTGCTCCAGTGGTTGTGGCCCCAGATTGGGAAAAACCTTTTGAAGTCATGTATGATGCAAGTGATTGGGCTGTAGGAGCTGTCTTAGGTCAAAGAAAAGAAAAAGTGTTTCATTCAATTTATTATGCAAGTAAGACTTTGAATGAAGCACAAATCAATTACACAACAACTGAAAAAGAACTTTTGGCTGTAGTTTTTGCCTTTGAGAGATTTAGGTCATATTTAGTGGGAACAAAAGTCATTGTGCATACAGATCATGCTGCCATTAAATACTTAATCTCCAAAAAAGTTGCCAAACCTAGGTTGATTAGGTGGGTTTTGTTGTTGCAAGAGTTTGACCTAGAGATTGTGGACAGAAAAGGGGTAAACAACCAGGTGGCAGATCATTTGTCTAGGTTAGAGAACCTAGTAGAAAAGAAAGGGGAAGGAGATATCATTGAAACCTTCCCGGATGAGAAAATCTTGATGCTACAGCATTCCTCTAGAACCCCTTGGTATGCTGATTTTGCTAACTACTTATCATGTGGCATAAAACCTCCTGATTGTACCGGCCATAAGCTTAAAAAGTAATTCCATGATGCTAAGTTTTATCTTTGGGATGACCCTTTCCTGTTTAGACTAGGTGCGGATCAAATCTTAAGAAGGTGTGTTCCAGAAAATGATGTGGCATAAATTTTACACCATTGCCACACCTTAGCATATGGAGGTCATTTTAGGAGTCAAAGGACTGCAGCCAAAGTCTTATAATCTGGTTTTTATTGGCCAACTCTCTTCCAAGATTCCTACAATTTTTCCAAAAGATGCAATGAATGTCAAAGGACTGGTTCCATTTCTCAAAGAAATGAAATGCCTTTAAATGGAATATTGGAAGTGGAATTGTTTGATGTGTGGGGAATTGATTTCATGGGACCTTTCCCATAATCCAACAATTGCCAATACATCCTAGTGGCTGTTGACTATGTCTCAAAGTGGGTGAAGGCAATAGCTTGTGCTAACAGTGATGCAAAAACTGTAGTCAAATTTCTTCAAAAACATATTTTTACAAGGTTTGGTACCCCCAGAGCACTCATTAGTGATGAGGGTACCCATTTTGTAAATAAATTGTTGCAAGGAGTTCTGGACAAGTACAATGTTAAGCACAGAATAGCTACTGCATACCATCCACAGACTAATGGACTGGCTGAGCTTTCAAACAGGGAAATCAAGAGCATTTTAGAAAAAGTGGTAAAACCAACCAGGAAAGACTGGGCTTTTAAATTGGATGATGCTTTATGGGCATACAGATCTGCTTTCAAAACACCAATTGGTATGTCTCCATATAAGCTAGTTTTTGGAAAAGCCTGTCACTTGCCGTTGGAACTTGAATATAAAGCATATTGGGCTATCAAAGAGCTAAATATGTCTTTAGATGAAGCTGGAAACAAAAGAAAGTTACAACTCTATGAAATGGAAGAACATAGGAACATGGCCTATGAAAATGCCAAGCTCTATAAAGAGAAGACCAAAAATGGCATGACAAAAGAATCCAACCAAGAGAACTTAAAGAAGGACAAAAGGTCCTTTTGTTCAATTCAAGACTGAAACTGTTTCCAGGAAAACTCAAGAGTAGATGGTCTGGTCCTTTTACCATTCACAAAGTCTATCCCTTTGGGGAAATAGACTTGATAAACCCTGAAAACAACAACATCTTCAAAGTAAATGGCCAAAGAGTGAAATTGTATCACAATGTTGTAGCATTCCCAGAGCATTGCTCTGTGGTATTGGATACATTTTGAAAAAAAAACCTCATAAGAAGCCATGGACTCTTTCTAGTCCATAAATATTTGTAAATATTCTTTAGTTTAATTTTCTAGCTTAAAATTTACTGTTTTATAGGACTTTAAACAAGGAGGCAAAAGCTAAGCATTGGATGTTGTAGCATCCTGTCAGCATCCAGGACCTGGTGTTGAGAAAAGAGGTAAAGTTTTGAAAGATCTAATTGTGGGCCATGTTACTATATCTGATAAGGTGTTTAAAAAAGGACATAAGCATGCTACAAAAAGAACACCCGTTCTTTAAAAGGGTGATTTGTTGGTTTTCTTCAAAAAGTACTTCAAATAGTAAAAAGGATGATGGGTAACACCATTTTTTTTAACATGAGTGTACTTTTTACAGCTGAAATTAATTCAGAATTTTTTTTTTCAGAATTATATTTCTTTTTAGGGTACAAGAGTTATGGAATAAAAGATTAAAAATTACCATGCTTGTACCCTTTAACCCCAAAAAGTCTTGATTTTGTTTCCATTTTTAGCCAAAACCGTACAAGGTAGATAAAAGAAAGCATGCTGTCATTTTTATTTTATTTTTTTTACTCTTATTAAGCTATCCTTTCATCTCCTCGTTTTTTTTTCAAAAGAGAAGAAAACCACAACCTTCTTTATTTCTCCCTCTTCAACCCGTCATCTTCAACCTCCCTCATTTCCCTTGGTTTTTCTTCTTTCAAAATTTCCAAATCAGTCACCATGGCTAGGGTTAAGAAACCTGCAATTCGAGATGATCTTGTGAGGAGAAGCACCAGACGAAGGGAAATCGAAGAAGCACCACAACCACCACCGAACGCCACCAAGGGCGTTAAGTCGGCCACCGTGGTCGAACCCCAACCATCGCCAACCTCTCCTACGTCCACTGTGGGTGCGTCGTCTTCAAAGGTAACCAAACCACAAGCCAAAATCGCAAAACCTTCTTCACCAAAAAACCCTAGTTCCGAAACCCAAAACCCAAAAAACCCTCTGGTAGAATCGGCTCAACCTAATCCTTTGGAAATCGAAACACAAAAGAAAACCTCTTCTTCTAAATCCCCCAAAACTTCTAAGACTACACCAAAAAGTACCAAAAACTTGGTACAAGGGGGAACATCGAAATAGGTTCTTGTTGATCACACACACACTAAAGAGCCACCTGAAATCCCTGATTTAAATGTGACCGACGAAGAGGTATATTCTACATCTCCTCTTAAAGTAGAGGATTATTTAATTAGTGATGATGATTGTGAGTTAATCTTTAATTGTACACAAAGGTTCACACACTCACCACCACTTTTATGTCTGACTTGGCCCTTTGATGACTCACAGAGAGTTCAATATGTTCAGCCAAACACTGGTTTGGAGGAACAGATGTTGGAAGAACTAGATGTTATGGAAAACGTGGAAGAAAACATCAAAAGAATGAGTGCAAGTGTGATACAGGACATGGAAATCGCTGACCACCTTGGTGGAAAGGATAACCCTGCTTCCAAAAAGAGAAAGGCTACTGATTCTGGACTAGAGACTAACATTTCAAGTACTCAGAAAGAAAAGGAAAAAGGGAAGCAGGTGAGAAAGAAAGTTATTGCCTCAAAGAAGCCAAGAAAGAAGAAGGGCAATGTTGAAGCATCCATCACGCATTCAGGGGCTGAAACTTCATCACCACAATTCATTTCTAGACCTCAGAGGCCATTGGATGGATTCAGTAGGCAGGAAGCTCGGGACCTGTATCAGAAACAGATCAAGAAGGTTGTGTTGATTGATAAAGGGTTTGACAAGGTCAGTATGGAGGAGTTTGAGTTCATAAGCAGTGTCATCAACAGCAGGGGTTGGGAAAAGCTGTGTGAGGTAAAATCATCTTACAATCTCACTCTCATTAAGGAGTTCTATGCTGAATTTCCTTTTTGCACACCACCTCTAATCACGGTAAGAGGAATAGGAATTCAAATTAGTGCCGAGGCCATAAACACCATGTTAGGCCTTACTTCACTAGCATCCACTGATTATGAGAAACTTACTAAAGAAGCCACATTAGAATAGCTAGATAATATGATAAAAGTTGTGGGAAAGCCTGGTGCAAAATGGGAATATCATGCGAACTACAAGCTTAGAACTTTTAAAGCTATGAATTTGTTGCCGGATGCTAATGTATGGATGAACTTCATAAGAAGTTCTCTCTGGCCCACCACCCATGATAGTACTCTAAGCTGTGAAAAGATCATTCTTTTATACTGCCTTATGAGTAAAAAAACCTTAGATGTGGGGAAGATTATCTTTGATAGGATTGTGTATTGTGGAAAAAGAAGCCAAGGCAAATTCTTCTTCCCTGGTTTCCTTTCTAAATTTTTAACTGCTGTGGGTATCCCTCAATATGAGGATGATGTGATTCAATCTGAAGGAGAGGAGAAATGGGCATTAGATATGAAAAGTGTCATCAGATTGAGGCAGGGAAAATCTAGCAGGGACGACATGGTAGGGATGATGCAGGATATTTTGTCCCAAAACAGCTGCATCATTGAGAGTCTGGCACAACAGGAGATTGCGTTTGATAAAAAGTGGAAAGAGGTAAAAGGCTATCAAGAAGGGATCCGGATCAAAAAACAGGGGAACAGATAAAAAAGGTACTGTCCAGGTTGAGTAAAGTGAAGACTCAGAATAGGAAGCTGATTGCAGAAAATGAGAAGCTAAGGGTCGAACGTGATAGTTTGCTGAAGAAGAAGGAACAACAGTCTGATGTTGTAGCATTGAAGAGAACAACACCAAGGAAGAAGGCAAGGGATGCTGGAGCATCCAAAGGAGCAGCCAAAGATTCGCAGCCTACTCCTAAGGAGTAGGACAGGTTCAAATCACACTCCTTAATCTCCATTTTTTATTTTTTGAGTCTGGGATTAACTTTTTTTAATTTTAGGTTTATTTTATCTTGCAAGATTACATGTCAAGTTATACTATGCTTTGTAATTCCATAGCGCAAATAATTCTTTTATATCATGAGTTTTCCTAAAGTTGTGTGTTTTGTTAGAACTAGCCACTTTCTTTTTGGGACACAATTTGACTCACACATCATACACATTTGGAAAAGGATTTAGGCCTTCTTTTCATTTTCCACAAGCGACTTGTAGCCTTGATACACCAATACACTTGAATGTTCCAATGAGGACATTGTAAACTTTAAATTTGAGGGTGGGAAGGTTACGCCTTAAAACATGAGAAGATCAATCAAAAGAGCAAAGCTCTAATATGATTAAAACATGAGAAGATCAATCAAAAGAGCAAAGCTCTAATATGATTTGCATGATGAAAAGATACCAAAAATGCCTCATAGGGGCAAGGTACAAAAAGCCAACAAGAAAAGTGCACAAAGTGCCAAATTTTTTGAATTTTTTTTGTTGAGAGAAAAGGCTTGTGGGAAAAAAATATGCCCATGAGAGATCCCAAAAAGCCCTATTGATTCTAAATGTAGGGTGTGTTTGAGTTTAACAAAGGAAAGATTGGTGCTAGCTTATGACACACACACATATTTTGGGTTAAAAATGAATGAGAAAAGATTTATAAAAGGCTATCTAGTTCATGAGGCATGGTATACTTGATGTGGGCCCTTAATGCCATAATTTTGCAAGAAACTTCAAAATTTGAGACATTTTATTTTTAGGTCTTTTAGTTGTTTGGGGACAAACAACACTTTAAATTTGAGGGTGTGATATGCATTATTTATTTAATGCATATTGGATCTTTTTATTATCTTTTTAAGTATGATTTGCAATTTTATCCCAACATTTGAGTCGCTTTTCTTACTTATTTTTACCCTTTGTTACATGGAGTTAAGAGGTTGATTTACTTGTCTTTTACTGTTTAGAAATGCTAATTATGCTTATTTGTACAGTGCAGCCCATGCCAATGATACAGCATTGAAGACCGGTGTGAAGATCAACTTTTGGGAAGACTTTTTGATGGCTGAATTTTTTTGGACCAATGCTGAATTATTTTTCAAATTCTCTATTTTTATGGCATGTGGCTTAATAGTCTTGAATAGTATTGTGTAATAGTTGAATAGTAAGGAATAGTGAAGTTAGGCAAGCTTTGTAGTATAAATAGAAGTTGATTGCATGCTTTTGAAGAAGAAGTTTTTAGGGGATCAATTCTCACAAGCAATCTGCATATTTCATCTTTAGTATTATGCAATTCAAGTTCTTGTTATTAATATTGTTCTTCATATTGTTCTTAGTGTTCATACCAATCATGCGTTGCTGTAGCATTGGTCCAGCATTGCTACAATAACTCATAATCTTTATTTTCTTGCAATTTATATTTAAGTAATTTACATTTCAGTCTTTACTTTATGTATTTTATTTCTGTAATTTACATTTCCAGCAATTTATATTTCAGTATGAGTAGCTAAATTTCCATAGCTTGGATGTGAGATAAAAGGGTGAGATTTTAAATATAACGAAAAGTGGACATCGTTTCTCAATAATGATGTTCACCATTTCATCTTAAGTTTTATAAATTATCCAGTTACTTCCAGATGGTTGATCACTTTGAAAGTGTTAAAGTGCCATGGTATCGGGAATGAACCATTGATATGCACGTCAATCCAAATGACAAAGGAAGTATGCTCAGAAGAGATATTGATAAAGGAATTTATCGTCTCTGTCTTTTCTGGGTTGATTTTGCTCGATAAGTTGATCATCTGTGTGGATGGTAACAGTGTAGAGTGTGTGCCAGGAATGGCCCGCTTAGAACACATCAACTTAACTGATATTGGAATCATCTTGGAAGAGTGATTTTAACAAAGGAATTTGTTTATCCATATACTCGGAAGGTTTCATCTTGCTATTGATAGTTCTGACAACAGTGCCAGGAATGGATTGTTGGCTGCTAGATCAGTAGTGAGTCGTTGAAAACCCGAGAGGGAATCCTGAAAAGTAGATGGTGAACTTAAGTGTTGAAAAATGGATGCTGAAGCAATGCTACAGCATTGGCCTGCTGGACTTTATATTTAAATATCACCCCAATATCTTGCATCCTTGCTATCTTTTATTAATTGTTACATAATCTGTGATAATTCCAAACACCAACAAACAACTATTAATCTTTGACTTGATCCTTGGAAACCATTTCTTTTATTAGACTTTTAATTCTCTTTTACTCCAATCTCTGTGGGAACGATACACGGTTCTTACTGTATTATTACTTGAGTAGACGACATTAGTTTTTTAATGTATACTTGCATTAAGGTTTAATTATCACACGTTTCAAGGTGTATTCAAAGCACTGATCAGGCACGAACTACTGACGTTCAAGGATGCCTATTCTGGATACAATCAAATCTTAGTGCACGTCGAGGACCAAGAAAAAACCGCATTTATGACGGACCGAGGTATTTATTGTTATAAGGTTATTCCTTTCGGACTAAAAAATGCAGGATCTACTTACCAGCGCCAGCGCCTGGTAAACAAGATTTTCAAAGACCATCTTGGTGACACAATGGAAGTGTACATCGACGATATGTTGGTCAAGTCGAAGCAAGCTATCGACCACGTCGAGCACTTGAAACAATCGTTCGACATCCTTCGGAAATACAGCATGAAGCTTAACCCGACGAAGTGTTCCTTCGGTGTCAGTGCTGGGAAATTCCTGGGATATATGGTCACTTGTTAATGCCAAAAATCGCACCAAAGGGACAACTTAAGGTCGATGTGGACTTAAACAACTAAAGAAACAATCTTTCGACGAAACATGCGACGAGGATAAAAATAAAGAAACAAGGGATTTGATGACGCAGGAAAAACGTCAATCGAGGAAAAAACCTGCGGGCGACAGGGGGTGTCATCACTGCACTATGGTCGCCAATCAGGGGCGATGTCCTTGGTACTGGCGTCGGTCGTACGATGATTACAATACAAATGAAGAAAATGCTTCGAAATTTAAAGTACAAGTGTTTAAAGTATAAAACAGGTGTTTGTCGTGTGAATACAAGTGTAAACAATTGTTGGTCGAAAGCTGTTGGCGTGCGTCGAGAGCGATGACTTGAGCTTTTCTTCGAGTGTTCTTGAGTTCGCTGTAGGGGTCTAGCTTTCAATACTTGATTTCCAGAGTTTGAGGGTTCTTAACTATGAGCTTGAATGTTTTTCTCTGCTGTTCGGTGATGTTCGCTGATGATTGCTTATGTGTATCGGATGTTAACTGATGATCCTTGATGTGAAGACTTAGCTGGGTATTTATAGTCTTCGTGTCATTAATTAGCTCCATTAATGCTTTGATCAGCGGCCACAATGGCTGGAAATGGTTGCCGGAGTGATTATCCATAATGTTCTTCGTCCGTTACGACTGCTTGTTGTTAGTGGCTTTGACTCCTGCATTAAATACTTAACAAACGTAACAGTCAAGGTTAACGTTAGCTTTGGTCGAAGGTGCAGTGATCTTACGCGATGGTCGTACGGGACGAGCGATGCTAGGGTCGAGCGTCATAGGGGACGTACGACTTACCTTTTACGGGAGACGACGGATGTTTTCTGGGTTCTTGTTGAGACCTTATCTTAATACAAGATATAGTTCTTAATCGTACGTCTTACCTGTTCTGGTCGCGGTCGAGAGACGTGATTTTTTGCCCAAACAGTTTGCCCCCAAAATTTGAAAATCAAATGTCAAATTTAAGTTTTAAATTTTGCTTGTCGAACGCTTAGACTTGTGACCTGGGTTGAGGGACTTACCTGGTTGTCGTGGAACTAGACCGGTTCGCCTTTAACTGAACGAGAAGTTGAAAAGTTGTGATGTCATACTGACGCGCGATGATGCTTACCAGATGTCGAAGACAAGTGTCGAAGATCCGGGCGGATATACGAAAGGACATAGACGCGTGTCGATCATCAAAGAAGGTGACGCAAGTTGTGCCTGCCCTTCGAGGCTGGGAAAGGATAAAGAATACCCCGACAGCTGGGTCAGGAATCTTTGAAGAAGACGAAGTTCTGTAGGAACAGTCTTCGAGGGCTGACATTTCGTCGAGAATTATCACGCCTAAAGAGACGAAGGCGTCATCCAGCCGTCCAGGCGCGATGGACGCGACACCAGCAAGATCGGCGCTTCCGGCGACAGTGACGAAGCTAGTGTCCAAGGTGTTGTCCCCAGCGTCTGCCGACAAGGGGTACGGGTCATCGGCCGATGGTGTCCTAGACGGGACGACGTTGTTTCCTCATATGGAAAAATATTTGCTCCCGTCTTTCAGGGAACGTTTTCCTATCGAGGAGACAGGGACCCATGTCGCCGGGTTGATGTTCTCTGTCGACGTGGTCCTGTGATCTGGCGTTCACAGCCGATACGGTCGTTAGAGACATATGTTCTGGCGTTCCGAGCCGATATGGTCATTTTAAAGACCTATGGTCTGGCGATCCGAGCCGATATGGTCGTTAGAGACCTATGTTACGTTGTGTAGGTTTTGCTTTAGCGATGAAAGGTAAAAAAGTTTACCTTTCTATTGAACCTGAGTATTATTTTGACTCATACATGTCACGGACATATGTAATATCGACTGTAAAATTCATTAGGTACAAAGAGTCGTGCAACTTGGGCATCCATTGTAATACAACGATTAGAACGTAAGTCATAAGACTTTCATATTTCTATATCGTATAAGCAAACATAAACGCATGCGATCAAAGCATTCATTCAGAACATGAAATTTTTCTAAGTTGAAGAACTTAGATTGTGGGGTCGTTAGACCTTACGATCGTATGATTTGATCATGCGATAAACTTGAATCATGTGTTCCTGCAGGAGAATTATCAAGTCATGGACTTGATTATTTACGTCGTGCGACCATGCGAAATTAAAATCATATAGTAGACTTGGTGACTACTGTTTGGGTAAAAAATCACACCCTCGACCGACCTGAGGAAATCCCCTCGACATGACCCATGGACATTGATTACCTTGCCCCCGACCGACAAGGATAATACCCATTATTATCATGTCCCCGACATACGTTAAATAACCACTATAATTGATTTATTGGGTCAGTAGTCATCTTACATCTAATGATTGCACGTCACGTGTCGCACGTTGCACATCGCCAGTCATACGTCACTAGTCTTATGTCGCCAGTTACGACTCGTCGGTCTTACGTCGATAGTCTCCTGTCATCGGTGTTATATCGCTCTGGTCCTACGACAACATCGTCCTGACATCCTGGTCCTACGACTAAATGGTCTTATGACATTTTTATCCTAATCTCGGGACATTTTCATAAGACCGTTCTTATATTAAGATAAGGTTTTACAAGACGTTTACAATCATATACATGGTCTTATATTTTGGCGATAGTCGGATGTTCCATAAGACCGACATCCAAGACTTAAGACGGTCGTACGATTATACTAACCGTTAACAGTCAAACATCCGTTCCTTTTGTTTATTAATGCAGGTCTTGACCACGAACAGAAAAGGTAAGACACTCGTTATGAACCATATCTTGTATTAAGATAAGGTCCCGACAAAGACCCAGAAAACATTTGTCGTCCCTCCTGAAAGGTAAGTCGAGAGTTCATCGCGACACTCGACCTCGACGTCGCCCGCTCCGCACGACCGTCGCATAAAGACCATGCGACCTCGACCAAGCTAACACGTAATATAACTGTTATGTTTGTTAAGTGTTTATTGCAGGAGTCAACACTCTTTATGAGCAACGGCTGTAAGTCCATGATTTACTCTTACAATCAATATATCAATCTATGAAGCAGTAATTGAGATGTCATATGATCAAGCCCAATTGTATTCAATGAAGAACAGAATTACAGATCTTAGAGAGAGAGTATCTCAAAGATTACAAAAGATGAATACAAATATATGCGGGATTATCAGTTAGCAATGTAGTGCTAACCACTATATATATACTGCAACGGAAATATTAAAGCTACAGTACATATATGAAAGACTAATAGGAACAATACACGTGTCCTAATTAGTTAACTAAACACTAAGGAAAGTATCTAGTTATAAGTTATGAACATGTTGTTCATAACTTCTGAACATAATTCTGATTAAGCTTCTCAGAACTTCTGACTCTTCTTCTCAGACTTCTGAGTCTTCTTCCTAGACTTCTGTACTTGGTAAACTTTCAAAGTAATCCTGCTGAGCTTTTGTAGTCAGAACTCTGACCCTTCTTCTCAGAACATCTGAGCCTTCTTATCAGATTTCAACACTTAGTTTATTGACAAAACTCAGATCTAACAATCTCCCCCTTTTTGTCAAATAAACTTATACTTTGTATCACCAAGCTCTTTCAATGCAGGAACAATTTTCTGTAACAGCACATTTCTCTAATTAAGTCTCTTGTCAATTCTATCAATAATTTTCTGAATAGTTTCAACTTGCTGAGTGATCACTTCTTAAGTCATGTTAGCTTGCTTCACCTTCAGCACCTTTTTCTCCAAATTATGCTTGATGAATCTCAAAGTTCCAGAGCTATATTTTGCAGTCTCCTTTGCTCTGAAAAAGATCTTTTCACTCTTGTTTTTCAAAAATACTCCCAATTCTGGATGTCTGCACACACTTCCAGTTTTTAATACTTGCTTCTGATCATGATCTGTGAAGGGTCTTGAAAGATAGACACCTGGCCTTTGTAAATACAGAGCTATTTGGAAATTTGTATAACAATGCCATCTTAGGATGTAAAACATAGCTTCAATCACTACACTCCTTGCCTTCCTTTCATTCTTATCTTTGCTTGATTCTTTGAAGCACAACATACTGTGTAGTCTGTATAAATCCATTACTGATAGCTTTTCAAAGTCTGCATCAGTAAAATAGTACACCTTTCCATCTTCTCTTAATACTTCAAAGGATAAGTATTCTTGCTTTCTGAACTGCTTGATCTTTAATTCTCTGATCCCAGTGATTAGAAAATCTGAATACACATCTTTCTTTGGTTTTCCAAGACATCTTGACTTCTCAGCCAACCAGATCTGAGTCTCTTTTGGTTTGTCATGATATACACTTAGAAAGTTTACTTCAATTGGATCAAAGAAGTTTGGCAGATCAAACTCCAGAAAATACCCATTCATATCAATAGACATCTCATCTTCTTTTGGTTCAGATTGTTCAGCTTGTTCAAAACTTGTTATTTGCACATTCTGAGGAATTATGTCCTGAATTTCTTCATCTTCATCTGAAAGAATTTCATTCACCTCATATTCAGCAGGAAACACAAAGTCATTATGCAGCATCTTTTTGGGATTAACCTCTGATAGCAACCATTCACCACAGCTTCTGATCTTTCTTCTGAGACTTAATTTTCTTTTAACAGATTTCACACATCTCTTCCCCAGACTTTTTCTTTCATATACAGAAAATCCTTCCATTCCATTTAGTAACCAACTCAAAGTTGCATCACTATATTTTACCAAATCCTTCAATATGAATAGTTCAAGTCTTTCATGAACTGTGTATGCAAAACCTTCTGATTCCATTCCTTCATTTATAAACCCTTTCTCATGTATACTAATCCCTGGAATCATCTCTGGACAGCTTAGGTTGCATTTCTCCTTTCTTCCTTCAATAGCCAGTTGAAAATCATACAAGTACATGTTTCTGACATAAATGCCCAGAAGTCTTCTACATTCAATCTCTATCCAGGCTTCTTCAGTACTGGCAAAGAACTTAACAAGAAAGATCTGATCTTCAAGAGTTAATCTGTGGAAATCAAAGCTTGATAAGAAAATCTTTACATCCTTTTCTTTCAATACTTCCAATTTTACATACTTCAGACCATCAAATTCTTCTGTTTGGAACATCAAAACTTTCTCAATCCTTTTCTGAATGTGCAGCCTTGAGTCAGGAATTCTAAATCTGTTTGAGGCTTCTGCATAAATCATCTGAGATCTTCCATCCATGAAACCATCAACATTATTTTCCAAAACTTCATATTCTCCTTCTTTGTGATAAAGATTCTCATATGTTTCTTCTGGGAAGATATCGTCATGAAAATGTTTAGCAAGTGGTATATCACTTAATTCCAGAACAAAATCACATATAGGTTCCTCTAACATTGGTAGATTAATCTTAGGGATTTCAATTGGATTTCTGAATAGATATTCTGAAGGCATGAAGTATTCTTTGACTCTTTCATATTCTCCTATATCATCAGCAATATCATCAACATAGTTGAAATAAAAATCCTCTTGAAATTTCTGAGAATATCCAACTGAATTATCTTCTTCTCCCATCAGATCAATAGGTCTTACCATCTTCACAGCTTTTTGAATATTCTGAACATTAAGTGCTCTGACTATCTCACTGTGCATCCTTCTGATCAAAATCTCATTCAATCTCCTTTCTTCTGACTCGGAGTCTATCACACTATCTTTATCATATGGAACAATATCTGTACAAGTGTTCACAACCACTAAGCTTTCATCTACTTCCTCTGATCCCAAAACAGGTTCCTTAATAGTTTCAGTTTCATCAGAATTAACTTCCATCTCTGTGTCTAAATTCAATTCTTCCGTTTTATCATAATCACCACCATCTATGCTTTCCACCTCCATTTACTCTGTATCTGAACTGTCAATCTGAACTATCTGATTATCCACTGTCTTTACAATTTCTTCTGTCTGAACTTCTGTGTTCTTTGTACTAACTAAATGCATATCTGCTATTTCAAATTCTTCTATGCCAATATCATCATCAGAACTCAACCTTTGCCTTTTCTCCCCCTTTTGATGATCATGAGGTTCATTATCATCAAACTTTCTTTTGTAGTTCTGACCAGAAATACCTTCAGGTTCAGCTTCTGCAAGTGGAACAAGATCAAGAGGCTTTGAAGTTGAAGCCATAGATACACTTAGTGCTTTAAATACAAAATCTTGCATACTTTGCATTTGTTTCAACAGATCTTTTTGAAATTCAGACATTATATCTTTAATCTCCTTTTTATGAGATTCCAAGGATATCTTCACATTATCTATCTTAGTTTCAACAGATATCAATTTTCCCTCCAACATTTCTTCCAATCCTTTCACCTCATTATTCAGACCATCCACCTTTTCTTCCAATTTTTCAACTTTTTCCCCCATCTCCTTGTTTTGATTCTGAATCTTTTCAAATTCAGAAGAATCTAACCGTGAACCTGAACCAACAGATGGTCCAGTTTTCATGTGCCCAGAGGGCTCATGGCCTGTAGATAGCACGAAGTCATCTTGTACAACAGATGCACGTTTGAATGAGGCTTTTGAAATGTTCACCTCACCAGGACTTCCATCCAATCCTCGACACCCAATAGTAGGTATGTCTATGAATGTTGTGTCAGGAATACGAAATTCCTGATTTGTGCAAGTGTTAGAAGGAATTCAGGCTCAATGTGGATAGGACTATGATATCCAGACTCAATGTGATGAAAAACAGGTTGGGATTTATCACCTCCCTCCAAATGAGTTTGGGATGGTTCCCCTGATTTGTGTGAAACAGTAGCATGTTGAAATGCATCTGAGTGGGTATGGATGGGTTCTTCAAGTTCCACCACTAGGTCCATGGTGTTTGTTTCAATATTGGACACCAAGAATTGTGAACCAATAGCAGATCTGGTTACCTGGTTAAGATTAGCTAGTACAGAGGCATCTCTTTCTGTTTGAACCTCTGGTGACATTCTCTCATCCTCACCACCCTCATTCTGTTTTTCTTCACTTATTCTAACCAAGCTCTCAGAATTTTGCCCCTCATTTCTCTTAGAATGTTCACCCATTTGAACATCCTCCCCTCTCTAACTCGACTAGACCCCTCACCTCTCTTCTCAGGTTGGTCCTCATGGGTAGGGATTTGAGGTATTTCAATTCCCATAGAGGTGCAATATGCTTTTAAAATCTCACTCTCCCTTGGTATATAATTCCTAAGTGATTTTGGCAACAGTTTATGATTAGGATAATTCTCAAGTTTAGTAACTGAAGACATCTTACCCAAATAAAAAGTAGGACCATGCTGTTTATTTGATCTTCTTGAAATGGTTCTGTTTTCTTGCATTGCATGCCATATCACAATTTCCCAATATCTTATGTAAGGTATGTATGCCAGAGGAGTATCCTTTGTCTTCTTTTGAATAGCTTTCTGATTTTTCTCAAAAGTGTTCTTCATGTCTTCCCAAAGTATAGCAGTGTAATCATAATGCCTATTCTTCACTAAACCCTGAAAGATCTGAAGAATCTGTTTTGAACCTTGATCTGCTGAGCTATTTTTCCCTGACAAACACTTATTCACCACATGAAAGAAACATGCCCAAATAGGTGGCAATTTGTTCCTTCTGAACAAACTAAGGGTCCTTAGTCCTTCATTATATCCTAACTTCATAAATTCTGCAATTAGTTCCTCTGTTAAAGGTGAGTCTTCAAAGTCTGACCTTCTTTGTACATCATCTTTCTCTGGAAGATTTAACATTTCTCTTAGTGCAGAGATTGATAAAGCAAATGTTACTCCACCAATTTCAGATACAAACTTGTTGTCTTCTAACCTAAGATGTCTCCACCATTGTTGAATATACTGAATAGGAACTGTTTTGCTTCTTGTAAACCATTTCCTGTAAGGGTGATACATGAATAATTCCATGATGATTCTATGTTCAGGCTTAAATATACTCTCCTCAAATAGTAAAACACAGTTATTTTCTGACAATTTTAACCATTCACCTTCAGGCACAACCCTTACCACTAAAATTGGTCTATTCGACATAATCGACCCTGCAGCACTCTGTTCATGTTCAACATTTATTTTTACCTCATCTACATTTCCTTCTGATTCAGCCATTTGTTCATCTTCTTCATTTATCTCATCATTTCCTATTGCTTCTTCCTCAACAGCTCTATTTTGCACTTCATCATTATCGGAATCGGATGAATCCATCAAAGACTTAGTAGAATGCAGAGATATTTGACCACTTCTTCGAAATCCAGACATGATTTAAGAAGAAAACAAATTCAAAGAACTCTGGATTGATTCGTATCTCACTTTTCACTCTGGAATTTGAAAGAATTTGAAATAGGGATTTTAAGACCTATTTAAAATCCGCGAAGTTGAAAGGTTTGACGGAAAAGCGAGGTCATAGTTATAACGGAGTCCAAACACTTGAAATGCCACAGAGGATTTAAATGAAATGTGTGGCATAATCAACCAAATTTGAAGCTGACACGTGTTATTGGATAGAATATTGACTCAAGTCAAAAATCTGAATAACACGCTCAGAAGATTATCTTTCCGTTATCAGAGATCTGAGTATTCTACTCAGAGTTCTGATTCCATGATTCAGAAGAATTTTGCCTTGTAACCAAAATTTATTTAAAATCAACTTCTGACAAATGTAAAGCTTTTAGTTATTTCCAAAGTTTACTGCTCCTCCAGCCTTTTCTGTGAAATTTGATAGAAAAGACTTCTGACCTGTCATGTGTCTTGAAGCTCCTGAATCTAAAAACCACACATGACAGCCCTGCAAAAACAATCAGTTAGTTTTAGGTACCCATTTTGGAATGGGTCCTTCTTTGTTAGCTTTGTCATCTGATTTAACAAAAGTACCTTTTACTTTCCATTCAAAATCTTTCTTTAAACACCATTTGCCTTGAACTTTTATGAAGTCAGAACATTTTCTGTTCACAAATTTGTTCAATTTCTTCTTGAAAGTTGTAAATTTGGATGTTGCAGTATTTTCAACTTTCTTTTCTTTCATATTAAGCTCTTTCTCATTCTTTCTTTTGATTTTAATTTGAGGATTCACTTCTTTTATCTTTTCTTTTCTCTGAGTTTGAGGAACGGAAACATTCTTCTTTTCTGTATTCTGAATATCTTTTCTTATGAATGAAACAAATGTTATTGTGATTGGACATTTCTGAGAATATTGAAAAGAATCACTTTCACATTGAACACAAGTCAGATTTTTCTTTGCAAGTAACAACAAATCTGTACCATAAGTCCTTTCATTTTTATTTCTATTTTTCAAAGTACATGTACATTTATTACAGAAACTATGAGCTTTTGGTACAGAATCAGAGTTCAATTCAGTCTTCTGAGGAACTCTTTTCAGATCATCTTTCCTTTTGCTTTCCTCTTTTTCTGAAAAAATCAACTTACTTTTGTTAGAAAATGAATTAGATGATTCACCTTTTTCATATGTACTTGATTCATTAAAGAATTTAACATTTTCTTTTAGAGCATTAATCTTGAACAGATCATATTCAGCTTTCAGTTTCTTAAGCTCTGTTATTTTCTGAATAAAAACATTCTTTTCTTTTAAAGCATTTTTAAGATCAAAATCCAAATCACACAAGTCATTTTCAAGTTCATCATAAGCTTTCCTTAGGTCCTCAAGTTCTTGACTTACAAGATTAAATCTATTTTCAAGTTCTAGAAATTCTTCTGACTTTGAATCAGAATTCTGATTAATAGACTCAGATTTCTGACCCTCGGAATCAGAAAATTGATAAGAACAGTCAGAATTCTGATTAGAAGATTCTGATTTTTTACTAATTGTTTCAGAAACCTTACTAGTATCAAATATACTTTCTATGTCAGAATATGAAAAACTTTGTTGTTTACTTTTGTAACTGACATTTAGAGAGTCATATTTGAATTTAGTGTCATTGTATTTTGGTTTCTCTTCTTTTGGTTTAGAAATTTCTTTCTTAACTTTATCTTCTGAAACATTTGACTTTTCTGTTTTTGATTCAGAAACTGTTTCCTTTGTCTTTTTAGAACTTGATTTCTGTAAATTATCAGAACTTGTGATAGAACTTGCAGGTCTTATAAAAACTTCAACAACTTCTGGAATTTTTGGTTTAGGAACATGAAGCTTATCAAAATCATACAAGTTTACTGGAGCTCTTTTTAAAACAACATTTTCTTCCAATCCCAATCCCTTCTTTGGATTATAAAATCTTGTATCTTTTACATTGCTTGTTAGAAGATTTAATGTTTGCTGAGTCTGATCTCTTTTCAAGTTAAGATCTTCTAATTCTTTGATTTTGATGTACAAATTCTTTCTTTCCTCAAATAGCATATCAAACTTTATTTGTAAATCACCCTTTTCATCCTTGACTTTTGAAATTCAATTTTTAATTCAGAAATATTTTTCACCAATTCAGAATTTTCAGTTTTAACTTTCTGTTTCTCAACCTCAGATTCCTCATATTGTTCTCTTATTACCTCTTTTTCAATTCTGAATTTGTTAACTAAATTTCTTTCTCCTTTTATTTGTTTTCTTAGTTTAACAAATCAGTTTTCATTTCACCAATCTGTGTCATTTAGTCTATTTCAAGTACAGAATGTACCTCAGCGGATGACTCAGAATCAACATCTTCAAAGTCAGAATCATCCTCATTCTTCATCTTTGCCATATAACTCTGCATCTGTGAAAAGTGAATGTAGTCATCTTCATCTGAAGTGTAGTACAACCAATTTTCTTGTTCAGCTAACATTGCCACTTCATCATCTCTTTTCTTTGCTAGCTGAGCCTTTTTGGTGTAGTACTCATAATCCTTCACAATTTTTACTTTGCAATCTTTTGCATAGTGACCAGACTTTCCACACTTGAAGCACAGATTCTTTTCTTTTCTTTCTTCCTTTTCTTCTCTAATTTCTTCCCTTCTTTCTTCCTTCTTTTCATACTTACTCTCTCCTCTCTCTTCTCTTTTCTTGAAATCTGAATTTCCCTGCTCTTTCCTGTACTTGCCCTGAAATTTTCCTTTTTCATACCTCTTGTTGAAAGTGTTAGTCAACAAGGCCAACTTTTCAGCAATCATTTTGATATCTTCATCTTCTTCTGATCCCTCTTCCTTATCAGACTCCTCCAGATTTGGTATCTCAGACAGATACGCAGTCTTCTTGGGTGTTTTAACAATTTTGGACTTTGACAGAAAAGCTAACTGTTCTGCAACATTCTTCTTTTCTTCAACCACAATTTTAACAGAGTCCTCATGCTGATTTAGTACACAGAATAGATCATTGAGATCTTCTTCACACATATCCTTATTCATTTGTAGACTTATAGCAAATGATGACCATTCAGAGTTTAGACTGTTAAGAAATTTGTAGTTTATTTCTGACTTTGTCTTTTTCAACCCATTTCTTCTCAAATCATTCAGTATAGTACATAATTTACTATATGTCTGAGTCAAGCTTTCAGATTCTTTAGCCTTGAACCTTTCATAAGCATTTATGCTTTGATTTAACTTTGCTTGTATCGATCTGACAGTTCCTAACATCTGTCTTTCCAGTTCATCCAACATTTCCTTGGCGGATGATCCACTGTCAATTCGGTTTAGAACTTCATTCGGAACGGCCAATGTCATCAATGTGATTGCTCTTTTGTCTATAGCATGCCTATTTTTCTGTTCTGCTGTGTATTGAGAATAATTCTTCTTCACCCTTGTTGCCGGAATTTCTGGAGTTGTCTCTGTTTCAGGGGTTGCAGCCACATCGATATAGACTTCGATAGGACCTTCTCGGATTGAAACCATTAGATTTTCATCTATGTTATCCAGGAATTGGATCATTCGAATTTTCAATTGCTGATACTCTTCAGGTATTAGAACAGGTGGCTTTGTTTCAGATCCCATAGCGAGATATTCTTTAGAAGACATGATTGTAAGAATTTTCAACAGAAAGACAAATTTGAATTTCTTGATCGAAAGATAACAATTAATTCAAGAATTGATAAGAATTCAAGAATTGGAACTAGCAGCGGAATCGATTTTTGAATGAATCAAGAAATCTTCAAGAAATTGATCAATTAACCTTCGCGATCACGATCTTGAACAAATTTGTTTGTTGATTAGCTCTGATACCAATTGTAAGTCCAGGATTTACTCTTACAATCAATATATTTGTTGGTCCCGAAGGCCTATACAAGTTTGTAGAAGGGGGGGTTGAATACAAACACACAGATTTTACTTTTCTAAATTGTTTATTGATAAATCATTAACAATTTACAGCTTGTTGCGGAGACAAGATTAAGGATAAACCTAAATCTAAACAAGTTGGAACACTAAGGTTTCTTGCACTAAGAAAGATAAGGAAATTACTAATAATAACCTATCTTGAGATAAGAGATTTGAACTTGTCCAGAGTTAGCAAGTTACTTCAAATGAAGTGAGTTCATCTCTTTATATACTGCATGCATTTAATGCAAGTCAGTATATACTTTACACGTGTCATCAGCTGGTTGGTTGCATGTCATTGACCTTGGTTGACAACCTTAGTAGCCGTATGGATGAATAGTGTAGTATCAGAGTGGTTGTACGATTTCAGATATTCGGAGTTTCTTTTCTGACATTTCGTATGGAGGCGTGCAAGGGTGGTTAAGACAAAAATACTTTGTACGGAGGACTTCATGATCAGCTTTCGTTGATTCAGCGATTATCATTTACTATTTAGCAGATGATAAAGTTCAGCGATAGCTGAAGTCTTGTACTTGATACTTCACGTTGAGTGGACAAATCTGAGTCTTCGCTGATCCGCATCAGTTCATTAGGAGACTTGTCGCAGGTTCTTGAGCTTGATCTTCGACTTCAGCGTAGAACCTTTGTTGACGTGAAACTTGTCTTCAGGGATCATAAGTAAACAACTAACTTATCAGCGATCATCGTAATGACTGAACAGACTCAGCATATTAATGATGAACAGTGTTCGCTGAATGTTTAATTTAAAGAGCGAGAGTTCCTATCAGCGGTACTGGAAGATCTTAGTACTTATCAGCGATAGTGAAACTCTGATATATATTGTTTATTTACAATTTTCACTAAGTATATAAGAGAGGGTCATTATCAAATCACTGAGGGTTTGGATCAACAATCTCCCCCTATTTGATTATGACATAGCAACAAAAAAAATTGCTATTTAATGAAAACATAAGGATAAATAGAACTCATAAAATATTTGTCCCTTTTACTGTTTTCTGGGATCTTTTCAGTACTGATGGAGTAAAGTACATTCGCTGAAATCTTTCTTTAAAACTTTGAATCAGGTTATAATGAAGAACAGAAAGATTACAAGTACAAGCAAAATAATTTACAAGTACAGAAGGATAACTGATACAATAGAGAAAAAGGAGATTATATCAGCATTCAAAAGGTTCTTCCTTAATGAGAAGTTCATCAAGGGTCTTTTCAGTGGGGATCATCCAGTCAGGAACCGTTACACCTCGTTTTCTTTTGTTCAGCGCTTCTTCAAAGTTCAAGGGTTTTAGGTGTCGTGCCTGAATGTCTTTTCTGAAGTCACACCAGTAGATAAGATCTCTGCGCTGTTCGATTGGAGTGATTGGAAGCTCAGCGATCCGTTGAAAGCATTTACGTCCGTCGTAGTCAAGAAAGAATATTCCATAAGGGTTACTGATGACTTTACCAGGGACGAAAAGTTCACATGGTGGCAAAGAAATGTCAACGGCAGACAGATCAGGGTCAGGACCAAGCACTTCAGCGCGAGAGAAACCAATTCCAGTTTCATTTCGTATGACAGGACCTGAGTTTGAATCTTGACGTTTCTTCTTTGGAGAGGCCCTTTTTCTTTTCAGCTTTAGATCAGGAAGAGGAGGAATGTCCACACAAGAAGATATCAAATCGATCTGTCTGTTTATCAGCTTTTCGAAATGATCCTTGTACTTGGATTGTGACGATTGGATAGCTAACCTCATCTCCAGCCATTCAGAGAGACCATACCTTTTTACAGTGTCAGCGCGAAAGGTTTCAGTTTGGCCATCTTCTCTGAAAAGTTTGATGTCGATAATAGGTACTCCGATAGAGGTTCTTCCAGAGATGAATACCTTGTTGATCTTCGCTGGACGATATCTGAAGTGAATTTTCTCTTTACACCATATCAGGGTGGTCTGAGAAACTTCAGTTTTCTTTTCCACGATCTTCTGGGCTTCTTCCCAAAGCTTTCGTTGGATTTGAATGGGAACACGTTTCAGCTTGGGGTCTTTGACAGATTCTTGAGTAAGCTTGATGGCGTATTCTCTGTCTTTCTCTTCAGCTTCCTTTCTTTCAGCGATGAGGCATTCAGCTCTGAGGTGTTCCTTGTATTCAGCTTTTGAAATTCTGAACTTAGGAGGAACTGAAGGCAGTTGATCACGCCTTAGAATGATTCGCTGATCCTCGAATCGTTTTATTATTTCTTCTCTTCTCTTTTGATCCTCTTCACTCAGCTTTTGAGGAGCTGAGGAAGGTCTGTTTCTGTGTGAGAGAGGTTGTTCTTCTGGTTCATCAGTCTCAGAGATCAAATCCAAGACTGAGATTATTTCTTCAGCGGCAGCTGGAATTATTGGTGAAGTCGCAGTTGTGGAGCCTTCAGCGATATCCTCAAACAGGGGAGAGGACTAGCTGAAACACAACGATCTTACAAGTAAGAACTTGGGTAGAAACAGATAGAGAGAATTGGTTTAAGTGTATAGGCTTGGGTAGAGGAACTGATAGTGTATGATAGAGGAGGGATGGAGTAAGATATGATTAGTGTACCTGACAAACCGGCTTTTCAAGCAAGATCGTCAGATTTTCATCTTCAGCGACGCTTTTGCCTTTGCCTTTCTCAGCTCCAGAGGTTGAGGGCTTTGTCTTTGTCCGCTCCCCTGAAGGTTCGTTTATCGAGATTCCCTTAAGAGCTTTGATCCTTGGGACAGGTTTGACGATAAAGAAATCATCGTCATCTTCGTCATCATCATCATCATTCTTTGGAGAAGAAGATGGTTCATCATCAGGGATGTCGATGGCTTCATCATCTTCTGCTTCGGATTCTTCAGCGTCTTCTTCGAGTTGCTCCCCCTCAGATACAGAGGCGAGCTTCTCGGTTCCCTCAGGGTTTTCATCTCCCTGAGGTCCAGCGATAAGATCTTCATTCTTCTCTCCCCTGATAGATTCATCATGGGAAAGGTCTTCAGCGCTCTTTTCAAGATCCTCAGCGCTCTTCTCAGCGGTATGTTCCGCGCTCTTCTCCCCCTCTTTTTCATGATGACTGGGGGAGGAATGGGTAGACTCAGCATTTGTATTTTCTCTGTCTTCTTGGCCAGAGATTTTAATACAACTTTCTATCACTGCTAATCTGTCTTCAAGGCCAGATATAGCAGGATTGATCTTTCCAGCTCTTTGCGATCCGCCGCTGTGAAAGTTTCCAATACAGGGGCAGGGGCAGGTTCAGGAGCAGGAGTTCTTGCCTTGTTGAGCAGCTCTTCAATCATTGTTTTCATCGAACCAACGTCGGTCTTTACAGAGCCTAAGTCAGTCGTCAGAGTTTGAACATTTGTCTTCACAGCAGACATATCACCTTCTAGTGCTCCAACCGATGTCTTCAGCGTTGTTACTTCGCCGGACATAGAGGAAACTGATTGTTTGAGTGAGGTGTAGTATGTGTAGATGTCAGCGAGCACTTTGGCGAAATCGCTGAGAGTCTTATCAACAATCTTGATGTCGTCTGTGGAAGCTTTCTTTTCTACCACCGTTGTCAGCTTTGTCAAATTCTCTCCAGGGTTTGTTACAGCTGTAGAATTGTTGGAGAGTGTGGTGGTGAGAGCTGTCAGCTTTGTTTCCATGGACTTCAGAGAGTCGTTGATGTCTCCCAAATTAGGACCTGTAACACATAAGTACTTGTGAACAAAGGAAAGCTCAGAAGTTTCAGGTTTAGTTACAGTGTATATGGGTTGATTTGTACCTGCAGGAGGATTGATGAAATCGTCAAAGTTGTGGACTCCTGAATAATGTTCCATATCTTCCTCAAAAGTTCGGTGAGGAATGGTGATCTCTGCAGGTCCTGTCTTCATCATTCTTTGAGAAGCGTCAGCGGTGGCTTCTGGAATGATGGCATCTCCAGTGATCTTTGGAGGAGTGTCCAAGTGAGTGTAGGGAGAAGCGAAGGATAAGATTGGGATTCGGGTACTGAGTTCAGCGTTGGAATCGCTGACAATCACTTCATCAGTCTTTTGAGAGACTGAGGGAGGTTGGGTAGTTTCCAAGTTTCAAACCTCAGCGTTTGGAGACGCTGAAGCCGGGATTGAAGGGATGGCTTGAATGGGTGTGGCAGAGCGTACCACGGAACTTTCCTTCAGCTCTTCAGAATGAGCTGAGGAGTCTTCAGCATGGGATTGTTGGGGTTGCTCCTTGGTTTTCTTGATCCTTTTGGAATCAAGTTGGGTGTGAGAGGGTTTCCTTTTCTTAGAAGGAGAGGATTGTGTGGCCGGGGTATCAGCGATGGGTATTGTCGCTGAAGGAGCCACAGAAGTCGAAGAATTGGGGTTAAGAAGAGAGAGAAGGATAGAGAGACGTACCTCATTGTTGACAGGTTTGAAATCGAGCACCTTAGGGCCAACCTGGGAAAGTTTCAGGTCACCCTCTTGAGGATAGCTGTCCTTCAGACCATATTGGAAGATGGCGCTGATGAAACGGGGGTAGGGAACCCATGCAGGTCTGTCAGCAGCAGAATCTACTCTTTGCACTAGGTCATCATAAATGATAGATGCCCAGTCAATAGGTAGACCTTTCAGCAGTGCGTATCCCATAGCCTGCTGAGGTTGAGCGGCTTGATCAGAGGAGCCGGTCTTCGCTGTCATGCAGCTGATCAGGTGTGCGAAGATGAAATTCATCTCGCTGGGCATTTTGGACTTCTCTAATAGCGTCAGCTTCTTCTCGGGCTTCTTGTCCCTTCCAGTTTCCCAGATGTAACCCATTGCATCGAGAAAAGCAATTATTTCTTCTCTGTCAGCATGCTTCTTATGGTCAGGGAATGGAACAAACGGTTTTTCTTTGGTAGCATTGGGAAAGTTCAGGGCTTTTCGAATGATTGCGGGGGTTATCTTAATTGTGCCATACTCAGTATCGCTGAGTATGCAATCGATGGTTTTGGAGGGGTCTTTGGCGGAGGGTAGTTGAGTGTGTCTGGCAGAGTACCAGAACTGGGATAGTAGTAGCTGACTTGCAGGAGGTGTGATGGTCAGGGCTGTTGAAATGCAGCAGTTTTTCAGGAAATTCACAGCATCATCCAGATGTGTGACTTGCTTTCGAGGAGGAAACTCGAGAAGCGCAGAGAGGTTGTTCACCTTAGTCCAATCTAGTTGATCCAGCTTGAACTTTACCTGAGGGGCTTTGATGATATCCACTTCCTCAGAGTCAGCGGAGATGTTCTCAGCGGTAACATTGATCTTTGAAGTTGCCATTTCACTGTATTATCAGTTCAACCAAAGATGTTAACAAATAAGAATTATCTTAATGTGGAAAGAAATTTCCATTAAGATGTTTCGAATTTTGTCCATTTCATTCAGACATAAATGTCTTAATGAAGATTAGGGTTTTTCATGATTTTGAAATGAAATGTAAACCCCATAAAGTCTTGTATTCCAGTTTCTAAAAGAAAACTGGATACGAATGAAGAACAAGTTTAAGATTAAGATTTAAAACTTGAAGAACAACCATGAAATGGTTGTGTTCATAAAACCATGAAAGAAATGATTTTATTTTACAAAGTTCTTTTGTTTGATCTTGTTAAAACAATGAGAAGATCGAAAACAAGTTATACGCATTTGGTAATAGATAAGAACATATTAACCTTGATGTTTTGATGAAGAAGATGATGAACAGTTCTTGAAGTTTTTTTTTGAGAGCACAAATGCAACAGAGGATTCTTTCTTGCGGAGGAAGATTTGATCGCGTAAAAAACAAATATAAACCAAGAGTTTGTTTATATAGAGAGTTATAGAGAGAGAAAACCTTGAGCGGGAAAAGGTTTTCATCATGACACGGACACGTGTTTGCATTTGATTGGAAGTTTGAACGAAACGTGCAAACGTGTGTCAGAAAGAAATCGTGCCTAGTGTTATCCGTTGCAATGACGTCACAACTGTCCTTTCACATTCTTTTAGGATGTCTCTGAGATTTTAAAAGCTCGGGGACTCTTTTGAAAAACATGAAGCACTGAATAGAAAATATCAGTGAAGGTTTAAAGAACTTTCAAAATATCGCTGTTAAGGAAGAGATATTCAGCGATGCAATTTATTTTGAAATCTTGCATTTACATGCGATTGTCAGAGAGAGAAAACATACCTGGATATCAGTTTTACCAAGTTTATTCAGAGAGAAGATGATGAAATGGATTATATAAGTTGATTTTATCCCGAAGGCTATACAAGTTTGTATAAACGTATCGCTGATCAAATGTGAACCGCTGAAGATTTTACCCTTCAAAGTTCAGCATTACAAGCTCGCTGATGAGAAAGTTGAATCTTGTCTCATCAAGAGGTTTGGTAAACAAATCAGCTAACTGATAATCAGTTGGGATAAAATGAAGTTCTATATCACCATTCATCACATGATCTCTGATAAAATGATATCTGATTTCTATGTGTTTTGTCTTTGAGTGTAGCACTGGATTGTTTGCTATAGCGATGGCACTAGTGCTGTCGCAATAGATTGGAATTTTGGAGAGCTGAAGATCATAGTCTAGTAGCTGATTTCTCATCCACAAGACTTGAGAACAACAGCTTCCAGCGGCTACATATTCAGCTTCAGCTGTGGAAGTGGACACTGAGTTTTGCTTCTTACTTGTCCAACTTACCAGCTTTCCACCCAGGAGCTGACATCCTCCTGTGGTGCTTTTCCTATCCATTTTGCAACCTGCAAAATCACTGTCTGAATAGGCGGTTAGATCGAATCCTGAGTCTTTGGGATACCAAAGACCTAGATTCGCTGTACCCTTAAGATATCGAAAGATTCGCTTTTCAGCTTTCATATGGGATATCTTAGGTTCAGCTTGATATCGTGCGCACAGACATGTTGCAAACATAATATCGGGTCGGCTAGCTGTAAGATACAATAGTGAGCCGATCATCCCACGGTACAGCGTGACATTGACAGGAACACCCTTTGTGTCCTTATCAAGTGTCAGCGGTGGTGCCATAGGGGTTTTCATAGCTGAACTTTCAGTTAAGTCGAATTTCTTCAGCATATCTTTAACATATTTTCCCTGATTTATAAAAGTTCCTTTTTCAGTTTGCTTAATTTGAAGACCAAGGAAATATGTTAGTTCACCCATCATGCTCATTTTATACTCATCTTTCATTCTATCAGCGAAACGAGTACAAAGCTCAGGGTTAGTAGAACCAAATATAATGTCATCAACATATATTTGAACTAAAATGATATGACCTTTCACTTTTCTAAAAAAAAGAGTTTTGTCAATCTTACCTCTCTCAAATTTTTCAATATGGAGATAAGTAGAGAGAGTATCATACCATGCACGAGGAGCTTGCTTTAAGCCATAAAGTGCCTTGTCCAGTTTATAAACGTATCCTGGGCGCTTAGGATCTGAGAATCCTGGAGGTTGTTCCACATAAACTTCTTCATTCAGCTTTCCATTCAGAAACGCTGACTTGACATCCATCTGATG
This sequence comes from Saussurea involucrata, assembly GCA_033807775.1. NCBI lineage: Eukaryota > Viridiplantae > Streptophyta > Magnoliopsida > Asterales > Asteraceae > Saussurea > Saussurea involucrata. The sequence goes on along the minus strand of CM066327.1, from coordinate 95,439,535 downwards.
TACAGTGAAGTTTTTGTGTACAGCATATGCTAAGAAAAGACGAATAGATTCAAGTCTTGGTACTGGAGAAAAAGTTTCGTCATAGTCTATGCCTTCCTCTTGCCTGTATCCCTGAGCAACAAGATGAGCTTTGTTGCAAGTTACAGTACCATGTTCGTCCAACTTGTTTCGATAGACCCATTTAGTGCCTATCACCGTTTTGTCAGTTGGTCTACGAACGAGTTTCCAAACTTTGTTTCTTTCAAATTCAGTCAGCTCTTCTTGCATAGCGCTGACCCAGTTTGGATCTCTGAGGGCATCATCTATTTTCTTTGGTTCAGTTAGAGAAATAAAGTTAACAAATAAACAAATATTACCTGCACTTCTACGAGTCTGAATACCAGCGTTGGGATCACCAAGAATTTGATTGATTGGGTGATTTACAGTCCATCGCTGAGCCGGAGCATACGTTGCTGACTCAGTCTGAACTGGAGAAACTGAAGATGAGGCTTCAGCTACTTCTGGATTATCAGCTAAGAGAAGAATGTTTGCATTTGTCACCTCATTCACTGATTGTTGAGAAAAAGATGGAATGTCTGAGACATTTGGATCAACTGCAGGTATAGTGTTTATAGGAACAGCTGAGACCCATGATGTTTCAGCTTCACTATTCTGCATGTTTGGAATGATAGTGGGACTATCATCTTCTACTGGATGAGCATGAGGAGTGGGAATTTCTTCTGAATCACCAAGATGAGAAAACATCCATTGATTCAGTTCTTCAGTATCAGCGGACGGTTTAGAGTTCGCTGAACGGGATTCGTCAAACGTGACGTGAATAGTTTCTTCTACAATTTGTCTTCTACGGTTGAAGACTCTGAAGGCTTTGGAGACTGAGGAGTATCCAAGAAAGATTCCATCATCAGCCTTAGGATCAAACTTTCCAAGGGCATCTCTGTTGTTCAGTATGAAACACTGACATCCAAAGATGTGAAGAAAGCTGATTGAAGGCTTTCTCCCATGAAAGAGTTCATAGGCTGTCTTTTTGAATCTTTTAACTATCAGCGACCTGTTTTGCGTAAAACAAGCAGTGTTGACAGCTTCTGTCCAAAACTGAGTAGGCAGGTGAGAATCGCTGAGCATTGAACGTGCAGCTTCAATAATTGTTCTATTTCTTCTTTCAGCGACTCCATTTTGTTGTGGTGTTCTCACTGACGAAAAGTTGTGAGAAATACCCTTACTCTTTAGGAAGGAATCAAGAGAACTGTTTTTGAATTCAGTTCCATGATCACTCCTTATTGAGCGAACAGTCATATTGTTCAGAGTTTCCATCTTCTGAACAAAGGTGATGAGTTCTTCAGGGGTGTCACTCTTAGAACGGAGAAACATTACCCATGTGTAACGAGAGAATTCATCAACTATGACCAGCGTATATTTCTTTCCAGCGATGGATTGTTTGTTAACAGGGCCAAACAAATCCATACGGAGTAGTTGTAGAGGAGATGACACTGAGGAGACTTGCTTTGACTTGAAGCTTGCCTTGGTATGCTTCCCTTTTTCACACGCTGAACATAAAGACTCTTTGGCGTATGAATGCTGAGGTAGACCAGTGACTAACTCTTTGGAGGAAAGAGTGTTCAGTGTCTTGAAATTTAGATGCGAGAGCCTCTTGTGCCATAGCCAGTTGACATCAGAAGATGCCTTTGAGAAGAAACAGGAGTTCTCAGTGGTTGTTGAGTCCATGTTTATTACATAAACATTTTCCAAACGATAACCGCTGAGAGCTATCTTCTCCTTTTTGTCAGAGACAAAGAAGGATTCCTTAGTGAAAATCACTTTGTTATCCATGTCGCAAAGCTGACTGATGCTCAGAAGATTATTCTTCAGCCCTTCAACATATGCGACTCTTCTGATGGAGGTTGTACCATTTGAAAGTACACCATACCCTCGGGTGTGTCCTTTTCCATTTCCACCGAAAATCACAGAGGGACCCTTCTCTTCCTTGTATTCAGTGAGCAGGTTTTTCTTTCCAGTCATGTGTCTAGAGCATCCGCTATCGAGATACCAGATACCCTTCTTAACCTGCATTTACAAAGGAAGATTAGTTTTGCTTGGGTACCCACTTAACCATGTATACACGTTTGTCAGTGGAGCTAGTTGGAATAGAAGGTTCAGCGGTCTTCGTAGCATTTGAAGATTCAGCTTTGTCTTTCTTCACTTTGGTTAATTTCTTAACTTCAGTGGTAGGAGTCACCTTGACCTGATTTGCATCGGTGTTGGTCTTCTTTGCCTTGGGGGCAATCTTCACCTTAGCTATCTTTTCAGCGTTGGTGGCTGTGGGGCACTTACTAGCAATATGATCGGTAAGTCCACAGTGATAACATTTCCTATAACTAAAAGTAGTTCTAGGACCACTTGTATGCTGAGCTTTTAATTTTGAATTAGAAGTGCCAGCACCAAGTAAACTATTTGCTTTAGAAATGGGACGAACATTCAGTTCTTCAGATTTCTTACCAAGGACATCCACTCTGAGTCTAGGAGTAGATCGCTGAATAGATCCAGAGATCAGCTTTCTAGATCCAGAGGGGTAGGTCACTGAGGCTTTAGAAGCATTCAGCTTTGGTACTAAGGTACCCTTCTGAGGATTTTGATAAATAACAATTTCTTTACCTTTGTCTTTAGAGACAGAGGTAGGTTTTGAATAAACCATTTTCTCCTTACCTTTTGAGGAGGTAGGAGTTTCCTCAGGGATTGGTGTAATGGACGAGGAGCACTGAGATGATGAAGTGTCAGTGACTGAGGATACGAACGTTCCAAATTTAAGCATTGAACGTTCAGTGGTTGGTTTTGGAGTATCATATTTATAACCCAGACCACGTTTATCACTCAGAGGAATCTGAGCCTTAATTATCTCAGTGATCTTTGTTGAAGAATTACACCATCCTTCAACAGTAGCTTGTTCAGCTTTTAATGCAGCGATAGCTTCTGCTCGTTCGATTTTGACTAGCTGATTTAAATAGACTTAATCGTTAAAATCATCTTCAATTTTAGAAAGCTTTTCTATTTGAAGGTGGCAGTTTTTAAGCTTTTCAGCGAGATCAAGATTTTGGTTTTCAACCACAGTTTTGCCGTTCATGGCTTCGTATAAACTTCTAGTCAAGAGATCGATCTTACGGAGACTATCAGCTTCATCAATATTTGCAACATTGGTAAAGAAAGAAGGTGATACCTGAATGGTAGATGTTGAAGTGGAGGGAATGTCTGAACTTTCTTCCTCTTCTTCAATCTTAGCCATGAGACATTGATTTGCTTCATCATCTTCAGAATCAGATGATGATGCTTCTTCATCAGAAGCAGCCCAATCATAGTCAGCCATCAGGCCTTTTCCTTTCTTCTTAAAACTTTTCAGCTTTGCATACTTCTCCTTCAGCTTTGAGTATTTGTCATCTTTATTCTTTGGAACAAAGGATTTCTTTGTAAAAGCTGAAGGTCTCATGATTTTCTTTGACCTGCACTCATTAGCGAAATGACCTGTCTTTTCGCAGTTGAAACAAGTAGCAGTAGCCTTATCAACAAAAGCCGATGTTTTAGGCTTGTCAGCTATGGAAAGAGTTTTGTTCTTTCTAAACATTTTCTTCTTGGCGAATCTCCTGAACTTTTTAGTTAGGAGAGCCAAGGATTCATCATCATCTGAAAAATCAGAATCTGATGACCTTTCAGAGTTACTCTCTAACTCAGTGATAGTGACCAAAGGTCGCTGAGTAGAAGGTTCCTCTGAGATTAAAGCAACAGGGGTGCTTTTGGAATCTTTTACAAGATTCTTCTTAAGATGGCTGGATTGCTCATGATTCAGCAACGTGCCATATAAGGTAGCAAGGGTCATTGATCTTAGATTCTTTGACAGCTTGAGACACATGGAATAATTGTCCCAGCTTTCAGGTAAACATTCTAGAAACTTTGTCAGCACTTCAAAGTTAGAATATTCCTTACCAACAGTTTTCAGATCTATAATTAAACAATTAAAACGTTGGTGAACTTCAGAGAGAGTTTCATTCTTACCAGAAATGAAGCTTTCGTATTGTCTTACCAGGTTGATCTTTCTTGAGTCCTAGACTTCAGACGTTCCTTCATACTGAACACATATTGTGTCCCACATGGCTTTTGAAGACTTCAGGTTCATGACGGAATGGTAGACTTCGTCAGGAAGGGCCATGGATAGTATGGATCTGGCTTTTGTATCTATAGCCACTTTCTTCTTATCTTCATCGGTCCACATGTGTATTTCCTTTGGAATCAGCCTTTCTGGAATAGCAGCTCTAGTTGCAGTGGCTGGAACTAAAGGATCAATTGTTACAGGGATGTGTGGGCCGTTTTCAAGATAGTAAGTCATAGTAGGGTCTACACCTTCTAAGAAGAGTGTCATCCTATTTTTCCACAAGTTGAAGTTGTCTCTGGAAAATCTAGGGGGTTTTGCAAGAGAACCATTGTCTATATAATGTGCGTTTGTGTTGGCCATTTTCAGATAATAGCAAGAAAGAGAAATATCTTAGATTAGATCTTGTTTATGAGATTAAACAAATCTGCTCTGATACCACTTGTTGGTCTCGAAGGCCTATACAAGTTTGTAGAAGGGGGGGTTGAATACAAACACACAGATTTTACTTTTCTAAATTGTTTATTGATAAATCATTAACAATTTACAGCTTGTTGCGGAGACAAGATTAAGGATAAACCTAAATCTAAACAAGTTGGAACACTAAGGTTTCTTGCACTAAGAAAGATAAGGAAATTACTAATAATAACCTATCTTGAGATAAGAGATTTGAACTTGTCCAGAGTTAGCAAGTTACTTCAAATGAAGTGAGTTCATCTCTTTATATACTGCATGCATTTAATGCAAGTCAGTATATACTTTACACGTGTCATCAGCTGGTTGGTTGCATGTCATTGACCTTGGTTGACAACCTTAGTAGCCGTATGGATGAATAGTGTAGTATCAGAGTGGTTGTACGATTTCAGATATTCGGAGGTTCTTTTCTGACATTTCGTACGGAGGCGTGCAATGGTGGTTAAGACAAAAATACTTTGTACGGAGGACTTCATGATCAGCTTTCGTTGATTCAGCGATTATCATTTACTATTCAGCAGATGATAAAGTTCAGCGATAGCTGAAGTCTTGTACTTGATACTTCACGTTGAGTGGACAAATCTGAGTCTTCGCTGATCCGCATCAGTTCATTAGGAGACTTGTCGCTGGTTCTTGAGCTTGATCTTCGACTTCAGCGTAGAACCTTTGTTGACGTGAAACTTGTCTTCAGGGATCATAAGTAAACAACTAACTTATCAGCGATCATCATAATGACTGAACAGACTCAGCATATTAATAATGAACAGTGTTCGCTGAATGTTTAATTTAAAGAGCGAGAGTTCCTATCAGCGGTACTGGAAGATCTTAGTACTTATCAGCGATAGTGAAACTCTGATACATATTGTTTACTTACAATTTTCACTAAGTATATAAGAGAGGGTCATTGTCAAATCACTGAGTGTTTGGATCAACAATATCAATCTATGAAGCAGTAATTGAGAAGTAATATGATCAAGCCCAATTGTATTCAATGAAGAACAAAATTACAGATCTTAGAGAGAGAGTATCTCAAAGATTACAAAAGATGAATATAAATATATGCGGGAGAATCAGTTAGCAATGTAGTGCCAACCACTATATATATACTGCAACGGAAATATTAAAGCTACAGTACATATATGAAAGACTAATAGGAACAATACACGTGTCCTAATTAGTTAACTAAACACTAAGGAAAGTATCTAGTTATAAGTTCTGAACATGTTGTTCAGAACTTCTGAACATAATTCTGATTAAGCTTCTCAAAACTTCTGACTCTTCTTCTCAGACTTCTGACTCTTCTTCTCAGACTTCTGTACTTGGTAAACTTTCAAAGTAACCCTGCTGAGCTTTTGTAGTCAGAACTCAGACCCTTCTTCTCAGAACATCTGAGCCTTCTTATCAGATTTCAACACTTAGTTTATTGACAAAACTCAGATCTAACAACGGCTATAACCGACGAAATCATTAACGAGCATTTAATCTCACATTGAAGACAACGACCGTTACAACAAGCAGTCATCAAAGCCATTAATGAGCTAATTAAAGCCCCCAAAGACTATAAAGATGGAGTTTAATCATCATTTCAAGGAGAGACGAACATCATCGAACATCTAGCAACCAACATTCAAGGCTAAACTCAAGGAAACATACACTGAAAGCTACATTCAGCACCGAATTCCAGATTACTACAGTGAACTCAAGAACAATAGAAGTGAAGAACCTTCTCTCGAAGAATTGCTCTCGACACACGACATCCGCCCTCGACCAGCAGTTCACACTTTATTTTCACACACGACAAACATCTGTTTCTACATTTTAAACACTTGTACTTTACATTTCGAAGCATTTCCTTCATTTGTATTGTAATCATCGTACGATCGACAGCAGTACCAAGGACATCGCCCCTGATTGGCGACCATAGTGCAGCGACGACACCTCCTGTCGTCCGCAGGTTTTTTCCTCGATTGAGGTTTTTCCTGCGTCATCAAATCCCTTGTCTCATTTATTTTTTCCCTCGTCGCACGTCTCGTCGAAAGATCCTTTCTTTAGTTGTTTAAGTCCACATCGACCTTAAGTTATCCCTTTGGTGTGATTTTTGGCATTAACAACTACTGTCGTGCGATTCTGCGATAAAACAATGTCATGCGTTGGTCGTTGGCTTTTCAGATTCTGTTTTTAGTGGGGTATTTGCCCCCTGTCATTTAGTATCCCATTCTTCTCGGGAGAAAGTGGGTTTTAAATGACAGATCGATACAGAGATCTTGAAGAATATCGTTCATGTCTGCGTCGACCGTGCTTTCGTGCTACATGGCAAGATAGTCGACTTGTGGAAAAGATATCAATTTATCTAAGAAGTTAGGGATATAGGGATGAACCTGTCGAGATTTTGCAGTTATGTCTCTTGCAACTGCTTGACAGTCTATTTTCGCGGCTTCAAGGTGGGCTTATGGCATTCACGAGCGACTTTTGGCTCACTCTTAATCTCCTGGATTCCCCATGGCGTAGGGAATTTCAACATTTGATAATACGTCGAGGGAACGGCTTTCATATCATGGATCCATGGTCATCCTAAGATGATGTTATAGGCCGACGCACAATCGATGACACTGAACTTGGTCTGTTTGTTGACTCCTCCGGCGTAGACGGGCAAGATTATCTCTCCGAAGGTGCTCGTCGCTTCTCCATTGAAACCGACCAAAGTCGTCGAACGTCGGGTGATTTCCGAGCGATCGATTCCCATGGCTTTGATGGTGTTGAGAAAAATAACATTTACTGAGCTGCCCCCGTCGATCAAGATTCGACGCGTTAGACAGTTACCGACCGTGATCTGAATGATCAACCCGTCGTGATGCTTCTGATACGAGTCGCCAAGGTCGACGTGGTCGAACACAATCTTCATGGCTTCTAGCTCCAAATCTCCTTTGGGTCTAGACGAGCGAGGAATAGGCCGATCATTGGGCGCCTGACTGGCATGACGCTTGGTCGCTGAATACGTCAGACCACACACATCTGAACCACCGGTGATGCAATTGACGACCTTCGCATGCTCGGTGGCCGTCGTTCGATGTCTGTTAGCTGAAATAGCGACATCGTCGATGATATCTTTGAGATTTCCTTTCGGAAAATGATATGCTAGTTCCTTCTTCAATGCGATACATTCATCTGTCGCATGACCATGATCGACATGGAAGTCGCACCACTTTGATTTGTCTTTCTTAGCATCGTCCAGGTCGGACTTCTTTGGCCATCGAATGGTCGCTTGGGGACTTTTCAGAGCTTCGACTAGGTCCTTAGTGGTCCCTTTGAATTTGTAAGAGGATATTTTGGGGTACTGAGTGAACTTAGTCACGGTCTTGGCTTCTGCTTTCGTCTTGAAACGAATATTTGAAATTTGGCGCGCGGGCTCTATTCTGGAAACAACCTTTGTCTTGAACTCTGGCTTTCTGACGCCTAACGACTTCTTTTCGTCAGTGTGCTTGCGACGAAAGGCTGCGTCGTCTTCGACCCTCAAATATGCTAAGGTTCGAGCTCGGACGTCTTCGAAAGTCTCTGGGGGATACTTGGTCAGATCGGTATATCAACCTGAACTATCGTCTAAACCACGCTTATAAGCTTCGATCGCAGTTTTAATGTCACAATTGTGGATACTAATCATTTCGGCATTGAATCTATTGAAATAACTTCGAATAGACTCATTAGTCTTCTGCACGACATAATACATATCACTAGTCTGCTTTTCCATCTTACGACTGCTAGCGAATTGCCGGGAGAATTGGTTGACCAATTCGGCGAACGACCCGATAGATTTGGGTTTGAGATTGATCAACCACTGGAGAGCTGGACCAGTGAGAGTCGCCCCGAAACTCTTGCACATGCATACTTCCTGGTACATGTGTGGAATCGATATCGTCCACATGAGCTGCTTATACTGCGCGACATGCTCGGTTGGATCGGTCACACCCGAATACTTGGGAGTGAAGGAAGGAATGTTATTCTTCTTTGGGACCTCGACGGTGGCGATCTCGTCGATGAAGGGCGACGCCTGATACCCCGAGCGAGGCTCGACGTCGACAGACACGGCTGCCCTAGGCAACTTGGCGAGCAAGGACAGGACGCGCTCATTTTGGTCTTCTAACATCTTCAAACGCTGGGCGACGGGATCGTTAAGATTAGGATTTGCCCCTGTCGAGGGATTGGTCCCTGGACTAGTGCCATTACCATGCGACGAACCATTGGTGTCCCCGTTGAACGGGACAAAATATGGCTGCGACCCATAGTGATATTGCTGCGGTCCATTGTGAAACGATTGTGGTCCCTGCTGAAATGGCTGCGATCTCTGCTGGAAAGATTGTGATCCTTGCTGGAAAGGTTGCGGACCACTTTGGAACGGCTGGGAAAACGGTTGGGATCCATTCTGAAACGGCTGGGCGCCACCTTGCAATGGTTGGGATCCATTGTTCAAGGGTGGTGGTCGGATGTGCTGAGGGGGAATCTGCCCAGACTAGGGATTCGGAATGAACGGACCCGGCTGCTGATTCTGCACGGACGGGCCTGGTCCCAGACCTGGATTCTGGATGAATGGTCTAGGACCATTCTGGGGTCCAAAAGGATTCCTTAGCCGCTCGATCTCTTCAGCTGCTCTGCGATTCTGCTCTACCATTGCATTGAGTTGATTCCTGGCAACCTCGAGCTCCTGATACATCTGAGCGACGGCTTGCTGCGGATTTCCAGGGGCTGCCATTTTCCTGCAACAGAAAATAGAAGAAACTCCAAGAAACTATTAGTAGAATGCATGTTCGTCGAGGATTTTCTCTAGATGTAGTCCCACGGATGGCGCCAAACTGTTAATGCCAAAAATCGCACCAAAGGGACAACTTAAGGTCGATGTGGACTTAAACAACTAAAGAAAGAATCTTTCGACGAAACGTGAGACGAGGATAAAAATAAAGAAACAAGGGATTTGATGACGCAGGAAAAACCTCAATCGAGGAAAAACCTGCGGACGACAGGGGGTGTCGTCGCTGCACTATGGTCGCCAATCAGGGGTGATGTCCTTGGTACTGGCGTCGATCGTACGATGATTACAATACAAATGAAGAAAATGCTTCGAAATGTAAAGTACAAGTGTTTAAAGTATAAAACAGGTGTTTGTCGTGTGAATACAAGTGTAAACAACTGTTGGTCGAAAGCTGTTGGCGTGCGTCGAGAGCGATGACTTGAGCTTTTCTTCGACTGTTCTTGAGTTCGCTGTAGGGTTCTGGCTTTCAATACTTGATTTCCAGAGTTTGAGGGTTCTTAGCTATGAGCTTGAATGTTTTTCTCTGTTGTTCGGTGATGTTCACTGATGATTGCTGATGTGTATCGGATATTTACTGATGATCCTTGATGTGAAGACTTAGATGGGTATTTATAGTCTTCGCGTCATTAATTAGCTCCATTAATGCTTTGATCAACGGCTACAACAGCTGGAAACGGTTGCCGGAGTGATTATCCATAATGTTCTTCGTCCGTTACGGCTGCTTGCTGTTAATGGCTTTGACTCCTGCATTAAATACTTAACAAACGTAACAGTCAAGGTTAACGTTAGCTTTGGTCGAAGGTGCAGTGATCTTACGCGATGGTCGTACGGGACGGCCGATGCTATGGTCGAGCGTCATAGGGGACGTACGACTTACCTTTTACGGGAGACGACGAATGTTTTCTGGGTTCTTGTTGAGACCTTATCTTAATACAAAATATAGTTCTTAATCGTACGTCTTACCTGTTCTGGTCGCGGTCGAGCGACGTGATTTTTTGCCCAAACATCACTCGTCGAGGAATCGAGGCTAATCCAGACCAGATCAAAGCATTTATCGAAATTAAATCTCCCAGAAATTTCAAAGAAGTCCAGAAGCTCACTGGTCAAGTAGCTGCACTGAACAGGATTATCTCTCGATCCTCAGATAAATGCCATATGTTTTATAATGTCCTCAGGAAAAACAGAGGCTTCAACTGGACCGACGATCATGAGCAGGCATTGCAAAAGCTTAAAGAATACATGACGTCAACTCCCCTATTATCGAAACCTCGCGATCATGAAGTCTTGCAACTATACCTGGCTGTTAGTCCAAACGCGGTAAGCGCCGTCTTAACACGAGAAGATGAAAAGCCGCAACTACCGATCTACTATGTAAGTAAATCTCTTCTGGACGCAGAAACCAGGTATTCCTCTATGGAAAAATTGCTCTTATCTCTAATCACAGCTGCTAAAAAACTACGACACTATTTTGAGTCGCATCCCATTACTGTCGTAACTAACTTTCCTCTTAAGTCTGTCTTAAGAAAACCTGAGTTGACAGGTCGCCTGGCAAAATGGAGTATATATCTCAGCAGTTACGACATCGACTTCAAGCCCAGGACCGCGATCAAGTCGCAAGCCTTGGCAGACTTCATTGCTGACTTCAGCCCTGAATTGGAGAAAGAAGTAGAGCTCGAGGTATCGATTGTGGCGACTCACGACGACGTGCCCTGGATCTTACACGTCGATGGGTCATCCAATATTAGAGGCTCAGGACTAGGCGTCGTCTTAAAAGCGACTCTCTCCTGGCCTACGACTCGGGGGCAACTGCGTTACATGTTAAAAGCGACTCTCTCCTGGTGGTGAACCAGATCAATAGGGAGTTCGTGGCCAAAGATTCAAAAATGACAGCATACCTGAAGGTAGCAAAAGAAAAGGCCAAAAAATTCAAAACATTTTCTATCGAACAAATCCCGAGAGACCAAAATACTCAGGCCGACGCTTTAGCAAATCTCGGGTCCGCTCTGGTCGAACCTAGATTCGATGCCATTCCCATGATCCATCTGGCGACATCATCCGTCGAGAACATTTATGTCGTCCAGATCGAAGAAGAAGAAGATGATTGGTCGTGCGACATCCAAAATTTCCTTGTACACGACCAACTCCCAGAAGACAAGATGGAAGCCCGCAAGATCAGATTCAAAGCATCTAAATATGTCATGATTGGGAATAAGCTCTATCGACGATCATCGACAGGATTAAACTTAAGATGCGTCATTAGCAAGAGCCAGGTCCAGAAAATCCTTCAAGAGATGCACGACGGTGAATGTGTTAATCATTCAGGAGGTCGCAGTTTGGCTAATCGTATCTCTCGACAAGGGTATTTTTTGCCAACACTACGACAAGACGCCGTCAAGTACGTCCAGAATTGTGACCCTTGTCAACGACATGCATGTATGTCACATAAACCCTCTGAACCCTTATACTCGACACTTATCCCATTGCCCTTCATGAGGTGGGGAATGGATATTGTTGGCAAGCTACCCCCGGCCCCGGGGCAAAAGGTATTTCTCCTCGTACTTACCGATTATTTTTCCAAGTGGGTTGAGGCGGCTGCTTTTTCCTAAATAAGGGACAAGGAAGTCATCTCTTTTATCCAGACTAACATCATATTCGGGATTCCTTCTGAAATTGTTTGTGACAACGGATCCCAATTCGTAAGTGACAATACCCAACAATTCTGCGAAGACAGGAACATCAAGTTGACAACCTCGACTCCCAGATACCCTCAGGCGAACGGACTTGCTGAATCAAGTAATAAGACCATTATAGCTTCGATCAAGAAAAGGTTAAAAGCTGCAAAAGGAAGATGGGTCAAAGAACTCCCTTCAGTCCTATGGGCAAATCACACGACACCGCGCACGTCTACAGGACAAACCCCTTTCTCTCTCGTCTATGGTTGCGAAGCAGTCCTGCCAATCGAAGTCCAGCTCCCAACTTCGAGGCATACTTTCGTCGACCACAACATGATTGATTTAAATTATGATATCGACGCCCTCGAGGAGCTTAGAGAATCATCCTTGATCAGAATGGCATCTCAGAAGCAAGCAGTCAAGCGACATTTCAATAAACACGTCAAAGTCAAAGTCTTTCAAGAAGGCGATTACGAACTCCGTCGAGTGTTCCAAAACACTCAAGAACTCAATGCCGGCAAGCTTTCTATTAAATGGGAAGGTCCTTACCACATCTCCGAAGTCGTTGGTAACGGAGCCTATCGACTCCAGACTCTCGACAATCAAGAAATCCCACGCAGTTGGAATGCGACGCACTTGAAAAAGTATTTTTTCTAAAATCACCTTCCTCTCATGCAACTTAATTGTTTTATCACAGGGGCACATGATTCAAATTTCATCATGAAATTCGGTTACACGATCATAAGGTTCGAGCGACCTCTCGATCTGAGTTTCTGGATTCAGAAAAATTTTGTACGTTCTAACACGTCAATAATTGAGCCTATCAATACAAGTCAAACGTGTGATATTTCAATCGTTATATTGCTATGAATGCCTAAGTCGCACAATTCTTCACTCGTTCTACACTTAACGAAGTTATACGGTTGATATTACATCTATCTACGACATATGTAAATTGAAATAAAAATCCGACAAAAGGATGAAATTCATTTACGAAACGAACGATTACATAGGAGCGACCGACGGTCGAGTATACAAAGTTAAAATGGCTCGACCACCAACGATCGAGACATGAAAAAACATAGCATCTCCTAAATCTAGAGATGAGTATCGATCGTATGCTCAGTCTCGACCTTCGAGTCCTCGTCATACCCGAAAACACGCTAAGAAGCTAATGCAAGGATCAAACGAGTATGTTAGGAGTGATCTGACGTCCTACGCCGCAACACTTTTAGAATGTTGCTCTTAAGATTAATGTTAAGGTTAGAGGAAGGAATATGATCTTCTCGACGGTTGACTTCCAGTCCAACATCTCCTCTATCTCCGCGTATCTAACAAAAGAAGATTGAAACGTCTGTAAAATACAAAAGGGGTATGTTAAACAAACATTCGATGCAAACATTGGGAACACGAGTTTCGAAAGAAAAACTCACAAAGAACGCTAGTCCAGCTAAACGCGATCCCGTCTCTTCGATGGAGATCTTTTGAAAACGCTCCTTGAAAGATAAGAGCTGATATTTCCCCAGATGAGGAAATGACTTCGTCCCATCAAGGACACAGTCAGTCAAGAGGATCGACGACAACATAAAGTTGATCATCATGACTTCCTCCTCACCCTCTCCCGTCCTTATACCCTTGCCCCCGACGGCTGACGAAAGGGTCGACGTGGATACAGAGGACATCGTCGCCAGTTGCACAAGATCCACGAACGTCGCGTCTATCGCAATCAAAGTCTTCACCGACTCGGACATAATCATTCTCAAAGAGTCTCCAATCTTTGAAGACTTGAGAGAAATCGAGAAACTATACCTCGTATGGACACTCAAAAACTTCGAAAAGTATTGAGCAAAGAACAGCAAGGGATCAAAGAAGAATTCCGCACTAAGAAACTTTTCAAGAGGATATAAAAGGAAATGATCCATTATGATCCCTATTTATGCACTCGATCGTGTCAGGTCAAGCCCTTTGATGATGCGTCCCCGTATTTTCATATGACCACACAGATCGTCGACACCTGTCATCGATAGCTGGTAAGCACCATCGTGCATCGGCATGACGTCACGACTTTATCCTCTCTTCGATTTCCCTCTCTAGTTTGAATTGAACTGATTCAGTTCCAAAACAACCAAAGTATTTTTTAACACAAAACCCCGAACACCCGACAAGCAAAATTTAAAATTCGAATTTGCCATCCTACTTTCAAATTTTGGGGGCAAACTGTTTGGGAAAATTTCACAGGTCTCGACCACGACCAGAAAAGGTAAGACACATGTTATGAACTATATCTTGTATTAAGATAAGGTCCCGACAAAGACCCAAAAAACCTCCGTCGTCCCCCCTAAAAGGTAAGTCGATAGTTCCTCACGACACTCGACCTCGACGTCGCCTACTTCGCACGACCGTCGCGTAGAATCATGCGACCTCGACCGACTAACGCGTTATACGACTGTTATATTTGTTCAGTGATTAACGCAGGAGTCAAAGTCATTAATGGACAACGGCTATAACCGACAAAATCAGTTATGATCATCTAATCCCTCATTGAAGACGACGACTGTTACAACAATCATCAAAGATCTTAATGATTCAATTAAAATCATCCGAAGACTATAAATCCCAAGTTCAATCCTCAGTTTCAGGACATCGAATAACACAGGGAGAGAGACCGAACATCGAACAACAGAAGTAAACGTAAACACTCGAAGAATATTCATTCAAAGCAAAGAGATCATTCATAGAAGATCGCTCTCGACGCACGACTTTCACTGTCGACCAATAGTTTACACATTGTTTTCACACACGACGCACACTGTTTTTACATTTCAAACACTTGTACTTTACATTTCGAAGTCTTTCCCTTCATTTGTATTGTAATCTCTGTACGATCGACACCCGGAACACCAAGGACATCGCCCCTGATTGGCGACCATAGTGCACCGACGACATCCACTGTCGTCCGCAGGTTTTTTCCTCGTTGAGATTTTTCCTGTGTCATCAAATCCTCTGTCTCATTTACATTTTTATCTTTGTCGCACGCCTTTGTCGAATGATTCCTTTCTTTAGTTGTTAAAGTCCACATCGACCTTAAGTTGTCCCTTTGGTGCGATTTTTGGCATTAACAATTATTATAGTGGCCAATTTTATATGTTTTCAACAACTTTTTTTTGCTCTTATTTTTTATGTTTGTTTAAGACTGAAACCGTGTTTAAAACCGGGTCGGGGACGGGTCTTTAACGGGGATGGGGAACGGGGGAATAGCCGGGGATTGACTGGGTTTGACCGGGGATTAACCCATTCGTTGACCGGGGACGGGATAAGGATCCTCGTACCCGTCGGGGACTGGGGCCGGGGCCCTTTACCATAAACCGGGGTCGGGGCCGGGTATTGTGAAACCCGCCCCAAACATGCCCCGTTGCCATCCCTACTTCCACCACTATTACCGCTATAGCCACCAGTAGATCCCCTCCTTAGCTGCAGACTGTCCATTTTCACATGGTCTGGCGAACCACACAGATAACATGTTCTCGAACTATGCCAATCCCGTGCCATGTGCCCCGTCTTCCCACACTTGAAACACCCTTCCTTATTAGCCAAACATTCTCCTTTATGCATCCGGTTACATTTCCCACACGGTTTCTCTCATGCTCTAGGTCGCACCCATATCTCGGGTCTAGGAGCATTCGACCTCTTAACATCACGATTTGGCCCTTCCCACTTCCGTTTATCCCTGACTCTCTCAGACATCTGCCTATTCTTCTCTTTTTCCGTGAGTTTCGCAATATCTACCGCAGCTTGAAAAGTAGTGGGATCCTTAACCTGAACCAACTCTCTCACACTGCTCTTCAAACCCCAGATGTACCTCTCTGTGCGCCTCTCCTCCATAGGTACATACAGTTCGGCATATCGAGCCTTCTCAATAAACTTTGACGTATACTCTTGTACTGACGTTGTCCCTTGTTCCAACCCCAGAAATTCCTCCTCAAGCTTCTTAACGGCCGCCACCGGGCAAAACTGCGCTTTGAACCTCTTAGTGAACAACTCCCAGGTAGTTGTCTTTGCTATCTCTGAACCCTTACCACTAGTCTCGACATCCCACCAAAAGATGGCATCTGCCTTCAGCATAGACATGGCAAACAACACATTGTCTTCCTCAGCACACTTGCTTGTGTCGAAAGCTAGTTCCATCTCACGAATCCATCTCAGAGCCAAGACTGGATTGAGCTCCCCGCTGAAAGATGGAGGTTTGCACGACGTAAAAGTCTTGAAAGTACATGTTTTTGTTGTCTTCGGTTCGCTAGCCATGAACGGAGTCGACATCGAATGATCTTGCCCCACAGTCGGCGGTAGGCTAGACGCCACGGTCTTCGTCTCGTTCCCACTCTTAGATCGTCCCCCCTGACGTGGTCTTAACCTTATTTTCCAACAATTCTTGTAGAGTCTCTTGCAGTTTGCCCATTTCAGTAGTAAACTTTTCCTCAGTCACAAACGCTTGGTTCCGGTTTCTCCTCGAACTATTCGACTGGCTCCCTCCTCCTACCGAGGCGGTACTTTCCTGATGGAAACGCTCACGCACCTCAAGTGCTCCCACACTCTTAGCCCGACGGGTAGTCGTCATCTTTTTCCCTCGTCGAGTTGCCACGCCAGCCCCCACCGCCTGGGAGGTAGCTCACAGCGGTGGTCTTCCCCGTCCTCTTCCTCGGCCTCTGCCCCTTCTGCAGGTGGCCGCCCGCCTCGGAGGATCCACTGGTCCCTCCTCCAGAACTTCTTCCACACGAATCTCCCCCGCAACCGGAATTGTACCCACTACCGGCACGGATCTACTCCTCAAATTTCTTTCAGACATTCTTGATTACTAAAATACGCCAAAATAAATAACTCAAGACTACAGCTCCAGAATAATAAGGCAAATTAAGCACTGTTTGGGTAAAAAATCACACCCTCGACCGACGTGGAAAATTCCCTCGACATGACCCATGGACATTGATTACCCTAATCTACGACAGTCATACCCCCGACCGACAAGGATAATACCCATTATTATCATATCCCCGACATACGTTAATAACCACGATAATTAGTTATTAAAAGACACCTTGCGTCAATAGTCATTCAAGATGGTGTCTTTACATCTCGTGATCGCACGTCACTTATCGCATGTTACACGTGTCGCATGTTACATGTCGCTAGTCTCATGTCGCCAATTACGACTCATCGGTCTTACGTCGACAGTCTCATGTCGATGGTCTTATATCGCTCTGGTCCTGTGACAACATTGTCCTGACCTACTGGTCTTACGACCCGATCCTCCGACATCATCCTAGTCTTACGACATTTTTATAAGACCATTCCTATACTAAGATATGGTCTTACGAGACATTTACAGTCATATACATGGTCTTATATTCTGGCTACGGTCGTATGCTCCGTAAGACCAACGTCCAGAACTTAAGACGGTCTTACGATTACACTAACTATCAATTGTCGACAGCCGTTTCTTTTGTTCATTAATGTAGGTCTACAAACCATTATGGTACAAAGGTCAATAACGGTCGAGCCCTTAATGACATTAAAGACTCGACAGTGGTTACAAAACCAATCATCAAAGCGCATTTAATGTCGACAGCAGTTACAAGACCAACCATTAAAGCTCAACAATGACCATCGAAACCTATATAAAGGCTGCTCCACCTTCAAGCAAAGGGAGAACAGACAGAGCTACTTACACCCACTTCTATATTTTTCTCTCAAACAGCAAGGCATTCCGACACGCAAGTATCGTACGACGACAGTTCGAACCACTCGACAATGACAGTTCGGACCACATGACGGCAGCTTATTTCGCACGTTTAACACATGACACACACTTTTTACACACGACTAAGTGTAATTTTACTTCATTTGTAACCTATTGTACACATGTCATCTGTAACACAAGGACTTTCGCCCCTGTTTGGAGAACCATAGTGCACCGTCGACTCTCATGAGTCGACCGCGGTTTTTTCCCTCGTTTCGGGGTTTTCCGCGTCACCAAATCTCTTGTCTCTTTTACTTTTTCCTCGCAATCGTGTTATTTGGCTTGAGATACGTTTCTTTAGTTGTTAAATGTCCACATCGACCTTAAGTTGTACTTTTGTGCGATTTTTTGCATTAACAGTTTGGCGCCATCCGTGGGACCCCATCTAGAGAAAATCTCAAGCCAACACACACATCGCTCTAACGATCGTGTAAAGTCTTTCAGGTACATGGAAAACTATCAAGATCCCCTGATTCAACTTCAATCAGAATTGAATACGGCTCGAAGCCAAATTCAAGCCCTGATAAAAAAAATGCTTCGTCAAAGTATCGCATGTATCGCATCATCCAAGGGACTTGGGGGCTCGGAGCACCCTTCACAAACTGAAAAATACCACATTTGATTTCAAAAGTCCTCGGAAAAGGCGCTTATCGACTACATGTTATGGTAACTATGGCGTCCCACTTAGAACAATTCTATATATATATATATATACTCTAAGTATATTCTCCTCGTTTAATTATTTTGATCTAATATATGATCGCTGATTCAAGTATCAAAAGATCATTGGTCAAAACCAACGACCACCCCCGATCTTTCATTGCAGGCTCGCAAGATCATATAAATACAAGTGTTACGATTTATATCGTGAGAAACAAAACTCTCTAGGACTTACATCGCATGTTCCGATTTATAGTCGTCAATAAGAGACGACTCATATTTTTTAAAATCTTATGATCGCCAATCATGGCAAACGCAGGTTACGATTTATAGTCGTCGATAAGAGACGACCCACGTTTTAAATCTTATGATCGCCAGCAGGTTGCAATTTGTAGTCGTCAACAAAAGATGACTCACCTTTTTAATCTCATGATCACTAGTCATGACATATGTCGTCGATTTGTACATTGAATCTCACAATCACCAGTCATGGTAAGACACATGTCAAAACGCAAAAGTCACCAATAAGTACGACTCGCATATTTTAATCTCATGATTGCCAATAAAGGCAAGTCGCAAGATTAACCGTATAATCACAAGCAAAAGTCTTTCAAGAAGGCGATTGCGTCCTCCGACGAGTGTTCCAAAGCACTCAAGAGTTTAATGCAGGTAAACTTTCCATCAAGTGGGAAGGTCCTTATCATATCTCAGAAGTCGTGGGTAAAGGTGCCTATCGGCTCCAAACCCTCGACGGTCGAAATATCCCACGTAGCTGGAATGCAACGCATCTGAAAAGGTATTTCTTCTAAATCCTTTTCCTTCTTTCATATTCATCACGACGATTACTGACTTAAGCATCGGAGGGTCGTTGGCTAGCCAACGACCAACCTCTGACATTGCTTTATCGCAGGATCGCACGACATAAGTTACTATGTCTATCATACGACTTCAGTAAAATCATACGATATAAACAATCAGTTTTATTAGATGACTCGATTGTATAACTACAGGAACATATGATTCAAGTTCATCGTGTGATCAAATCACACGATCATAAGGTCTAGCGACCCCACAAGCTAAGTTCTTTAACTTAGAAAAATTTCATGTTCTGAATGAATGCTTTGATCGCATGCGCTTGTGTTTGCTTATACGATTCAAAAAGAATTATGACTTACGTTCTAATCGTTGTATTACAATGGATGCCCAAGTCGCACGACTTCTTGTTCATTTTTGTACTTAATGAATTTTTACAGTTGACATTACATTTGTCCATGACATGTATGAGTCGACATAATACTCAGGTTCAATAGAAAGATAAAATTTTCACTGACTATCGAAACTTACAACTAGCTAAAAATGCTAGACACAACGTAACATAGGTCTCTAACGACCGTATCGGCTCGAATGCCAGATCATAGGTCTCTAGCGACCGTATCGGCTGTAAGCGCCAGATCATAGGTCTATAACGACCGTATCGGCTCGAGCACCAGATCATAGGTCTCTAGCGACCGTATCGGCTGTAAGCGCCATATCATAGGTCTATAACGACCGTATCGGCTCGAGCGCCAGATCATAGGTCTATAACGACCGTATCGGCTCGAACGCCAGATCATAGGTCTTTAACGACCATATCGGCTCTAAACGCCAGATCACAAGTCTATAACGACAGTATCGGCTCGGAACGCCAGATCAAAAGTCTATAACGACCGTATCGGCTCGGAACGCCAGAACATAAGTCTTTAATGAATGTATCACAAGATCCTTAAATTTTATCTTGGTTCGATCATCTTATGATCGCCGCCAAGCTTTATTTCGAACCAATCGTCTTACGATTGACTCCTGACCCATACGTCTCATTTTGATCGTCTTACGATCACCGTCAGTTCCTTACGTTTTAAGGTCGTCTTACGACCGTCATATGAACACCACAAGTATCTTGCACATTAAAAATCATCTTTCGATCGTCGCAACTTACTTAACACCATCGACTGATCACGCGATTCTAGCTGACCAAGCCAATTTTCTTCTAAATGATCCAATTAGCAAAAGTGACACGTCTCCGTAGAAACACATTGGTACGAGATCTGAAATTTAAATGGCTTTGAAATTCAAATCTCGGGGGGCTAACTGTTTGGGTAAAAAATCACACCATCGACCGACGTGGGAAATTCCCTCGACATGACCCATGGACATTGATTACCCTAATCTACAACAGTCATACCCCCGACCGACAAGGATAATACCTATTATTGTCATATCCCCGACATACGTTAATAACCACGATAATTAGTTATTAAAAGACACATTGCGTCAATAGTCATTCAAGATGGTGTCTTTACATCTCGTGATCGCACGTCACTTATCGCATGTTACACGTGTCGCATGTTACATGTCGCTAGTCTCATGTCGCCAGTTACGACTTGTCGGTCTTACGTCGTCAGTCTCCTGTCGACGGTCTTATATCGCTCTGGTCCTGCGACAACATTGTCCTGACCTACTGGTCTTACGACCCGATCCTCCGACATCATCCTAGTCTTACGACATTTTTATAAGACCATTCCTATACTAAGATATGGTCTTACGAGACATTTACAGTCATATACATGGTCTTATATTCTGGCTACGGTCGTATGCTCCGTAAGACCAACGTCCAGAACTTAAGACGGTCTTATGATTACACTAACTATCAATGGTCGACAGCCGTTTCTTTTGTTCATTAATACAGGTCTACAAACCATTATGATACAACGGTCAATAACGGTCGAGCCCTTAATGACATTAAAGACTCGACAGTGGTTACAAAACCAATCATCAAAGCGCATTTAATGTCGACAGCAGTTACAAGACCAACCATTAAAGCTTATCAATGACCATCAAAACCTATATAAAGGCTGCTCCACCTTCAAGCAAAGGGAGAACAGACAGAGCTACTTACACCCACTTCTATATTTTTCTCTCAAACAGCAAGGCATTCTGACACGCAAGTATCGTACGACGACAGTTCGAACCACTCGACAACGACAGTTCGGACCACACGACGGTAGCTTATTTCGCACGTTTAACACACGACGCACACTTTTTACACACGACTAAGTGTATTTTTACTTCATTTGTAACCTATTGTACACATGTCATCTGTAACACAAGGACTTTCGCCCCTGTTTTGTTGGTCCCGAAGGGCTATACAAGTTTGTAGAAGGGGGGGGGGGGTTGAATACAAACACACGTTTTTACTTTCTAAATTGTTTATTGATAAATCATTAACAATTTACAACTTGTTGTGGAACAAGATAAGGAATAAATCCTTATCTAAACAAGTTGGAACACTAAGTTTTCTTGCACTAAGAAAGAGAAGGAAAATACTAATAATAACCTATCTCAAGATAAGAAGATGACTTGACCAGAGTTAGCAAGTGCTTCAAGAATGAAGCTGGAGTTCTTCTTATATACTGCATGCATTTAATGCATGGCAGTTTATACTTTACACGTGGCAGCAGCTCATTGGTTGTTGGGTCTGACTTTAGTAGACAACCTTAGTAGCCGCATGTTTGAACAGTGTAGTATCAGAGTGGTTGTACGATTTCAGACAACAAGGAGGTTCTTTTCTGAAATATCGTACGGAGTCGTGCAAGGGTGGTTAAGACAAAAGTACTTTGTATGATGGACTTCATGATCAGCTTTTGTTGAATCAGAGCTTTATCATTCTATATCAGTGAATGACAAAGTTCTGCGATAGCTGAAGTCTTGTACTTGATACTTCACGTTGAGTGGACAAATCTGAGTCTTCGCTGATCCGCACCAGTTTATTAGGAGACTTGTCGCTGGTTTTTGAGCTTGATCTTCGACTTCATCGTAGAACCTATGTTGAAGTGAAACTTGTCTTTAGGGATCATAAGTAAACAACTAACTTATCAGCGATCACCATAAGGACTGAACAGGCTCAGAGCATTATGGTGAACAGTGTTCGCTGAATGTTTAATCTAAAGAACAAGAGTTCCTATCAGCGGTACTGAATTAGTCTTAGTACATCAGCGATACTGAAACTCTAATACATATTGTTTACTTACAATTTTCACTAAGTGTTTAAGAGAGGGTCATTATCAAATCACTGAGGGTTTGGATCAACAATCTCCTCCTATTTGATTATGACATAGCAACAGAGAAAATTGTTATTCTATGAAAACGTAAGGATAAAAAGAACTCAAAAATATTTGTCTCTTTTACTGTTTTCGGGGATCTTTTCTGTACTGATGGAGTAAAGTACTATCGCTGAAATCTTTCTTTAAACTTTGTATAAGATTACAAAGGGAAGTAGAAAAATCATAAGTACAAGAGAAATAATTTACAAGTACAAAAGAATAACTGATAAAATAGAAGAATGGGGCGATCCTATCAGCTTATAGAGGTTCTTCCTTGATGAGAAGTTCATCAAGGGTCTGGGTTGTAGGGATCTTCCAGTCAGGGACTTTTTCTCCCTGATTTCTTCTTTCTTGGGCTTCCTTGAAGATCAGCGGCTTCATGAAGTGTCCGAGAAGGTCTTGTCTGAACTCACACCAGTATATGAGATCTTTGAGCTGTTCGATTGGAGTGATTGGTAGCTCAGCGATACGTTGAAAACATTCTCGTCCCTCGTAGTCACGAAAGAATATACCATAAGGATTACTTATGACTTTACCAGGGATGAAACGTTCACCGGGTGGCAGAGATATGTCAAGGGCAGATAGATCAGGGTCAGGACCAAGCACTTCAGCGTGAGAGAAACCAATACTAGTTTCATTTAGTATGGGAGGACCTGAATCTGATTCTTGTAGCTTCTTCTTTGCAGAGGCCCTTTTTCTTTTCACTTTAAGAGTAGTAGGAGGAGGAATATCCACAACAGATGAGACCAAGTCGATCTGTCGATTTATAAGTTTCTCAACATGATCCTTGTACTTTGAACGTGATTGCTGAATGGCTATCCTCATCTCCAACCATTTAGAGAGACCATACCTTGTGACGGCTTCAGCACCAAAGGTTTCAGTTTGGCCATTCTCTCTGAACAATTGGATATCAACAATAGGTACTCCGATAGTTGTTCTTCTAGAGATGTGTACCTTATTGATCCTCGCTGGACGATATCTGAAGTGTACCTTCTCTTTACACCATTTAGGGGTGGATTGAGATACTTCAGTTTTCTTCTCGACAATCTTTCGAGCATCTTCCCAAAGCTGACGTTGGACTTGAATGGGAATTCGTTTCAGCTTGGGGTCTTCGATTGATTCTTGGACGAGCTGGATGGCGAGAGCCTTGTCTTTTTCTTCAGCTTCCTTTTTATCAACGATTAAACGTTCAGCCCTGAGGTGATCAGCGTATTCTTGCCTTGAGATTTTGAATTTGGGAGTAGCAACTTTAGCACTAGGCAAGACGATTCGCTGAGCCTCAAGCTTCTTAATCATCTCTTCTCTTCTTCTCTGATCCTCTTCACTTGGTTTTTGAGGAACCAAGGAAGGTCTGCGTGTATGAGACAGCGTCTGTTCTTCAGGTTCATCAGTCTCGGTGATTAAATCCAAGACTGGGATTATTTCTTCAGCAGCAGCTGGTTGTACTTCAGAATCCTCAAGCAAGAGAGAGGACTAGCTGAAACACAGCGATCTTACGAATAAGAACTTGGGTAGAACAGAGAAAAGAAATGGGTTTAAGTGTATAGGCTTTTTGTGGAGAGTAGAGCTGATAATGTGTATAGATAGAGGAGGGATGCAGTGTAAGGAAGTAAGATGTAGTGTACCTGACGAACTGGCTTTTGAAGCAAGATCATCAGATTTTCATCGTCTTCAGCGACACCTTTTCCTTTGCCCTTGTCAGCTTCAGACGCTGAAGGCTTTGTCATGGTCCGCTCCCCTGAAGGTTCGTTTATCGAAATCCCTTTGAGTGTTTTAGTATTCTGAACAGGCTTGACGATAAAGGAGTCATCATCATCATCATCGTCATCAATACCCTTATCAATGGATGATGGTTCATCGTCAGATAAGTCGACATCTTAATCGTCTTCAGCTTCAGATTCAGATTCTTCAACAGCTTCTTCGAGTTGCTCCCCCTCAGATATATAGGTAAGGTTCTCGGTTCCCTCAGGGTTTTCATCTCCCTGAGGTCCAGCAGTTGTTTCTTCATTTGTCTTCTCCCCCTCTTCAGTAAAGAGAAGGTCTTCAGTCTTCTCCCCCTCGATAGATTCATCATGGGGAAGGTCTTCAGAGTTCTCCCCCCCCCCCCTTCCTCATGATGAGTGGGGGAGGAATGCGATGACTCAGCAGATGGTGTTGGTTCCCTGTCTTCTTGGCCAGGGAATCCGACATAATTTTCAATCTCCCCTAATCTGGCTTCCAGACCAGTTATAGAAGGATTGATCTTGAGAAGTTCAGCTCGATCTGCCGGAGTAAAATGCGAAGGTGCAGGGAAGGGGCGGTCATGTGATTCAGGATCTGTTGTACCATCGTCTTCACTGAACTTGCGTCAGTCTTTACTGAACTCACGTCAGTCTTTACAGCGGACACCTCTCCCTGAAGAGTACTAACTGATGTCTTCAGCGTTATGACCTCGCTGGACATGGTTTTAACTCTTAAGGACAGAGAGTTGTAGTCGGTGTAGCTATCAGCAAGAACTTTGGCAAAGTCACCGATAGTACTATCAACCTTCTCCAGATCAGATTTAGAGGCATTCTGTTCAACCACTTTTGTCAGCTTGTTGAGATTCTCTCCATCGTTTGTTACAGCTGAAGAGTTGTCTAAGAGAGTAGTGGTGAGACATGTCAGCTTTGTATCCATGTTCTTCAGAGACGCGTTGATGTCTCCTAAATTAGGACTTGTAACAGATAAGTACTTATGAACAAAGGTAAGCTCGGAAGTTTGGGGTTTAGTTATAGTGTATATGGGTTGGTGTATACCTGCAGGAGGGCTGGTGAAGTCGTCAAAACTTTTGTGTCCTGAAAAAAGTTCCATGTCGTCAGCTAGAGTGCGTGTACGCATGGACATTCCTGCAGGTCCTGCATCCATCATTCCTTGAAAAGTATCAGCTTTAGCTTCTGGAAGAATGACGGGTGCTCCAGTGATCGTGGTGAAAACTGGATTAGAGTCCAATGGAGTAGAGAGAGAAGCGAAGGTTGAGAAGGTTTGATGTGGAGCTGATTCAGTGTTGGATCCACTGAGAATCACTTCTTCAGTCCTATGAGAGACTGAAGGAGGTTGGGTCGATTCCAAGTTTATAACTTCAGCGTTTAGAGACGCTGAAGCTGGGATGGAAGGGGTGGTTTGTTCAGCTGTGGCAGAGCGTACCACTGAACTTTCCATCAACTCTTCAAGATGAGTTGAGGAGTCTTCAGCATGAGATTGCTGGGGGGGTTGCTCCTTGGTTTTCTTAGTCTTTTTGGAACCAAGTTGGGTAGTAGATTGTTTCCTTTTTCTAGAAGGAGTGGAGGTAGCAGTTGGGGTATCAGCGGTGGGGATTTCCACTGAATGATCCGCAGAAGTAGAAGAAGGGGGATTGAGAATAGATAAGAGAGTAGAGAGACGTACCTCGTTTGGCATTGGCTTGAAGTCGAGTACCTTAGGGCCAATCTGAGAGAGTTTCAGGTCTCCTACTTTTGGGTAGTTATCCTTAAGGTCGGTTTGGAAGATGGCGCTGAGGAATCTTGGGTATGGAACCCATGGTGGTCGATCAGCAGCAGAGTCTACTCTGAGCACAAGATCATCGTAGATTATCGAGGCCCAGTCAACATGAAGACCCTTCAGCAATGCATAGCCCATGGCTTGCTGAGGTTGAGCGGCTTGATCAGAGGAGCCGGTATTTGCAGTCATGCAACTTATCAAGTGTGCGAAGATGAAGTTCATCTCGCTGGGCATTTTGGATTTCTTGATGAGGGTCATCTTCTTCTCAGGCTTCTTGTCCCTCCCTGTTTCCCATACATAACCCATTGCATCAAAGAATGCAGTGATGGCTTCCCTATCAGCATGTTTCTTGTGGTCAGGGAGAGAAACAAAGGGTTTTTCTTTTGTGGCGATGGGAAGGCTCAGTGCTTTTCGGATAATGGCAGGGGTGATTTTTATGGTGCCAAAATCAGTGTCACAGAGGATGCAATCGATTTTCTTCGTGGGGTCTTTGGTCGGTGTGAGCTGAGTGTGTCTGGCAGAATATCAGAACTGAGATAATAGTAAATGATGAGCAGGGGGTGTTATGGTCAAGGTTGTAGAGAGGCAACAGGTTTTCAAAAAATTCACAGCATCATTCAGATGTGTGACTTGCTTTCGAGGAGGAAACTCGAAAAGCGCATATGTGTGACTTGTCCAATCGAGTTCCTCAAGCGTGAACTTGACCTGGGGAACCTTGGTGATTTCCAGTTCCTCAGCAGCAGCAGTGTTCTCAGCAGTAGGAATATCAGTAGATGCCATTGCTGTATTATCAGTTCAACCAAAGATATAACAAATAAGAATAATCTTAATGTGGAAAGATTTTCCAATAAGATGGTTCGAATTTTTTCCATTTCATTCAGACAAAAATGTCTTAATGAAGATTAGGGTTTTCTAATTTTTCAAAAAGAAATGCAAACCCAATAAAAAGTCTTGTTTTCCAGTTTCCTTTGAGGATTATGATTCTGGAAAGACGTATGAATAACAAGTTTAAGATATTTGCGATTAAACATGAAGAACAACCATGAAAGGTTGTATTCATAAAACCATGAAAGAAATGATTTCATTTTTGAAAAAGTTCTTTTGTTTGATCTTGTAAAAACAATGAGAAGATCATTAACAAGTTTTAAGAAACAGGTAAATAAAAGAAATATTAACCTGGTTCATTGAAGAAGAAGAAGATGAACAGTTCTTGAAAACTTGAGAGCAAAAATGCAACAATAGTTTTCTTGAGGAAGATGTTGTTCGCGTAAAGGAAAAATATAAACCCAAAATGTGTTTATATAGTGAGATTAGAGAGAGAGAAAAACTAGAGCGGGAAAGTTTTTCATCATGACACGGACACGTGTTTGGATTTGATTGGCTGGTAAATGAAACGTGCAAACGTGTTTCAGAAAGAAGACGTGTCAGGGCTTATCCGTTTCATGACGTCACAGATGTCCTTTCATATTTTAGGATGTCTCTGAGGTTTTGAAAGCTCAGGGACACTTTTGAAAACATGAAGCACTGAATAGAAATATCAGTGTTGGTTTAAGAAATTTCAAAGTATCGCTGATTAAGGAAGAGATATTCAGCGATGCAATTTGTCTTGAAATCTTGCATTTACATACGATTGTCAGTGAGAGAAAAACATACCTTGATATCAGCGAATCAAGTTTATTCAGAGAGAAAATGATAGAATGGGTTATATAAGTTGATTTTATCCTATCGCTGATCTAATGTGAACCGCTGAAGATTTTACTCTTCAAAGTTCAGCATTCCAAGCTCGCTGATGAGAAAGTTGAATCTTGTCTCATCAAGAGGTTTGGTGAACAGATCAGCTAACTGATAGTCAGTTGGGATAAAATGAAGTTCTAAATCACCATTCATCACATGATCTCTGATAAAATGATACCTGATTTCGATGTGTTTTGTCTTTGAGTGTAGCACTGGATTGTTGGCTATAGCGATGACACTTATGTTTTCGCAATATATTGGAATTTTCGAGAGCTGTAGGTCATAGTCCAGTAGTTGATTTCTCATCCACAAGACCTGAGAACAACAGCTTCCAGCGGCTACATACTCAGCTTTAGCAGTTGAGGTGGACACTGAGTTTTGCTTTTTACTTGTCCAACTCACCAGCTTTCCACCCAGGAGCTGACAGCCTCCTGTGGTGCTTTTCCTATCCAATTTGCAACCTGCAAAATCACTATCTGAATAGGCGATTAGATCAAACCCTGAGTCTTTGGGATACCAAAGACCTAGGTTCATAGTACCCTTAAGGTAACGAAAGATTCGCTTTACAGCGATCATATGAGATTCCTTAGGTTCAGCTTGATATCGTGCATACAAACAGGTTGCATACATAATATCGGGTCGGCTAGCTGGAAGATACAAGAGAGAGCCGATCATCCCACGGTACAGCGTGACATTAACAGGTATTCCATTTGAATCCTTGTTTAGTGTCAGCGGAGGTGCCATAGGGGTTTTCATAGCTGAACTCTGAGTTAAATCGAATTTCTTCAGCATATCTTTTGTTAGCTTCAATCTTCCTAATCATAGAAATATTTAGAAGTAGTGAAAATTAGGCTAAGTGAAGAAGAGCCTCTTACAGAGGCTCTGCCGAACTTTCCGAGAGATCAGAGTCAAGAAGCCACAGAAGCAACAGAGACGTCCTATAGAACCTCTGTTGAACTTAAAGAAGACTCAAGACTCGGAAACAAAAGAAGACTGCTCTACGAAGAACCAAACCGCAGAGCCTCTGTGACACTTCACAGAGCCTCTGTGGTCTTCAACAAAGACTTCAATGATATTATTATTATCTTGCTACTATTCCAGAACCCGTTCGTCAACTTGCATGGCAACATACCCTTTCCAACTTCGACGTGTCAAACTCTGATTGGGTTCAATAGGGATTAGTACATAATAGACGTCTGTTGCATTAAATGCAATACATCACGTCTGACTGTTCATGCCATCCTTGCAACTATTCACGACATCCGTTCTACTATTCATACGTACCTTTTGAATAGTAGCATATGCTTTATGGTCCCCTTTAGAGTAATATATAAGGAAGACTCATGTTGAGTTCTTCCTTACAACACTTCAATCGAACATCAAGAACACAAAAGCTTATTCAACTTAAAAGTCATATCTGTTTTAAAGCTTTTCTTACTCACGGTTCATAAACCTGTTCATGATATATATATTCAGTAAACTTTGAGATATAATATTATGTTCACTGTTTATTTATATTTTGCTCTAAATCTATCAAACTTATCTGTTAGTTCTTTAAATACGCTTCCGCATCAAACATTAACTTGAACTAATAGATATGATAATCTTGTTTAAAGCAAAACGGGAACCAACAATTGGTATCAGAGCAAAGCTTGATTTTCAATATCAAGTGATCCTCGTTTTACAACTTTTATTTGATAGATTATTTTCTTTCTCTTCATCACCATATTTCTGGATATTAGTTGTACCCAGAAAACCTTCCAGATCTTCATACTTAGAAATCCTCCATCAGATTATCCTTTCCTCAATATGACAAATACAAATAACTTTTTTACTGCTGGCTCACTAACCAAACCTCCTACTCTTCTTAGAGATGAGTATCCTCAATGGAAGATAAGAATGATTCATTTCTTTGAGGGTACTGAAAAAACTCTCAAACAATATCTTTACAATCTTCCTCCAGTTCCTATGATAACTATGCCACGTGTACCAGCTACTGCTGAATCTGCTGAAATCCCTGAACATCAAAAACCTAAGCCAAGAGAAGAATGGTCAAATGAAGATAAGGCAGAAGATGAAGTTGCGCAGAAAACAAAAAGAATACTGATCATGGCTATCCCCAACGAAATTTTTCAATCCTTAGATGCATGCGAAACAGCGCACGATCTCTGGAAAGAATTATAAAGACAGTTGGAAGGGGGTGCTAAAACACAAAAGAACCGAAGGGCACAATACATAAACGAGTATCATGCCTTCAGAGCTTCTGCAACAGAATCTCTGCAAACAACATATGATCGGTTCAACTCTCTCATAAACAAATGCAGAAAGTCTGGTATTCACAGAACCACGGAAGAAAATAACGTCATGTTTCTAAAGAGCCTGAACAATGAGTGGCTTCAGCTGTCTATGTCATTACAAACAAATCAAGATCTAGACTCATGGACACTCTCTGATCTCTATGGAACACTAGCCGCACAAGAGCCTCAAATAGCTCAAGCTAAAACACTAACCATTGTACCATACGCATTGGTTAGTAAATCTACAGAGGCTACGGACAGACCAAGAAATGAGAGATCTACAGAGGAGAAAAAGAAGGAGAAAAAGAAGATAGTAATGGTTGATAGCGAAGGAGATGAGCTGATAGAGGAAGAAATAACTCTTGCGTCATTAGCTAAATCAATGGCTCTATTGACAAGAGAGTTTAGAAATAACCAAAGGAATTCTGGAAGAAGAGAAGAATCAAGTGACCGACAGAGGTCAGACTACAGAAGTGATGACCAACAGAGGTAGAGCGACAGAAGCTACAAAGGAAATGACCGACAGAGATCAAATGACAAAGTAGGCCACACACAAGAATGCTACAAATGTGGTAAGCCTGGTCATTACGCAAACGAATGCCGAACAGAGAAAGGTGGAGACCAACAGAAGTCCGAAGATCGAACTGGAAACACCTCCCAAGGTTGTTTCAACTGCGGAAAGCCAGGTCATTTCGCACAAGAATGCAGAAGTAGACAAAAGCGCCCACAGAAGGACTCAACTTTTTACAAAAAGAAGGCTGAGTATTATGCGCAAAAATCCCTAATGGCGAGCAAAGGGCATTCTGAGGCAAACAAAGAAGACTTCGAGTCAGACTCTACCTCTGATGATGAATTTCCCACAAATGCCCTGTTCTGTGGCATGGCAGAAGTTAACTCCGGCACTGACAATGAGGTATCCATTTCAAACTCTACCTCAAGTACTAATTCTGTAGATGATGATTTATTTAAACTTAACATTGAACTGAAAGATATAATTGAAAGCATTCAGAAAAAGCTGACCTTTAATGAGAGAGAAGTAAGGCTTCTCACTCAAGAAAAAGCCAAAATCTTTGAAGAAAAAAAAAGTCGAAAAATATTGGAGCAAAAATATAGATCCTTTAAAAAGGCAAATTTCTGATTTAACCTATGCTTTAAAAATCAAAACAAAAGAACTTTCAGTTTCAAGAAGTGAAACTACAGACATAAGAGCTCTCAAATAATACTTTCAAAAAGAAAGAGAGGTACTTTGGCAAGATCTTTTAAGAAGAGAAGTTTTACTTAAAAACTATAAAGATGCACAGAAGGTGTATGAAAAGGTAAACTATCAAATAGCAAGACGAGGTATAGGGTACAGTGATATTACCTTAGGAGTTGAAAATAAACGACTAAAACCTCTGTCCTCTCTATTTGTTTTGGGAAAAACTAACAAACCATACTTTCCAAACTTACTCTCTGTAAGTAAAAGGGTTAAAATCTCTGCAGAACCTCACTTGAGGAAACATACAAAGATGATCAATGTGTGGTTTGAAAACACAGATTCATCATCTTCAACCTCTGTCAATAGAGGAATCAAACCAAAGAAATATCTGAAAACACAAGATCAAATTGGTATCTTTAAGTTTGGTAAACCAGAGACTCAAACACAGGTCGCTTTTGTCTGTATGATAAATGTCGAAAAGAAATTGTCAGCAGAAGCTCCTGAGTTTAAACCCATCTTTTCAGAAGAAAAACTTGAAGAATCTATTGAAAAAATAATTTTGGAAGTTTTGAAATCAAATGTTTTAGAAAATCTCTGTTCATCTTCTATAGATCAAAAACTCGCTGAAGAGATCTCATCAGAAACCTCTACCATCTATGAAAGTTTTTCTACAGAGGAAGAAAGCTCGTATGATACATGCTCAGAAAATCCAGCCTCTATCGAAAGAAATGACTCAACCTCTGCATATGAGGACGATTCATCCTCTGACGACTCAGAGACTGATTTCAAATCAGGGATAATTCACTGTGACACAGAGGATGTCAAATTCTCCTCTGAAGTTCTTAACAGAACAATTTCTCCAAAAGAGAAAATCACAGAGATACCTATCCGTCCAGATTTTCTCAAAATGTGTATACAAGTCAAAACCTCTACAGAGCTTGAAAATCTGAAAAAGGCCTCTGAAAACCCTAAAAGCTTCAAATTTTCAAAACCTTTAAGGAAAATTAAAGAAAATCCAACTTGGCAACAAAAGGGAAAATGGACTGAAGCTAACAAATATTTTTCCTCTGTGACAGTGAAGAAAGATGTTCACCACAGAAGAAAGTCACAGAAGGCAGGAACTAAACAAGACTTTTGCAAACAACATTCTAGTATTCATAGATCTTCTTGTAATAGGAAATCTAATGTAAAGAAAGAGTGTAATGTCTCTGTGGCTCAGTTCAAAGAATTCAATGAAAAGTTCAAACAAATCACATCTCATATTCAATACTGTCATTGTTTTGATCTTATGTTTAAATTGAATAAACACTTCTCAAGTCCAGATTGCTTTCTCACCACTGAAATTCGAAAGTCAGAACCAAAAGAGAAACAATCTGATTCTTCTACAAAAGATAAAATGTATTTCAAGAATGCTAAGGCAAACTTGAAAAATTCTAACAATATTGGACCCATGTGGATATGGGTACCTACATCTCTGTGATTATCTTACAAAAGCAACATGTGCCAATTTGGTATCTTGAATCCGGATGCTCAAGGCACATGACTGGCAACAGAAGATTACTATCCACATACAAAGAAACACACGATGGTGGATCTGTAACTTTTGGAGACAACATGAAGGGACACATCAAAGGCTATGGAGTCATACAGAAAGAAAATGTCTCTGTATACAAAGTTGCATATGTGAATGGCCTCAAACACAACCTACTAAGCGTAAGTCAACTCTGTGATACAGGATTCGATGTGTTATTCAAAAGAACTTTCTGCTCTCTACAGAGTGAAAACACAGGAATGGAACTTCTGCGAGCTGAAAGAAGAGGTGATCTATACCTAATGAATTTTACTTCAAAATCCAAGGACAAAGTTTGCCTAGTAGCCTGCAAAAGTGAAGAAGCTTGGTTATAGCACAACAGGTTCTGTCACTTAAACTTTCACACCTTGGATAAACTAGTAAAACTCAATCTAGTTAAAGGTTTGCAAAATGTTAAATTCAATAAGGATCACTTGTGTTCGGCCTGTGAAATGGGAAAACACAGAAGGGCTTCTCACAAAGGCAAAACAGATGTGTCTTGCACTAGGCCTCTGTACATGCTTCATGTCGACCTCTGCGGTCCCATTGCTATACAGAGCCTAGGAGGCAAGAAATACATACTTATCCTAATTGATGAGTATTCACGTTTCACATGGGTTGAATTCATTAGAAAGAAATCAGATGTTCCAATTATATTGATAAATCTAATGAAAAGAATTCAAGTTCTTTATGACTGCAGAATACAGAAGTTAAGAAGTGACAATGGCACAGAATTTAAAAACTGTGTCATTGAAGCATATCTTTCTACAGAAGGAATATCACAGAACTTCTCTGCCGCTCGCACTCCACAACAGAACGGTGTAGTCGAAAGAAAGAATCGAACACTTGTGGAGGCTGCAAGAACTATGCTATCAGCATGCGGATTATCAATAAACTTTTGGGCAGAAGCAATTTCTACTGCATGTTATACACAGAATCGTTCAACCATTGTGAAAAGACACCTCAAGACGCCTTACGAATTGCTTCACAAAAGGAGGCCAAACATCAAGTTTTTCCATGTATTCGGATGCAAATGCTTTGTTTTAAACGACAGAGATTCAAGAGGAAAATTTGACATAAAAGCTGATGAAGGCAAATTCATTGGATACTCTGCCACTTCCAAAGCCTACAGAACATTCCTTACCAAGTCTCGCAATATTGTAGAAAGCATCAATGTTTCTTTTGATGATTCATTCCAAATCACTTCTGAGCAAATCAGTTCAGAACTCGGAATTAAAGGGAAATCCTCTGACATCTCAAGAACAAAAGAAGATTTGGATCTTCTATTTTTGGAGATGTTCCACAATGACATTGATCCTTCTGTTGGAACTATTAGAGTTTCTGAAGAACCATCCTCTGTCGGACAAAATCCTACAGGTATGACTCTAACTGGTCCAAATAATGCTTCATCTTCTTCTATAAATACTACAGATGCAATTGTCGAAGCAGAAGAAAGTGCAAAAGATGAAACATCAAGAAAAACGACCACAGAAGCTGCACAAACCACAGAAGAACCAATTACAGAGGAAATCGAGGACCAAGACTATACGTCCTCAGAGGAACAAACTCCACCACCACTCATACCAATCATACCACAAACGGTAGAATCAACTACCAAGGCACGAAGAACGACAGAGGCTACACAAGAAGAAACACAAGAAGCCTCTGAAGAAAGTTTGGATGACATTGATGATCATCTTCCACGCACAACACAATGGACAAAAAGTCATCCGCAAAGCCAAATAATTGGAGAACCTTCTGACCCAATAAAAACAAGATCTGCCACTGCTAATTTTTGTTTCTTTACAAATTTTATTAGTGTGATAGAACCAAAGAAGATTTCTGAAGCTCTAGATGACCCAAACTGGGTAGACGCCATGCAAGACGAACTTCTGCAGTTTGAGCGTAACCGAGTATGGACTTTAGTACCTCTGCCAAGAGGGAAACAGGCCATTGGGACTAAATGGGTCTACAGAAATAAGAAGGATGAAGATGGAGTGGTCATCAGAAACAAAGTAAGATTAGTAGCAAAGGGATATAGACAAGAAGAAGGCATAGACTACGATGAGACGTTTGCCCCTGTTGCACGGCTCGAAGCAATAAGAATATTCTTAGCCTTCGCAGCCCACAGAGGTTTTAAAGTCTATCAGATGGACGTAAAATCAGCTTTTCTCAACGGCGAAATCCAAGAAGAGGTTTACGTAAATCAGCCACCAGGGTTTGAAAGCTCAAATTTCCAAGACATGTATACTACCTTGAAAAAGCTCTATATGGACTGAAACAGGCTCCAAGAGCATGGTATGAACGACTTTCTACCTTTCTTCTAGTCAATGGCTACAACAGAGGTACAACAGATACTACCTTATTCTATAAACATAAAAATAGTGAGATAATGCTTGTACAAATCTATGTGGATGACATAATTTTTGGGTCTACTAATTCAGAAGAGTGTAAAAGATTTGAAAAACTAATGCAGAGTGAGTTTGAAATGAGTATGATGGGAGAATTAACATTCTTCCTTGGACTCCAAGTCAAACAATCATCAGAGGGAATTTTTATAAATCAGGCCAAATATGTCTCTGACATTCTTTCCAAATATAGCCTCTCTGATACCTCTGCAATGAAAACTCCAATGGCCACTGGAAATAAGTTATTCTTAGATCCAAATGGTATCTCTGTAGAAAGCACTCTCTACAGAGGCATGATTGGATCTCTGTTATACTTGACAGCAAGCAGACCTGACATTATGCATGCCACGTGTCTTTGTGCACGTTATCAAGCTAATCCAAAGAAATCACATTATGATGCAATAAAGAGAATCTTTAGATACATGAAGGGGACCAAAATTCTTGGTCTCTGGTATCCACAGAACTCTGGTTTTAGTCTTAAAGCTTATACAGATTCAGACTATGGAGGATGCATGCTCGACAGAAAGAGTACCTCTGGGAGTTGTCAATTCCTAGGTAGTAAACTATTCAGTTGGACCTCCAAGAAGCAGAATTGTGTCTCCACATCCACTGCAGAAGCTGAATACGTTGCTGCTGCTAGCTGTTGTTCTCAGGTTCTATGGATGAAGACTCGGCTAAAAGACTACGGACACATCTTATTCAAAATACCCATCTTCTGTGATTCCAAAAGTGCCATTGCTATCTCTGCCAATCCCGTGCAACACTCAAAAACCAAGCATATCGATATAAGGTACCATTTCTTGAAACATCATGTTGAATACGGTACAATCGAAATGCATTTCGTACCAACAGAATATCAACTAGCTGACTTATTCACCAAAGCACTAGACGAGAAAAGATTCAACTTCTTGGTGGGTAAGTTAGGAATGATAAACATGGTATGACAATCTTCTGTAAGTATAGCTTTATCTTCTGTAAATATGTATATATTTCCTTTACCTATTGCTTTGATCAATTTATTTCTGTATGTAAATTCTCTAAGAAAAACTAATTCTTGGAAACTCAGAGCTTCTGTGGGTCAATTCAGAACTTCTGATGACCCTTACAGAACCTCTCGTAAACATGACCTATGCTCAATACAAATCTTATCATTCTTTGATCCAAGCATAGATCAAGGGGGAGCAAAAAGGAAAATTCTTGATCTATAGAAGTTATTAGATCAAGGGGGAGCAAAAAGAAACCCTGAAATAATCTACAGAGATAAATCTTTCAAAGGGAAGCCAAAGAAGAATGTCGATAATTCTCCATCGGCAGAAGTCAGACAAAACTGCCGAGAAAAGAAGAACCAAAAGGTATGTCTCTCGAACAAAAGGTTTTTGGAAAACAGTTTTCTAGGACAAGAATTGTCAAATATGTCCTAAATATACTATGAATAACATTTCAAAAATCAAAAGCTCAAAAAGTTTTACAAAAATCGAATTAGGAGAAATTTAAGGTCATAGAGCTTCTGCTGAGCTCAACAGAGGTTCTGCAAGAAATATGCTCTGTGATCGCAAATTAACCCTCTATCGATCTTTTGGAATGTTATCTCGGAAACCGAAAACACAAACCATGACCTTCTCGAACAAACTGTTTTTCATAACAGTTTTTCTCGGACATAAACTTTCAAATATGTCCGAAAAACATCTCTTAAACCAGATCAAAAATTGGATGATCAGAAAATCTAATAGAATTTTAGTTATGAGATTTTTTCCCTCATAGAGCTTCTGCTGGCCCTCACAGAGCTTCTGTAAGTTCCAACAGAGCCATTAAAAACCTCTGGGAGCAAATTTCTTGACTAAAAATCCTATTTGATCCTCTCCAATATCTCTACAAACATTTTGGTTAAAAGAAGAGCCCACAGAAGTCAAGATAACAATGAGATATATGAGAGATAAACATCAAGCTTTTTCAAGATCACAGAACTTCTGTAATCCACAGAGCTTCTGTCAATCTGTTACGTGAGCATTTCTGTAGTGGTAACGGTTACTTTTAACTGAGAGTGAAACTCATATGGCTAAGAAAAACTCCACGCGCCTAGCATTAATGGGCCGCACACGATGTCCTGTCATCCTCTAACAAGGCCTACGTGTCCCATTTTCATTGGGCGTACATGGAACGTTTTCTGTGGAAAGTTGAACCCGCCGTTCTAACTTGAGCACGGATTCCAAATGTTAATCCATTGCCATATATTTTACTCTTTCGATTTCTACCGTTTTACCCTCCTATAAAAACCATGCTTACTCTCTCATAAAATCTTTTACAAACTCTATCTTCTTCTCCGGCGAAACCCTGCAAAAGCTTGCAAAAATCTTATTCTTCAAATCAAATGGCTTCATCTTCTCGAGCTACATCCTCTGAACAGTCTCCGGCGAACTCACCAGAACATTCACCTGCTCATTCTGAACATTCAGAAAACCCCAACCTTGCCCAAAACATTGAACTGGAAGATTCCGGCGATTCAGCAGAATTTGCTCCGACCACACATCTTCAAAACTTCATAGCAAAGGATCATTTTGAGAAGGTACTACCAATCAAATCCAACAACTGCTATTTTGTTCCCTCAACCACTGCTTTCGGCGAAGCCCATGCCATTCTTCTAAACATACTGGAAAATCATTTCCTATTTCCTCTACTCTCAAGAACCCCAAAGAAAATTCCAGTTAGATACTTGAACCAATTTTGGCAAAGTTGCCGATTTGATAAAGACGATTCTCTTATCAAAGGGTACATTTCAAAACCTGACAAGTCTGAGCATCTGGAAATCAAATTCAATA
Source organism: Saussurea involucrata (assembly GCA_033807775.1). NCBI lineage: Eukaryota > Viridiplantae > Streptophyta > Magnoliopsida > Asterales > Asteraceae > Saussurea > Saussurea involucrata. Next base: position 95,401,342 of record CM066327.1, on the reverse strand, counting down.
GAACAATGTTCTCACTTGAATTCAACCTTCCAACAAGGGGACTTCTTGGTTTAAAGAAATATGCAGAGCAACCAACAGACGACGAGCTCTGCCGCTTCGTGGAAATGCTCGGGTACAATACACAACTACGGAAGAGAAATGACTTCCGCAGAGGCAGATTACCACCTCTGTGGAATACCTTGTTTTCTATTCTTAACAGGTGCCTGACAGGGAAGATAGGCAGCATTGACCAGAGCTCACATCAGATTTTGACCATCATGTATGGAGTTTACTATGATCTCCCACTGGATTACTCGTCCATAATGATGCAAGAAATTATCAACACAATCGACAGAAAGAATAACACCAGAAGGGTCAAAGAGAACGATCCCAACTTTCTACCACCTCTGCAATCCAAAGAATATTGGGAGTACTGTTCGAACCTCTGTTACTAATACAAAAATGGCCAATGGAAGGGCCAATTCCCAAACAGTTTCCCATGAACAAAAATACCCCCACTGATCACTTAGATGGCTACTCATACTGCAGACCTCTGTCAAAGAAACTTCTGAAGTATGCCTCGAATAAAACCCTTGTGAAAGAATATATACGCGATCATAGAACTCCAAAACCGAGTTCTAAGACACCCCCGCGTCTAGGTGTCCCCCGAGGAACAATGACTGCAGAACCTCTTTCCACTCAAGCAGAAAAGGATCACAAATTAGCAAAACACTTGGCTATTCAACTTAGCTTCATAGCCAAACGTGCAGAACTTCTGGGAAAGAAATCTTCTTCAAAAACCTCTGCATCTACTCCAAAAGCAAAGAAGAGAAAAACTGCAGAAGGAACCTCCACAAGCGCTGCAGAAGATCAACCCTCACCTCCTCATGCCACAGAAATCGGCTCCTCTGCTCCTCCCTCTTCTCCAAAACAGAAGAAGAAAAGAAAATCGAAAACTATAGAGGAAGGGGCACCAAAACCCAAGAAAAGGAAAACCAAAAGGAAACATGGTAAATCACTTGATAAATTGGTTACCATTGGAGAGGAAACTGCAGAAGAGGAAACTACAGAAGAAGCCGCAAAAGAAAGAACTGCAGAAGAAGATGCTGAAGAAGAAATGGCAACAGAGGAATATCAATCACCCTATCAATCTCCAGATAGATGTGCTCACCAAGGAGACCTGAACGACTTCTTACAGAACCCTGATATTGCCAACACCCTAAATACAGCAGGGTGGACGGCATAACCTCTCGACCACCACTCTCCAGAAGAACAAGATTTCTCCATTTCTGGCATTGACACACATCTGCAAGAAGATGACACAACACCCAAAGATCAACCAGCCAACACCCCTGTTATTTTACAGAACCCTTTCATTCAAGGATTGGACGTCCACAGAAGGAGTCCAAACCCAGCTTCAGAAGAAATAGATCAAACAGAAGCTGAGTGGAATAGAGGTGAAATTACAGAGGCTTCTGAGAAAATGATAGAAGAAGAAAAAGGAAAAGAGGCAGAAGTTGCACACGAAGAGGGATTCAGAACATGGGAGACAACAGAGGAGATCTTAGAGACAGATTCAGATGAAGAAGAAGCTGTCTGGATACGTAAAGGTCTCTATCATCCACATGTCATGAGATTATACGGATCTCATCAAATGTATGACTTCTTACGACTAGAGCAAGGAACTTCAACAGAACCTAGGGAAGAAGCACCAAGCCGAAGGATAGCTACAGAGGATGAAATGATAGACAATGATGTAGTGCTTGGATGCTTAACAGAGGAAGAAGTAAGAAAAGATGCCTGGATGAATACAGGCACACAACCACAACCAACTCCCAGTGCAACCCACATTTCTAATTCCGCAGGTCTAGCTGCAGAAGGAATTATTGAAAAAGAGCAGCACGGCTCGATCCAAACCCAAACCATCCAGCCAGAAGTCACTCTTTCGACTTCTGCGCCCACAAAAACCGGGGAATCCATTCCTAGGGAGTCTCCTCAAAGAGACTCACCTATTGTTCGTGATCAATCGCCCCAGATCACACTAGAACACCCAACAGAGGAATTCGTTTCCTCTGCCACGCACACATTAGGGCCAAATCTTCTTTCAGAGAGAAGTAGTGAGCACAGAGACGAAGAGACTCTAGACAAGTCTCCTAGTCAACAGAAGGACATTCCAATACCCACCTCTGGAGTGGATTTGGACACTGTTCTTCACAGAACTTCTGTAGAGATTGAAACTCAGGTTTCTTCTCAAGGATCAGAAGGAAATCCTTCCACCCCCATCGTACAAACAAGGGTGAACGAAGGTGTCCCAGGAACAGGGACTCACTCTGGAGACGAATATGTTCCTCCAGAGGTTACACAAGGAACACAAGTATCAAGGGATGAGTTCCAAACCCTTGTCACCTCTGTGAACCAAACAATGAAAGAGTTGCAAAGCTCTTTCAAATCTTTTACAGAGACAACATCGACGGCTATCCTGAAACTAAACACCAAAATGGACAATCTGTCCACAGAGGTGAAATCTGCAATCTCAGCGATGAAGTCTTCTGCCGAAACTACTGCCAAAGCTACAGCTACTTCTGTCGCTCAAGAATTCGGAACAACTGCAACTTTTGCATTCAAGGACTCTGTCAAAAACTTCCTTGAACAAATGAATACGCAATCCAATAGAGCAGAAGGCATTACTCCTGCAGATCTACAGAATGCCCTAACACAAGTACAAGAAGAGGCAATACGCAACACGACAATGATGCAGCCAAAAGACTACATGACCAGAGCCCAGATAACAGAGCTAGGACAGAACGTCATAAACCAGGTCACAGAAGTCATTGTCTCCTTCACAAAAGCAAATGCCAACTTTGTCAAGGATTTCAGAAGAAATGTTGGCAGAATGCGTTTTAAAACAGAGGCGGAGCTTGCGACTCTAATCGGCCTCTGTGATGATATATGTGCGAAGTTGATGGCCGCAGGAGCAGAATTACCAAAGAAAACCAAAGCTTCTTGCAGAGCAGAGGGTATTTCTGATAAGAGTCAGGATGATTCTGATGATGACCATCCTGGTCCATCAGATAATCCTGAGGGGGAGAATATAAGGGAGAAAGCTACGACCAGAGGAATACAAACTCCGCCAATCACAGCAGAACCAATCAGTCAAGCTCCTCCAGAACAAACCCAAGATCAACAACAAAAGCAACATACCACAGAGACAACACCCATCTCTGTGGAATCAAGTCCTGAAGAAACCAATATTCCAGAAGCTGATCAGCATACCACAGAGGCAACAACCACCCCTGTGGTAATCAACATGGAAAAGAGTCCTTCAACAAAATCAACAGACCACAGAGACAACACCCATCTCTGTGGAATCAACTCCTGAAGAAACCAATATTCCAGAAGCTGATCAGAAAACCAAAGAGGCTACAACCCCTGAGGTAATCATTTTGGAAGAAACAGATCAACAAACCAAAGAGAAAACACCCACCTCTGTGGAAACACCCCAAACCATACAAAGAAGAAAGTCGATTGCCACCAAACCAAAGAAAGCAACGACCTCTGCTTCTGATGTTCTGAGGAAAATGCACGACACAATGACTGAACGGATGGCGCAGAGAGAAGAAGAGAGGCACAAGTTCACACTAGCATTCAAAATGGCAAGAAGATTCGATGTCGAAACTTCAACAACAGAAACTGAGCTCATAGAAGAAGTAATCAAAAAACCTCCAACAGAGGTTACAGAGCAACTCAAGCCAACAGAACCATTGCCACAAAAGTCCTCTAAATCACAAATGTCAAAACCTACAGAGGCAATCCCCATCAAACCAACAGAAGTGCCAACCTCCAAACCTACAGAAGCAACAACCTCTGCCCTGCCAAAAGGAAAAGACAAGGGCAAAGGAATACTGACAGAAGAGCCTAAGAAGAAGAAATCATTGCCAAAGCCAACAGAGAAACTAATGAAGAGTGCGTTTGATTCCTTTCAAACTCCAAAACCTGAAGAAGTTGACTGGGCATATGGATTGAAGCCTCTGTCAGACATTCCTCTAACTGGTAGAGCTGCAGAAGTTGTTCAAGAGATGGAAAGTCTCAGAAGAAGAGTACCACAACCGGGTCCAACACATGAAGAGATGGAAGAAGTGGTATACAAATACCTCTATAAACAATCCTTTCAGACCAATTATCCAACAGATCATGTGACAGATCCGAGGATCAGAGAAGAACTTGAGAACATCTTCACAAGGACAAAGCCAAGAACCAAAGCAGATGTCTTCTCAATCCACAAGATCAAAAAGGTAATCTTCTGCAAATTCTCCTTAACAAGAACCTATCCAAAGGTCAGGTACAATCTTTACAAAGTCAGAAGAGAAGACAATTCAGAAACTACCTTCGCTGATGCTGATTTAAGAAATATCAATCCTTATGATCTACCTGACCTTCTGCAATGGACAAAGGACAACTACAACACAGAGGCAAACACCAGAGCCTATCAAGTGTTGAGAAAAGCGATGAGGGAAAAGCTTCTGCTCTACAGCATGATAGATTTCCAACTGGGAAAGGATCTTGGTCTCAAGCATCTGGATTTACGACCACCAGAGGATCGCTGCCCACCGGACGCCGTACCTAACTCAATCATCACAGAACCACGGTTTGGGTTAGTATTTCAAAACCCTCAAGGCGAAACTAAACTATTTGTATGCATGGACTGTCAGAAGTACGCAACAAGTACTCTGAACAAGTTCAGAGCAAGCCTTGTGAAATACAGAGGTACAAAGAAAATGGATAAAGATGCTGCAGATACTATCATCAGAGAGATTGATGCAACAATCCGCCTAAGAGAACTCTGCATCAGCTTCTACAAAGAGATCAGAAGAGTCGGAAGAGACAACAGAAGCTACAACGATTTCAAAGATGCCAAAATCTGATTCTCATACCTTCAATCTCTACAAACCAAGTCAAATTTTATCTTTCATTGTACTCAAATGTAAAATGCCTCTGGCATATTTCTAAATGAAAGAACTTTCGAGGTATTGTTTAACCTCTGTCTTATCTAACTTAGCCTAACTAAATTCAAGTTCAATTTTTTTATTTTTCACTACTTAGGGGGAGATTGTTAGCTTCAATCTTCCTAATCATAGAAATATTTAGAAGTAGTGAAAAATACGCTAAGTGAAGAAAAGCCTCTTACAGAGGCTCTGCCGAACTTTCCGAGAGATCAGAGTCAAGAAGCCACAGAAGCAACAGAGACGTCCTACAGAACCTCTGTTGAACTTAAAGAAGACTCAAGACTCGGAAACAAAAGAAGACTGCTCTACGAAGGACCAAACCGCAGAGCCTCTGTTGTCCTCAACAAAGACTTCAAAGATATTATTAATATCTTGCTACTATTCCAGAACCCGTTCGTGAACTTGCATGGCAACATACCCTGTCCAACTTCGACGTGTCAAACTCTGATTGGATTCAATATGGATTAGTACATAATAGACGTCTGCTGCATTAAATGCAATACAGCACGTCTGACTGTTCATGCCATCCTTGCAACTGTTCACGACATCTGTTCTACTATTCATACGTACCTTTTGAATAGTAGCATATGCTTTATGGTCCCCTTTAGAGTAATATATAAGGAAGACTCATGTTGAGTTCTTCCTTACAACACTTCAATCGAACATCAAGAACACAAAAGCTTATTCACCTTAAAAGTCATATCTGTTTTAAAGCTTTTCTTACTCACGGTTCATAAACCTGTTCATGATATATATATTCAGTAAACTTTGAGATATAATATTCTGTTCACTGTTTATTTATATTTTGCTCTAAATCTATCAAACTTATCTGTTAGTTCTTTAAATACGCTTTCGCATCAAACATTAACTTGAACTAATAGATCTGATAATCTTGTTTAAAGCAAAACGGGAACCAACATCTTTAACATACTTTCCCTGATTAATGAAAGTTCCTTTTTCATTTTGCTTTATCTGAAGACCAAGGAAATATGTTAGCTCACCCATCATGCTCATTTTATACTCTTCTTTCATTCTATCATAGAAACGAGTACAAAGGTCAGGGTTAGTAGAACCAAATATAATGTCATCAACATATATCTGAACAAGAATAATATGACCTTTTACTTTCCTGAAGAATAGAGTCTTATCGATTTTACCACGCTCAAATTTTTCAATATGGAGATAAGTAGAGAGAGTGTCATACCATGCACGAGGAGCTTGTTTTAAGCCATAAAGTGCCTTATCCAGTTTATAAACATAACCTGGACGCTTAGGATCTGAGAATCCTGGAGGTTGTTCCACATAGACTTCTTCATTCAGCTTTCCATTTAGAAATGCTGACTTAACATCCATCTGATATACTTTGAAGTCTTTGTGTACAGCGTAAGCTAAGAATAGACGAATAGATTCTAGTCTTGCTACTGGAGCAAATGTTTTGTCGTAATCTATGCCTTCCTCTTGTCTGTATCCCTGAGCAACAAGTCGAGCCTTGTTGCGGGTTACAGTTCCATGTTCGTCCAACTTGTTTCGATAGACCTATTTAGTGTTTATCACTGTTTTGTTAGTTGGTCTTCGAACAAGTTTCCAAACTTTGTTTCTTTCGAATTCAGTCAGCTCTTCTTGCATGGCGCTGGCCCAGTTTGGATCTTTGAGGGCATCATCTATTTTCTTTGGTTCAATCAGAGAAATAAAGTTAACAAATAAACAAATATTACTTGCACTTCGTCGAGTCTGAACACCAGCGTTTGGATCACCAAGAATTTGATCAATTGGGTGATTTACAGTCCATCGTTGAGCAGGAGCATAAGTCGCTGACTCAAATTGAACTGGAGGAGCTGAAGATGAAGCTTCAGCAACTTCTGGAATATCAGCCAAGAGAGGAGTATGTGCAGATGTCATCTCAATTACTGATTGCTGAGAAGTAGATGGAATGTCTGAGACATTAGGTTCAGCTTCACTATTCTGCATATTTGGGATGATAGTAGGACTATCATCTTCAACTGTATGAGTATGAGGAGTGGAAATATTTTCTGAATCACCAAGATGAGAAAACATCCATTGATTCAGTTCTTCAGTATCAGCAGACGGTTTAGAGTTTGCTGAACGGGATTCGTCAAAAGTGACGTGAATAGTTTCTTCAACAGTTTGTCTTCTTTGATTGAAGACTTTGAAGGCTTTGGAGATTGAAGAATATCCAAGAAAGATTCCATCATCAGCCTTAGGATCAAACTTTCCAAGGGCATATCTGTTATTCTGTATGAAACACTGACATCCAAAGATATGAAGAAAGCTAATTGAAGGCTTTCTCCCATGAAAAAAGTTCATAGGCTGTCTTATTGAATCTTTTGACTATCAGTGACCTGTTTTGCGTAAAACAAGCAGTGTTGACAGCTTCTGCCCAAAACTGAGTAGGCAGGTGAGAATCGCTGAGCATTGAACGTGCAGCTTCAATAATTGTTCTATTTCTTCTTTCAGCGACTCCATTTTGTTGCGGTGTTCTCACTGAAGAAAAGTTGTGAGAAATACCCTTACTCTCAAAGAAGGAATCAAGAGACCTGTTTTTGAATTCAGTCCCATGATCACTCCTTATTGAGCGAACGGTCAAGTTGTTCAAGGTTTCCATCTTCCGAACAAAGGTGATGAGTTCTTCAGGGGTGTCACTCTTAGAACGGAGAAACATTACCCATGTATAGCGAGAGAATTCATCAACTATGACCAGCGTATATTTCTTTCCAGCGATGGATTGTTTGTTAACAGGGCCAAACAAATCCATATGGAGAAGTTGTAGAGGAGATGACACTGAGGAGACTTGCTTTGATTTAAAGCTTGCTTTGGTCTGCTTGTCTTTCTCATACGCTGAACATAAGGACTCTTTGGCGTATGAGTGCTGAGGTAGACCAGTGACTAACTCTTTTGAAGAAAGAGTGTTCAGTGTCTTGAAGTTTAGATGAAAGAGCCTCTTATGCCATAGCCAGTTGACATCAGATGAGGCTTTTGAGAAGAAACATGAGTTCTCAGTGGTTGTGGAGTCCATATTTATTACATAAACATTTTCCAAACGATAACCGCTGAGAGCTATCTTCTCCTTTTTGTCAGCGACAAAGCAGGATTCCTTAGTAAAGATTACATTGTTATCCTTGTCGCAAAGATGACTGATGCTTAGAAGATTATGCTTCATCCCTTCAACATATGCGACTCTTCTGAAGGTTGTTGTACCATTAGAGAGTACACCAAACCCTCGGGTATGTCCATTTCCATTTCCACCGAAAGTCACAGAGGGACCCTTCTCTTCCTTGTATTCAGCGAGTAGGCTTTTCTTTCCAGTCATGTGTCTAGAGCATCCGCTATCGAGATACCAGATACCCTTCTTAACTTGAGTTGCAGAGGTTGAAGTAAAGGGAATGTCTGAACTTTCTTCCTCATCTTCAAGTTTGGCCATAAGACGGAGATTGGCTTCATCATCTTCAGAGTCAGATGTTTCTTCCTCATCAGAGTCAGCCCAATCATAGTCAGCCATCAGGCCTTTGCCTTTCTTCTTAAAGCTTTTCATCTTCGCATACCTTTCTTTCAGCTTGGCGTATTTGTCATCTCTAGACCTGAGGTTATAGGATTTCTTGGGAAACGCCGAGTTTCTCGAAACTTTCGTTGACCTGCACTCGTTAGCGGAATGTCCTATCTTTTCACAGTTAAAACAAGTAGCAGTAGCCTTATCAACAGGAGCTGATGATCTTGGTTTGTCAGTAATGGAAAGAGGTTTATTCTTTCTGAACATTTTCTTTTTGGCGAATCTCCTGAACTTTTTAGTGAGGAGAGCCAGAGATTCATCAAGATCTGAAGAGTCAGAATCTGATGACCTTTCAGAGTTACTCTCCAACTCAGTGATAGTGACCGAGGGTCACTGAGTGGAAGGTTCCTCTGAGATTAAAGCAACATGGGTGCTTTTGGAATCTTTTACAAGATTCTTCTTAAGATGACTCGATTGCTCATGATTCAGCATCGTGCCATATAAGGTAGAAAGGGTCATTGATTTTAGATCCTTTGACAGCTTGAGACACATAGAATAACTGTCCCAGCTTTCAGGTAAACATTCTAAGAACTTTGTCAGCACTTCAAAGTTAGAATATTCCTTACCAACAGTTTTTAGATCTATTATTAAACAGTTAAAACGTTGGTGTACTTCAGAGAGAGTTTCATTCTTACCACAAATGAAGCTTTCATACTGTCTTACTAGGTTGATCTTTCGAGAGTCCTGGACTTCAGAAGTACCTTCATACTGAACACAGATTGTGTCCCACATAGCTTTTGAGGTTTTCAGGTTCATGATGGAATGGTAGACTTCGTCAGGAAGAGCCATGGAGAGTATGGATCTGGCTTTGGTGTCGATACCCACTTTCTTCTTATCTTCATCAGTCCACATATGAATTTCCTTAGGAATCGGCCTTTCTGGAATAGCAGGTCTATTCTCAGCGGCTGGAACTGCAGCATCAATTCTTACAGAAATATATGGGCCGTTTTCAAGAAAGAAGGCATAGTAGGGTCTACACCTTCTAAGAAGAGAATCATCCTATTTTTCCATAGATTAAAATTATCTCTGGAGAATCTAGGGGGTTTTGCAAGAGAACCGTTGTCAATATAGTTTGTGTTTGTGTTGGTAGCCATTTTAAGAAATAACTAGGAAGAGAAATCTTAGTATAGATCAGATCTTGTTTATGAGATTAAACAAATCTGCTCTGATACCACTTGTTGGTCCCGAAGGGCTATACAAGTTTGTAGAAGAGGGGGGGTTGAATACAAACACACGTTTTTACTTTCTAAATTGTTTATTCATAAATCATTAACAATTTACAACTTGTTGCGGAACAAGATAATGAATAAATTCTAATCTAAACAAGTTGGAACACTAAGTTTTCTTGCACTAAGAAAGAGAAGGAAATTACTAATAATAACCTATCTCAAGATAAGAAGATGACTTGACCAGAGTTAGCAAGTGCTTCAAGAATGAAGCTGGAGTCCTTCTTATATACTGCATGCATTTAATGCATGGCCGTTTATACTTTACACGTGGCAGCAACTCATTGGTTGTTGGGTCTGACTTTAGTAGACAACCTTAGTAGCCGCATGGTTGAACAGTGTAGTATCAGAGTGGTTGTACCATTTCAGACAATAAGGAGGTTCTTTTCTGACATATCGTACGGAGTCGTGCAAGGGTGGTTAAGACAAAAGTACTTTGTACGGAGGACTTCATGATCAGCTTTCGTTGAATCAGAGCTTTATCATTCTATATCAGTGAATGACAAAGTTCAGCGATAGCTGATGTCTTGTACTTGATACTTCACGTTGAGTAGACAAATCTGAGTCTTCGCTGATCCGCATCAGTTCATTAGGAGACTTGTCGCTGGTTCTTGAGCTTGGTCTTCAGGGATCATAAGTAAACAACTAACTTATCAGCGATCACCATAACGACTGAACAGGCTCAGAGCATTATGGTGAACAGTGTTCGCTGAATGTTTAATCTAAAGAACAAGAGTTCCTATCAGCGGTACTGAATTAGTCTTAGTACATCAGCGATAGTGAAACTCTAATACATATTGTTTACTTACAATTTTCACTAAGTGTTTAAGAGAGAGTCATTATCAAATCACTAAGTGTTTGGATCAACATGTTTGGCGAACCATAGTGCACCGTTGACTCTCATGAGTCGACCGCGGTTTTTCCCTCGTTTCGGGGTTTTCCGCGTCACCAAATCCCTCGTCTCTTTTACTTTTTCCTCGCAATCGTGTTATTTGGCTTGAGATACGTTTCTTTAGTTGTTAAATGTCCACATTGACCTTAAGTTGTACTTTTGTGCGATTTTTGACTTTAACAAGCACATACATGTACCTGTAAATTCGCAATTACACTGGCCAAGTGTAACCCCGAATCTACCTTACATGACTGTCCTCGCTACCTTATTAGTCCTATTCCCGATATAGTGCTCTCCTAACTCTTTTCTAATTCTCAGTTATGATTTCTACACCCACAGTTTAAGTCTAGGACCGTCCGATCACCTAAATCCCTTAAACTATGGCTCTAATACCAACTGTAACAACCCAAACAAAATATATAAAGCATAACATCAAATATAAATCAACCAGCCCAAAGGTGTCCCAAAATTTGCTCAAATACAACTGTCTTAAAACTAGGTTTGCGGAAACAACCTATACACAACTGAGAATATAAACTGAAAGTCTAAAAGATAACTGGAAAAAAATATTACTATCATCTAACAGCATCCACGTCTTAACTCTTCTCCTTGCCCTTCCCAGAGCCTCCTACTAACGACTTCCCTGAAAACGTTTAGTTTTGGAAAAGCGAGGTTAGACCAAGAGGTCTAGTAAGCTCCCTCTAGTGGCAACAGTCTCATTATCAAATATCTAAAACATTTCATTACATTTATAACCAACACTTTAAACAAAGCTTTCATATAAAAGTCACACATGTAAATGGCACACTGAAGTCACTCGGAAGTGACAACGTGTCAGTCTCACACTGCCTTACTGGGTCAGTCCTCTCATGGCATAAACGGGACACACCCCCAGGTATGAGCTCTGGCGGGCCACACCCCCCGACTTAGCCAATTCACATCTATCAACAATGTAGGCATACACTTTAAAATAACTTTCCAAACACGTCATCATACAACATAAGGAAACCATTTCATATTCCTTCCTTACTTCTGAAATCACGTTAAAACACGTATTTAGTTAGAAAAACTTACATGTTGCGTTGGATCGGATCTTTCTATCACTCATGACCTCTAAAGGAAATACCTGAGTAAATGGATGAGAAACATGAGCTAACCGGATACCAGACCCGGACACCACTCTCGGATACTACACTGTCCGGATGTTACTTACAGGACTACACTGTCCGGATGCTACTTACTGGACTACCCTATCCGGATGCTACTTTCCGGACTACACTATCCAGATGCTACTTACCGGACTACACTATCTGAACATCTCTTCCGGAAACTCTATCCAGAAACCCCATTATCCGGATGTTCTATCTGGGAATGCCCGGAAACAGCTACTCGGGAACTTCTACCTGGATTCCCAAGTTATCCGGACTTATCCTGTCCGGAAACTCCTGCTAACCGGGAACTCACCCGGAAACCTCTGGTCTGGTTCGATTTCGGATACGAGCAGGTTCTAAGTTCTAATTTATTGGACCCAAGATTCCCAATGATTTTAGGACAACGAGATAGCCAAGGGAAAACATACCAAACAGACAATATTGATTTCAAAATGAACAAATCCCTTAATCTCAAACCCCGAATCATTGGTTGGTTTCTTTCATTCAAGAGTTACAATCCCCAACTATCTATCTACTACCCAAATGCAAAACTCGACAAATAATCAGAGTAATAATATGGAAACATTAGAGATTACCTAGAATTGGTTAGTGAAGAATCTCTTCCTTCCCAGAAATCGTCAATGCAAGCTTCTTCTTCTTCTCCGCTCTAGCCGCACCAAGTGAGAAATGGTGAAATCTAGGGTTTTGTGCCCAAAATAAGGGTTTTATACCTTCTCCTAAATTTACAAACCATTCCCCAAAGTCTTAGCCTCTTAACATTACTCACTAAATTATCAAATCTTCCCATTAGAACCTCGAATATTACATAGGCCACCCTTAACCATTCAGCACCCTGATTTCATTCTAAACAAATACAAAACAACCATATTTCATTTTTCACTATATCATAAAAGCCTCTTAACCATTCTGACCACTTAATCATTCTGCACCAAACCATTCAGTAGCCGCCAAACAACCCCTAAGTGCTATATTGATAAATTTGTTTGTGTAGTTTAATATGTCTGTATAGATTTAAAAGTTTTTTGTTTAAGATGGTTTTTTATAAATTGAAGAAACATGTTTTTTCTAAGGGAAATTAATTAAAATGGACTACCTTTGAAATTGACTTACAGAAATACTCCCTATCTCTCCCAGTTTACAAAAATACCCCATATGTCCGCGATTTTACCCTCTGTCGCGGACTCCTTAATTTTGGTCAGCGATAGTGGCCCGCGATATCCCTCGAAAATTCTCAAAGTTTACAAGTTTGGTCCCTGGTCCACGATTTTCACTTTTGGTTCGCGATTTTGGGGTATGATATCATGTTTTTGGAGTTTTTCACGTTTTTTTGCATAGTTTTACTGTTTTTTTCCACACTTTTTGTCTGATATTGTTCAATTATTGTATTGTTGTCATTGAATTTGTGGTTTCAATTCATCTTCCCCACTGAAATTTTATCTATAAAGATCAGTAAAATGCATTCCATGATCGTTCATCACATCCATTCCATTGTTCTTTCTTGCTTTCCTTCTTCATCATTTCACTATTTTCTTTCTGAGATACTACTGAAAAAATGAGTTCAGTTGTTGAAAAAGCTAAGCTATATTTCTATTGTGATGGTGAATGGGTGCAAGACAACAATGAGTGGGATTTTGCTTATAAATCTAAGCATGGTGTAAAATTGTCAGTAAACATTACACACAAGAAGTTTCTTGCTTACGCCATGCAAAAATGTGGATTCGAACCTTCTGCTGTTTGCAAGTTAGTGTAGAAGAATGATGATGGGTCAATCTTGGAGTTAACCGACGATGGAGATATCTCTTGTTTTATGCAATTTGTAGCCCAGTCAGAAAGACCTCCAACACTTTTTGTGTATGCCGATTCATCGATGTGCGACGAAGGTGATGATGAAGGTGTTGACGAAACCCATGTTGGTGGTAATCAACTGGAGCCTGTTTCTCAATTTCAGGCGTCGTACGACCTAACATTTTATTCGGATCATACATATGGTCTTAACGACTGTTATCCAATTTTGTTTCGGAGACGCAACCAAAAGAAGAAGAAGAAGAAGAAGACCAAGAAAGACGGTTTACTGGAGTTGCTGATGATGAAACCCATGTTTTCACAATGGGTATATCTGATATAGACAGATCACATACTGATAATGTTGAGGATGGAAAAGTAGAAACATATACCCCTAGTAATAAATCATTTGGTGAGTTAAATGATTATTTTGTTATGCCTCCTATCCTTCCAACCTCGAAGACCCATATACCAACCTACGAACTCGCACCTTATAATCGCAGTTCAAGGATACATGAAGGTCAAATATTTAATATGAAGGATGAAATGGCCATACAACTCGGAATTAAGTTCATGGAAGAGGGTTTCGAAAGTAAAACGAATAAATCCGACAAACTCAGATACAAGGTTGTATGTGGAAGAGAAAATTGCAATTGGAGTATGTCCGCGAGGTCTGTGGACCCTAAAGGAGGGTTGGTTACCATTAGAAAGTTGCACGACGTACACACTTGTTCGAGGAAGCAACTGAATCCCAACCACCGACAAGCAAACAAAAGGACTTTGGCCCACATACTGAAAGGCAAATTTCTTGATGCTAGCAGGGCATTTCGTCCAAAGGACATCGTCAACGATATAAACCTGCAGTACGGGATCATAATTGGTTACCACCAAGGTTGGTGTGCGTGATGTAGGGCACTACTAATGGTGAGAGGCACTCCCTAGGAGTCGTACGAACGACTCCCTATGTATTTATATAATTTGGAGTTGCATAATCCAGGTACATGCACCAGCATAAGGACGGATTCAAACAGACGTTTTGTGTTGTGTTTCGCTGCCCTTGGATGTGCGGTACGTATATTAATACGCCATATGTTTATACATTATAAACTATAACATTTACAAAGGGAACCATCTACGTTTTTGCAGATCCGCACATTTTTTATAAATCTGCGTCGTGTCCTGGTAATAGACGTTGCCCATTTAAAGGGATGTTACTTGGGTATGATGTTCTTGGCGGTTGCCATGGACGGAAATAACAACATTGTGTCCATAGCTTTCGGAGTAGGCAAGTCCGAGACCGGGGAGGAGTGGGGTTGGTTTCTGTCCATGTTGAGAGAATGTATCGGAGACCCTGCAGGGTTGCTGTTTATGTCCGACAGGGCTCCTTCCATAAGCACCGTAATTTTTGCCTTCTACCCAACGACCCTCACGCCCTATGTTGTCGACATTTGGAGATGAACGCGAAAAGCAGAGACAAACGTATTACAACATACCATACGACCTACTGGAAGGCATGCAAAGCGTATAGTGTTCGAGAGTTTGACCGGTACATGAATGCACTACGAGTTAGTGCCAATCGTGCAGCACAAGTTATGGACGGTGCTGCTAAGGAGAGGTGGTCGAGGGCCCATTTTCCTGCACAACGGTATAACATTTTGACCTCCAGTAGTGCAGAGTCGGTGAATGCACTCTTCCATTTTGCTCGTAGATTACCGATTGTACAACTTATGGAGTACTTCTGAACCCTTCAACAAGAGTGGTACCAACTTCGACGGCGAAAGGGAGGTTGATAAACTATGAAAATTTGAATTTATATACTAGTTTCTTTTTATTTTTCTTTATAAATCGTAACACAATTAACACATATTTGTAGATCAAATGCGTAATAGACTCACACCAAAGACGGAGGAGAAAATTCGGAGAAGGGCGGGAAAGTCTGTGACATGGAGGGTAAGCGAAGTTGGATATGGGAAGTATCAGGTTTGGGATAACCGTTTTGTTCTGAATGTCGATATGACCGGCCATCTTTGTTCATGTCTGTAATGGCAATATTATGGGTTACCGTGCAGTCATGCCATCGTTGCTGCAAGGCATATGGGTCGTAGAGATAGCAACGATTTGGCTGTAACTTACCACACGTCCGAAACTTACCAGGAAACATATCGGGAGGTAATCAATCCAGCTGGACCCCCAGAATCATGGGTGTCTCCACGCGTCCCTCTTCCTCCATGCTATCCACCGTTAATAACTAAGAGAAGTGTCGGGAGACCAAGAAAGAACGATCGATGTCCATCTTGTGGTGAAGATCCGATACAGAGAAAATGTGCTGGGTGTGGAGCAGTAGGACATACTCGTGGAGAATGTCCAGCTCCTGCCCCTTCAAGCGTGCCTAGGAATAGACGTTCAGTTAGCCAAAGAAGTCGCTCGCAGGGCCCATCGGAGCTAGAACCACATGGAACTCTAAGATATGATAGCATTGACCTGAACATTGATTTCCCTGGATTATAACGACTAAATGTTGTATGCTAAGTGCTCTTGTTTTTGTGTTTAGTGTTCATTTCATCTACTTTATCGTGCTTGTTAAGTGTTCTTGTGTGTAAAATAAAGTAAACATTAGAGCATCATTTTATTGAGACAAAGAAAGCATGGAAACTGATAGTGTGGAGGAAATCTAAAGAAATCCAGTAACCAGCCTACGGGTAGATTTTCCGGATTTCCTCGATCCAGGCAACCTTTTCCTTGATCACGTCCTCCATTCCCATGTAGCTTTCTTTGATTTCTCTTATTTCCTCTTCTACTTCGTCAATCTGTCGTTGCACCTCCCGAAGCTCGTGCTTCCTTTGTGGCCGATCTTGTTTCTTCTACTCTAGATACTCCTCTTTGCCTTGCTGAATCTCCCTGTTTTTGTTCCACATCCCTCTAATCTTTTCGATCTATGCGTTCGCCTCATCAATAGACTCTTTCAATCTGGGAGGCAGTTTTTGAGACACTGGAAGACCCACCGCCGGGGTAGAATGATACATTGGTGGTTCATTAAAGCCATGATCAAAGTAGTATTGCTCCCATGCCTCGTCCCATTGTTCTTTCTCCTCCTTCGTGATTGGCCAATTGGACGCAGTTCTCCCAAACTGCGACCACTCCTTCGTTGTTTCCGGTACCTTCCAGTTACTCCGGAAAGTTCCATCATTCATTGGTTGGTTGTCGGTGGAGCGAGATGTGCCAACCCCATTCGCCGACCTTTTCCCCTTAGAGCGTGAACCTCCAGCCATAGTGTTACGAAAAGGTAGAGAATGTTTGTAAATGTTGTAGATGGTAGAAAGGATAGATAGCAAGTTGTGAATTACTACTTCATCAGACCATCTACTTATAGTCGTGAAAAGGTAGGTTCTCGATCGCGGATGTGGATATGGTCAAAAGATTCGTCTGAAAAGTGACTGCAAGATTCGTCTGAAAAGTGACTGCAAGATTCGTCTGAAAAGTGACTGCAAGATTCGCCTGCAAAAGTGACTGAAAAGATTCGCCAATTGCTCGTTGTGGCTATAAATACCCGTGTTAATACCAACTGTAAAGGTCACAACATCCATACAACATTTTGATATCATAATAATCTCGTCCTTCACCAAACAAATGGCTTCATCTGCCGCCGAGACTGAAAAAAAGCGGTAGATAAAGGTGAAGCGGATATCGAGCAACTCACTGAAGAGTGGAAACAACTGATGGACAGGAAGGATGCATACCTGAAAAGGGTCGAAGAGGAAGAAAAGGAGATAAAAAGGATGAAGGGGGAAATAAAAGATAAGGAGTCCCATATTCGTAGAGAAAACTTAGAAGTCCACAACATTATGCAAGAGTTCACAGTTCTTCAAGCGAAGGTAACCGAGAAGAAAACCTTCGTTGATCAATGTAAGGCACATTATCCTTTGGTGGTGCTGGGGTGTTGGTTTCGTAGTTTGTTCTTTCTATGTTGTTGTTTTGTACTTTCCAGTTTCTATGTTGTTGTTTCGTACCTGGAGTTTCTATGTTGATGCTTCATGTTGTAGTTTGCTCATGAATAAAAGATTTTAGGTTTATTATGATTTCCCAAACATAAAGAGATAGAACACGTAAAGTTCATTCCACATCAAAAAGTAGTCTATAAGATTCGTCTGAAAAGGTCTTTAAGTCGTATGAAAAGTAGTCTGAAAATACTGCAAGATTCGTCTGAAAAGTGATTCATTTTAAAAGTAACAAGTCATAGATATTATACAAGATTATTTCATAACAAACACACACTAATCAGTACAAAATTATTCAAATGTCAAGCTACGGCTACACGATGCTTGGGTTTTTGACAATCCGCGTCGACTTCTTATATGCTCTGGCGAGACGAGTCTGGAAGTGCTAAGCTCCACTTTCTCGTTGTACGCTTCAATCATGGTATGGCCGTCAACATAATGACGTATATTGGCTACATCTTCATCAGTAGTCAATTCTACCAGTCCAGTCAAGAAGTCTGCATTCGGCCTTTTAAAATACAACCTATAATATTTTGGTTCGTCGTAGTCCATCTCTTTCATGATCTGTTCAAGCAGTTGCATAGAAAGATCGTCCACATCTAACATGTCAACATAATTTTCTAGACCACGGAAGTAATGTCTTGTAGGTGGTTCCGTGAAGTACCCACCATGGTGGACTTTCATGGTGAACAATTGTGGATATGCATCTGTTCATGAACATTAATAAAGTTAGCTTTAGACAACGGTACTAACAAGCAAAACCCAAAGAAACATACATACTAACCATATAACTCTTTGCCAGTGGCTGAAAGCGATGCTGATAAACACCTAAAGCACCAGACAAGTAGATTTGGGGATGTCATGTAAGAAGACGTTAATGAATACTATGTTCCCGTATATGTGTTTTACGACTAATCTAGCGCAGGGTATTTATAGCCAAATGTGGATGCCGGCTCGCATTGAAAAGTATGAAAACGTGGAAAAAGAGTTGTCTTGTCCCATCATGCTTTTGTTTTGGTTAAACTATTCATATGTGCCTTTTAATATTTACTTTGTTATAAAAACTTCAAGTACACTACTTTAACAATTAATTTGTTGATCAAACGACGTTCGATGTGGACTACAAAATAATAAACAAAGTTAACACTTCAAGTACAATACTTTACCAAAAACGATTAATGTTACAGACTACATAATAATAAAATTAAAAAACTACTAATCTACTCGGATACACACAATGCATAAAAGGTCTCTGCCATATGGTACCGCCACATCATGGCCTCAACATCGGTGGCATTTGGTGCACATGCTGGGATGCGGCCGTCAATCAACGTGGATAGGTTACGACATACCCACACACCGCAATCCGCATTGGTCCCCGATTGTTGTGGTGCATTTGCTGCGAACTTATGTGTGAATGCCTCTCTACGCTCGTAACGTAGACGGTCGTTGATCTTCTTAAGTAACTTCGACAGCTGAGACTTAAAGATGCCAAGGAGCTGTTTCAATTGTAGGTCGTACATCGTGCCACGGAAGTTGTCATTTATAACCAGGACCATCTCATTAAGGTTCAGAATCCCGAGCACCCAATGATGTTGAGAAATGCAAATGAGGATGTACACCTGAAATATTACAATAACAGACAAATAGTTAGTAACTTCGACAGCTGAGACTTAAATACGCCAAGGAGTTGTTTCAATTGTAGATCGTACATCATGCCACGGAGGCTGTCATTTATAACTAGGACCATATCATTAAGGTTTAGAATCCCGAGCACCCAATGATGTTGAGAAATGCAAATGAGGATTGTTGATCCAAACCCTCAGTGATTTGATAATGACCCTCTCTTATATACTTAGTGAAAATTGTAAGTAAACAATATGTATCAGAGTTTCACTATCGCTGATAAGTACTAAGATCTTACAGTACCGCTGATAGAAACTCTCGCTCTTTAAATTAAACATTCAGCGAACACGGTTCACCATTAATGCTCTGAGTCTGTTCAGTCATTATGATGACCGCTGATAAGTTAGTTGTTTACTTATGATCCCTGAAGACAAGTTTCACGTCAACAAAGGTTCTACGCTGAAGTCGAAGATCAAGCTCAAGAACCAGCGACAAGTCTCCTAATGAACTGATGCGGATCAGCGAAGACTCAGATTTGTCCACTCAACGTGAAGTACCAAGTACAAGAATTCAGCTATCGCTGAACTTTATCATTCGCTGAATAGAAAATGATAATGCTCTGATAAGTTAGTTGTTTACTTATGATCCCTGAAGACAAGTTTCATGTCAACAAAGGTTCTACGCTGAAGTCGAAGATCAAGCTCAAGAACCAGCGACAAGTCTCCTAATGAACTGATGCGGATCAGCGAAGACTCAGATTTGTCCACTCAACGTGAAGTATCAAGTACAAGAATTCAGCTATCGCTGAACTTTATCATTCGCTGAATAGAAAATGATAATGCTCTGAATCAACGAAAGCTGATCATGAAGTCCTCCGTACAAAGTACTTTTGTCTTAACCCCCCTTGCACGACTCCGTACGAAATGTCAGAAAAGAACCTCCGACTGTCTGAAATCGTACAACCACTATGATACTACACTGTTCATCCATGTGGCTACTAAGGTTGTCAACCAAGGTCAATGACATGCAACCAACCAGCTGATGACACGTGTAAAGTGTATACTGACTTGCATTAAATGCATGCAGTAAATAAAGAGATGAACCCACTTCTTTTGAAGTAACTTGCTAACTCTGGACAAGTTTAATCTATTATCTCAAGATAGGGTATTATTAGTAATTTCCTTATCTCTCTTAGTGCAAGAAACCTTAGTGTTCCAACTTGTTTAGATTTAGGTTTATCCTTAATCTTGTTTCCGCAACAAGCTGTAAATTGTTAATGATTTATCAATAAACAATTTAGAAAAGTAAAATCTGTGTGTTTGTATTCAACCCCCCCCCCCCCCCCCCCTTCTACAAACTTGTATAGGCCTTCGGGACCAACAAGTGGTATCAGAGCGGATTTGTTTAATCTCATAAACAAGATCTAATCTAAGATATTTCTCTTCCTTGCTATTATCTGAAAATGGCCACCAACACAAACACAAATTATATAGACAATGGTTCTCTTGCTAAACCCCCTAGATTTTCCAAAGATAACTTCAACTTATGGAAAAATAGGATGACACTCTTCTTAGAAGGTGTAGACCCTACTATGCCTTACTATCTCGAGAATGGTCCATTCATCCCTATAAGAATTGATGCTGCTGTTCCAGCCGCTGAGAATAGACCTGCTATTCCAGAAAGGCTGGAACCTAAGGAAATCTTTCAATGGACTGACGAAGATAAGAAGAAAGTGGCTATAGATACAAAAGCCAGATCCATACTATCCATGGCTCTTCCTGACGAAGTCTACCATTCCATCATGAATCTGAAAACATCAAAACCCATGTGGGACACAATATGTGTTCAGTATGAAGGAACGTCTGAAGTCCAGGACTCAAGAAAGATCAACCTGGTAAGACAATACGAAAGCTTCATTTCTGGTAAGAATGAATCTCTCTCTGAAGTTCACCAACGTTTTAATTGTTTAATTATAGATCTGAAAACTGTTGGTAAGGAATATTCTAACTTTGAAGTACTGACAAAGTTTCTAGAATGTTTACTTGAAAGCTGGGACAATTATGCTATGTGTCTCAAGCTGTCAAAGGATCTAAAATCAATGACCCTTTCAACCTTATATGGCACGTTGTTGAATCATGAGCAATCGAGCCATCTTAAGAAGAATCTTGTAAAAGATTCCAAAAGCACCCCTGTTGCTTTAATCTCAGAGGAACCTTCTACTCAGCGACCCTCGGTCACTGTCACTGAGTTAGAGAGTAACTCTGAAAGGTCATCAGATTCTGATTATTCAGATAATGATGAATCTTTGGCTCTCCTAACTAAGAAGTTCAGGAGATTTGCCAAAAAGAAAATGTTTAGAAAGAACAAACATCTTTCCATAACTGACAAGCCTAGATCATCAGCTTTTGTTGATAAGGCTACTGCTACTTGTTTTAACTGCGAAAAGACAGGACATTTCGCTAACGAGTGCAGGTCTAAGAAAGTTTCTAGACCCTCAGCTTTTACAAAGAAACCCTTTATTCCAAGGAATAAAGATGACAAATATTCAAAGCTGAAAGAAAAATATGCTAAGCTGAAAAGCTTTAAGAAGAAGAATAAAGGCCTGATGACTGACTATGATTGGGCTGCTTCTGATGAAGAAGCATCATCATCTGACTCTGAAGATGATGAAGCAAATCTATGTCTCATGGCCAAGATTGAAGAAGAGGAAGAAAGCTCAGACATTCCCTCCACTTCAACCTCTGCTATTCAGGTATCACCTTCCTTCTTTACCAATATTGCAAATATTGATGAAGCTGATAGTCACCGTAAGATCGATCTCTTGACTAGAAGTTTATACGAAGCCATGAACGGCAAAACTGTGGTTGAAAACCAAAACCTTGATCTCGCTGAAAAGCTTAAAAACTGCCACCTTCAAATAGAAAAGCTTTCTAAAATTGAAGAAGATTTTAAAGATCAAGTATATTTAAATCAGCTAATCAAAATCGAACGAGCAGAAGCTATCGCTGCATTAAAAGCTGAAAAAGCTACTGTTGAAGGATGGTTTAATTCTTCAACAAAGATCACTGAGATAATAAAGTCTCAGATTCCCCTGAGTGATAAACGTGGTTTGGGTTACAAATATGATACTCCAAAACCAACCACTGAGCGTTCAATGCTTAAATTTGGAACGTTCGTATCCTCAGTCGCTGATACTTCATCTTCTCAGTGCTCCTCGTCCATTACACCAATCCCTGAGGAAACTCCTACCTCCTCAAAAGGCAAGTAGAAAATGGTTTATTCAAAACCTACCTCTGTCTCTAAAGACAAAGGTAAAGGAATTGTTATTTACCAGAATCCTCAGAAGGGTACCTTAGTAACAAAGCTGAATGCTTCTAAAGCTTCAGTGGCTCATTCCTCTGGATCAAGGAAGCAGATCTCTGGATCTATTCAGCGATCTACTCCTAGACTCAGAGTGGATGTCCTTGGTAAGAAATCTGAAGAAATGAATGTTCGTCCCATTTCTAAAGCCAATAGTTTACTTGGTGCTGGCACTTCTAATTCTAAATTAAAAGCTCAGCATTCAAATGGTCCTAGAACTACTTTTAGTTATAGGAAATATTATCACTGTGGACTTATCGATCATATTGCTAGTAAGTGTCCCACAGCCACCAAAGCTGAAAAGATAGCTAAGGTGAAGATTGCCCCCAAGGCAAAGAAGACCAACCCTGGTGCAAATCAGGTCAAAGTGAATCCTACCACTGAGGTTAAGAAATTAACCAAAGTGAAGAAAGACAAAGCTGAATCTTCAAATGCCGCGAAGACTGCTGAATCTTCCATTCCAACTACTTCCACTGACAAATGTGTATACATGGTTAAGTGGGTACCCAAGAAAAACTAATCTTCCTTTGTATTGCAGGTTAAGAAGGGTATCTGGTATCTTGATAGAGGATGCTCTAGACACATGACTGGAAAGAAAAGCCTGCTCGCTGAATACAAGGAAGAGAAGGGTCCCTCTGTAACTTTCGGTGGAAATGGAAAAGGACATACCTGAGGGTATGGTGTACTTTCAAATGGTACAACCTCCTTCAGAAGAGTCGCATATGTTGAAGGGCTAAAGCATAATCTTCTAAGCATCAGTCAGCCTTGCGACTTGGATAACAAAGTAATCTTTACTAAGGAATCCTGCTTTGTCGCTGACAAAAAGGAGAAGATAGCTCTCAGCGGTTATCGTTTGGAAAATGTTTATGTAATAAACATGGACTCAACAACCACTGAGAACTCCTGTTTCTTCTCAAAGGCCTCATCTGATGTCAACTGGCTATGGCATAAGAGGCTATCTCATCTAAATTTCAAGACACTGAACACTCTTTCTTCAAAACAGTTAGTCACTGGTCTACCTCAGCATTCATACGCCAAAGAGTCTTTATGTTCAGCGTGTGAAAAAGGGAAGCAGACCAAAGCAAGCTTTAAATCAAAGCAAGTTTCTTCAGTGTCATCTCCTCTACAACTACTCCATATGGATTTGTTTGGCCCTGTTAACAAAATCCATCGCTGGAAAGAAATATACGCTGGTCATAGTTGATGAATTCTCTCGCTTCACTTGGGTAATGTTTCTCCGTTCTAAGAGTGACACCCCTGAAGAACTCATCACCTTTGTTCGGAAGATGGAAACCCTGAACAATCTGACCGTTCGCTCAATAAGGAGTGATCATGGGACTGAATTCAAAAACAGTTCTCTTGATTCCTTCCTTGAGAGTAAGGGTATTTCTCACAACTTCTCTTCGGTGAGAACACCGCAACAAAATGGAGTCGCTGAAAGAAGAAATAGAACAATTATTGAAGTTGCACGTTCAATGCTCAACGATTCTCACCTGCCTACTCAGTTTTGGGCAGAAGCTGTCAACACTGCTTGTTTTACGCAAAACAGGTCGCTGATAGTTAAAAGATTCAAAAAGATAGCCTATGAACTCTTTCATGGGAGAAAGCCTTCAATCAGCTTTCTTCACATCTTTGGATGTCAGTGTTTCATACTAAACAATAGAGATGCTCTTGGAAAGTTTGATCCTAAGGCTGATGATGGAATCTTTCTTGGATACTCCTCAGTTTCCAAAGCCTTCAGAGTCTTCAATCGTAGAAGACAAACTGTAGAAGAAACTATTCACGTCACGTTTGACGAATCCCGTTCAACGAACTCTAAACCGTCCGCTGATACTGAAGAACTGAATCAATGGATGTTTTCTCATCTTGGTGATTCAGAAGATATTCCCACTCCTCATGCTCATCCAGTAGAAGATGATAGTCCTATCATTCCAAACATGCAGAATAGTGAAGCTGAAACATCATGGGTCTCAGCTGTTCCTATAAACACTATACCTACTGCTGAACCAAATGCCTCAGACATTCCATCTATCTCTCAGCAATCAGTGAATGAAATGACAAATACAAGTATTCCTCTCTTAACTGAAACTCCAGAAGTAGCTGAAGCCTCATCTTCTGCTCCTCCAGTTCAAGATGAGTCAGCGACTTATGCTCCGGCTCAGCGATGGACCGTAAATCACCCAATTGATCAAATTCTTGGTGATCCAAACGCTGGTGTTCAGACTCGACGAAGTGCAGGTAATATTTGTTTATTTGTTAACTTTATTTCTCTAACTAAACCAAAGAAAATAGATGATGCCCTCAAAGATCCAAACTGGGTCAGCGCAATGCAAGAAGAGCTGACTGAATTCGAAAGAAACAAAGTTTGGACGAACATGGTACTGTAACCCGCAACAAAGCTCGTCTTGTTGCTCAGGGATACAGACAAGAGGAAGGTATAGATTATGACGAAATATTTGCTCCAGTAGTAAGACTTGAATCTATTCGTCTATTCTTAGCATATGCTGTACACAAAAACTTCAAAGTACATCAGATGGATGTTAAGTCAGCGTTTCTGAATGGAAAGCTGAATGAAGAAGTGTATGTGGAACAACCTCCAGGATTCTTAGATTCTAAGCGTCCAGATTATGTTTATAAACTGGATAAGGCACTTTATGGCTTGAAGCAAGCTCCTCGTGCATGGTATGACACTCTTTCTACTTATCTCCATATTGAAAATTTTGAGCGAGGTAAGATTGACAAAACTCTATTTTTTAGAAAAGTGAAAGGTCATATCATTCTAGTTCAAATATATGTTGATGACATTATATTTGGTTCTACTAACCCTGAGCTTTGTACTCGTTTCGCTGATAGAATGAAAGATGAGTATAAAATGAGCATGATGGGTGAACTAACATATTTCCTTGGTCTTCAGATTAAGCAAACTGAAAAAGGAACTTTTATCAATCAGGGAAAGTATGTTAAAGATATGCTGAAGAAATTTGATTTAACTCATAGTTCAGCTATGAAAACCCCTATGGCACCACCGCTGACACTTGACAAGGATTCAAAGGGAATACCTGTTAATGTCACGCTGTACCGTGGGATGATCGGCTTTCTCTTGTATCTTACAGCTAGCCGACCCGATATTATGTATGCAACATGTTTGTGTGCACGATATCAAGCTGAACCTATGCTATCTCATATGAAAGCTGTAAAGCGAATCTTTCGATACCTTAAGGGTACAGCGAACCTAGGTCTTTGGTATCCCAAAGATTCAGGATTCGATCTAACCGCCTATTCAGATAGTGATTTTGCAGGTTGCAAATTGGATAGGAAAAGCACCACAGGAGGATGTCAGCTCCTGGGTGGAAAGCTGGTAAGTTGGACAAGTAAAAAGCAAAATTCAGTGTCCACTTCCACAGCTGAAGCTGAATATGTAGCTGCTGGAAGCTGTTGTTCTCAAGTCTTGTGGATGAGAAATCAGCTACTAGACTATGATCTTCAGCTCTCCAAAATTCCAATCTATTGCGACAGCACAAGTGCCATCGCTATAGCAAACAATCCAGTACTACATTCAAAGACCAAATACATAGAAATCAGATATAATTTTATCAGAGATCATGTGATGAATGGTGATATAGAACTTCATTTTATCCCAACTAATTATCAGTTAGCTGATTTATTTACCAAACCTCTTGATGAGACAAGATTCAACTTTCTCATCAGCGAGCTTGGAATGCTGAACTTTGAAGGGTAAAATCCTCAACGATTCACATTGATCAGCGATAGGATAAAATCAACTCGTATAACCTATTCAATCATCTTCTCTCTGGATAAAACTTGGTTAAAGCTGATATCAAGGTATGTTTTCTCTCTCTGACAATCGCATGAAAATGCAAGATTTCAAAACAAAATGCATCGCTGAATATCTCTTCCTTAAACAGCGATATTTTGAAAATTCTTAAAACCAACACTGATATTTTCATTCAGTGCTTCATGTTTATAAAAGAGTCCCTGAATTTTTCAAAACCTCAGAGACATCCTAAAAGAATATGAAAGGACAGTTGGGACGTCATTGCAACGGATAAACCCCGACACGTTTTCTCTTCCTGACACACGTTTGCACGTCTCGTTCAAACTTCCAATCAAATGCAAACACGTGTCCGTGTCATGATGAAAATCTTTTCCCGCTCAAGATTTTCTCTCTCTAATCTCTCTATATAAACAAACTCGTAGTTTATATTTTTCTTTTACGCGATCAATCTTCCTCCGCAAGAAAGAATTCACTGTTGCATTTGTGCTTTCAAAAACTTCAAGAACTGTTCATCATCTTCTTCATCAAACATCAAGGTTAATATGTTCTTATTTATTACCAAATGCGTATAACTTGTTTCCGATCTTTTCCTTGTTTTAACAAGATCAAACAAAAGAACTTCTTAAAATGAAATCATTTTCTTTCATGGTTTTATGAACACAACCATTTCATGGTTGTTCTTCAAGTTTAAATGCGAAAATCTTAAACTTGTTCTTCATTCGTTTCCAGAATCTAATTCTTCATAGAAAACTGGATAACAAGAATAAATGGGTTTTACATTTCGTTTCTTAAAATCAAGAAAAACCCTAATCTTCATTAAGACATTTGTGTCTGAATGAAATGAATAAAATTTGAACCATCTTAATGGAAAATCTTTCCACATTAAGATAATTCTTATTTGTTAACATCTTTGGTT
Source organism: Saussurea involucrata (assembly GCA_033807775.1). NCBI lineage: Eukaryota > Viridiplantae > Streptophyta > Magnoliopsida > Asterales > Asteraceae > Saussurea > Saussurea involucrata. The sequence continues at coordinate 95,374,030 of CM066327.1, read as the reverse complement.
GAACTGATAATACAGAGAAATGGCTTCGTCTGACATTCCTGCTACCGCTGAGAACATCTCTGCTGATTCTGAGGAAGTGGACATCCTCAAGGCTCCTCAAGTCAAGTTTGCCCTTGACAAACTGGATTGGACTAAGGTGAACAACCTCTATGCGCTTCTCGAGTTTCCTCCTCGAAAGCAAGTCACACATCTAGATGATGCTGTGAAATTCCTAAAGAATTGATGCATCTCCACAGCCCTGACCATAACACCTCCTGCACATCAGCTTTTGCTCTCACAATTCTGGTACTCAGCCAGACACTCTCAACTACCTTCAGCCAAAGACCCCTCCAAAACAATCGATTGCATCCTCTGCGATATCGAATATGGCACCATGAAGATCACCCCTGCCATTATTCGCAAAGCTCTCAGCCTTCCCATCGCTACCAAGGAAAAACCATTCGTTCCCCTCCCTGACCCCAAGAAAAACTCAGACATGGAAGCCATCATTGCATTTTTCGATGCAATGGGCTATGTATGGGAAATCGGCAGAGACATGAAGGCCGAGAAGAAGCTGACGATTATCAAGAAATCAAAAATGCCCAGCGAGATGAATTTAATCTTCGCTCATCTAATCAGCTGCATGACTGCAAAGAGCGGCTCCTCTGACCAAGCCGCTAAACCTCAGCAAGCAATGGGATATGCACTGCTGATAGGTCTCAACATAGACTGGGCATCGATTATCTATGATGACCTAGTTCTAAGAGTGGACACCATCGCTGACAGACCTCCATGGGTTCCTTACCCTCGATTCATCAGCGCCATCTTCCAATATGGCCTGAAGGAGAGCTACCCAACTGATGGTGACCTGAAACTCTCTCAGGTCGGCCCAAAGATACTCGACTTCAAACCAATGGTGAATGAGGTACGTCTTTCTACACTCCTGACTCTTCTCAACCCTTCTTCTTCTCATTATGTGGCTCCTTCAGCGACAATACCCATCGCTGATACCCTGGCCACAAAATCCTCTCCTTCTAAGAAAAGGAAATATTCATCTACCCCACTTGGTTCTAAAAGGATCAAGAAAACAAAGGAGCAACCCCAGCAATCTCATGCTGAAGACTCCTCAGCTCTTCCTGCAGAGCTGAAGGAACGTTCAGTGGTACGCTCTGCCACACCTGAACAACCCATCCATTCCATCCCAACTTTAGCGTCTCTAAACGCTGAGGTTACTAACTTGGAACCTACCCAACCTCCTTCAGTCTCTCAAAAGACTGATGAAGTGATTGTCAGCGAATCCAACGCTGAACTCAGAACCCAACCCCCATTCTTATCCTTCGCTCCTCCCTCTACTCATTTGGTCTCTACTCCAGATCTCGCTGGAGCTGCCATCATTTCTACGGAACCTAAAACTGATTCTCCAGGAATGATGAAGACAGGACCTGCAGGACAATCCATGGGCACTTTTGAAGATGACATGGAACACTTTTCAGGAACCCGTAATTTTGACGAGTTAATCAATCCTCCTGTAGGTACACACCAACCCATAAACACTGTGACTAAACCCCAAACTTCTGAGCTTTCCTATGTTCACAAGTTTTTATTTGTTACAGGTCCTAATTTGGGACACATCAACGCCTCTCTGAAAGTTGTGGAGACAACGCTGACAGATCTCACCACCACTCTTTCTAATAATTCTACAGCTGTAACAAACGCTGGAGAGAATCTGAACAAGCTGACAACGGTGGTGGAGAAGAAGGCTTCCACAGATGACTTGAAGCAAGTTGATAACACTCTCAGCGACTTCGCCAAGGTGCTCGCTGACATCTACACATACTACACCTCTCTCAAAAATTCAGTTTCATCCATGTCCAGCGAGGTCACAACGCTGAAGACATCGGTTGGACAACTAGAGGGAGATATGTCTGATAAATCCCTGATCTCTAGCAATAAGATATAAATGTAGTGAGAGAGAATCTAGAGAGCAAATATGTCATCCATGTATTGAGCTCAAAGGATTACAAAAGGTTTCTAAAAGATTACAAAAGCTTTCTAACAAATGAACTAGACAAGCCTATTTATACCCATGACATACAAGGTATAAAGGCATTCACAATACTGTATAGACTCATACAGTACATTGACTTTACAGTAAATCTTGAATACAACAATGCTCTAACAATCTCCCCCTTTGGATTCAAGATTTAAAAAAATATGATAGCAGTCTTCAGCTCTTTGTAAAGTCAATCTTCTCAAACAGACACTCTATCAAACCATCTTCAAATAGCTTTATCTCCACTAATCTTCAGACAAACATGAAAAGTCATTGTCTTTTTCTTTGAAAAATCAACCTTCTTCAATACAATCTTCAACAGATTGTCTTCAAGTCTTGAACATGGATTTCATATCTTTATATAGAACCATCAATTCGGAACAAGATAAATCAGAAACGATTAGAGTTTGGATCAGAAAGATGTGAAACCATCCACATTGTTGAACTTTTAGGTGTAAGCGCATTCCGATAACCACTCAGAACTAAGATAACCAAATTCAGCAACATTTGGACTTCACATGATCCTTCTCCCCAATCTTCAGTCTTTGTTCACGAATCTTTGACTTGAAATATATTTGATTTGAAAACTCTTTGACATGAAATTGAAATTAAACATTTCTCCCCCTTTTTCGATGATGGTGAGCATCATAATCATCGAAAACCATTTTCAATTTCAGTCGTGTTTTTTAGTATTGCTAACAATCTCCTCCTTACAGAATAACCTTGCTCCCCCTCAAAATAAGAATTCTGGAGCAATTTATTTTCTCCCCCTGAAAGTATGCATATATTTCAATAATGTACAGTATTTGAAATTGTAGCACAAATTTTAAAACAAATTTACACAAGGAAAATAACATTCATTGAATTTTATTTTATAACTACAAACATTTGATCATTTGAAAACTTTACAAAAGAAATTCAACTTTATGTGTTTGGATGCAAGAACAAGTCATGATTGTATATCAAGTTAAAAAATGTTCAGTTTCAACCCCTTTATTAAATCTATTTGGTGTGCTAACATGCGAAATATGATTAGCATCAAGCATATGCAATTCTAAAACATATAAGAATATTTTGCTCTACTCACACTATTTGTCCAAAATCAGAATTTTCACAAATTTACGGGTTTATCGCGACTTTGTATTTTCCCAAGTTTCAAGAGATGTGTGCTCATTGGCATCTTTTCTTTTGTGCTCATTGGCATCTTTTGATTTGTGCACATTGGCATCTTTTGATTAAAAAGTTTAGTAAGAATAAGATACACCGTTAAACATGACTTTCTATCTGGTTCTATAGAAGGATTTGGGTTAGCAGATCCCAGACCAGTTGCCTTAGGTGCTAGGTGACGAGCACCCCTTAGAACTTAATTTCCCAAACCAGAAAGGCCACATCGATATATCTTAAACCCATTTGTACCAGTAGAACATGGCTTTCTATCTGGTTCTATTGCAGGATTTGGGTCAGCCGATCCCAGACCAGTTGATCTTAGGGACTAGGTGTCGAGCACCCCTTAGGACTTACTCTCCCAAACCAGAAAGGCCACAGGTACAAACTTTCAAACTAAATGATTTGATTTAAAAACATAATGCATCTCAATCACTTGGTTCTAAAACATAGTGCTTCTCCCATATTTTCATTTCCATCCATCATTTTGACAAAATAGGCTTTTTGAGCATTATATTCTATATAAGTCCAGATTCACATAACTTTGAGCATTCAGCATAATTTCATTCATGTTTTGCTGACCTTTCGATTTATTTTAGAGGTGAAAATTGAAGCAAATCTAACTCAGATAGTACAAAGTTTCTTGTAAAATCATCTTTTAGCACACATTTAATTCATTGAATGAAAATTGAAAATTTCATCTTATTGAATTAAATTTGTAAAGTTTCAAGTTTTCAAATCAGTAGAAACAAATATAATCCAATGTTACCTTTTGCCACTTGTTTCTTGAAACAAAAATATATAGCAGTTAAGGATATTACCTGAGAAGTGTGAGTTCTAAACTGATTTGTTTAGAAGTCTTAGTCTTTAAAGTACGGGTCCTGAACTGAATTGTTCAGAAGCCATAGTCGTTGAAGCACGGGTTTTGAACTGATATATTCAAAAGCCAAATTCTCCTAAACTGATATGTTTAGAAACCATTGTCGTTGAAGAACGGGTTCTAAACTGAGATGTTTAGAAGCCATTGATCTTTGCTCCCCCTTAAGGGTACAAATATTCTTCAAAAAATACGCCGCTTCTCTTCTGTTTTCAGTCATGTGTGTGGTATGTATCTACAATTCAGTACAACACATGATGAACCTGCAAAACAGATTAAGCAGATTTTGGTACCCAATGGCATTTGGGTCCTAGTGGGTTAGGTGTAGATTTCTTACAAGGAATACTGTAAGAACCATACCAATAAGAAGTATAATCTTTATGCACAAAGTCATTTGATCCACAGTAAGAACAATAGATTTTCTTATGTGCCAACCTAATCAGATGATTTACATAATGAATAGGATTAGGTTTAGCATAAGATTTACCTTTTGGCGTATTGTTCTTCTTTGCATTTGATGTGGATACAAATGATTTTGGCACATTTTTCTTTGGAACTGTTGTGCCTTTGACTCTCCATTCCATCTTTACCCTCTTGAAGACTGGAACTTCTTCAGGTTTGGAAGTATTAACTTTAGGCACATTTGTTTTGTTATCTGATTTATCATACAGAGGATTATAGAAGAGATTTGTTGAACGAATCCGACCTTTTGAGAAATCTGTTGATCTATTAAATTGTTTAGAAGAAATGTTTTTAAAACTTGAACTTGAAGCAGTTTTAAAAGAGCATTCAGAATCATTTGAATCAACAAATGGAGTCTGAAAGATAGAATTATGACCGGTCTGCTTTGAGACATCAAATTTAAAAATGACGTCTTCAAGTTCTTTGACTTTGTTTATTAAAACATTTTTCTCTTTAGAAATTAGATCAAATTTCTTTTGGAGATCAGATTTGATCAACTGATCCTTCATAATATCAGCTGATAAACCAGATAATCTTTTGGTAAGATTAAGAATCACATCTTCAAAATATACACGTTCCGATTCAAAATCTTTTTCCAAAAACCTTCTTTTATCAGTAATCTCTTTGAAAATTTCCATATTTTTCTTTTTAAGGGTTTTACTTTCCTTTTCAAAGAGATTTTTCTTTTCCGTGAAATCTTTTCTTTCCTTTTCCAAAAGATTTTATAATTCAGAGCTTTTTATGGAAAGTTCAGAACTTTTAATCTCAAAAAAATTTCGTTCAGTTTCAAATTTAGCTCTTTCTTTTTCGAGCTTGTCTTTTTCTAAAAATAAAACTTTCTCAAAGTCTGAAACTTGTTTTGAAAGTTTTATACATTTCAGCTCAGTCTCTTTCTTTTCTTCAAAAACTTTCTTTTCTTCAAAAGAAAAATTAGACAGTTTTCTCTTTAGATCGGCATTTTCACTGTCCAAAATTTTCCCTATTTCTTTAACTTCTTTTAATTGAGCATGTAACTTTAAGTTCCACTTCACTCTCTTTTCTTCTCTACTCTTCAAATCGGCATTTTCTTTTTGAAGAGTTGTTACTTTCTCTTGAAGATTCTCGATTTGATCGTGCAGACTTGAGTTGTCTTTCTTTGCTTCAAGATCTGCAATATAAACTTCAAGATCAGTTATTCTTTTAGTAAGTTTAGCATTTGAAGAAGAAATGTCTAAAATTTGTCTTTTCAGATTAACATTTTCTTCTTCCAATGCTTTATTTAAAATAGGAGTTGAAGAATTTGAAGCATTATCTTTAACAGGAGTTTCTGATATAGGAGATGTTTCTGATAAAATAACTTGTTGCAAAATTCCATTATTTGCCTTAACTTTTTCAAGTGGCTTTGGAGGTGTTTTTGTTATTATGACTTGTTGCAACACTTCATTATTTGGTTTAACAGATACATGTGAATTAACAGATGTTTCTGTTATAATGACTTGTTGCAACTTTACATTTGGTTTAACAAAAACTTTTGCAATTGGAGGAATCTCCTTTTTCAGAGTTTGCTTCAAATCTTCACCACTGCTTTTAACAATAACTTGTTGTAAAACCATTTTGAATATTGCTAGAAATTGATCGTTCAGAAGATCAAGCAGACAGTGTATGAAAATACACAAAAAAATTATATAAAAATTTTTCTTGAAAAGCTCTTACAGTGTATGAAATACACTATAGGAAAAATTTCGAGATAATTTTTTTTTTTTAAAAAACTCTTTTTTTTTTAATCAATGAATTCGAATGTATAAGGGTTCGAATTCAATGAATTCGGATGTATAAGGATTCGAATTCAATGAATTCGGATGAATAAGGGTTCGAATTCAATGAATTCGGGTGTATAAGGATTCGAATTCAATGAATTCGGATGAATAAGGGTTCGAATTCAATGAATTCGGATGAAGAAGGATTCAAATTCACTCAATTCGAATGAAGAAGGATTCGAATTCACTCAATTCGAATGAAGAAGGATTCGAATTCACTCAATTCGGATGTAACTGGGTTCGAATTCACTCAATTCGAACTTAACTTGGTTCGAATTCACCCAATTCGGACTTAACTTGGTTCGAATTCACTCAATTCGAATGTACTTAGGTTCGAATTCAACCAATTCGAATCCATAAGGGTTCGAATTCATCCAATTCGAATCCATAAGGGTTCGAATTCATCCAATTCGAATCCGCAAGGGTTCGAATTCTCTACAATTCGAATCTAATAGGATTCGAATTCTATGAATTCGAATTCTTCTTGAGTCGAATTCTACACTTATGATGCCAAGAACAATCCGAATTCTTTATGAATGATCCGAATTGAGTATGAATGATCCGAATTCACCAAGAATGATCCGAATTCTGCACTTCGAACTTCAAAATCACTTAATCTGCCATAACTTCTTCAATTCTTGATCAATTGTGATGAATCTTATATCAAATTGTTCGTAATTGAAATCCGCACACTTTTTCTGTTGATTGCAATTCACAATTCGATCAATTTGAACAGATTAAGATCAAAACAGTGAATTTTTGGTTTTCGAAAAAAATCTTAAAAATTGATCAAATCAGATGATTATGTGCAGTTTTTGATGTTGATCCAAGAATTAAAGATGATCAGTAATCAATTCCGAGTTCAGTGATGCAAGAAATTGATTCAAAAGATCAAAATTTAAAAAAATAGATGAATAGTGATGAACACCCAATCCGAATTCTTCAGCTTTAGTGTAAAAATTCTTCAATTTGGTCTTCGATCTGCTTGAATCTTCTGTTTAGCTCTGATACCAATTGATAAATCCCAAATCTCTAGCAATAAGATATGAATGTAGTGAGAGAGAATCTAGAGAGCAAATATGTCATCCATGTATTGAGCTCAAAGGATTACAAAAGGTTTCTAAAAGATTACAAAAGCTTTCTAACAAATGAACTAGACAAGCCTATTTATACCCATGACATACAAGGTATAAAGGCATTCACAATACTGTATAGACTCATACAGTACATTGACTTTACAGTAAATCTTGAATACAACAATGCTCTAACAATGTCTACTGTAAAGACTGACTTAGGCTCTGTAAAGAACGATGTTAGTTCGATGAAATCGATGATCGAGCAGCTACTACAGAAAGCGAATACTCCTGTTCCTGCCCCTGTCTCTACATCTGACAATTTCACAGCGGCGGATCGCACTGAGCTGGAAAAGATCAATCCTGCTATCTCTGGCCTTCAAGACAGAATAGCAAAGATTGAAGACTTGATAGGTATCTTTGGCCAAGAAGACAGAGAACCTACCAACGCTGCTGAGTCAACCCATTCCTCCCCCAGTCATCATGAAAAAGAGGGAGAGAAGAGCGCTGAAGATCTCTCCAAGAGCGCTGAAGACCTTTCCCATGATGAATCTATCAGGGGAGAGAAGGATGCTGAAGAAACCACCGCTGGACCTCAGGGAGATGAAAACCCTGAGGAAACCGAGAAGCTCGCCTCTGTATCTGAGGGGGAGCAACTCGAAGAAGAAGCTGATAAAACCTAATCCGAAGCAGAAGATGATGAAGTCGTCGACATCCCAGATGATGAACCATCCTCTTCTCCAAAGAATGATGATGATGATGACGAAGATGACGATGACTTCTTTATCGTCAAACCTGCTTCGAAGATCAAAGTTCTTAAGGGAATCTCGATAAATGAACCTTCAGGGGAGCAGACAAAGACAAAGCCCTCAGCCTCTGGAGCTGAGAAAGGCAAAGGCAAAAGCATCGCTGAAGATAACAATCTAACGATCTTGCTTGAAAAGCCGGTTTGTCAGGTACACTAAACATCTCTCACTCCATCCCTCCTCTATCATACACTATCAGTTCTACTACCCAAGCCTATATACTTGAACCAATTCTCTCTATCTGATTCTACCCAAGTTCTTACTCGTAAGATCGCTGTGTTTCAGCTAGTCCTCTCCCCTGTTTGAGGATATCGCTGAAAGCTCCACAACTGCGACTTCACCAATAATACCAGCTGCTGCTGAAGAAATAATCCCAGTCTTAGATTTAATCTCTGAGACTGATGAACCAGAAGAACAGCTACTCTCGCACAGAGGCAGACCTTCCTTAGCTCCTCAAAAGCTAAGTGAAGAGGATCAGAAAAGAAGAGAGGAGATAATAAAGCGATTCGAGGATCAGCGAATCATTCTGAGGCGTGACCAACTTCCTTCAGTTCCTCCAAAGTTCAGAATTTCCAAAAAGGAATACAAGGAACACCTCAGAGTTGAACGCCTAATCACTGAAAGAAAGGAAGCTGAAGAAAAGGACAGAGAATACGCCATCCAGCTTTCTAAACGATCAATAAAAGACCCCAAGCTGAAAAGAGTTCCTATTGATGTTCAACGTCAGCTATGGGATGATGCTCAAGAGATCGTTAGAGAAAAGACTAAGGTCTCTGATACGACTTTGGTATGGGCTAAACAAATGCTGACCTATCGATCTAGACCATCCAAAATCATCAAGGCAAACATCAGAGGAAGACTGTACGCTGAAGTTCCTGTTATTGAAGTGGATGTCTACAGAGATGACAAAACCAAGCAAACCTTCTATGCTGCTACCTTAGAAAAGTTTGGTCTCTCTGAATGGTTAGAAACAAAATTAGCCATTCAGGGATCGCGCTCAAAGTTCAAAAGCCATGTAGAGAAGATCTTAAACAAACAGATCGACCTGCTTTCATCTGCTGTGGATATTCCTCCTACTCTTCCTCAACCAAGAAAAGTCTCTGATAAGAAAAAGAAAGCCTCTGGTTCAGGTCCTCATATTCGGAATGAAACGGGCATTGGTTTCTCTCGTGCTGAAATTGTTGGCCCTGATGCCGATCTCTCAATGCTTGACACCTCCCTACCACCTGGAGAAACATTCATTCCTGGCACAGTTGTAAGTGATCCCTATGGTATATTCTTTTTAGACTGCTATGGAAATCATCACTTTCAACGTATCTCTGAGCTCCACATCGCTCCCATCGAACAACTCAGAGATCTCGTATACTGGTGTGAAGTCAGACGTGACATCAAAGCTAGACACCTGAAACCCTTGATTTTTGAAGCAGCTCTGATCAAAAGAAAACAAGGTGTAACCGTCCCTGACTGGATGATTCCCACATCAAAGACCCTTGATGAACTTCTCATCAAGGAAGAACCCTTTACAAGCTGATATGATCGCCTTTTTCTCTATTGTATCAGTTATTCTTCTGTACTTGTAACTTGTACTTGTAATCTTTCCATTTCTCTTTGTAACCTGATTCAAAGTTTTAAAGAAAGATTTCAGCGAATGTACTTTACTCCATCAGTACTGAAAAGATCCCAGAAAACAGTAAAAGGGACAAATATTTTATGAGTTCTTTTTATCCTTATGTTTTCATTAAATAGCAATTTTCTTTGTTGCTATGTCATAATCAAATAGGGGGAGATTATTAATCCAAACCCTCAGTGATTTGATAAAGACCCTCTCTTATATACTTAGTGAAAATTGTAAGTAAACACTATGTATCAGAGTTTCACTATCGCTGATAAGTACTAAGATCTTACAGTACCGATGATAGAAACTCTCGCTCTTTAAATTAAACATTCAGCGAACACTGTTCACCATTAATGCTCTGAGTCTGTTTATTCATTATGATGATCGCTGATAAGTTAGTTGTTTACTTATGATCCCTGAAGACAAGTTTCACGTAAACAAAGGTTCTACACTGAAGTCGAAGATCAAGCTCAAGAACCAGCGACAAGTCTCCTAATGAACTGATGCGGATCAACGAAGACTCAGATTTGTTCACTCAACGTGAAGTATCAAGTACAAGACTTCAGCTATCGCTGAACTTTATCATTCGCTGAATAGAAAATGATAATGCTCTGAATCAACGAAAGATGATCATGAAGTCCTCCGTACAAAGTACTTTTGTCTTAACCCCCCTTGCACGACTCCGTACGAAATGTCAGAAAAGAACCTCCGACTGTCTGAAATCGTACAACCACTCTGATACTACACTGTTCATCCATGCGGCTACTAAGGTTGTCAACCAAGGTCAATGACATGCAACCAACCAGCTGATGACACGTGTAAAGTGTATACTGACTTGCATTAAATGCATGCAGTATATAAAGAGATGAACCCACTTCTTTTGAAGTAACTTGCAAACTCTGGACAAGTTCAATCTCTTATCTCAAGATAGGTTATTATTAGTAATTTCCTTATCTCTCTTAGTGCAAGAAACCTTAGTGTTCCAACTTGTTTAGATTTAGGTTTATCCTTAATCTTGTTTCCGCAACAAGCTGTAAATTGTTAATGATTTATCAATAAACAATTTAGAAAAGTAAAATCTGTGTGTTTGTATTCAACCCCCCCCCCCCCCTTCTACAAACTTGTATAGGCCTTCGGGACCAACAAGGATGTACACCTGAAATATTACAATAACAAACAAATAGTTAGTAACAAACAAGTTAAATAAAATAGATGTAAATTGATTTCGATACCCGATCGAGGTTCGCCCAATGCGGCATATTTTCCTCACCATTGCAGGTCCGATACACGGATAACGCACCTTGATCCGGTCGGACTAGCATATAAAAAAAATAGTTATCATGGCCCCCCACCTCGCGTTTGTAGGACGGGCCTCTTAGATCTTTTTGATCCAACAGTCGATATGCTATACACAAAACATAGATTGTTAGACCTGTAATAAGAAATATATTTGATTATATGTCTATATTTAAATTTTAAACTTCAATACTAACCAAATCATCCAGTTCAGAGTCAGCCGCGTCACATGCCAGCAGTACTTCGAAAAACTTGTTCTCCAAGGGCAGGTTGGCATATAATGAATTAATAGGGTCGGGAGATTACGATTGCGGCTTAGTCCATGATATCCAACGCCGAAACGGGCGGCAAGGGCGTCGATGAAGTCACCTTTCCCTTTTCTTTTCCGTTTCCCTTTGCATTCACCCTTGCCCTAGTTTTTTTTTGAGGGACCGGTGTGGTATCTGGTTGTTTTGTAAATGGGCTATGAAACCATTTCCCCCAACCCGTCTCCCAAACTGGCCTAGCAGGTGCTGCCACCTCCGTCTTCGGTGCTGCCACCCCCGTCTGTGGTGCTGTCACATCTATCGGGTCATCTTCGTCATCTTCCAGACTGAAGTGCTCTCCAATAACGACGTCACTACCACATGGCCTCATCGGACTGCTACCCTGCGCTGGGATGGTGCCAATCCCCGACCCCATCGACTGGGAGGTTGCGAACCCCAAAGACTAGACGGAAGAGGAAAAATACGCGTCCATGACATCCGAAATGAAGGACGACCTGACGTCATAAGGAGATGTCATCTGAAAATTAATATTCGTTATTTTAAGTACAATTTCACCATGTTCACAATTAAACCAAAACTAACAAAAAAACTTACATTTTGCATGTACGATGGTTGTGTGACGTACGACGACCCCGATATACTGTAAGGTGGCGGTGTGACGTATGACGGCCCCGTCATATCGTAGGTCATCGTCATTTGTGTTCTATAATAGTCTGCCTCCGACATCCCAAACTGGGTGACATTGGTCATTATAAGATTTTCAAACTTAATAACGAAAATGGAACTATAATGAGAACTCGTCGTGACTTACACTCTGCGGGAATGATGGGGTGGATGTAGTGGCGAACGTCGTCATTTGGGGTCTGTAACACCCTACCTCGGAAGTCCCAAACTGCGTGACATTGGTCATTATAAGATTTTCAGACTTAATAACAAAAGTAGAACTATAATGAGTACTCGTCGTGACTTACACTCTGCGGGAATGATGGAGTGGATGTAGTGGTGAACATCGCCGGTGCGGCTTGTCCGAACGCATCATACTCGACACCTAAAACAAATTTGGAACGTAATATTAATACACAAACTAAAAGACCGCGGGCGACAAATTAAGTTAAAGACTAACCTAAACAGCGTGCAACTATTGGTTGAGGTCCTCAAGAGCTTTTATGTGTTTCTCCATATCTACATGTACGTACGTGTACAGATCCTCCCACCTCTTTTGATATGGGTCGGGAGGCGGCATACCATGTGGGAGGATCGCGGGTGCGCCTCAAATCGATCGCTAGCCCCAAAAGAATGGTCACGTTTCGCGGCATCTTCGTCTTCTTCGTCCTCTTCCTCATCTTCGTCGGTTGAGGAACTGGACCCAAATGGGGAAGGAGAGGACCGTCGGGCCCTCTTCGTCCGTCGCCTTGTCGCCTCTCTTTCAATAAAGGCTACGTTGTTTCTATACCAACCCGTCTTCCCCTCGGCATCCATAGGCACAAGGCACGCGAGAGGCACAAACATCGTCTAAATATATTGTAAAATATATAACATTTAATATGCAGGACTAACATAGTCAATATTGTAAAGATAGTAAAAGAACCTACAGTTGTAGCTGAGTTGAAGATAGCAAGGCAACTCTTCTTATTCAGTCCAACACCCCGGCCCCAACGGGTACCCCTAATGAACCTGTCAGTGCGCATGGTGAAATTATTACGGCAGATGGGAAACATCTCCAAGATCCATGCCTGGAATTACACAACAAAAACAAGTACGTAAAAAAAAGCCAAACAGAGACGGATTATTATTTATGTTATACTACTTATCTAACCTTGAAAGCGTATGTAAACCCACACATTGTCATCTTGCTAAGCTTGTCGGCGCGTCTGGGGATGGCACGGTGCATTGTTTGTATGTATGTCCCCAGATGTGGCTACCACACGGATAGCTGATAAATGCATTTAAGTCCTCGACGACCCTAAGGACTGTGTCGGTAACGTCCTGAATCCACTCACAGCCCATAAAGACCATCTCCACCATCACCACTAAACACACACGGAAAGCATCCTCGTCTCGAAGGTCTTCTTTCATCGTGTTAACGACGATTCTAAGCTTCAAATTCGCTGGTGACTGGCAGGGCCATATAGGGGTGTCAAAAATAACCGAAACCGAATAACCCACCCAAACCGAATGAAATTTGGATTAACGGTTTCGGGTTATTTGGTTTTCGGGTTAAACGGTTCGGTTAACCGAATAATAATCCTTTTTCGGTTCGGTTTTCGGTTAATTGTTTTCTAATTCGGTTAAACCGAATAACCCGAATAACACATTCTACTAATATTTTATGTATTTCATGTTTATAAAAAAATAATCCAAATAGATGTATACTATTTTACATATTTTATTGCTATATAATATATTTTATTGATAGTATATAAGGTTTTTATTAGATTACGTTTTTTCTTTGATTTACAACGTCGCATTAAAAAATATCATTCGGTATATATTGGTTCATAGATGGTGTTTTTTCTTAATATAAGTCAATTATTGAGTATTAATATATTATATAATAATATATTAAAAGCAACGGACATTTAATTATAGAAAAATATCTAAGCAAGTATTTAGCGAAAAAATATAAATCCTTATTCGGTTTAACCGGTTACCGAACCGAATAACCCGAAAATCGAATAACCGAAACCGAATAAACCGAACCTTATTTGGTTTGGTTATCGGTTAATTTTATAAAAACTAAAAAATCGATTAACCCGAACCGAATTAACCGAAAACCGATTTAACCGACCGAATAACACCCCTAGGGCCAAACCCTACGAACGAAGGACTGTTCCAGTAAGGGAGGAAGGGAGGGTGTTGGTCCGAAAAGGAGTCCTATAATAAGACAGAACTCATAACGCCCAAAGCTTATGGCATGCCCAAACACATCAAAACACAGCTCCTCCGGATCTCCGTTGGCGACGTCGACCTCCAACTGTAGAAACGTGTGAACTAGCATGGGGTCGCCACCAATATTGGTAAGTTCTAGCCATGGACCGAAAGGTGTCCCTCTAAATATCTCGAGTAAATTACGTTCCCGTTCACCTAACGCTTGAAAAATAGCTCTAATCTCTGGCACGTAGCCAATGCGGCATTTTAGCGTCAAGTCTGTGTAAAAAAAATCCTCCTACATAGTAATTCAGAGATGTTGTCAACGCACCTAACTTGTAAGTAACGAATTGAAACATCCAAAATCACAACAAATTTAAACCGTAATTTTATAAGGTCCAAGACAACTATTTCCAAGAACTTCATATATAGACGGAGAAGTTATAACAAGATCTTTATATACATCCAACTTTTATAAACAACCTACTAATCTAATCCATAACGTACACGATCAGATTATGAGGGTTGTCTACAAAATCTACAAAACATCAATGCTTTCCCTAACTTCTCCATTACGTCACCAAAAGTATAGCTCTGGAACTTCTTGACACTCATCCCTACTTATCCCTTCCCGATCTATTACCTGGTAAGAAAAGTTAATTTGAAAAGATTAGGCTTACGCCTAGTGAGAACATCCAGTTTTTCCAAATTAACACTTTATAAGCTTTGAAACCAAAAGTAAGCAAAGCATATAAACAAACCTGATTTGCCATCCTTCTTACCGTACACATAACATCTTTCGATGGCGAGAATATACCCGATACCATGAATATGACAAACACTAAGTAAGTCATAGCATCACGTTTGAGAGCCTACTACGAATCACCACGGATTCTAGATCATTGCTCATGTCCAAGAATCTACAATTTACTTTATGCCTATTTCTTGGAGTGGAAGTAGATATTACAATTAAACTCATGCCTATCTCTTATCTTCCCATAGAAATCAGGAATTACGATTAACTCACGCCTATTCCAAGATTTCACGTCACAATACGAAATGGGAATTACAATTAACTCATGCCTATTCCTCACTTCACGTCAACGGGATTTACAATTAACTCATGCCTATTCCACGTTTTCAAATAATGTCAGTGCCTATGGATCCATTACACTTCCTAGCATACATGCGTAGTATCAAACCAATTCATACATCAAATCATAACATACTAAATTTAAATTATAAGTATGTTCATGCTGCTAGGATTGAATTTTGATTAATTAATCATTCCCTGCCAAAAGTTACCAGAACTCAGAAGTATCCGGACATCAGAGCTTACCGGACATTAGAAATATCCGGACACCAACATTGACCGGAAATCCAATCTATCCGAACACTAAAATATCCGGACGAAATGTTTGGGACTCATATCCGGAATACTCACTTACCAGATACTATCGGATTACATAGTCGAATTACAACAACCCGGATAACGTCCGGAAACCAAGGTAATCCGGGTAATATCTGGTAACCACACTATTCGGAAACTAAGTCCTTACCGGGTACTATTGGAAAGGAGGACTTACCAGATACTATCTTCTTCCGGACACCTTCAATTTAGACTTTACCGGATATTACCATTTTATCCAGAAACTTCGACCTGCTCCCCATTTTTACCATCCAATTCCCCAATAATTCAACACTTAACCAAATACATTTTACCACAACATTTCTAAAACATTTAAACACTCTAACAACATGGAAATCGATCAATTTTGTTATCAATAATCAAAAGTTAGATGAACTCACCTGGGTTTGCGTCTGAAATTGATATAAATCTCTTCAATCTTCCAATCCTTTCCTATTACTGAATCATTGTTCTAATTAAAGATAAAGCACGGTTATCAAATTGAAACAGATTGATCAAACCAAGATATAGAGTTCTTACCAATTGAATTCAGCTCTTCCTTCTCTCTCTGCTAACCGAGTTCAAAAACCAAAGTAATTGAGATGAATCTCAATTCAGCCGACATTTCTATTAAGTATCTGAATTTTCACCATTTTACCAAGTTAACCCCACACTAAGGTCCATTGTTGAAACTAAACCCAAGTTTTACATTTCAACAATTTAGCCCAATATCTTTAAATCAACAACACTTTCAACCCTTTCGACAAATCGTTTAAAAATAACGCTTTTCTATTAAACGCTCTTCCAAAATGTACAAAATTATGGAAAATCGAGATGTTACACGAATACTATATAGTTTCTGTTTGTTAAGACAGTGGATTATGGTTATAGGTATTATTTTATGTATGAAATTTCATTATCACTCAATCTATTGGACTTCCAGGTAGTAGGGGAATCACAAAGATTTCTTAAGTCCCTACAAACCTTAGGGCTATTTACACCCGTTTGACAAAATCCAAATCGATATGTGGCGATTTATTGAATTTGATTATAACCTTGTTAATTATAGAGGTTTTTTTCTTGTATGCTTACATTTTGTTGATAATTCTTCGTCTATTTTAATTTTCGAAAAGAAACCACTTAATCTATTAGACTTCCAGGTAGTAGGGGAATCACAAGGATTACTTAAGTCCCCACAAACCTTAGGGCTATTTACACCCGTTTGACAAAATCCAAATAAATATGTTGCGATTTATTTAATTTGAATATAACGTTGTTAATTATAGAGGTTTTTTCTTGTATTTGTTGATAATTCTTCGTCTATTTTAGTTTTCAAAAAGAAACCACTCAATCTATTGGACTTCGATGTAGTAGGGAAATCACAAGAATTGCTTAAGTCCCCACAAACCTTAGAGCTATTTACACTCGTTTGACAAAATCCAAATCGATATATTGCGATTTATTTAATTTAACACAACACTGATATTTTTTTTAAAAACACGATACTCTAAAATAAACACAACACACTAAAATATTTTCAAAATATACGCAATTTTTAAAAAAAAACATGATACTCTAAATTTAACACAACCCTCTAAAATAAACACATACTCAAAAATATTTTCGAAATAAGCGTCATTTAAAAAAAAAATCACGATACTCTAAATTTAACACAACACTCTAAATTAAACACATACGCTAAAATATATTCGAAGTAAAAGTCATTTAAAAAAACACGATACTCTAAATTTAACACAACACCATAAAATAAACACACACTCTAAATTTTTTCAAAGTAAACTCAATACTCTAAATTTAACACAATTCTCTAAGAGAAACCCAAACTCTAAAATATTTTCCAAATAAACACATTGTCTGAAATAAACACATATATAACATGTATTTTAAAAAATAATAAAAACTACAATGGCGTTATGAAAACTTACCAAACCTACAACACGAGACATCTTCGACTTCTAAAAATCCCCACGAACAGAGTCGATCCAAGCGCGTAGGCTGCACGATATCTTTAAGAGAGTATTAGAGAGTTTGAGAGAGTATAGAGAGTTTGGGGGTGGCATGTTTGTGGTCCAAAGAATTCATTTTATAGCCCTGCGATTGAGGTGGGGTGGGTGGCGGTTGTGGGTTCTTTAATATTAGGGTATTCACCCAAGGCCGATACGTGGTGCAGCAAGTCCGCGATCGACGCCTGGGGGTCAAAATTGTAAAATTTTATCACGGACGAGGGACTATTGCGGGCATCGTGGGATAAAATCGAGGGGGTTTTGTCTGGGTCTACGATAGAGGGTAAAATCGCAGACATATGGGGTATTTTTGTAAACCGAGAAAGAAATGGAGTATTTCTGTAAGTCAATTTCCAATTTGGTCCATTTTAATTAATTACCCTTTTTCTAATTGCAAGGGTAAGTTTTGAGAAAATAATGAACTTTCCGTAGAAAACCCCCTAAAATCTTACTAAATAAACCAATTTTCAAATCATTAAATCACTATAAAACAATCATATATACCCATTAAATAAATTGTAATTTCCATTAGACTGTTAATAAATATATCCTAATTCATAAATTAAAAGATTGAATATAGATATTTTAATGAATAGAAAACAACGTGGGGGATGAGGCGTGCAAATTGGGGTTTCTTGAACCGATTGATGACGCTTTCAAGCTTACCAAAACATCTCTGCTAAAATAAGGGATAAGGCTTCCTGAGTGCTTGCGTTGAAGCAAAGAAAATAAATAAATAGAAACAAACCCAACACTCCTTCCTTCTTCCTCTTCCTCTTCCTCTTCCTCTTACATTTATTCATTCATTCATCCTTGTCATGCAAACAACCTTTTTTCCATTCTTTCTTTTTTCCCAATATAATATCTTCTTGTTAAGCAACCTTTCCCCACTGATCAGTGATCAGTAATCAAACACTTCACTCTTTCTTCATACTCACTTTCTCTGCTATTTAAACCTCCATACTTTCCAATTCATCTCTGCAATTCTCTCTCTCTCTCTCTCTCTTCTTGGTGGACTGCATGCATCAAAGTAAGTTTCTTTTCTCTCATTTGTGTGTAATCATTTATTCAATATAATCATAGGGTTTTATAAGCTAATAATTCTTTACCCTTTTAAGCAATAGATGATTTTCTACTTGTGTGTGCTTTCTGATCATTGATTATTATTAGTCTTGCTTATAATTGATGCAACTCCTTCAATTGCTTAGATTTTCAGAGCCTGGACTTTCCCAATTCAAATTTGGCATTTTTTAATATGTTGACATTTAGTACATTCCTATCTAGGTATGGTGTTATTGCCCTTTTATTCCATTCTCTAAGTCGCTTATTACTGCCCCTTTTTTTCTAAAAATAGAAGGAATTCAAGTTCCACTACAAGTTTTATGTGTGTATTTTGAGTTTTAAAAAAGATGTGATGGCAAATACTACACTTGATACCAAATTTGGAGGATTTCCTCCTCAAACAAATCAACATGAAGACTTCATTTTTATATTTTCATTGTATAATTTGATCTAATTCTGACATACATAATAAATAGGGGTTTTGCATATAGCAAACATCTATTTGGATATCCTATTTTTTTGTCATTATGACGATGAAATCAATGTTTGAGTATGCCATGTTTTGTTTTCTAATGTTGGTGTGGGGATGAGCTAGCTGTCGGAGTTAACTATGATCTCTGTATCAGCTATTACTTACTGCAATTGTAATTTGTACAGTATAAGCATTCAGAAGCAATAAACTAGACCCATAAATGATTATTCTCCCATCATATCAATCTCATTTTCTCCTATTTTAGGATTATGAAGAGTCTTTCACACATTTGCTTGAGACTAAACAACTTATTAAATATCATATAAAGTTAAGCACAATTACGAACGACCCCTCTGTCCTAAAATAATTGCAACATTTATAGGGTCAAAAACACAGGAGGTGGGGTTTGGGTTAAATAGTAGAGCCAATGTTGAAACAAAATATATTGTCCCCTGAATTTGTGATCATTGAAAGTTTACATAAAAAGTTCCCCAGAAAGGATTGATATCCAAGAATAGAAATTATTGCAAATATCTTATCCAGAATTCTATAAATAGCAATTGCAATGAGATGATTGTAGTTTGTTAAAAGAATCTGGACTTATATTTATGCTTTACTGCCACTTTTTTTCTCAATGTAACTGAATTCGTTATATTATCCTTTTTCTTACTTCCATATTGCTATAATATTAATAGGCCCGTGGAAAGATTTGAGGGTCCTGTGAACAAGTAATGGGTACAAGGTGTGATCAACGTGCTCTCGTGCTCAGCGTTCTAACCCTGTGTTGTGTTTTATTTCGATGTTCGGCGAATTTGTGGGAAACAAATGCGTTGCTGGTTGTAAATGCTTCTCACACTTCCACAAGGAAGATTCCTGAAACCCTTTTCGGCATTTTCTTTGAGGTACATATTGTCTTACTCTTATGGTTAACTTCACTGTCGTGTTGTAAACAATGTTCTTAATTGTGTTGTATTATGCAGGAGATCAACCATGCTGGTGCTGGCGGGTTGTGGGCGGAGTTAGTAAGCAACAGAGGTAAGTGCACAACACAAATGTATTGATATTTCTCTTTTTTAGATATTTTACAAATACTTAGTTTTAACTATATATATGTTTGGAAATTGAAATAAATAGATATTTCGTGTAATTTGTTAAACTAGGTTTTGAATCTGGGGGACAACATTCTCCTTCAATCATCGATCCTTGGTCAATAATTGGGGATGATTCGTTGCTAAGAGTATCAACAGAGTTTTCTTCATGTTTCAAGCGAAATCCCATTGCACTACGGATGGAGGTGCTTTGTGACAGTGATAATGGGGTCAATGCTTGTCCAGTTGGTGGTGTTGGTATATATAATCCCGGCTATTGGGGAATGGTAATTAATAATTATAACCTACGTACATTTATATTATACTTATTTGTTCCAAAAGATTGAATGTGGTAATTGTGGTTCCTATTTGTGTTTGTTATAGAATATTGAACAAGGGAAGAGCTACAATTTAGTTTTGTATGTTCGATCATTGGGATCCATTAATGTGTCAGTAGCATTGACGGACTCCATTGGCATGCAAACACTGGCTACTACAAACATCATGCAAGTATTATACTATTGTTTGTTAACTTTTTAGAACCTAGCTACCTTTGTGCACTTGTATGAACTAATATTGTTTTTTCAGAGCAAGTGATGTATCAAACTGGACAAAGATGGAGGTTAAATTGGAAGCAAACGGGAGCAATCGTAATTCTAGACTACAGTTGAAGACTAATAAAAAAGGAGTCATATGGTTTGATCAAGTTTCGTTAATGCCCACCGATACATATAAGGTATGTTATCGTTTCAAAAAACAGTATACAAAATTTCTATTATTGAATGTCCCATATTGATTGCATCGTTGAGGTTTTATTTCAGGATATGATTTTTAATGGAATTGTTTTGTTGGTTGGAACAGGGACATGGCTTCCGAAATGATCTATATAAAATGGTTGCAGATATGAAGCCAGCATTTATCAGATTTCCAGGTACTTATTTTCTATGTTTTAACATTCATTGTTATAGATGATGGTGTATGTACATTAATAAAAACAGCACAGATATAGATGAAAGAGAATTATCTCTAGATTACAAAACTACCCTTGATATATATATATAGAGAGAGAGAGAGACTTGAGATCATGTGAGACCAGGCTATTTCCGTGAGACCTTGAGACCAAAAAATTAACACTAAATCTTCACAGCAAAAGACTGTGAAGGTACTGAAATGGTAAACCTTCACAGTGTTTTTGCTGTGAAGGTTCGTTGTTTTTCTTACCTTCACAATGAATCACTGTGAATGTTTAGTGTTAATTTTGTGGTCTCACGGTCTCACGAAAACAGCTTGGTCTCACGTGAACCCAACCCTATATATATATATACCCTATATATATATATATATATATATATATAAGATTAATGTTGTGAAAGAAAGAAATAAATTGTGAAAGTTTGATGGAAATAGGTGGATGCTTTGTTGAAGGAGAATATCTGAGAAACGCATTTCGGTGGAAGGAAACTGTGGGACCGTGGGAGGAGAGACCAGGTCATTTTGGTGATGTATGGTTTTACTGGACTGACGATGGACTTGGCCACTTTGAGTTTTTCCAGGTAACAAACAAGATATACATGTGATATTTCTTGTTAATTAGACAACTTTATGCAATAATATGGTTTCTACTACAGTTGGCTGAAGATGTAGGTGCGTCACCAATATGGGTATTCAACAATGGTAATAAATATGAATCACATTTAAATAATTATGTAGAAAATATTTGGATTATTTACTTTATAATGAATTTTCCTTTTGTCTCCTGGAATCCGAAGGAATCAGCCATCAAGAGTCCGTCGATCCCTCCAACATTATGCCTTTTGTGCAAGTATGTTCTATTTATGACCCTTCTCCTTCTATATATATATATACACATCTATATTATATGGTTAGAATGAATTCGTGTTGTAAATTCACTCAGGAAGCCCTTGATGGCATTGAGTTTGCTAGAGGTGATGCCAATTCAACATGGGGATCTGTTCGAGCTGCAATGGGGCACCCAGAGCCGTTTGAACTGAAATATGTTGCTATTGGGAATGAGGACTGTTGGAAGCCACATTATCGTGGTATGCTTCATGTTTCCTTTACATTATAATTTTCTCAATTTTGCTGTTACTACTCAACCCAGTATAATATAACATATACTAAACAATAGTTTAATGAAATGTAATTTAACATGCAGAAAATTATCTTAAATTCTATGCTGCAATAAGAAAAGCTTATCCAGACATCAAAATGATCTCTAACTGCGATGGATCAAACGGACAATTAGATCACCCAGCAGATATTTATGATTTTCATGTAAGATTCCCTCTCCCTCCTCATTTATATATATATATATATATATATATATATATATATATTCTCCAAATGAATGACATTTGTTTGCTTATTACTGATGATATCTGGCTTCAATTTATGTGGTTAGATTTATCAAAATGCAAGCACCGTGTTCTCTATGGCTAATACATTTGATCGTACGTCACGTGTTGGCCCAAAGGTTTGCTATTTTTGTTTTTTCTTTCTATTATACATACATATATACATACATCATGTCAGAAATGTTTATATAATTTGTTCAGGCTTTTGTGAGCGAGTATGCTGTGACAGGAGATGATGCTGGTAAAGGAAGTCTTTTAGCAGCACTGGCGGAAGCTGCATTCCTTATTGGCTTAGAAAAGAACAGGTTCCCTCATTTTCGCTCTTAATTATTATCAAGTGCTTTTAATTCTTCCAAGATATATAGTGTTCTAATGTTATCGTTATTGCAGTGATATTGTTGAAATGGCAAGCTATGCACCTTTGTTTGTCAATACCAATGACAGACGGTATGATAATCTTTCAATCCCTCCCTCCATCTCTTCTTGTTTTAACAAGTTTCTTAACAAATTTCCATCCCAGATTAAAATCATCATTATTTTGTTTTGTTTTTTTGAAGGTGGAATCCAGATGCAATAGTTTTTGATTCTTCTCAGGCGTATGGGACACCAAGTTATTGGATGCAACAGTTTTTCTCAGAGTCAAACGGCGCAACTCTTCTTAAGTCAACACTCCAAGCCAATTCATCAAATTCACTCCAAGCTTCCGCTATTGTGTTCCACAACCCCGTCGACAAAACAAACTACCTCAGAATAAAGGTACATAACTTTTGTGCATGGAAATTTAATCCTCTCTTCCTTGTTAAAATTTTAATAGTATTTTGGGTTGTATCAAATGAAAAAGAAACACAAAAATGGTGAATACTTTGTACATATAATAGAACCTTTCAGAGGTTGCAAGACTAAAATGGTGTATCAATCTTTTATTCTGTTTTTTTAGGTAAGATTTGCATCCTGCTTCCAGAAAACTATTCGAGTATGTAAACGTATACTTTCTGGATATTGTTTTTTAGGTTGTGAACTTTGGGAGCAGCACAATAAATCTGAAGATTGTGTTTGATGGGTTGGATCCTAAGTCATTAGATGCATCCGGATCGAAAACTGTTCTCTCCTCTACGAAAGTTCAGGATGAAAATTCATTTGCGAATCCAGAAAAGGTACTTGCACGGATCTCCGCTATTAAAGTTGTTCTGTCTGTTTTTATTTCTGGGGTGGTTAGAATAAGGAAAATTGGTAAAGCATCTTCCTTTGAAAAATTAATTAGAAAAATATAAGGGTCATAATTGGAAAAAAGCCCATGAAGCGTGTTGAAACGTTATTGAATTAGATTTTCAAAAAATTAGTTTATAAGCTAGCCTATGGCTAACGAAATAGGGAATTTTAAAAAATATAACGCTATCCTATGGTTGCCAAACATAGCCAAAATGACAATTATATATATATATATATATATATATTGTGTACTGCTGTGACCAAAACTTACTTTCGTCAAGTATGGAAGCTGAACACATATATATTTTTTTATGCATGAAGCTGGAAATTATTGAAATAAGGATTGTATATTCAAAAGTGAATATGTATGATGTGCAGGTTTCACCGGTTACAAGCTTACTGGAGAAAACTGGGGAGAATATGGATGTGGTACTCCTTCCACATTCTTTAACTTGTTTTGATGTATTGACGAAATCGGATATCACACAGATCACAGCAGATGATAAGTCGTATGTATCTTCGATGTAAAAACGTATTAATTTGTAGAATGATATCATAAAATAAAATTATGTTCATGGCGATTCTTGGTGCATCATGTGTATGTATTTGGTACATACCAGAAGAGTTGGAAAGTAGAGTTTTTATGAGGAAGACATAACACACGCCTGTGCTGTGGATGGAATTTAACATTGGACTACAAACTCACATTCCACCAACCACCCTTGTTACATGTGTTCACCTGCCACACAATTTCGAATGTTTCTTTCATTGTCCATGAAACACAAGCTCAGGTATTAGAGAGGTACAGAGGTTCAAACAAGACAAGAATATGGTCAAAATAAGATGATACAAGAAGGCCTATATCACTGATTAAAAATCATATGCGTGAAAGGAACCCTACATTGTAACAACCTACACGACTGCATTCAACAAACGTATTCACCATAATGACAAAGAAGTTGAGTTTTAAGTTTGAACTTTACACCATATTCGTCTCTGATTATTGAATGACATTCATTACGTCTTTAGGTCTCATCCTTTCTTTAGTATACTGTTTTCTCCATGACCCACTAATGTCATCATCACTTATCGATAGGGCTATTGAGTTAAAATCTAATCCTTGAGTAGTTGATGTATTGAATCGACAGTGATTGGTATATGTCCATTCCTCAAATTTAGAGGGAATCCCATCTAATGTCATATATATCTAGCAAGGAACCTAAGCCAATTTCCCTAATTGGTGCCCTTTGGTTCTCATCTAGGGCTTTAACCATCTCCCAGCAAGGTTTCTGGGGAAGTCCTCGTTCTTAAACCTACTGGGATTCACGTTTGATTCCCCGTAGAGACCTTGGCGTTCTTTATCATCCTTGGTCATTTTTTTCAAACGTGCCTTTTTTTTTCTCCCTTGATTCATCCTCAAAAACGCTGTCCGGAAGCATTTCTTCGCTTGTGTAAACAAAATGAGCAAAAGATACAACCATTAATCATATGGGGTGTTTGGTTGAGGGTATTGAGGGGTAAGGAATGTGAATGATAATGAAAAATTGTTGTTTGTTTTGATATAATATAATGGACTCATTACTTAAAATCCATTAATTTCCATTCCCGACCAAATTAGGGGGAATGAAAAACTTATTCATGCTCGGTCATCTTTTCTCATGCGTGCCTTCATTTCTCGATATTGAAAAAAATATTTTATTATTTTTATGTTGGACGTCACATATGTGTATTAAAAATATTATATAAAACAATTTTTTATTAATTATACTGGTTTAACCAGACACCATTAATGCAATGCTCATTCCTATTCTCATTCTCGTCTATTCTCATTTTCATTTTCATTTTCATTTTCATTTTCATTATCATCTCTTAAAATGAACCAAACGTCTACTTATATTACTTTAAACTAGGCTTTATATATTTGTTGTTTAGATATATGTATGTAAGTTACTTCAAAGTTGTACCTGTGGCCTTTGTTGATTCTTTAAATCCATCCTTCCATAAACTCAATGCAATAGCTGCTTGGATTACGCGTTGTTTTTTCATTTTATTTTTTCATTTTTTTGTACATCCAGATTGTCCTTCATAGGTTCATTTGACGTCGGCAGTGTAACACCTTCAAAATTAGAAAGAGCAACTACTAAAAACTTCGATAAAATAACCAAATGAGGATAAAAATCCCTTCTACAAACCATCCTTGGAAACACCTCAAAATTTAAAACGTAACAACTCCCACAATTAATAACTCAAGTCATACAACATGACCAAATAAAGTCAGGTGTTACTTAACCCAAATACAAGTTGTTATTCCCAAAATAAATGCGGAAGACTTCACTAAGCAATTCATCTCTCGAACACACTACTAACACTCATCTCTTCACAGTGTCACTAGAACTATTTTCAACCTGAACCTGTTGCACATGCCGACAAATAAAAAGGTTAGGCTAACGTTTAGTGAGTTCAAGAGTTAGATCATGATTAGATAATTCGTTAGACAAAAATGATGCAACTTAAATCAATGATTTCCAAAAAGGGATTTGTATTAAATATACTAACAACCCATTTTCCAAACGCACACAAATTTTTTACGAAAGCTCCAATGAAAATCATTTCTCAACAATGGACTTAATTCCAAAACCCACTCAAGATGTGAATAAATATTAAATTTCCAAATAATACAAACGCGAATAAAAATCCAATAATCGAAACATCCAAACAAGGATGAGACAAAATATACCGCCTATAAATCATGGAAAACAATCCATATAAATATAATATGTCACCGACAACATGGATAAAAGAAATACTTGAAACAACACCTTTCGGTACGGGGGAGACCCGATTTCATCGAATGTGGTGGATACACAAGTTAAACCACAATTATAAGTTACAAGCATGTTTCATGGATGGAAAACCCTATGACATCAACCCTATCCAGGTCTTTAGTCAATCTTGGCCATCAACCCAAACTGGATCTTTAGTCCATGGAGACATCAACTCAAACCGAGTCTTTAGTTGTAACATCCCAGGCCAACCGTACCAGATATTGTCCGCTTTGTCCACACCTGGACGCACGGTTTTAAAACGCGTCTGATAGGGGAGGTATCAAATCCCTCTTATAAGGCAACCTTTGTTCCCCTCCCCAACCAATGTGAGATCTTACAATCCACCCCCCTTGGGAGCCCAGCGTCCTCACTGGCACACCAGTCCGGTTCCCGGCTTTGATACCATCTGTAACATCCCAGGCCAACCGTACCAGATATTGTCCGTTTTGTCCACACCTGGACTTACGGTTTTAAAACGCGTCTAATAGGGGAGGTATCAAATCCTACTTATAAGGCAACCTTTGTTCCACTCCCCAACCAATGTGGGATCTTACATTAGTCTAAGGAGACATCAATCCAAACCAGATCTTTAGTCTATTGTGACATCAGCCCAAACCGGATATTTAGTCAAAATACTCAGAATTTCATCCATCAAATTGGGGTCATTGAAGGCCTCGTTAGGCTAGTGGGAAAAAATTACTTTGTTCCCTGTAGTTCCGCTTCTTGCTCTAAGAATTAGGAAAGACTTTCCAACCCGAAAGGAATTGCAAATGACTTTGATCTACTTGCCCGCACAACGTCTTTTTTGAGAGAAAAGTCAGAGCGGGGGGAGAGACTTTCTAAACGAAGGTTAGTCTAAGTAAGAAAATGGGCACAAGGCATCAACCCAAACCGGATCTCTAGCCTAGTAAGGTATCAATCAACCCAAACCGGATCTTTAGTCCACAGAGACATCAACCTAAACCGTATCTTTAGTCAATTGAGGCATCAACCGAAACCGGATCTTTAGCCTAAAACCACCAAGTTCAACCCAAACCAGATCTTTACCGTGAGATCTCACCATCCAAAACAAGCTTGTTTAATTTAGAAATTTACACATGACTCCAAAAGAATAACCAACACATTCAAATCATGTAATTCCCAAATAAGATGCAATACATGCAATTCATAACCAAAGCTCTACACCGAGCTACCAAAATCGGACAAATGTCCTCAAGACCCAAAAGAGTCAAAAACCGAGACATAAGCTCAAAGGATCAAATGACCATTTGTTAAAAGTCAACATATACAATTGAACTGTATCTAACCCACATTATGCAAATACATGTTCCAAGGCATGACTAGCTCAAAACCCCTTTGTTAGATTAAATTAGCCCCTAATTTAATGAATGTTTTATAAAGAATTATTGTAATAGGGCTTTATAATTAGCTTATGGGCTTTTAGCTAGTTATATGGGTTTAGCCCTTTTTTATCTTGTAAATGGACCCTTATAAAGGATTTTAGGGTTCCATTTTTTTCATTAGGTCATTCGGAGAGAGCACACAAACACTAGGTGTTTTCACATGAGAGTCGATCAAATGTAAAAGTGTGGTGTTCTTTGTAATTTCCCATCCATAATGAATCAATCAAAGTATATGAGATGAGTTCGTGAAAATTATGTTCTTAATCTTCATCTTATTTGTATTTTATAAGAATTTCTTCTATTGTTTGCTGAAAATGGGATCAACAATTGGTATCAGAGCCGATTGAAGAAACGTTTTTTCTTCAAAATCGGTCACCTATGGCTAGGGCTGGCAATGGGTAAGGGTAAACCCGTTACCCATTATGTTTCGACCCGTTGGATAAGGGTATGGATAAAGAATTTTTTTACCATTTATCCACTTATCCATTACCCGTTTACCCGAAATTTTAGTGGGTAGGGTATGGATAAACGGGTTTTTCGTTATCCATTACCCGTTACCCGTTACGATAATATATATATATATACACACACACACACACACATATATATATATATATATATATATATATATATATATATATATATAATTAAATATTAATGTGTATATATATACATAATTATATATTATTAATATTCTTTATAATATTGTCGTATATTAATATGTACCTTAATTTATTTTTTATATTTATCGAGTAAAATATTTCACGATGGTTAAACGAGAAACAAGACGGGTTCAAGAAAATAAATACAATGAAAAGTGTTGTTCTTATAATTTTTTTAATATTATACTATGATTATTCTTTGAAGATTAATAAAATGTTTAGTATACATATTAGATACAAATAGTAACTATATTTATGAGCTTATGTTTTACTTATATATTTGACATTTTACGATAGCAATTATAGTTTAAAATAAAATTTTGTTTTACCATTTATCCATAACCCGTTTCGTTACCCAGTATTTTTAATGGGTAGGGTAGGATATGGATAAGAGTTTTATGAGATGGATAATTACCCGTTTCGTTACCCGTTATTTTAAATGGATTGGATAACGAATTAACCCTTACCTACCCATACCCTACCCGTTGCCAGCCTTACCTACCCATACCCTACCCAAGGCGATCAACCACTGCGCTACAACTTGATTGACTAGAAAACTTTATTGTTTCTTCACAAAATCTGTTTCTGCACACCACATGTTTGATGAAATGCCTAAGTGAAGATTTGATACTATTTTGATCAAATCTGATCGGATTTAATACATGTGTGTGTTTTGATTCTTTCTCATTCATTGGTCTAATATTTGATAGCACTAAGTAGATGGTTGATCTATGATTCATCCTTGTGTGTGCTTGAGTCCATAACATTTTTTTGGCATCTTGGTAGGAAGGTTGTTGATCTTTGATCTGACATTTATTCAAATCCAAGATTGGACTCTCTTTTACTCAGATTTTGTTTGTTTTCCGCTGCTCATAATCATTTAAATGAAAAACAAAATCATTTGGGTCTTGGAAATTGTTGATTGAGAAAGATTTGATATTGTGTTACATGTTGAAAGTCAGATCTGAAACGCTTTTTGGATCTTTGAGTGTTTAAATTTAACTTTCTGAATTGATCAATCAGAAACTTAATTTTCTACAATCTTTGTTCTAATAAGATTTATGGAGACCGTCTTATCGTTCTATATCAAATCGGTTTTTGATAAGCATTAGATTCAATTTTGGAGGGATAAGGGTGATTTGATCTGTGAAATATTTGGATCTGTTTATGGACGATTCATTTTGATTGTTGTTGTATGCCAAAAAAACATTTATCAAAAGAAAGTTGCTGCTGTCCATGGTGATTTTATGCAGCAACATGTTTGGCAAAGTCTTAATATGTACAGATTGATCAAGAGATTTTAATGATGTGAGCTTTGAGTTCAATGAAAAACAGAAGGTTTCATGACGATGGTGCTTGAAAAACGCAGATCTCAATTTTTTCATTCTTTCCTGTGATTTTAATATGAGGCTTCACTTCTTTTATTATTTCTCTTTTCTGAGTTTGAGGAACAAAAACATTTTTCTTTTCTGTATTCTGAATGTCATTTCTTATATAGGAAACAGAGGTTATTGTGATTGGACATTTCTGAGAATATTGGAATGAATCACTTTCACATTGAACACAAATAAGATTTTGTTGGTCCCGAAGGCCTATACAAGTTTGTAGAAGGGGGGGGGGGGGGTTGAATACAAACACACAGATTTTACTTTTCTAAATTGTTTATTGATAAATCATTAATGATAATGTCGTTTTCCGACATTATTTTGATCCCGAAGTCGTTCTGTTTGTTGTAAGTTCCCGAGTAAAAATAGTAGAATTTAATGGTTTCTATGAGAAAGTACAGGTTTTTATTAATAGTTGATGTTGGAAGAGTTTTGGAGCAATCGGAGCAAGTCTACAACAGTCCAGTGTAAAAAGGTGAAAAATCAGATTTTTGGACCAAACAGTGCCCTGCGCGCCTCTGAGCGCGCCTCCAAACGCCCCCACAAACGCGCACGCTGCGCGCCTCTGAGCGCGCCTCCAAACGCGCCCACAAACGCGCAGGCTTATTTTTGTAAAACATTCCAGTGCTCTGCGCGCCTCCAAACGCGCCCACAAACGCGCCAAGCCCCTGATACGTTTTTAAAGCCTTTTTCTGCTAGGGTTGAGGGGGAATCGAGCAGTTACGTTTTGGGACTCTTCCTGGGCGATTGTGGGAGCACGAGGGCGATTTTTGAAGGCGACTAGAAGGCAAGAAACACCAATTAACAAGGATCGGAAGGCGAATCGAGTACGTCCATCGGCGGCTTAGACTTTTTCAGGGAGTTCTTAGATTTCATTTCTTAGTTAAAAGCATGTTTACTTTCATTTTCATCTTTTCATTTCAGAGTTTTGAAACCCCCAATATGAACTAATCCGTTCATGTTGGGGGGTTGGTTTGAATCATGGTTGGATACTTGTTTCGCTTTACGATAGGCATGATTGATATGATATAGATGGATGCCACATGTGGGTTTGTTCTTAATGCTTGTAATAGTCCGATCAACTATTATTCGATTTAATGAATCTTTTAACGTTTGAGAAAAGTTTTGAGAAGTCTGAGTAACTTGTTCAAAATTCTAAGTATCAGAGTTAGAATTCTGATTAGTTGAGTCAGAATTCTGAGTAGTAGCGTCAGAAGTCTGAGTAACTTGTTCAAAATTCTAAGTATCAGAGTCAGAATTCTGATTAGTTGAGTCAGAATTCTGAGTAATAGAGTCAGAACTTCTGAGTAAGAGAGTCAGAATTCTGATAAAACTATCCAGAGAAAATTCCTTAGAAAAATGTTTGGATTTTGTGATTTTTGAACATTCTGAACATCAAATCACCATAACTTGCTCAAAAATCAGAATTTTTCAACCAAAATTTGCAGGGTTGCTCAAAATGTGATTCTGAACACATTCTCTTGAAACGTTTTCTACTAAAAACACTCACATCTATGAGTTCGATAACCCCACAGTAAACAGAACTTTTTTAAAAAAAATCTCCAAAATCAACAAATTGATCTGTATGAATCAGAAATCCATAATCACATTCAGATCGAGTTTTGGACTGAATTATCCAAAAGTCAAAATTCTCAATTTAAGCACAGCATATGTTTTAAGTCATGTGTCAGTATTATCATTCAGCTCTACACATGAATAACCTGCAAAACAGATTAAGTTGACTTTGGTACCCATATGAACATGGGTCCAGGTTTGTTAGGTGTAGTGGTATATGCAGATATTCTATAAGAACCATACCAGTGTTGAATAAAATTCTTGTTCACAAAATCATCAGTCCCACAATTGTAAGTCCCACAATATGAACAACAAAGTTTCTTTTGTGCAATTCTGACTAATTGATTTACAGAATAAATCACATCAGGTTTAACAAAATATTTTCTTTGAAATGTATTGTTCTTCTTGACATTTGAATTAGGAACCTTTGATTTTAGCACTTCTTTCTTGGAAGTAGTTCCTTTAACTCTCCATTCCATTTTTATCTTTTTTAAAGAACAATTATAAGATTTATCAATAGGAGAATCATAAAACAGATTAGAAGAACGAATCTGATCTTTTGAACTATGATTTGATTTGTCAACAACTTTTGTTTCAAATTCTTTAAACTTTTTAACATACAAATCAAACCTTGACTACAAATCAGATTTGGACTTCCTCTCTATCATGATTTTAGTTGATAAATCAGATAATTTCTTAATTAGTCTCCTTATCTCCAAATGAAAAACTTTCTTTTCCTTCTCAAACTCATCTTTTAAGCATTTTTCTTTAAAGCCATTTACCTTCTTCTTTTCAGTCTCTTTCCTTCCATCTTCTAACTCTTTCTCCAACTCATTGATCTTTACAAAAAACTCATTTAACATTCCTGTTTTCTTTTTCTCAAAACCATTCTTTTCTTTTTGAAAAACATTTTTCTTGCATTCAAACTCTTTTCTTTCTTTTGTAAGAATTTTCTCCAAATCAGAAATTTTCAGAGATAATTCAACAGACTTTGTTTCAAAACCTTTCCTCTCAGTTTGAAAGTTTCTTCTCTCTTTCTCAAATTTCTCTCTTTCAAGTATAAGAACTTGTTCAAAATCATAGATCTGTTTCAAGAGTTGACAATTTTTCATTTCACATGATTTGATTCTATTTTCAGAATCTGTCAACATCTTTCTTTCAAAATTGATTTTCTCTTTCAAATCAACATTCTCTTTTTCTAACAACTTTATGTTTTCTTGAACCTTTTTAAAATCCTTTAGAAAATCAGATTTCTCTTTTTGCAAAATCTTTATAACTTTTGCATTTTCATCTTGTTTTGCTTGAAGATCTGCAATCTTGCTTTCAAAATGAACAATCTTAGTTTTTGGTTCAGAAATTGTTTCCTTTGCTTTTACTGGACTTGATTTTTGTAAATTGTATGAACTTGTTATAGAACTTGCAGATCTCACAAAAACTTGAACAATCTCAGGCATGATGAAATGACAAATTCAAATATCAACTATGAATTATGATAAAAAAATGAGAATCAACACAGATCTAGAACATGCAAGAATTAATCAAATCTGTCACATGAATTTCATCAAACAGTTAGAGTACATGAATTAATGAAATTCTTCTTTTCAACAAACAATTTGAATACTAATCAACATGCAGCAGATAGAATCACTTTGATCAAGAAACCAATCAAGAATTTTGAAAACATACCTGTGATCTCTGTTTAATTTCGAGAATTAATCAGTATAGTCAGAAGTCTGAGTAACTTGTTCAAAATTCTAAGTATCAGAGTTAGAATTCTGATTAGTTGAGTCAGAATTCTGAGTAGTAGCGTCAGAAGTCTGAGTAACTTGTTCAAAATTCTAAGTATCAGAGTCAGAATTCTGATTAGTTGAGTCAGAATTCTGAGTAATAGAGTCAGAACTTCTGAGTAAGAGAGTCAGAATTCTGATAAAACTATCCAGAGAAAATTCCTTAGAAAAATGTTTGGATTTTGTGATTTTTGAACATTCTGAACTTCAAATCACCATAACTTGCTCAAAAATCAGAATTTTTCAACCAAAATTTGCAGGGTTGCTCAAAATGTGATTCTGAACACATTCTCTTGAAACGTTTTCTACTAAAAACACTCACATCTATGAGTTCGATAACCCCACAGTAAACAGAACTTTTTAAAAAAAAATCTTCAAAATCAACAAATTGATCTGTATGAATCAGAAATCCATAATCACATTCAGATCGAGTTTTGGACTGAATTATCCAAAAGTCAAAATTCTCAATTTAAGCACAGCATATGTTTTAAGTCATGTGTCAGTATTATCATTCAGCTCTACACATGAATAACCTGCAAAACAGATTAAGTTGACTTTGGTACCCATATGAACATGGGTCCAGGTTTGTTAGGTGCAGTGGTATATGCAGATATTCTATAAGAACCATACCAGTGTTGAATAAAATTCTTGTTCACAAAATCATCAGTCCCACAATTGTAAGTCCCACAATATGAACAACAAAGTTTCTTTTGTGCAATTCTGACTAATTGATTTACAGAATAAATCACATCAGGTTTAACAAAGTATTTTCTTTGAAATGTATTGTTCTTCTTGACATTTGAATTAGGATCCTTTGATTTTAGCACTTCTTTCTTGGAAGTAGTTCCTTTAACTCTCCATTCCATTTTTATCTTTTTTAAAGAACAATTATAAGATTTATCAATAGGAGAATCATAAAACAGATTAGAAGAACGAATCTGATCTTTTGAACTATGATTTGATTTGTCAACAACTTTTGTTTCAAATTCTTTAAACTTTTTAACATACAAATCAAACCTTGACTACAAATCAGATTTGGACTTCCTCTCTATCATGATTTTAGTTGATAAATCAGATAATTTCTTAATTAGTCTCCTTATCTCCAAATGAAAAACTTTCTTTTCCTTCTCAAACTCATCTTTTAAGCATTTTTCTTTAAAGCCATTTACCTTCTTCTTTTCAGTCTCTTTCCTTCCATCTTCTAACTCTTTCTCCAACTCATTGATCTTTACAAAAAACTCATTTAACATTCCTGTTTTCTTTTTCTCAAAACCATTCTTTTCTTTTTGAAAAACATTTTTCTTGCATTCAAACTCTTTTCTTTCTTTTGTAAGAATTTTCTCCAAATCAGAAATTTTCAGAGATAATTCAACAGACTTTGTTTCAAAACCTTTCCTCTCAGTTTGAAAGTTTCTTCTCTCTTTCTCAAATTTCTCTCTTTCAAGTATAAGAACTTGTTCAAAATCATAGATCTGTTTCAAGAGTTGACAATTTTTCATTTCACATGATTTGATTCTATTTTCAGAATCTGTCAACATCTTTCTTTCAAAATTGATTTTCTCTTTCAAATCAACATTCTCTTTTTCTAACAACTTTATGTTTTCTTGAACCTTTTTAAAATCCTTTAGAAAATCAGATTTCTCTTTTTGCAAAATCTTTATAACTTTTGCATTTTCATCTTGTTTTGCTTGAAGATCTGTAATCTTGCTTTCAAAATGAACAATCTTAGTTTTTGGTTCAGAAATTGTTTCCTTTGCTTTTACTGGACTTGATTTTTGTAAATTGTATGAACTTGTTATAGAACTTGCAGATCTCACAAAAACTTGAACAATCTCAGGCATGATGAAATGACAAATTCAAATATCAACTATGAATTATGATAAAAAAATGAGAATCAACACAGATCTAGAACATGCAAGAATTAATCAAATCTGTCACGTGAATTTCATCAAACAGTTAGAGTACATGAATTAATGAAATTCTTCTTTTCAACAAACAATTTGAATACTAATCAACATGCAGCAGATAGAATCACTTTGATCAAGAAACCAATCAAGAATTTTGAAAACATACCTGTGATCTCTGTTTAATTTCGAGAATTAATCAGTATAGTCAGAAGTCTGAGTAACTTGTTCAAAATTCTAAGTATCAGAGTTAGAATTCTGATTAGTTGAGTCAGAATTCTGAGTAGTAGCGTCAGAAGTCTGAGTAACTTGTTCAAAATTCTAAGTATCAGAGTCAGAATTCTGATTAGTTGAGTCAGAATTCTGAGTAATAGAGTCAGAACTTCTGAGTAAGAGAGTCAGAATTCTGATAAAACTATCCAGAGAAAATTCCTTAGAAAAATGTTTGGATTTTGTGATTTTTGAACATTCTGAACTTCAAATCACCATAACTTGCTCAAAAATCAGAATTTTTCAACCAAAATTTGCAGGGTTGCTCAAAATGTGATTCTGAACACATTCTCTTGAAACGTTTTCTACTAAAAACACTCACATCTATGAGTTCGATAACCCCACAGTAAACAGAACTTTTTTAAAAAAAATCTCCAAAATCAACAAATTGATCTGTATGAATCAGAAATCCATAATCACATTCAGATCGAGTTTTGGACTGAATTATCCAAAAGTCAAAATTCTCAATTTAAGCACATCATATGTTTTAAGTCATGTGTCAGTATTATCATTCAGCTCTACACATGAATAACCTGCAAAACAGATTAAGTTGACTTTGGTACCCATATGAACATGGGTCCAGGTTTGTTAGGTGCAGTGGTATATGCAGATATTCTATAAGAACCATACCAGTGTTGAATAAAATTCTTGTTCACAAAATCATCAGTCCCACAATTGTAAGTCCCACAATATGAACAACAAAGTTTCTTTTGTGCAATTCTGACTAATTGATTTACAGAATAAATCACATCAGGTTTAACAAAATATTTTCTTTGAAATGTATTGTTCTTCTTGACATTTTAATTAGGAACCTTTGATTTTAGCACTTCTTTCTTGGAAGTAGTTCCTTTAACTCTCCATTCCATTTTTATCCTTTTTAAAGAACAATTATAAGATTTATCAATAGGAGAATCATAAAACAGATTAGAAGAACGAATCTGATCTTTTGAACTATGATTTGATTTGTCAACAACTTTTGTTTCAAATTCTTTAAACTTTTTAACATACAAATCAAACCTTGACTACAAATCAGATTTGGACTTCCTCTCTATCATGATTTTAGTTGATAAATCAGATAATTTCTTAATTAGTCTCCTTATCTCCAAATGAAAAACTTTCTTTTCCTTCTCAAACTCATCTTTTAAGCATTTTTCTTTAAAGCCATTTACCTTCTTCTTTTCAGTCTCTTTCCTTCCATCTTCTAACTCTTTCTCCAACTCATTGATCTTTACAAAAAACTCATTTAACATTCCTGTTTTCTTTTTCTCAAAACCATTCTTTTCTTTTTGAAAAACATTTTTCTTGCATTCAAACTCTTTTCTTTCTTTTGTAAGAATTTTCTCCAAATCAGAAATTTTCAGAGATAATTCAACAGACTTTGTTTCAAAACCTTTCCTCTCAGTTTGAAAGTTTCTTCTCTCTTTCTCAAATTTCTCTCTTTCAAGTATAAGAACTTTTTCAAAATCATAGATCTGTTTCAAGAGTTGACAATTTTTCATTTCACATGATTTGATTCTATTTTCAGAATCTGTCAACATCTTTCTTTCAAAATTGATTTTCTCTTTCAAATCAACATTCTCTTTTTCTAACAACTTTATGTTTTCTTGAACCTTTTTAAAATCCTTTAGAAAATCAGATTTCTCTTTTTGCAAAATCTTTATAACTTTTGCATTTTCATCTTGTTTTGCTTGAAGATCTGCAATCTTGCTTTCAAAATGAACAATCTTAGTTTTTGGTTCAGAAATTGTTTCCTTTGCTTTTACTGGACTTGATTTTTGTAAATTGTATGAACTTGTTATAGAACTTGCAGATCTCACAAAAACTTGAACAATCTCAGGCATGATGAAATGACAAATTCAAATATCAACTATGAATTATGATAAAAAAATGAGAATCAACACAGATCTAGAACATGCAAGAATTAATCAAATCTGTCACATGAATTTCATCAAACAGTTAGAGTACATGAATTAATGAAATTCTTCTTTTCAACAAACAATTTGAATACTAATCAACATGCAGCAGATAGAATCACTTTGATCAAGAAACCAATCAAGAATTTTGAAAACATACCTGTGATCTCTGTTTAATTTCGAGAATTAATCAGTATAGTCAGAAGTCTGAGTAACTTGTTCAAAATTCTAAGTATCAGAGTTAGAATTCTGATTAGTTGAGTCAGAATTCTGAGTAGTAGCGTCAGAAGTCTGAGTAACTTGTTCAAAATTCTAAGTATCAGAGTCAGAATTCTGATTAGTTGAGTCAGAATTCTGAGTAATAGAGTCAGAACTTCTGAGTAAGAGAGTCAGAATTCTGATAAAACTATCCAGAGAAAATTCCTTAGAAAAATGTTTGGATTTTGTGATTTTTGAACATTCTGAACTTCAAATCACCATAACTTGCTCAAAAATCAGAATTTTTCAACCAAAATTTGCAGGGTTGCTCAAAATGTGTTTCTGAACACATTCTCTTGAAACGTTTTCTACTAAAAACACTCACATCTATGAGTTCGATAACCCCACAGTAAACAGAACTTTTTAAAAAAAAAAATCTTCAAAATCAACAAATTGATCTGTATGAATCAGAAATCCATAATCACATTCAGATCGAGTTTTGGACTGAATTATCCAAAAGTCAAAATTCTCAATTTAAGCACAGCATATGTTTTAAGTCATGTGTCAGTATTATCATTCAGCTCTACACATGAATAACCTGCAAAACAGATTAAGTTGACTTTGGTACCCATATGAACATGGGTCCAGGTTTGTTAGGTGCAGTGGTATATGCAGATATTCTATAAGAACCATACCAGTGTTGAATAAAATTCTTGTTCACAAAATCATCAGTCCCACAATTGTAAGTCCCACAATATGAACAACAAAGTTTCTTTTGTGCAATTCTGACTAATTGATTTACAGAATAAATCACATCAGGTTTAACAAAATATTTTCTTTGAAATGTATTGTTCTTCTTGACATTTGAATTAGGATCCTTTGATTTTAGCACTTCTTTCTTGGAAGTAGTTCCTTTAACTCTCCATTCCATTTTTATCTTTTTTAAAGAACAATTATAAGATTTATCAATAGGAGAATCATAAAACAGATTAGAAGAACGAATCTGATCTTTTGAACTATGATTTGATTTGTCAACAACTTTTGTTTCAAATTCTTTAAACTTTTTAACATACAAATCAAACCTTGACTACAAATCAGATTTGGACTTCCTCTCTATCATGATTTTAGTTGATAAATCAGATAATTTCTTAATTAGTCTCCTTATCTCCAAATGAAAAACTTTCTTTTCCTTCTCAAACTCATCTTTTAAGCATTTTTCTTTAAAGCCATTTACCTTCTTCTTTTCAGTCTCTTTCCTTCCATCTTCTAACTCTTTCTCCAACTCATTGATCTTTACAAAAAACTCATTTAACATTCCTGTTTTCTTTTTCTCAAAACCATTCTTTTCTTTTTGAAAAACATTTTTCTTGCATTCAAACTCTTTTCTTTCTTTTGTAAGAATTTTCTCCAAATCAGAAATTTTCAGAGATAATTCAACAGACTTTGTTTCAAAACCTTTCCTCTCAGTTCGAAAGTTTCTTCTCTCTTTCTCAAATTTCTCTCTTTCAAGTATAAGAACTTGTTCAAAATCATAGATCTGTTTCAAGAGTTGACAATTTTTCATTTCACATGATTTGATTCTATTTTCAGAATCTGTCAACATCTTTCTTTCAAAATTGATTTTCTCTTTCAAATCAACATTCTCTTTTTCTAACAACTTTATGTTTTCTTGAACCTTTTTAAAATCCTTTAGAAAATCAGATTTCTCTTTTTGCAAAATCTTTATAACTTTTGCATTTTCATCTTGTTTTGCTTGAAGATCTGCAATCTTGCTTTCAAAATGAACAATCTTAGTTTTTGGTTCAGAAATTGTTTCCTTTGCTTTTACTGGACTTGATTTTTGTAAATTGTATGAACTTGTTATAGAACTTGCAGATCTCACAAAAACTTGAACAATCTCAGGCATGATGAAATGACAAATTCAAATATCAACTATGAATTATGATAAAAAAATGAGAATCAACACAGATCTAGAACATGCAAGAATTAATCAAATCTGTCACATGAATTTCATCAAACAGTTAGAGTACATGAATTAATGAAATTCTTCTTTTCAACAAACAATTTGAATACTAATCAACATGCAGCAGATAGAATCACTTTGATCAAGAAACCAATCAAGAATTTTGAAAACATACCTGTGATCTCTGTTTAATTTCGAGAATTAATCAGTATAGTCAGAAGTCTGAGTAACTTGTTCAAAATTCTAAGTATCAGAGTTAGAATTCTGATTAGTTGAGTCAGAATTCTGAGTAGTAGCGTCAGAAGTCTGAGTAACTTGTTCAAAATTCTAAGTATCAGAGTCAGAATTCTGATTAGTTGAGTCAGAATTCTGAGTAATAGAGTCAGAACTTCTGAGTAAGAGAGTCAGAATTCTGATAAAACTATCCAGAGAAAATTCCTTAGAAAAATGTTTGGATTTTGTGATTTTTGAACATTCTGAACTTCAAATCACCATAACTTGCTCAAAAATCAGAATTTTTCAACCAAAATTTGCAGGGTTGCTCAAAATGTGATTCTGAACACATTCTCTTGAAACGTTTTCTACTAAAAACACTCACATCTATGAGTTCGATAACCCCACAGTAAACAGAACTTTTTAAAAAAAAATCTTCAAAATCAACAAATTGATCTGTATGAATCAGAAATCCATAATCACATTCAGATCGAGTTTTGGACTGAATTATCCAAAAGTCAAAATTCTCAATTTAAGCACAGCATATGTTTTAAGTCATGTGTCAGTATTATCATTCAGCTCTACACATGAATAACCTGCAAAACAGATTAAGTTGACTTTGGTACCCATATGAACATGGGTCCAGGTTTGTTAGGTGCAGTGGTATATGCAGATATTCTATAAGAACCATACCAGTGTTGAATAAAATTCTTGTTCACAAAATCATCAGTCCCACAATTGTAAGTCCCACAATATGAACAACAAAGTTTCTTTTGTGCAATTCTGACTAATTGATTTACAGAATAAATCACATCAGGTTTAACAAAATATTTTCTTTGAAATGTATTGTTCTTCTTGACATTTGAATTAGGAACCTTTGATTTTAGCACTTCTTTCTTGGAAGTAGTTCCTTTAACTCTCCATTCCATTTTTATCTTTTTTAAAGAACAATTATAAGATTTATCAATAGGAGAATCATAAAACAGATTAGAAGAACGAATCTGATCTTTTGAACTATGATTTGATTTGTCAACAACTTTTGTTTCAAATTCTTTAAACTTTTTAACATACAAATCAAACCTTGACTACAAATCAGATTTGGACTTCCTCTCTATCATGATTTTAGTTGATAAATCAGATAATTTCTTAATTAGTCTCCTTATCTCCAAATGAAAAACTTTCTTTTCCTTCTCAAACTCATCTTTTAAGCATTTTTCTTTAAAGCCATTTACCTTCTTCTTTTCAGTCTCTTTCCTTCCATCTTCTAACTCTTTCTCCAACTCATTGATCTTTACAAAAAACTCATTTAACATTCCTGTTTTCTTTTTCTCAAAACCATTCTTTTCTTTTTGAAAAACATTTTTCTTGCATTCAAACTCTTTTCTTTCTTTTGTAAGAATTTTCTCCAAATCAGAAATTTTCAGAGATAATTCAACAGACTTTGTTTCAAAACCTTTCCTCTCAGTTTGAAAGTTTCTTCTCTCTTTCTCAAATTTCTCTCTTTCAAGTATAAGAACTTGTTCAAAATCATAGATCTGTTTCAAGAGTTGACAATTTTTCATTTCACATGATTTGATTCTATTTTCAGAATCTGTCAACATCTTTCTTTCAAAATTGATTTTCTCTTTCAAATCAACATTCTCTTTTTCTAACAACTTTATGTTTTCTTGAACCTTTTTAAAATCCTTTAGAAAATCAGATTTCTCTTTTTGCAAAATCTTTATAACTTTTGCATTTTCATCTTGTTTTGCTTGAAGATCTGCAATCTTGCTTTCAAAATGAACAATCTTAGTTTTTGGTTCAGAAATTGTTTCCTTTGCTTTTACTGGACTTGATTTTTGTAAATTGTATGAACTTGTTATAGAACTTGCAGATCTCACAAAAACTTGAACAATCTCAGGCATGATGAAATGACAAATTCAAATATCAACTATGAATTATGATAAAAAAATGAGAATCAACACAGATCTAGAACATGCAAGAATTAATCAAATCTGTCACATGAATTTCATCAAACAGTTAGAGTACATGAATTAATGAAATTCTTCTTTTCAACAAACAATTTGAATACTAATCAACATGCAGCAGATAGAATCACTTTGATCAAGAAACCAATCAAGAATTTTGAAAACATACCTGTGATCTCTGTTTAATTTCGAGAATTAATCAGTATAGTCAGAAGTCTGAGTAACTTGTTCAAAATTCTAAGTA
This sequence comes from Saussurea involucrata, assembly GCA_033807775.1. NCBI lineage: Eukaryota > Viridiplantae > Streptophyta > Magnoliopsida > Asterales > Asteraceae > Saussurea > Saussurea involucrata. The sequence goes on along the minus strand of CM066327.1, from coordinate 95,331,828 downwards.
TCAGAGTTAGAATTCTGATTAGTTGAGTCAGAATTCTGAGTAGTAGCGTCAGAAGTCTGAGTAACTTGTTCAAAATTCTAAGTATCAGAGTCAGAATTCTGATTAGTTGAGTCAGAATTCTGAGTAATAGAGTCAGAACTTCTGAGTAAGAGAGTCAGAATTCTGATAAAACTATCCAGAGAAAATTCCTTAGAAAAATGTTTGGATTTTGTGATTTTTGAACATTCTGAACTTCAAATCACCATAACTTGCTCAAAAATCAGAATTTTTCAACCAAAATTTGCAGGGTTGCTCAAAATGTGATTCTGAACACATTCTCTTGAAACGTTTTCTACTAAAAACACTCACATCTATGAGTTCGATAACCCCACAGTAAACAGAACTTTTTAAAAAAAAATCTTCAAAATCAACAAATTGATCTGTATGAATCAGAAATCCATAATCACATTCAGATCGAGTTTTGGACTGAATTATCCAAAAGTCAAAATTCTCAATTTAAGCACAGCATATGTTTTAAGTCATGTGTCAGTATTATCATTCAGCTCTACACATGAATAACCTGCAAAACAGATTAAGTTGACTTTGGTACCCATATGAACATGGGTCCAGGTTTGTTAGGTGCAGTGGTATATGCAGATATTCTATAAGAACCATACCAGTGTTGAATAAAATTCTTGTTCACAAAATCATCAGTCCCACAATTGTAAGTCCCACAATATGAACAACAAAGTTTCTTTTGTGCAATTCTGACTAATTGATTTACAGAATAAATCACATCAGGTTTAACAAAATATTTTCTTTGAAATGTATTGTTCTTCTTGACATTTGAATTAGGAACCTTTGATTTTAGCACTTCTTTCTTGGAAGTAGTTCCTTTAACTCTCCATTCCATTTTTATCTTTTTTAAAGAACAATTATAAGATTTATCAATAGGAGAATCATAAAACAGATTAGAAGAACGAATCTGATCTTTTGAACTATGATTTGATTTGTCAACAACTTTTGTTTCAAATTCTTTAAACTTTTTAACATACAAATCAAACCTTGACTACAAATCAGATTTGGACTTCCTCTCTATCATGATTTTAGTTGATAAATCAGATAATTTCTTAATTAGTCTCCTTATCTCCAAATGAAAAACTTTCTTTTCCTTCTCAAACTCATCTTTTAAGCATTTTTCTTTAAAGCCATTTACCTTCTTCTTTTCAGTCTCTTTCCTTCCATCTTCTAACTCTTTCTCCAACTCATTGATCTTTACAAAAAACTCATTTAACATTCCTGTTTTCTTTTTCTCAAAACCATTCTTTTCTTTTTGAAAAACATTTTTCTTGCATTCAAACTCTTTTCTTTCTTTTGTAAGAATTTTCTCCAAATCAGAAATTTTCAGAGATAATTCAACAGACTTTGTTTCAAAACCTTTCCTCTCAGTTTGAAAGTTTCTTCTCTCTTTCTCAAATTTCTCTCTTTCAAGTATAAGAACTTGTTCAAAATCATAGATCTGTTTCAAGAGTTGACAATTTTTCATTTCACATGATTTGATTCTATTTTCAGAATCTGTCAACATCTTTCTTTCAAAATTGATTTTCTCTTTCAAATCAACATTCTCTTTTTCTAACAACTTTATGTTTTCTTGAACCTTTTTAAAATCCTTTAGAAAATCAGATTTCTCTTTTTGCAAAATCTTTATAACTTTTGCATTTTCATCTTGTTTTGCTTGAAGATCTGCAATCTTGCTTTCAAAATGAACAATCTTAGTTTTTGGTTCAGAAATTGTTTCCTTTGCTTTTACTGGACTTGATTTTTGTAAATTGTATGAACTTGTTATAGAACTTGCAGATCTCACAAAAACTTGAACAATCTCAGGCATGATGAAATGACAAATTCAAATATCAACTATGAATTATGATAAAAAATGAGAATCAACACAGATCTAGAACATGCAAGAATTAATCAAATCTGTCACATGCATTTCATCAAACAGTTAGAGTACATGAATTAATGAAATTCTTCTTTTCAACAAACAATTTGAATACTAATCAACATGCAGCAGATAGAATCACTTTGATCAAGAAACCAATCAAGAATTTTGAAAACATACCTGTGATCTCTGTTTAATTTCGAGAATTAATCAGTATAGTCAGAAGTCTGAGTAACTTGTTCAAAATTCTAAGTATCAGTGTTAGAATTCTGATTAGTTGAGTCAGAATTCTGAGTAGTAGCGTCAGAAGTCTGAGTAACTTGTTCAAAATTCTAAGTATCAGAGTCAGAATTCTGATTAGTTGAGTCAGAATTCTGAGTAATAGAGTCAGAACTTCTGAGTAAGAGAGTCAGAATTCTGATAAAACTATCCAGAGAAAATTCCTTAGAAAAATGTTTGGATTTTGTGATTTTTGAACATTCTGAACTTCAAATCACCACAACTTGCTCAAAAATCAGAATTTTTCAACCAAAATTTGCAGGGTTGCTCAAAATGTGATTCTGAACACATTCTCTTGAAACGTTTTCTACTAAAAACACTCACATCTATGAGTTCGATAACCCCACAGTAAACAGAACTTTTTCAAAAAAAAATCTTCAAAATCAACAAATTGATCTGTATGAATCAGAAATCCATAATCACATTCAGATCGAGTTTTGGACTGAATTATCCAAAAGTCAAAATTCTCAGTTTAAGCACAGCATATGTTTTAAGTCATGTGCCAGTATTATCATTCAGCTCTACAAATGAATAACCTGCAAAACAAATTAAGTTGTCTTTGGTACCCATATGAACTTGGGTCCAGGTTTGTTAGGTGCAGTGGTATATGCAGATATTCTATAAGAACCATACCAGTGTTGAATAAAATTCTTGTTCACAAAATCATCAGTCCCACAATTGTAAGTCCCACAATATGAACAACAAAGTTTCTTTTGTGCAATTCTGACTAATTGATTTACAGAATAAATCACATCAGGTTTAACAAAAGATTTTCTTTGAAATGTATTGTTCTTCTTGACATTTGAATTAAGAACCTTTGATTTTAGCACTTCTTTCTTGGAAGTAGTTCCTTTAACTCTCCATTCCATTTTTATCTTTTTAAAAGAACAATTATAAGATTTATCAATAGGAGAATCATAAAACAGATTAGAAGAACGAATCTGATCTTTTGAACTATGATTTGATTTGTCAACAACTTTTGTTTCAAATTCTTTAAACTTTTTAACATACAAATCAAACCTTGACTACAAATCAGATTTGGACTTCCTCTCTATCATGATTTTAGTTGATAAATCAGATAATTTCTTAATTAGTCTCCTTATCTCCAAATGAAAAACTTTCTTTTCCTTCTCAAACTCATCTTTTAAGCATTTTTCTTTAAAGCCATTTACCTTCTTCTTTTCAGTCTCTTTCCTTCCATCTTCTAACTCTTTCTCCAACTCATTGATCTTTACAAAAAACTCATTTAACATTCCTGTTTTCTTTTTCTCAAAACCATTCTTTTCTTTTTGAAAAACATTTTTCTTGCATTCAAACTCTTTTCTTTCTTTTGTAAGAATTTTCTCCAAATCAGAAATTTTCAGAGATAATTCAACAGACTTTGTTTCAAAACCTTTCCTCTCAGTTTGAAAGTTTCTTCTCTCTTTCTCAAATTTCTCTCTTTCAAGTATAAGAACTTGTTCAAAATCATAGATCTGTTTCAAGAGTTGACAATTTTTCATTTCACATGATTTGATTCTATTTTCAGAATCTGTCAACATCTTTCTTTCAAAATTGATTTTGTTAAATCCCAGATCTCTAGCAATAAGATATGAATGTAGTGAGAGAGAATCTAGAGAGCAAATATGTCATCCATGTATTGAGCTCAAAGGATTACAAAAGGTTTCTAAAAGATTACAAAAGCTTTCTAAAGTGTTACTAACAAATGGTCTAGACAAGCCTATTTATACCCATAACATACAAGGTATAAAGGCATTCACAATACTGTATAGACTCATACAGTACATTGACTTTACAGTAAATCTTGAATACAATAATGCTCTAACAATCTCCCCCTTTGGATTCAAGATTTAAAAAAAATAACAGCAGTCTTCAGCTCTTTGTAAAGTCAATTTTCTCAAACAGATACTCTATCAAACCATCTTCAAATAGCTTTATCTCCACTAGTTCACGGCGAACTATATGCTTTGACACTCTTTAAGAACTCAGCTTTGAAGAATCTTCAGACAAACATGAAAAGTCATTGTCTTTTTCTTTGAAAAATCAACCTTCTTCAATACAATCTTCAACAGATTGTCTTCAAGTCTTGAACATGGATTTCATATCTTTATATAGAACCATCAATTCGGAACAAGATAAATCAGAAACGATTAGAGTTTGGATCAGAAAGATGTGAAACCATCCACATTGTTGAACTTTTAGGTGTAAGCGCATTCCGATAACCACTCAGAACTAAGATAACCAAATTCAGCAACATTTGGACTTCACATGATCCTTCTCCCCAATCTTCAGTCTTTGTTCACGAATCTTTGACTTGAAATATCTTTGATTTGAAAATTCTTTGACATGAAATTGAAATTAAACTTTTCTCCCCCTTTTTCGATGATGGTGAGCATCATAATCATCGAAAACCATTTTCAATTTCAGTCGTGTCTTTGAGTATTGCTAACAATCTCCTCCTTACAGAATAACCATGCTCCCCCTCAAAATAAGAATTCTGGAGCAATTTTTTTTCTCCCCCTGAAAGTATGCATATATTTCAATAACGTACAGTATTTGAAATTGTAGCACAAATTTTAAAACAAATTTACACAAGGAAAATAAAATTCATTGAATTTCATTTTATAACTACAAACATTTGATCATTTGAAAACTTTACAAAAGAAATTCAACTTAATGAAATTTAACAGATTTTTCACTCAAATGAAATCAAATGCATGTGTTTGGATTCAAGAACAAGACATCATTGCATATCAAGTTACAAACGTTCAGTTTCAACCCCTTTATTAAATCTATTTGGTGTGCTAACATGCGAAATATGATTAGCATCAAGCGTATGCAATTCTAAAACATATAAGAATACTTTGCTCTACTCACACTATTTGTCCAAAATCAGAATTTCATAAATTTACGGGTTTATCGCGACTTTGTATTTTCCCCAAGTTTCAAGAGATGTGTGCTCTTTGGCATCTTTTGATTTTATGCACATTTGAATCTTTTGATTTTGTACTCATTGGCATCTTTTGATTTTGTGCGCATTGGCATCTTTTGATTTTGTGCTCATTGGCATCTTTTGATCAAAAAGTTTAGTAAGAATAAGATACACCGTTAAACATGACTTTCTATCTGGTTCTATAGCAGGATTTGGGTTAGCAGATCCCAGACCAGTTGGCCTTAGGTGCTAGGTGACGAGGACCCCTTAGAACTTAATTTCCCAAACCAGAAAGGCCACATTGATATATCTTAAACCCATTTGTACCAGTAGAACATGGCTTTCTATCTGGTTCTATTGCAGGATTTGGGTCAGCCGATCCCAGACCAGTTGATCTTAGGGACTAGGTGTCGAGCACCCCTTAGGACTTACTCTCCCAAACCAGAAAGGCCACAGGCACAAACTTTCAAACTAAATGATAGTGCAACTTTTTATCTCAATCACTTGGTTCTAAAACATAGTGCTTTGCCCATATTTTCATTTCCATCCATCATTCTGACTTATAGGCTTTTTGAGCATTATATTCTATATATATCCAGATTCACATAACTTTGAGCATTCAGCATAATTTCATTCATGTTTTGCTGACCTTTCGATTTGTTTCAGAGGTGAAAGATGAAACAAATATAACTCAGATAAAACAAAAACACTTGTAAAATCATCTTTTAGCACACATTTAATTCATTGAATGAAAAATTGAAAATTTTATCTCATTGAATTAAATTTGTAAAGATTCAAATTTTCAAAGTGGTAGAAACAAAATATAATTCAATGTTACGTTTTACCACTTGTTCCTTGAAACAGAAAGATGTAACAGTTAAGGATATCACCTGATAAGTGTGAGTTCTAAACTGATTTGTTTAGAAGTCTTAGTCTTTGAAGAACGGGTTTTGAACTGATTTGTCCAAAAGCCAAAAACATTGAAGTACGGGTCCTAAACTGATATGTTTAGAAACCATCATTCTTTGTCTCCCCCTTAATGGTACAAATATTCTTAAAAAAACAAATCCACCGCTTCTCTTCTGTTTTCAGACATGTGTGTGGTATGTATCTACAATTCAGTACAACACATGATGAACCTGCAAAACAGATTAAGCAGATTTTGGTACCCAATGGCACTTGGGTCCTAGTGGGTTAGGTGTTGATTTCTTACAAGGAATACTGTAAGAACCATACCAATAAGAAGTATAATCTTTATGCACAAAATCATTTGATCCACAGTAAGAACAACAGATTTTCTTATGTGCCAACCTAATCAGATGATTTACAGAATAAATAGGATTAGGTTTAGCATAAGATTTACCTTTTGGCGCATTGTTCTTCTTTTCATTTGATGTGGATACAGATGATTTTGGCACATCTTTCTTTGGAATTATTGTGCCTTTGATTCTCCATTCCATCTTCACCCTCTTGAAGACTGGAACTTCTTCAGATTTGGAAGTATTAATTTTAGGCACCTTAAGAATATCATCCGATTTATCAAATAGAGGATTATAGAAAAGATTAGAAGAACGAATCTGACCTTTTGAGAAATCTGTTGATCTTTTAAATTGTTTAGAAGGAATGTTTTTAAAACTTGAACTTGAAGCAGTTTTAAAAGAACATTCAGAATCATTTGAATCAACAAATGGAGTCTGAAAGATAGAATTATGACTAGCCTGCTTTGAGACATCAAATTTAAAAATGACGTCTTCAAGTTCTTTGACTTTGTTTATTAAAACATTTTTCTCTTTAGAAATTAGATCAAATTTCTTTTGGAGATCAGATTTGATCAACTGATCCTTCATAATATCAGCTGATAAACCAGATAATCTTTTGGTAAGATTAAGAATCACATCTTCAAAATATTCACGTTCCGATTCAAAATCTTTTTCCAAAAACTTTCTTTTATCAGTAATCTCTTTGAAAATTTCCATATTTTTCTTTTTAAGAGTTTTACTTTCCTTTTCAAAGAGATTTTTCTTTTCCGTGAAATCTTTTCTTTCCTTTTCCAAAAGATTTTCTAATTCAGAGATTTTCATGGAAAGTTCAGAACTTTTAATCTCAAAAAAATTTCGTTCAGTTTCAAATTTAGCTCTTTCTTTTTCGAGCTTGTCTTTTTCTAAAAATAAAACTTTCTCAAAGTCTGAAACTTGTTTTGAAAGTTTTATACATTTCAGCTCAGTCTCTTTCTTTTCTTCAAAAACTTTCTTTTCTTCAAAAGAAAAATTAGACAGTTTTCTCTTTAGATCGGCATTTTCACTGTCCAAAATTTTCCCTATATCTTTAACTTCTTTTAATTGAGCATGTAACTTTAAGTTCCACTTCACTCTCTTTTCTTCTCTACTCTTCAAATCGGCATTTTCTTTTTTAAGAGTTGTTACTTTCTCTTGAAGATTCTCGATTTGATCGTGCAGACTTGAGTTGTCTTTCTTTGCTTCAAGATCTGTAATATAAACTTCAAGATCAGTTATTCTTTTAGTAAGTTTAGCATTTGAAGAAGAAATGTCTAAAATTTGTCTTTTCAGATCAACATTTTCTTCTTCCAATGCTTTATTTAAAATAGGAGTTGAAGAATTTGAAGCATTATCTTTAACAGGAGTTTCTGATATAGGAGATGTTTCTGATAAAATAACTTGTTGCAAAATTCCATTATTTGCCTTAGCTTTTTCAAGTGGCTTTGGAGGTGTTTTTGTTATTATGACTTGTTGCAACACTTCATTATTTGGTTTAACAGATACATGTGAATTAACAGATGTTTCTGTTATAATGACTTGTAGCAACTTTACATTTGGCTTAACAAAAACTTTTGCAATTGGAGGAATCTCCTTTTTCAGAGTTTGCTTCAAATCTTCACCACTGCTTTTAACAATAACTTGTTGTAAAACCATTTTGAATATTGCTAGAAATTGATCGTTCAGAAGATCAAGCAGACAGTGTATGAAAATACACAAAAAAATTATATAAAATTTTTTCTTGAAAAGCTCTTACCGTGTATGAAATACACTAGAGGAAAAATTTCGAGATAAATTTTTTTTTTTAAAAAACTCTTTTTTTTTTAAATCAATGAATTCGAATGTATAAGGGTTCGAATTCAATGAATTCGGATGTATAAGGGTTCGAATTCAATGAATTCGGATGAATAAGGGTTCGAATTCAATGAATTCGGATGAAGAATGATTCGAATTCACTCAATTCGGACTTAACTTGGTTCGAATTCAATGAATTCGGATGCTTAAGGGTTCGAATTCTATGAATTCGGATGCTTAAGGGTTCGAATTCTATGAATTCGGATGCTTAAGGGTTCGAATTCTATGAATTCGGATGCTTAAGGGTTCGAATTCAACACTTGTAAAAAAAATCAAGAACACTCCGAATTGACTAAAATCAAGTAGAAAATCCCTTGAATGGTCCGAATTCCGTATGAATGATCCGAATTCACCAAGAATGATCCGAATTCTGCACTTTGAACACGAAAATCACTAAATCAGCCATAACTTTTTCAATTATTGATCAATTGTTATGAAATTTGCACAGATTTGTTCGAAATTTGATTCCACACACTTTCTTAGATAATCACAAATCCTAATTCGATCAATTTAATCGAATTTTGATCCAAAAATAGTAGAAAAAGTTTTCGAACAAAAATGATATAAAATGATCAGATCTGCAAATTCTGTGCAGATTTTGGTGTTAATCCAAGAATTAAAGATGTTTAGGAATCAAATCCGAGTGCAATGATGTCAAGAATCAATCCAAAAGATCAAAAAATGAAAAAAAATGAAAAAAAATGAAATCTGGATGAATAGTAAATGAAGAAGGGTTAGAATTCTTGATGAACAGTGATGAATAGTGATGAACACCCAATCCGAATTCTTCAGCTTTAGTGTAAAAAATCTTCAATTTGGTCTTCGATCTGCTTGAATCTTCTGTTTGGCTCTGATACCAATTGTTAAATCCCAGATCTCTAGCAATAAGATATGAATGTAGTGAGAGAGAATCTAGAGAGCAAATATGTCATCCATGTATTGAGCTCAAAGGATTACAAAAGGTTTCTAAAAGATTACAAAAGCTTTCTAAAGTGTTACTAACAAATGGTCTAGACAAGCCTATTTATACCCATAACATACAAGGTATAAAGGCATTCACAATACTGTATAGACTCATACAGTACATTGACTTTACAGTAAATCTTGAATACAATAATGCTCTAACAATTTTTCTCTTTCAAATCAACATTCTCTTTTTCTAACAACTTTATGTTTTCTTGAACCTTTTTAAAATCCTTTAGAAAATCAGATTTCTCTTTTTGCAAAATCTTTATAACTTTTGCATTTTCATCTTGTTTTGCTTGAAGATCTGCAATCTTGCTTTCAAAATGAACAATCTTAGTTTTTGGTTCAGAAATTGTTTCCTTTGCTTTTACTGGACTTGATTTTTGTAAATTGTATGAACTTGTTATAGAACTTGCAGATCTCACAAAAACTTGAACAATCTCAGGCATGATGAAATGACAAATTCAAATATCAACTATGAATTATGATAAAAAATGAGAATCAACACAGATCTAGAACATGCAAGAATTAATCAAATCTGTCACATGCATTTCATCAAACAGTTAGAGTACATGAATTAATGAAATTCTTCTTTTCAACAAACAATTTGAATATTAATCAACATGCAGCAGATAGAATCACTTTGATCAAGAAACCAATCAAGAATTTTGAAAACATACCTGTGATCTCTGTTTAATTTCGAGAATTAATCAGTATAGTCAGAAGTCTGAGTAACTTGTTCAAAATTCTAAGTATCAGAGTTAGAATTCTGATTAGTTGAGTCAGAATTCTGAGTAGTAGCGTCAGAAGTCTGAGTAACTTGTTCAAAATTCTAAGTATCAGAGTCAGAATTCTGATTAGTTGAGTCAGAATTCTGAGTAATAGAGTCAGAACTTCTGAGTAAGAGAGTCAGAATTCTGATAAAACTATCCAGAGAAAATTCCTTAGAAAAATGTTTGGATTTTGTTATTTTTGAACATTCTGAACTTCAAATCACCATAACTTGCTCAAAAATCAGAATTTTTCAACCAAAATTTGCAGGGTTGCTCAAAATGTGATTCTGAACACATTCTCTTGAAACGTTTTCTACTAAAAACACTCACATCTATGAGTTCGATAACCCCACAGTAAACAGAATTTTTTCAAAAAAAAATCTTCAAAATCAACAAATTGATCTGTATGAATCAGAAATCCATAATCACATTCAGATCGAGTTTTGGACTGAATTATCCAAAAGTCAAAATTCTCAATTTAAGCACAACATATGTTTTAAGTCATGTGTCAGTATTATCATTCAGCTCTACACATGAATAACCTGCAAAACAGATTAAGTTGTCTTTGGTACCCATATGAACTTGGGTCCAGGTTTGTTAGGTGCAGTGGTATATGCAGATATTCTATAAGAACCATACCAGTGTTGAATAAAATTCTTGTTCACAAAATCATCAGTCCCACAATTGTAAGTCCCACAATATGAACAACAAAGTTTCTTTTGTGCAATTCTGATTATTGATTTACAGAATAAATCACATCAGGTTTAACAAAAGATTTTCTTTGAAATGTATTGTTCTTCTTGACATTTGAATTAGGAACCTTTGATTTTAGCACTTCTTTCTTGGAAGTAGTTCCTTTAACTCTCCATTCCGTTTTTATCTTTTTAAAAGAACAATTATAAGATTTATCAATAGGAGAATCATAAAACAGATTAGAAGAACGAAACTCTTTTCTTTCTTTTGCAAAAATTTTCTCCAAATCAGAAATTTTCAGAGATAATTCATCAGACTTTGTTTCAAAACCTTTCCTCTCAGTTTGAAAGTCTCTTCTCTCTTTCTCAAATTTCTCTCTTTATAGTATAAGAACTTGTTCAAAATCATAGATCTGTTTCAAGAGTTGACAATTTTTCATTTCACATGATTTGATTCTATTTTTAGAATCTGTCAACATCTTTCTTACAAAATTGATTTTCTCTTTCAAATCAACATTCTCTTTTTTCTAACACCTTTGTGTTCTCTTGAGCCTTTTCGAAATCTTTTAGAAGATCGAATTTATCTTTTTGCAAATTTACAACAACTTTTGCACTTTCCTCAAGTTTGGCTTCAAGATTAGTAATCTTGCTTTCAAAATGAACAATCTCAGTTTTTGGTTTAGAAATTGTTTCTTTTGCTTTTACAGAACTTAATTTTTGTAAATTGTCTGAACTGGTTATAGAACTTGCAGGTCTCACAAAAACTTCAACAATCTCAGGCATGATGAAATGACAAATTCAAATATCAACTACGAATTATGATCAAAAAATGAGAATCAACACAAATCTAAAATCTGCAAGAATTAATCAAATCTGTCACATGCATTTCATCAAACAGTTAGAGTACATGAAATGTTTTCTACTAAAAACACCCACAACTATGAGTTCGATTACACCATAGTAAACTGAACTTTTTTAAAAAATGCTTCAAAATCAACAAATTGATCTGTATGAATCAGAAATCCATAATCACATTCATACCGAGTTTTGGACTGAAGTATCCAAAAGTCAATTTTCAATTAAGCACAACATCTGTTTTCAGTCATGTGTCGGTATGGATCATTCATTCAGCTCTACACATGAATAACCTGCAAAACATATTAAGTTGACTTTGGTACCCATATGAACTTGGGTCCAGGTTTGTTAGGTGCAGTAGCATATGCAGATATTCTATAAGAACCATACCAGTGCTGAATAAAATTCTTGTTCACAAAATCATCAGTTCCACAATATGAACAACAAAGTTTCTTTTGTGCAACTCTGACTAATTGATTTACAGAATAAATCACATCAGGTTTAACAAAAGATTTTCTTTGAAATGTATTGTTCTTCTTGACATTTGAATTAGGAACTTTTGATTTTGGCACTTCTTTCTTAGAAGCTGTTCCTTTAACTCTCCATTCCATTTTTACCTTTTTGAAAGAACAATTATAAGATTTATCAATATGAAAATCATAAAACAGATTAGAAGAACGAATCTGATCTTTTGAACTATGATTTGATTTGTCAACAACTTTTGTTTCAAATTTTTTAAACTTTTTAACATACAAATCAAACCTTGACTGCAAATCAGATTTGGACTTCCTCTCTATCATGATTTTAGTTGATAAATCAGATAATTTCTTAATTAGTCTCCTTATCTCCAAATGAAAAACTTTCTTTTCCTTCTCAAACTCATCTTTTAAGCATTTTTCTTTAAAGCCATTTACCTTCTTCTTTTCAGTCTCTTTCCTTCCATCTTCTAACTCTTTCTCCAACTCATTGATTTTTACAGAAAACTCATTTAACATTCCTGTTTTCTTTTTCTCAAAACCATTCTTTTCTTTTTGAAAAACATTTTTCTTGCATTCAAACTCTTTTCTTTCTTTTGCAAGAATTTTCTCCAAATCAGAAATTTTCAGAGATAATTCATCAGACTTTGTTTCAAAACCTTTCCTCTCAGTTTGAAAGTCTCTTCTCTCTTTCTCAAATTTCTCTCTTTCTAGTATAAGAACTTGTTCAAAATCATAGATCTGTTTCAAGAGTTGACAATTTTTCATTTCACATGATTTGATTCTATTTTTAGAATCTGTCAACATCTTTCTTACAAAATTGATTTTCTCTTTCAAATCAACATTCTCTTTTTCTAACACCTTTGTGTTCTCTTGAGCCTTTTCGAAATCTTTTAGAAGATCGAATTTATCTTTTTGCAAATTTACAACAACTTTTGCACTTTCCTCAAGTTTGGCTTCAAGATTAGTAATCTTGCTTTCAAAATGAACAATCTCAGTTTTTGGTTTAGAAATTGTTTCTTTTGCTTTTACAGAACTTAATTTTTGTAAATTGTCTGAACTGGTTATAGAACTTGCAGGTCTCACAAAAACTTCAACAATCTCAGGCATGATGAAATGACAAATTCAGATATCAACTACGAATTATGATCAAAAAATGAGAATCAACACAAATCTAAAATCTGCAAGAATTAATCAAATCTGTCACATGCATTACATCAAACAGTTAGAGTACATGAAATGTTTTCTACTAAAAACACCCACAACTATGAGTTCGATTACACCACAGTAAACTGAACTTTTTAAAAAAAATGCTTCAAAATCAACAAATTGATCTGTAAGAATCAGAAATCCATAATCACATTCATACCGAGTTTTGGACTGAAGTATCCAAAAGTCAATTTTCAATTAAGCACAACATCTGTTTTCAGTCATGTGTCGGTATGGATCATTCATTCAGCTCTACACATGAATAACCTGCAAAACAGATTAAGTTGACTTTGGTACCCATATGAACTTGGGTCCAGGTTTGTTAGGTGCAGTAGCATATGCAGATATTCTATAAGAACCATACCGGTGCTGAATAAAATTCTTGTTCACAAAATCATCAGTTCCACAATATGAACAACAAAGTTTCTTTTGTGCAACTCTGACTAATTGATTTACAGAATAAATCACATCAGGTTTAACAAAAGATTTTCTTTGAAATGTATTGTTCTTCTTGACATTTGAATTAGGAACTTTTGATTTTGGCACTTCTTTCTTAGAAGCTGTTCCTTTAACTCTCCATTCCATTTTTACCTTTTTGAAAGAACAATTATAAGATTTATCAATATGAAAATCATAAAACAGATTAGAAGAACGAATCTGATCTTTTGAACTATGATTTGATTTGTCAACAACTTTTGTTTCAAATTTTTTAAACTTTTTAACATACAAATCAAACCTTGACTGCAAATCAGATTTGGACTTCCTCTCTATCATGATTTTAGTTGATAAATCATATAATTTCTTAATAAGTCTCCTTATCTCCAAATGAAAAACTTTCTTTTCCTTCTCAAACTCATCTTTTAAGCATTTTTCTTTAAAGCCATTTACCTTCTTCTTTTCAGTCTCTTTCCTTCCATCTTCTAACTCTTTCTCCAACTCATTGATTTTTACAGAAAACTCATTTAACATTTATGTTTTCTTTTTCTCAAAACCATTCTTTTCTTTTTGAAAAACATTTTTCTTGCATTCAAACTCTTTTCTTTCTTTTGCAAGAATATTCTCCAAATCAGAAATTTTCAGAGATAATTCATCAGACTTTGTTTCAAAACCTTTCCTCTCAGTTTGAAAGTCACTTCTCTCTTTCTCAAATTTCTCTCTTTCTAGTATAAGAACTTGTTCAAAATCATAGATCTGTTTCAAGAGTTGACAATTTTTCATTTCACATGATTTGATTCTATTTTTAGAATCTGTCAACATCTTTCTTACAAAATTGATTTTCTCTTTCAAATCAACATTCTCTTTTTCTAACACCTTTGTGTTCTCTTGAGCCTTTTCGAAATCTTTTAGAAGATCGAATTTATCTTTTTGAAAATTTACAACAACTTTTGCACTTTCCTCAAGTTTGGCTTCAAGATTAGTAATCTTGCTTTCAAAATGAACAATCTCAGTTTTTGGTTTAGAAATTGTTTCTTTTGCTTTTACAGAACTTAATTTTTGTAAATTGTCTGAACTGGTTATAGAACTTGCAGGTCTCACAAAAACTTCAACAATCTCAGGCATGATGAAATGACAAATTCAGATATCAACTACGAATTATGATCAAAAAATGAGAATCAACACAAATCTAAAATCTGCAAGAATTAATCAAATCTGTCACATGCATTTCATCAAAAAGTTAGAGTACATGAAATGTTTTCTACTAAAAACACCCACAACTATGAGTTCGATTACACCACAGTAAACTGAACTTTTTAAAAAAAAATGCTTCAAAATCAACAAATTGATCTGTAAGAATCAGAAATCCATAATCACATTCATACCGAGTTTTGGACTGAAGTATCCAAAAGTCAATTTTCAATTAAGCACAACATCTGTTTTCAGTCATGTGTCGGTATGGATCATTCATTCAGCTCTACACATGAATAACCTGCAAAACAGATTAAGTTGACTTTGGTACCCATATGAACTTGGGTCCAGGTTTGTTAGGTGCAGTAGCATACGCAGATATTCTATAAGAACCATACCAGTGCTGAATAAAATTCTTGTTCACAAAATCATCAGTTCCACAATATGAACAACAAAGTTTCTTTTGTGCAACTCTGACTAATTGATTTACAGAATAAATCACATCAGGTTTAACAAAAGATTTTCTTTGAAATGTATTGTTCTTCTTGACATTTGAATTAGGAACTTTTGATTTTGGCACTTCTTTCTTAGAAGCTGTTCCTTTAACTCTCCATTCCATTTTTACCTTTTTGAAAGAACAATTATAAGATTTATCAATATGAAAATCATAAAACAGATTAGAAGAACGAATCTGATCTTTTGAACTATGATTTGATTTGTCAACAACTTTTGTTTCAAATTTTTTAAACTTTTTAACATACAAATCAAACCTTGACTGCAAACCAGATTTGGACTTCCTCTCTATCATGATTTTAGTTGATAAATCATATAATTTCTTAATAAGTCTCCTTATCTCCAAATGAAAAACTTTCTTTTCCTTCTCAAACTCATCTTTTAAGCATTTTTCTTTAAAGCCATTTACCTTCTTCTTTTCAGTCTCTTTCCTTCCATCTTCTAACTCTTTCTCCAACTCATTGATTTTTACAGAAAACTCATTTAACATTTCTGTTTTCTTTTTCTCAAAACCATTCTTTTCTTTTTGAAAAACATTTTTCTTGCATTCAAACTCTTTTCTTTCTTTTGCAAGAATATTCTCCAAATCAGAAATTTTCAGAGATAATTCATCAGACTTTGTTTCAAAACCTTTCCTCTCAGTTTGAAAGTCACTTCTCTCTTTCTCAAATTTCTCTCTTTCTAGTATAAGAACTTGTTCAAAATCATAGATCTGTTTCAAGAGTTGACAATTTTTCATTTCACATGATTTGATTCTATTTTTAGAATCTGTCAACATCTTTCTTACAAAATTGATTTTCTCTTTCAAATCAACATTCTCTTTTTCTAACACCTTTGTGTTCTCTTGAGCCTTTTCGAAATCTTTTAGAAGATCGAATTTATCTTTTTGAAAATTTACAACAAATTTTGCACTTTCCTCAAGTTTGGCTTCAAGATTAGTAATCTTGCTTTCAAAATGAACAATCTCAGTTTTTGGTTTAGAAATTGTTTCTTTTGCTTTTACAGAACTTAATTTTTGTAAATTGTCTGAACTGGTTATAGAACTTGCAGGTCTCACAAAAACTTCAACAATCTCAGGCATGATGAAATGACAAATTCAGATATCAACTACGAATTATGATCAAAAAATGAGAATCAACACAAATCTAAAATCTGCAAGAATTAATCAAATCTGTCACATGCATTTCATCAAACAGTTAGAGTACATGAAATGTTTTCTACTAAAAACACCCACAACTATGAGTTCGATTACACCACAGTAAACTGAACTTTTTAAAAAAAATGCTTCAAAATCAACAAATTGATCTGTATGAATCAGAAATCCATAATCACATTCATACCGAGTTTTGGACTGAAGTATCCAAAAGTCAATTTTCAATTAAGCACAACATCTGTTTTCAGTCATGTGTCGGTATGGATCATTCATTCAGCTCTACACATGAATAACCTGCAAAACAGATTAAGTTGACTTTGGTACCCATATGAACTTGGGTCCAGGTTTGTTAGGTGCAGTAGCATATGCAGATATTCTATAAGAACCATACCAGTGCTGAATAAAATTCTTGTTCACAAAATCATCAGTTCCACAATATGAACAACAAAGTTTCTTTTGTGCAACTCTGACTAATTGATTTACAGAATAAATCACATCAGGTTTAATAAAAGATTTTCTTTGAAATGTATTGTTCTTCTTGACATTTGAATTAGGAACTTTTGATTTTGGCACTTCTTTCTTAGAAGCTGTTCCTTTAACTCTCCATTCCATTTTTACCTTTTTGAAAGAACAATTATAAGATTTATCAATATGAAAATCATAAAACAGATTAGAAGAACGAATCTGATCTTTTGAACTATGATTTGATTTGTCAACAACTTTTGTTTCAAATTTTTAAAATTTTTTAACATACAAATCAAACCTTGACTGCAAATCAGATTTGGACTTCCTCTCTATCATGATTTTAGTTGATAAATCAGATAATTTCTTAATTAGTCTCCTTATCTCCAAATGAAAAACTTTCTTTTCCTTCTCAAACTCATCTTTTAAGCATTTTTCTTTAAAGCCATTTACCTTCTTCTTTTCAGTCTCTTTCCTTCCATCTTCTAACTCTTTCTCCAACTCATTGATTTTTACAGAAAACTCATTTAACATTCATGTTTTCTTTTTCTCAAAACCATTCTTTTCTTTTTGAAAAACATTTTTCTTGCATTCAAACTATTTTCTTTCTTTTGCAAGAATTTTCTCCAAATCAGAAATTTTCAGAGATAATTCATCAGACTTTGTTTCAAAACCTTTCCTCTCAGTTTGAAAGTCACTTCTCTCTTTCTCAAATTTCTCTCTTTCTCAAATTTCTCTCTTTCTAGTATAAGAACTTGTTCAAAATCATAGATCTGTTTCAAGAGTTGACAATTTTTCATTTCACATGATTTGATTCTATTTTTAGAATCTGTCAACATCTTTTTTACAAAATTGATTTTCTCTTTCAAATCAACATTCTCTTTTTCTAACACCTTTGTGTTCTCTTGAGCCTTTTCGAAATCTTTTAGAAGATCGAATTTATCTTTTTGCAAATTTACAACAACTTTCGCACTTTCCTCAAGTTTGGCTTCAAGATTAGTAATCTTGCTTTCAAAATGAACAATCTCAGTTTTTGGTTTAGAAATTGTTTCTTTTGCTTTTACAGAACTTAATTTTTATAAATTGTCTGAACTGGTTATAGAACTTGCAGGTCTCACAAAAACTTCAACAATCTCAGGCATGATGAAATGACAAATTCAAATATCAACTACGAATTATGATCAAAAAATGAGAATCAACACAAATCTAAAATCTGCAAGAATTAATCAAATCTGTCACATGCATTTCATCAAACAGTTAGAGTACATGAAATGTTTTCTACTAAAAACACCCACAACTATGAGTTCGATTACACCACAGTAAACTGAACTTTTTAAAAAAAATGCTTCAAAATCAACAAATTGATCAGTATGAATCAGAAATCCATAATCACATTCATACCGAGTTTTGGACTGAAGTATCCAAAAGTCAATTTTCAATTAAGCACAACATCTGTTTTCAGTCATGTGTCGGTATGGATCATTCATTCAGCTCTACACATGAATAACCTGCAAAACAGATTAAGTTGACTTTGGTACCCATATGAACTTGGGTCCAGGTTTGTTAGGTGCAGTAGCATATGCAGATATTCTATAAGAACCATACCAGTGCTGAATAAAATTCTTGTTCACAAAATCATCAGTTCCACAATATGAACAACAAAGTTTCTTTTGTGCAACTCTGACTAATTGATTTACAGAATAAATCACATCAGGTTTAACAAAAGATTTTCTTTGAAATGTATTGTTCTTCTTGACATTTGAATTAGGAACTTTTGATTTTGGCACTTCTTTCTTAGAAGCTGTTCCTTTAACTCTCCATTCCATTTTTACCTTTTTGAAAGAACAATTATAAGATTTATCAATATGAAAATCATAAAACAGATTAGAAGAACGAATCTGATCTTTTGAACTATGATTTGATTTGTCAACAACTTTTGTTTCAAATTTTTTAAATTTTTTAACATACAAATCAAACCTTGACTGCAAATCAGATTTGGACTTCCTCTCTATCATGATTTTAGTTGATAAATCATATAATTTCTTAATAAGTCTCCTTATCTCCAAATGAAAAACTTTCTTTTCCTTCTCAAACTCATCTTTTAAGCATTTTTCTTTAAAGCCATTTACCTTCTTCTTTTCAGTCTCTTTCCTTCCATCTTCTAACTCTTTCTCCAACTCATTGATTTTTACAGAAAACTCATTTAACATTTCTGTTTTCTTTTTCTCAAAACCATTCTTTTCTTTTTGAAAAACATTTTTCTTGCATTCAAACTCTTTTCTTTCTTTTGCAAGAATATTCTCCAAATCAGAAATTTTCAGAGATAATTCATCAGACTTTGTTTCAAAACCTTTCCTCTCAGTTTGAAAGTCACTTCTCTCTTTCTCAAATTTCTCTCTTTCTAGTATAAGAACTTGTTCAAAATCATAGATCTGTTTCAAGAGTTGACAATTTTTCATTTCACATGATTTGATTCTATTTTTAGAATCTGTCAACATCTTTCTTACAAAATTGATTTTCTCTTTCAAATCAACATTCTCTTTTTCTAACACCTTTGTGTTCTCTTGAGCCTTTTCGAAATCTTTTAGAAGATCGAATTTATCTTTTTGAAAATTTACAACAAATTTTGCACTTTCCTCAAGTTTGGCTTCAAGATTAGTAATCTTGCTTTCAAAATGAACAATCTCAGTTTTTGGTTTAGAAATTGTTTCTTTTGCTTTTACATAACTTAATTTTTGTAAATTGTCTGAACTGGTTATAGAACTTGCAGGTCTCACAAAAACTTCAACAATCTCAGGCATGATGAAATGACAAATTCAGATATCAACTACGAATTATGATCAAAAAATGAGAATCAACACAAATCTAAAATCTGCAAGAATTAATCAAATCTGTCACATGCATTTCATCAAACAGTTAGAGTACATGAAATGTTTTCTACTAAAAACACCCACAACTATGAGTTCGATTACACCACAGTAAACTGAACTTTTTAAAAAAAATGCTTCAAAATCAACAAATTGATCTGTATGAATCAGAAATCCATAATCACATTCATACCGAGTTTTGGACTGAAGTATCCAAAAGTCAATTTTCAATTAAGCACAACATCTGTTTTCAGTCATGTGTCGGTATGGATCATTCATTCAGCTCTACACATGAATAACCTGCAAAACAGATTAAGTTGACTTTGGTACCCATATGAACTTGGGTCCAGGTTTGTTAGGTGCAGTAGCATATGCAGATATTCTATAAGAACCATACCAGTGCTGAATAAAATTCTTGTTCACAAAATCATCAGTTCCACAATATGAACAACAAAGTTTCTTTTGTGCAACTCTGACTAATTGATTTACAGAATAAATCACATCAGGTTTAATAAAAGATTTTCTTTGAAATGTATTGTTCTTCTTGACATTTGAATTAGGAACTTTTGATTTTGGCACTTCTTTCTTAGAAGCTGTTCCTTTAACTCTCCATTCCATTTTTACCTTTTTGAAAGAACAATTATAAGATTTATCAATATGAAAATCATAAAACAGATTAGAAGAACGAATCTGATCTTTTGAACTATGATTTGATTTGTCAACAACTTTTGTTTCAAATTTTTTAAATTTTTTAACATACAAATCAAACCTTGACTGCAAATCAGATTTGGACTTCCTCTCTATCATGATTTTAGTTGATAAATCAGATAATTTCTTAATTAGTCTCCTTATCTCCAAATGAAAAACTTTCTTTTCCTTCTCAAACTCATCTTTTAAGCATTTTTCTTTAAAGCCATTTACCTTCTTCTTTTCAGTCTCTTTCCTTCCATCTTCTAACTCTTTCTCCAACTCATTGATTTTTACAGAAAACTCATTTAACATTCATGTTTTCTTTTTCTCAAAACCATTCTTTTCTTTTTGAAAAACATTTTTCTTGCATTCAAACTATTTTCTTTCTTTTGCAAGAATTTTCTCCAAATCAGAAATTTTCAGAGATAATTCATCAGACTTTGTTTCAAAACCTTTCCTCTCAGTTTGAAAGTCACTTCTCTCTTTCTCAAATTTCTCTCTTTCTAGTATAAGAACTTGTTCAAAATCATAGATCTGTTTCAAGAGTTGACAATTTTTCATTTCACATGATTTGATTCTATTTTTAGAATCTGTCAACATCTTTTTTACAAAATTGATTTTCTCTTTCAAATCAACATTCTCTTTTTCTAACACCTTTGTGTTCTCTTGAGCCTTTTCGAAATCTTTTAGAAGATCGAATTTATCTTTTTGCAAATTTACAACAACTTTCGCACTTTCCTCAAGTTTGGCTTCAAGATTAGTAATCTTGCTTTCAAAATGAACAATCTCAGTTTTTGGTTTAGAAATTGTTTCTTTTGCTTTTACAGAACTTAATTTTTATAAATTGTCTGAACTGGTTATAGAACTTGCAGGTCTCACAAAAACTTCAACAATCTCAGGCATGATGAAATGACAAATTCAAATATCAACTACGAATTATGATCAAAAAATGAGAATCAACACAAATCTAAAATCTGCAAGAATTAATCAAATCTGTCACATGCATTTCATCAAACAGTTAGAGTACATGAAATGTTTTCTACTAAAAACACCCACAACTATGAGTTCGATTACACCACAGTAAACTGAACTTTTTAAAAAAAATGCTTCAAAATCAACAAATTGATCAGTATGAATCAGAAATCCATAATCACATTCATACCGAGTTTTGGACTGAAGTATCCAAAAGTCAATTTTCAATTAAGCACAACATCTGTTTTCAGTCATGTGTCGGTATGGATCATTCATTCAGCTCTACACATGAATAACCTGCAAAACAGATTAAGTTGACTTTGGTACCCATATGAACTTGGGTCCAGGTTTGTTAGGTGCAGTAGCATATGCAGATATTCTATAAGAACCATACCAGTGCTGAATAAAATTCTTGTTCACAAAATCATCAGTTCCACAATATGAACAACAAAGTTTCTTTTGTGCAACTCTGACTAATTGATTTACAGAATAAATCACATCAGGTTTAACAAAAGATTTTCTTTGAAATGTATTGTTCTTCTTGACATTTGAATTAGGAACTTTTGATTTTGGCACTTCTTTCTTAGAAGCTGTTCCTTTAACTCTCCATTCCATTTTTACCTTTTTGAAAGAACAATTATAAGATTTATCAATATGAAAATCATAAAACAGATTAGAAGAACGAATCTGATCTTTTGAACTATGATTTGATTTGTCAACAACTTTTGTTTCAAATTTTTTAAATTTTTTAACATACAAATCAAACCTTGACTGCAAATCAGATTTGGACTTCCTCTCTATCATGATTTTAGTTGATAAATCAGATAATTTCTTAATTAGTCTCCTTATCTCCAAATGAAAAACTTTCTTTTCCTTCTCAAACTCATCTTTTAAGCATTTTTCTTTAAAGCCATTTACCTTCTTCTTTTCAGTCTCTTTCCTTCCATCTTCTAACTCTTTCTCCAACTCATTGATTTTTACAGAAAACTCATTTAACATTCATGTTTTCTTTTTCTCAAAACCATTCTTTTCTTTTTGAAAAACATTTTTCTTGCATTCAAACTATTTTCTTTCTTTTGCAAGAATTTTCTCCAAATCAGAAATTTTCAGAGATAATTCATCAGACTTTGTTTCAAAACCTTTCCTCTCAGTTTGAAAGTCACTTCTCTCTTTCTCAAATTTCTCTCTTTCTAGTATAAGAACTTGTTCAAAATCATAGATCTGTTTCAAGAGTTGACAATTTTTCATTTCACATGATTTGATTCTATTTTTAGAATCTGTCAACATCTTTTTTACAAAATTGATTTTCTCTTTCAAATCAACATTCTCTTTTTCTAACACCTTTGTGTTCTCTTGAGCCTTTTCGAAATCTTTTAGAAGATCGAATTTATCTTTTTGCAAATTTACAACAACTTTCGCACTTTCCTCAAGTTTGGCTTCAAGATTAGTAATCTTGCTTTCAAAATGAACAATCTCAGTTTTTGGTTTAGAAATTGTTTCTTTTGCTTTTACAGAACTTAATTTTTGTAAATTGTCTGAACTGGTTATAGAACTTGCAGGTCTCACAAAACCTTCAACAATCTCAGGCATGATGAAATGACATATTCAAATATCAACTACGAATTATGATCAAAAAATGAGAATCAACACAAATCTAAAATCTGCAAGAATTAATCAAATCTGTCACATGCATTTCATCAAACAGTTAGAGTACATGAAATGTTTTCTACTAAAAACACCCACAACTATGAGTTCGATTACACCATAGTAAACTGAACTTTTTTAAAAAATGCTTCAAAATCAACAAATTGATCTGTATGAATCAGAAATCCATAATCACATTCATACCGAGTTTTGGACTGAAGTATCCAAAAGTCAATTTTCAATTAAGCACAACATCTGTTTTCAGTCATGTGTCGGTATGGATCATTCATTCAGCTCTACACATGAATAACCTGCAAAACATATTAAGTTGACTTTGGTACCCATATGAACTTGGGTCCAGGTTTGTTAGGTGCAGTAGCATATGCAGATATTCTATAAGAACCATACCAGTGCTGAATAAAATTCTTGTTCACAAAATCATCAGTTCCACAATATGAACAACAAAGTTTCTTTTGTGCAACTCTGACTAATTGATTTACAGAATAAATCACATCAGGTTTAACAAAAGATTTTCTTTGAAATGTATTGTTCTTCTTGACATTTGAATTAGGAACTTTTGATTTTGGCACTTCTTTCTTAGAAGCTGTTCCTTTAACTCTCCATTCCATTTTTACCTTTTTGAAAGAACAATTATAAGATTTATCAATATGAAAATCATAAAACAGATTAGAAGAACGAATCTGATCTTTTGAACTATGATTTGATTTGTCAACAACTTTTGTTTCAAATTTTTTAAACTTTTTAACATACAAATCAAACCTTGACTGCAAATCAGATTTGGACTTCCTCTCTATCATGATTTTAGTTGATAAATCAGATAATTTCTTAATTAGTCTCCTTATCTCCAAATGAAAAACTTTCTTTTCCTTCTCAAACTCATCTTTTAAGCATTTTTCTTTAAAGCCATTTACCTTCTTCTTTTCAGTCTCTTTCCTTCCATCTTCTAACTCTTTCTCCAACTCATTGATTTTTACAGAAAACTCATTTAACATTCCTGTTTTCTTTTTCTCAAAACCATTCTTTTCTTTTTGAAAAACATTTTTCTTGCATTCAAACTCTTTTCTTTCTTTTGCAAGAATTTTCTCCAAATCAGAAATTTTCAGAGATAATTCATCAGACTTTGTTTCAAAACCTTTCCTCTCAGTTTGAAAGTCTCTTCTCTCTTTCTCAAATTTCTCTCTTTCTAGTATAGGAACTTGTTCAAAATCATAGATCTGTTTCAAGAGTTGACAATTTTTCATTTCACATGATTTGATTCTATTTTTAGAATCTGTCAACATCTTTCTTACAAAATTGATTTTCTCTTTCAAATCAACATTCTCTTTTTCTAACACCTTTGTGTTCTCTTGAGCCTTTTCGAAATCTTTTAGAAGATCGAATTTATCTTTTTGCAAATTTACAACAACTTTTGCACTTTCCTCAAGTTTGGCTTCAAGATTAGTAATCTTGCTTTCAAAATGAACAATCTCAGTTTTTGGTTTAGAAATTGTTTCTTTTGCTTTTACAGAACTTAATTTTTGTAAATTGTCTGAACTGGTTATAGAACTTGCAGGTCTCACAAAAACTTCAACAATCTCAGGCATGATGAAATGACAAATTCAGATATCAACTACGAATTATGATCAAAAAATGAGAATCAACACAAATCTAAAATCTGCAAGAATTAATCAAATCTGTCACATGCATTTCATCAAACAGTTAGAGTACATGAAATGTTTTCTACTAAAAACACCCACAACTATGAGTTCGATTACACCACAGTAAACTGAACTTTTTAAAAAAATGCTTCAAAATCAACAAATTGATCTGTATGAATCAGAAATCCATAATCACATTCATACCGAGTTTTGGACTGAAGTATCCAAAAGTCAATTTTCAATTAAGCACAACATCTGTTTTCAGTCATGTGTCGGTATGGATCATTCATTCAGCTCTACACATGAATAACCTGCAAAACAGATTAAGTTGACTTTGGTACCCATATGAACTTGGGACCAGGTTTGTTAGGTGCAGTAGCATATGCAGATATTCTATAAGAACCATACCAGTGCTGAATAAAATTCTTGTTCACAAAATCATCAGTTCCACAATATGAACAACAAAGTTTCTTTTATGCAACTCTGACTAATTGATTTACAGAATAAATCACATCAGGTTTAACAAAAGATTTTCTTTGAAATGTATTGTTCTTCTTGACATTTGAATTAGGAACTTTTGATTTTGGCACTTCTTTCTTAGAAGCTGTTCCTTTAACTCTCCATTCCATTTTTACCTTTTTGAAAGAACAATTATAAGATTTATCAATATGAAAATCATAAAACAGATTAGAAGAACGAATCTGATCTTTTGAACTATGATTTGATTTGTCAACAACTTTTGTTTCAAATTTTTTAAACTTTTTAACATACAAATCAAACCTTGACTGCAAATCAGATTTGGACTTCCTCTCTATCATGATTTTAGTTGATAAATCAGAGAATTTCTTAATTAGTCTCCTTATCTCCAAATGAAAAACTTTCTTTTCCTTCTCAAACTCATCTTTTAAGCATTTTTCTTTAAAGCCATTTACCTTCTTCTTTTCAGTCTCTTTCCTTCCATCTTCTAACTCTTTCTCCAACTCATTGATTTTTACAGAAAACTCATTTAACATTCCTGTTTTCTTTTTCTCAAAACCATTCTTTTCTTTTTGAAAAACATTTTTCTTGCATTCAAACTCTTTTCTTTCTTTTGCAAGAATTTTCTCCAAATCAGAAATTTTCAGAGATAATTCATCAGACTTTGTTTCAAAACCTTTCCTCTCAGTTTGAAAGTCTCTTCTCTCTTTCTCAAATTTCTCTCTTTCTAGTATAGGAACTTGTTCAAAATCCTAGATCTGTTTCAAGAGTTGACAATTTTTCATTTCACATGATTTGATTCTATTTTTAGAATCTGTCAACATCTTTCTTACAAAATTGATTTTCTCTTTCAAATCAACATTCTCTTTTTCTAACACCTTTGTGTTCTCTTGAGCCTTTTCGAAATCTTTTAGAAGATCGAATTTATCTTTTTGCAAATTTACAACAACTTTTGCACTTTCCTCAAGTTTGGCTTCAAGATTAGTAATCTTGCTTTCAAAATGAACAATCTCAGTTTTTGGTTTAGAAATTGTTTCTTTTGCTTTTACAGAACTTAATTTTTGTAAATTGTCTGAACTGGTTATAGAACTTGCAGGTCTCACAAAAACTTCAACAATCTCATGCATGATGAAATGACAAATTCAGATATCAACTACGAATTATGATCAAAAAATGAGAATCAACACAAATCTAAAATCTGCAAGAATTAATCAAATCTGTCACATGCATTTCATCAAACAGTTAGAGTACATGAAATGTTTTCTACTAAAAACACCCACAACTATGAGTTCGATTACACCACAGTAAACTGAACTTTTAAAAAAAATGCTTCAAAATCAACAAATTGATCTGTATAAATCAGAAATCCATAATCACATTCATACCGAGTTTTGGACTGAAGTATCCAAAAGTCAATTTTCAATTAAGCACAACATCTGTTTTCAGTCATGTGTCGGTATGGATCATTCATTCAGCTCTACACATGAATAACCTGCAAAACAGATTAAGTTGACTTTGGTACCCATATGAACTTGGGTCCAGGTTTGTTAGGTGCAGTAGCATATGCAGATATTCTATAAGAACCATACCAGTGCTGAATAAAATTCTTGTTCACAAAATCATCAGTTCCACAATATGAACAACAAAGTTTCTTTTGTGCAACTCTGACTAATTGATTTACAGAATAAATCACATCAGGTTTAACAAAAGATTTTCTTTGAAATGTATTGTTCTTCTTGACATTTGAATTAGGAACTTTTGATTTTGGCACTTCTTTCTTAGAAGTTGTTCCTTTAACTCTCCATTCCATTTTTACCTTTTTGAAAGAACAATTATAAGATTTATCAATATGAAAATCATAAAACAGATTAGAAGAACGAATCTGATCTTTTGAACTATGATTTGATTTGTCAACAACTTTTGTTTCAAATTTTTTAAACTTTTTAACATACAAATCAAACCTTGACTGCAAATCAGATTTGGACTTCCTCTCTATCATGATTTTAGTTGATAAATCAGATAATTTCTTAATTAGTCTCCTTATCTCCAAATGAAAAACTTTCTTTTCCTTCTCAAACTCATCTTTTAAGCATTTTTCTTTAAAGCCATTTACCTTCTTCTTTTCAGTCTCTTTCCTTCCATCTTCTAACTCTTTCTCCAACTCATTGATTTTTACAGAAAACTCATTTAACATTCATGTTTTCTTTTTCTCAAAACCATTCTTTTCTTTTTGAAAAACATTTTTCTTGCATTCAAACTATTTTCTTTCTTTTGCAAGAATTTTCTCCAAATCAGAAATTTTCAGAGATAATTCATCAGACTTTGTTTCAAAACCTTTCCTCTCAGTTTGAAAGTCACTTCTCTCTTTCTCAAATTTCTCTCTTTCTAGTATAAGAACTTGTTCAAAATCATAGATCTGTTTCAAGAGTTGACAATTTTTCATTTCACATGATTTGATTCTATTTTTAGAATCTGTCAACATCTTTTTTACAAAATTGATTTTCTCTTTCAAATCAACATTCTCTTTTTCTAACACCTTTGTGTTCTCTTGAGCCTTTTCGAAATCTTTTAGAAGATCGAATTTATCTTTTTGCAAATTTACAACAACTTTCGCACTTTCCTCAAGTTTGGCTTCAAGATTAGTAATCTTGCTTTCAAAATGAACAATCTCAGTTTTTGGTTTAGAAATTGTTTCTTTTGCTTTTACAGAACTTAATTTTTGTAAATTGTCTGAACTGGTTATAGAACTTGCAGGTCTCACAAAAACTTCAACAATCTCAGGCATGATGAAATGACAAATTCAGATATCAACTACGAATTATGATCAAAAAATGAGAATCAACACAAATCTAAAATCTGCAAGAATTAATCAAATCTATCACATGCATTTCATCAAACAGTTAGAGTACATGAAATGTTTTCTACTAAAAACACCCACAACTATGAGTTCGATTACACCACAGTAAACTGAACTTTTTAAAAAAATGCTTCAAAATCAACAAATTGATCTGTATGAATCAGAAATCCATAATCACATTCATACCGAGTTTTGGACTGAAGTATCCAAAAGTCAATTTTCAATTAAGCACAACATCTGTTTTCAGTCATGTGTCGGTATGGATCATTCATTCAGCTCTACACATGAATAACATGCAAAACAGATTAAGTTGACTTTGGTACCCATATGAACTTGGGTCCAGGTTTGTTAGGTGCAGTAGCATATGCAGATATTCTATAAGAACCATACCAGTGCTGAATAAAATTCTTGTTCACAAAATCATCAGTTCCACAATATGAACAACAAAGTTTCTTTTGTGCAACTCTGACTAATTGATTTACAGAATAAATCACATCAGGTTTAACAAAAGATTTTCTTTGAAATGTATTGTTCTTCTTAACATTTGAATTAGGAACTTTTGATTTTGGCACTTCTTTCTTAGAAGTTGTTCCTTTAACTCTCCATTCCATTTTTACCTTTTTGAAAGAACAATTATAAGATTTATCAATATGAAAATCATAAAACAGATTAGAAGAACGAATCTGATCTTTTGAACTATGATTTGATTTGTCAACAACTTTTGTTTCAAATTTTTTAAACTTTTTAACATACAAATCAAACCTTGACTGCAAATCAGATTTGGACTTCCTCTCTATCATGATTTTAGTTGATAAATCAGATAATTTCTTAATTAGTCTCCTTATCTCCAAATGAAAAACTTTCTTTTCCTTCTCAAACTCATCTTTTAAGCATTTTTCTTTAAAGCCATTTACCTTCTTCTTTTCAGTCTCTTTCCTTCCATCTTCTAACTCTTTCTCCAACTCATTGATTTTTACAGAAAACTCATTTAACATTCCTGTTTTCTTTTTCTCAAAACCATTCTTTTCTTTTTGAAAAACATTTTTCTTGCATTCAAACTCTTTTCTTTCTTTTGCAAGAATTTTCTCCAAATCAGAAATTTTCAGAGATAATTCATCAGACTTTGTTTCAAAACCTTTCCTCTCAGTTTGAAAGTCTCTTCTCTCTTTCTCAAATTT
Source organism: Saussurea involucrata (assembly GCA_033807775.1). Lineage (NCBI taxonomy): Eukaryota > Viridiplantae > Streptophyta > Magnoliopsida > Asterales > Asteraceae > Saussurea > Saussurea involucrata. Next base: position 95,302,503 of record CM066327.1, on the reverse strand, counting down.
CTCTCTTTCTAGTATAAGAACTTGTTCAAAATCATAGATCTGTTTCAAGAGTTGACAATTTTTCATTTCACATGATTTGATTCTATTTTTAGAATCTGTCAACATCTTTCTTACAAAATTGATTTTCTCTTTCAAATCAACATTCTCTTTTTCTAACACCTTTGTGTTCTCTTGAGCCTTTTCGAAATCTTTTAGAAGATCGAATTTATCTTTTTGCAAATTTACAACAACTTTTGCATTTTCCTCAAGTTTGGCTTCAAGATTAGTAATCTTGCTTTCAAAATGAACAATCTCAGTTTTTGGTTTAGAAATTATTTATTTTGCTTTTATAGAACTTAATTTTTGTAAATTGTCTGAACTGGTTATAGAACTTGCAGGTCTCACAAAAACTTCAACAATCTCAGGCATGATGAAATGACAAATTCAGATATCAACTACGAATTATGATCAAAAAATGAGAATCAACACAAATCTAAAATCTGCAAGAATTAATCAAATCTGTCACATGCATTTCATCAAACAGTTAGAGTACATGAAATGTTTTCTACTAAAAACACCCACAACTATGAGTTCGATTACACCACAGTAAACTGAACTTTTTAAAAAAAATGCTTCAAAATCAACAAATTGATCTGTATGAATCAGAAATCCATAATCACATTCATACCGAGTTTTGGACTGAAGTATCCAAAAGTCAATTTTCAATTAAGCACAACATCTGTTTTCAGTCATGTGTCGGTATGGATCATTCATTCAGCTCTACACATGAATAACCTACAAAACAGATTAAGTTGACTTTGGTACCCATATGAACTTGGGTCCAGGTTTGTTAGGTGCAGTAGCATATGCAGATATTCTATAAGAACCATACCAGTGCTGAATAAAATTCTTGTTCACAAAATCATCAGTTCCACAATATGAACAACAAAGTTTCTTTTGTGCAACTCTGACTAATTGATTTACAGAATAAATCACATCAGGTTTAACAAAAGATTTTCTTTGAAATGTATTGTTCTTCTTGACATTTGAATTAGGAACTTTTGATTTTGGCACTTCTTTCTTAGAAGTTGTTCCTTTAACTCTCCATTCCATTTTTACCTTTTTGAAAGAACAATTATAAGATTTATCAATATGAAAATCATAAAACAGATTAGAAGAACGAATCTGATCTTTTGAACTATGATTTGATTTGTCAACAACTTTTGTTTCAAATTTTTTAAACTTTTTAACATACAAATCAAACCTTGACTGCAAATCAGATTTGGACTTCCTCTCTATCATGATTTTAGTTGATAAATCAGATAATTTCTTAATTAGTCTCCTTATCTCCAAATGAAAAACTTTCTTTTCCTTCTCAAACTCATCTTTTAAGCATTTTTCTTTAAAGCCATTTACCTTCTTCTTTTCAGTCTCTTTCCTTCCATCTTCTAACTCTTTCTCCAACTCATTGATTTTTACAGAAAACTCATTTAACATTCATGTTTTCTTTTTCTCAAAACCATTCTTTTCTTTTTGAAAAACATTTTTCTTGCATTCAAACTATTTTCTTTCTTTTGCAAGAATTTTCTCCAAATCAGAAATTTTCAGAGATAATTCATCAGACTTTGTTTCAAAACCTTTCCTCTCAGTTTGAAAGTCACTTCTCTCTTTCTCAAATTTCTCTCTTTCTAGTATAAGAACTTGTTCAAAATCATAGATCTGTTTCAAGAGTTGACAATTTTTCATTTCACATGATTTGATTCTATTTTTAGAATCTGTCAACATCTTTTTTACAAAATTGATTTTCTCTTTCAAATCAACATTCTCTTTTTCTAACACCTTTGTGTTCTCTTGAGCCTTTTCGAAATCTTTTAGAAGATCGAATTTATCTTTTTGCAAATTTACAACAACTTTCGCACTTTCCTCAAGTTTGGCTTCAAGATTAGTAATCTTGCTTTCAAAATGAACAATCTCAGTTTTTGGTTTAGAAATTGTTTCTTTTGCTTTTACAGAACTTAATTTTTGTAAATTGTCTGAACTGGTTATAGAACTTGCAGGTCTCACAAAAACTTCAACAATCTCAGGCATGATGAAATGACAAATTCAGATATCAACTACGAATTATGATCAAAAAATGAGAATCAACACAAATCTAAAATCTGCAAGAATTAATCAAATCTATCACATGCATTTCATCAAACAGTTAGAGTACATGAAATGTTTTCTACTAAAAACACCCACAACTATGAGTTCGATTACACCACAGTAAACTGAACTTTTTAAAAAAATGCTTCAAAATCAACAAATTGATCTGTATGAATCAGAAATCCATAATCACATTCATACCGAGTTTTGGACTGAAGTATCCAAAAGTCAATTTTCAATTAAGCACAACATCTGTTTTCAGTCATGTGTCGGTATGGATCATTCATTCAGCTCTACACATGAATAACATGCAAAACAGATTAAGTTGACTTTGGTACCCATATGAACTTGGGTCCAGGTTTGTTAGGTGCAGTAGCATATGCAGATATTCTATAAGAACCATACCAGTGCTGAATAAAATTCTTGTTCACAAAATCATCAGTTCCACAATATGAACAACAAAGTTTCTTTTGTGCAACTCTGACTAATTGATTTACAGAATAAATCACATCAGGTTTAACAAAAGATTTTCTTTGAAATGTATTGTTCTTCTTAACATTTGAATTAGGAACTTTTGATTTTGGCACTTCTTTCTTAGAAGTTGTTCCTTTAACTCTCCATTCCATTTTTACCTTTTTGAAAGAACAATTATAAGATTTATCAATATGAAAATCATAAAACAGATTAGAAGAACGAATCTGATCTTTTGAACTATGATTTGATTTGTCAACAACTTTTGTTTCAAATTTTTTAAACTTTTTAACATACAAATCAAACCTTGACTGCAAATCAGATTTGGACTTCCTCTCTATCATGATTTTAGTTGATAAATCAGATAATTTCTTAATTAGTCTCCTTATCTCCAAATGAAAAACTTTCTTTTCCTTCTCAAACTCATCTTTTAAGCATTTTTCTTTAAAGCCATTTACCTTCTTCTTTTCAGTCTCTTTCCTTCCATCTTCTAACTCTTTCTCCAACTCATTGATTTTTACAGAAAACTCATTTAACATTCCTGTTTTCTTTTTCTCAAAACCATTCTTTTCTTTTTGAAAAACATTTTTATTGCATTCAAACTCTTTTCTTTCTTTTGCAAGAATTTTCTCCAAATCAGAAATTTTCAGAGATAATTCATCAGACTTTGTTTCAAAACCTTTCCTCTCAGTTTGAAAGTCTCTTCTCTCTTTCTCAAATTTCTCTCTTTCTAGCATAAGAACTTGTTCAAAATCATAGATCTGTTTCAAGAGTTGACAATTTTTCATTTCACATGATTTGATTCTATTTTTAGAATCTGTCAACATCTTTCTTACAAAATTGATTTTCTCTTTCAAATCAACATTCTCTTTTTCTAACACCTTTGTGTTCTCTTGAGCCTTTTCGAAATCTTTTAGAAGATCGAATTTATCTTTTTGCAAATTTACAACAACTTTTGCACTTTCCTCAAGTTTGGCTTCAAGATTAGTAATCTTGCTTTCAAAATGAACAATCTCAGTTTTTGGTTTAGAAATTGTTTCTTTTGCTTTTACAGAACTTAATTTTTGTAAATTGTCTGAACTGGTTATAGAACTTGCAGGTCTCACAAAAACTTCAACAATCTCAGGCATGATGAAATGACAAATTCAGATATCAACTACGAATTATGATCAAAAAATGAGAATCAACACAAATCTAAAATCTGCAAGAATTAATCAAATCTACCACATGCATTTCATCAAACAGTTAGAGTACATGAAATGTTTTCTACTAAAAACACCCACAACTATGAGTTCGATTACACCACAGTAAACTGAACTTTTTAAAAAAATGCTTCAAAATCAACAAATTGATCTGTATGAATCAGAAATCCATAATCACATTCATACCGAGTTTTGGACTGAAGTATCCAAAAGTCAATTTTCAATTAAGCACAACATCTGTTTTCAGTCATGTGTCGGTATGGATCATTCATTCAGCTCTACACATGAATAACATGCAAAACAGATTAAGTTGACTTTGGTACCCATATGAACTTGGGTCCAGGTTTGTTAGGTGCAGTAGCATATGCAGATATTCTATAAGAACCATACCAGTGCTGAATAAAATTCTTGTTCACAAAATCATCAGTTCCACAATATGAACAACAAAGTTTCTTTTGTGCAACTCTGACTAATTGATTTACAGAATAAATCACATCAGGTTTAACAAAAGATTTTCTTTGAAATGTATTGTTCTTCTTAACATTTGAATTAGGAACTTTTGATTTTGGCACTTCTTTCTTAGAAGTTGTTCCTTTAACTCTCCATTCCATTTTTACCTTTTTGAAAGAACAGTTATAAGATTTATCAATATGAAAATCATAAAACAGATTAGAAGAACGAATCTGATCTTTTGAACTATGATTTGATTTGTCAACAACTTTTGTTTCAAATTTTTTAAACTTTTTAACATACAAATCAAACCTTGACTGCAAATCAGATTTGGACTTCCTCTCTATCATGATTTTAGTTGATAAATCAGATAATTTCTTAATTAGTCTCCTTATCTCCAAATGAAAAACTTTCTTTTCCTTCTCAAACTCATCTTTTAAGCATTTTTCTTTAAAGCCATTTACCTTCTTCTTTTCAGTCTCTTTCCTTCCATCTTCTAACTCTTTCTCCAACTCATTGATTTTTACAGAAAACTCATTTAACATTCCTGTTTTCTTTTTCTCAAAACCATTCTTTTCTTTTTGAAAAACATTTTTATTGCATTCAAACTCTTTTCTTTCTTTTGCAAGAATTTTCTCCAAATCAGAAATTTTCAGAGATAATTCATCAGACTTTGTTTCAAAACCTTTCCTCTCAGTTTGAAAGTCTCTTCTCTCTTTCTCAAATTTCTCTCTTTCTAGCATAAGAACTTGTTCAAAATCATAGATCTGTTTCAAGAGTTGACAATTTTTCATTTCACATGATTTGATTCTATTTTTAGAATCTGTCAACATCTTTCTTACAAAATTGATTTTCTCTTTCAAATCAACATTCTCTTTTTCTAACACCTTTGTGTTCTCTTGAGCCTTTTCGAAATCTTTTAGAAGATCGAATTTATCTTTTTGCAAATTTACAACAACTTTTGCACTTTCCTCAAGTTTGGCTTCAAGATTAGTAATCTTGCTTTCAAAATGAACAATCTCAGTTTTTGGTTTAGAAATTATTTATTTTGCTTTTACAGAACTTAATTTTTGTAAATTGTCTGAACTGGTTATAGAACTTGCAGGTCTCACAAAAACTTCAACAATCTCAGGCATGATGAAATGACAAATTCAGATATCAACTACGAATTATGATCAAAAAATGAGAATCAACACAAATCTAAAATATGCAAGAATTAATCAAATCTGTCACATGCATTTCATCAAACAGTTAGAGTACATGAAATGTTTTCTACTAAAAACACCCACAACTATGAGTTCGATTACACCACAGTAAACTGAACTTTTTAAAAAAAATGCTTCAAAATCAACAAATTGATCTGTATGAATCAGAAATCCATAATCACATTCATACCGAGTTTTGGACTGAAGTATCCAAAAGTCAATTTTCAATTAAGCACAACATCTGTTTTCAGTCATGTGTCGGTATGGATCATTCATTCAGCTCTACACATGAATAACCTGCAAAACAGATTAAGTTGACTTTGGTACCCATATGAACTTGGGTCCAGGTTTGTTAGGTGCAGTAGCATATGCAGATATTCTATAAGAACCATACCAGTGCTGAATAAAATTCTTGTTCACAAAATCATCAGTTCCACAATATGAACAACAAAGTTTCTTTTGTGCAACTCTGACTAATTGATTTACAGAATAAATCACATCAGGTTTAACAAAAGATTTTCTTTGAAATGTATTGTTCTTCTTGACATTTGAATTAGGAACTTTTGATTTTGGCACTTCTTTCTTAGAAGCTGTTCCTTTAACTCTCCATTCCATTTTTACCTTTTTGAAAGAACAATTATAAGATTTATCAATATGAAAATCATAAAACAGATTAGAAGAACGAATCTGATCTTTTGAACTATGATTTGATTTGTCAACAACTTTTGTTTCAAATTTTTTAAACTTTTTAACATACAAATCAAACCTTGACTGCAAATCAGATTTGGACTTCCTCTCTATCATGATTTTAGTTGATAAATCAGATAATTTCTTAATTAGTCTCCTTATCTCCAAATTAAAAACTTTCTTTTCCTTCTCAAACTCATCTTTTAAGCATTTTTCTTTAAAGCCATTTACCTTCTTCTTTTCAGTCTCTTTCCTTCCATCTTCTAACTCTTTCTCCAACTCATTGATTTTTACAGAAAACTCATTTAACATTCCTGTTTTCTTTTTCTCAAAACCATTCTTTTCTTTTTGAAAAACATTTTTCTTGCATTCAAACTCTTTTCTTTCTTTTGCAAGAATTTTCTCCAAATCAGAAATTTTCAGAGATAATTCATCAGACTTTGTTTCAAAACCTTTCCTCTCAGTTTGAAAGTCTCTTCTCTCTTTCTCAAATTTCTCTCTTTCTAGTATAAGAACTTGTTCAAAATCATAGATCTGTTTCAAGAGTTGACAATTTTTCATTTCACATGATTTGATTCTATTTTTAGAATCTGTCAACATCTTTCTTACAAAATTGATTTTCTCTTTCAAATCAACATTCTCTTTTTCTAACACCTTTGTGTTCTCTTGAGCCTTTTCGAAATCTTTTAGAAGATCGAATTTATCTTTTTGCAAATTTACAACAACTTTTGCATTTTCCTCAAGTTTGGCTTCAAGATTAGTAATCTTGCTTTCAAAATGAACAATCTCAGTTTTTGGTTTAGAAATTATTTATTTTGCTTTTATAGAACTTAATTTTTGTAAATTGTCTGAACTGGTTATAGAACTTGCAGGTCTCACAAAAACTTCAACAATCTCAGGCATGATGAAATGACAAATTCAGATATCAACTACGAATTATGATCAAAAAATGAGAATCAACACAAATCTAAAATCTGCAAGAATTAATCAAATCTGTCACATGCATTTCATCAAACAGTTAGAGTACATGAAATGTTTTCTACTAAAAACACCCACAACTATGAGTTCGATTACACCACAGTAAACTGAACTTTTTAAAAAAAATGCTTCAAAATCAACAAATTGATCTGTATGAATCAGAAATCCATAATCACATTCATACCGAGTTTTGGACTGAAGTATCCAAAAGTCAATTTTCAATTAAGCACAACATCTGTTTTCAGTCATGTGTCGGTATGGATCATTCATTCAGCTCTACACATGAATAACCTACAAAACAGATTAAGTTGACTTTGGTACCCATATGAACTTGGGTCCAGGTTTGTTAGGTGCAGTAGCATATGCAGATATTCTATAAGAACCATACCAGTGCTGAATAAAATTCTTGTTCACAAAATCATCAGTTCCACAATATGAACAACAAAGTTTCTTTTGTGCAACTCTGACTAATTGATTTACATAATAAATCACATCAGGTTTAACAAAAGATTTTCTTTGAAATGTATTGTTCTTCTTGACATTTGAATTAGGAACTTTTGATTTTGGCACTTCTTTCTTAGAAGCTGTTCCTTTAACTCGCCATTCCATTTTTACCTTTTTGAAAGAACAATTATAAGATTTATCAATATGAAAATCATAAAACAGATTAGAAGAACGAATCTGATCTTTTGAACTATGATTTGATTTGTCAACAACTTTTGTTTCATATTTTTTAAACTTTTTAACATACAAATCAAACCTTGACTGCAAATCAGATTTGGACTTCCTCTCTATCATGATTTTAGTTGATAAATCAGATAATTTCTTAATTAGTCTCCTTATCTCCAAATGAAAAACTTTCTTTTCCTTCTCAAACTCATCTTTTAAGCATTTTTCTTTAAAGCCATTTACCTTCTTCTTTTCAGTCTCTTTCCTTCCATCTTCTAACTCTTTCTCCAGCTCATTGATTTTTACAGAAAACTCATTTAACATTCCTGTTTTCTTTTTCTCAAAACCATTCTTTTCTTTTTGAAAAACATTTTTCTTGCATTCAAACTCTTTTCTTTCTTTTGCAAGAATTTTCTCCAAATCAGAAATTTTCAGAGATAATTCATCAGACTTTGTTTCAAAACTTTTCCTCTCAGTTTGAAAGTCTCTTCTCTCTTTCTCAAATTTCTCTCTTTCTAGTATAAGAACTTGTTCAAAATCATAGATCTGTTTCAAGAGTTGACAATTTTTCATTTCACATGATTTGATTCTATTTTTAGAATCTGTCAACATCTTTCTTACAAAATTGATTTTCTCTTTCAAATCAACATTCTCTTTTTCTAACACCTTTGTGTTCTCTTGAGCCTTTTCGAAATCTTTTAGAAGATCGAATTTATCTTTTTGCAAATTTACAACAACTTTTGCACTTTCCTCAAGTTTGGCTTAAAGATTAGTTATCTTGCTTTCAAAATGAACAATCTCAGTTTTTGGTTTAGAAATTGTTTCTTTTGCTTTTACAGAACTTAATTTTTGTAAATTGTCTGAACTGGTTATAGAACTTGTAGGTCTCACAAAAACTTCAACAATCTCAGGCATGATGAAATGACAAATTCAGATATCAACTACGAATTATGATCAAAAAATGAGAATCAACACAAATCTAAAATCTGCAAGAATTAATCAAATCTGTCACATGCATTTCATCAAACAGTTAGAGTACATGAATTAATGAAATCTTCTTTTCAACAAAAAATTTGAATACTAATCAACATGCAACATATATAATCACTTTGATCAAGAAATCAATCAAGAATTTCGAGAATTATTCAGCATAGAGAGAAATTCTTTGGATGACTTGATTGTAAGATATCGATTCAACAGAAAGACAAATTCAAATTTCTTGAATCAATGATAGAAACGAATTCAAGAATTGTTAGCAGCAGCGGAATCAATTGTCGAATTGATCAAGAAACTTCAAGAACGCGATCAAACACACTCTTGGACGAATTTGTTTCTTGATTGGCTCTGATACCAATTGAAAGTACAGGATCTAATCCTACAATCTAGATTCAATATAGAATGAACATTCAAGATCGTATTCACAGCAACGGGTCATATGATTTATTAACAATCTATGAATTGCAAGATATTACAATGAGTTTCTCTCTCAAAAGATATGCGTGAAAAGTTATGTGAAAGATTAGCCAAAGATTTTTTAGCATACAGTTGCTAACTCCTATATATACTGTTTAAAAAAAGACTAAAGCTACAGTACATAAAAGAGACAGACTAATAGAACAATTACACGTGTCCTAATTAGTAATTGAATATAACAGAGAATATCCCAAGATATGAATTCTGAACATACTTCGGAATAAGCGCTTCAGAACATTTGTCTTCATAGTCAGAAGTTCTGAGTCTCCTACTCAGAACTCTGAACCTTCTAGTCAGAATCCAACACTTAGAATCTTTTTGAGATTTCTCACTCAGAACTTCTGAGTCTTCTACTCAGAACTTCTGAGTCTTCTGAGTCTTCTTTAGTCTTCTTACTCAGAACTCAACACTTGTGTTTTTGACAAAACTCTAGACCTAACAGAGATGCAGCAATTCTTTAGAAAATTCACAGCATCATCTAGATGTGTGACTTGCTTTCGAGGAGGAAACTCGAAAAGCGCATAGAGGTTGTTCACCTTAGTCCAATCCAGTTTATCAAGGGCAAACTTGACTTGAGGAGCCTTGAGGATGTCCACTTCCTCAGAATCAGCGGAGATGTTCTCAGCGGTAGCAGGAATGTCAGATGAAGCCATTTCTCTGTATTATCAGTTCAACCAAAGATGTTAACAAATAAGAATTATCTTAATGTGGAAAGAATTTCCATTAAGATGGTTCAAATTTTATTCATTTCATTCAGACACAAATGTCTTAATGAAGATTAGGGTTTTTCTTGATCTTAAGAAACGAAATGTAAAACCCATTTATTCTTGTTATCCAGTTTTCTTTGAAGAATTAGATTCTGGAAACGAATGAAGAACAAGTTTAAGATTTTCGCATTTAAACTTGAAGAACAACCATGAAATGGTTGTGTTCATAAAATCATGAAAGAAAATGATTTCATTTTAAGAAGTTCTTTTGTTTGATCTTGGTAAAACAAAGAGTAGATCAGAAACAAGTTATTTGCATTCGGTAAATAATAAGAACATATTAACCTTGATGTTTGATGAAGAAGATGATGAACAGTTCTTGAAGTTTTTGAAATCACAAATGCAATAGTGAATTCTTTCTTGCGGAGGAAGATTGATCGCGTAAAAGAAAAATATAAACAAAGAATTTGTTTATATAGAGATTTTAGAAAGAGAAAATCTTGAGCGGGAAAAGATTTTCATCATGATACGGACACGTGTTTGCATTTGATTGGAAGTTTGAACGAGACGTGCAAACGTGTGTCAGGAAGAGAAAACGTGCCGGGGTTTTATCCGTTGTAATGACGTCACAACTGTCCTTTCATATTCTTGGTTGTCTCTGAGGTTTTGAAAAACTCGGGGATACTTTTGAAAACATGAAGCACTGAATGAAAATATTCAGTGAAGGTTTTAAGAAATTTCAAAATATCGCTGTTAAGGAAGAGATATTCAGCAATGCATTTTGTTTTGAAATCTTGCATTTTCATGCGATTGTCAGGGAGAGAAAACATACCTTGATATCACTTTAACCAAGCTTTATTCAGAGAGAAGATGATTGAATAGGTTATACGAGTTGATTTTATCCTATCGCTGATTAATGTGAACCGCTGAAGATTTTATCCTTCAAAGTTCAGCATTCCAAGCTCGCTGATGAGAAAGTTGAATCTTGTCTCATCAAGAGGTTTGGTAAATAAGTCAGCTAACTGATAATCAGTTGGGATAAAATGAAGTTCTATATCACCATTCATCACATGATCTCTGATAAAATGATATCTGATTTCTATATGTTTGGTCTTTGAATGTAGTACTGGATTGTTTGCTATAGCGATGGCACTTGTGCTGTCGCAGTAGATTGGAATTTTGGAGAGCTGAAGATCATAGTCTAGTAGCTGATTTCTCATCCACAAGACTTGAGAACAACAGCTTCCAGCAGCTACATATTTAGCTTCAGCTGTGGAAGTGGATACTGAATTTTGCTTTTTACTTGTCAACTTACCAGCTTTCCACCCAGGAGCTGACATCCTCCTGTGGCGCTTTTTCTATCCATTTTGCAACCTGCAAAATCACTATCTGAATAGGCGGTTAGATCGAATCCTGAATCTTTGGGATACCAAAGACCTAGATTCGCTGTACCCTTAAGATATCGAAAAATTCGCTTTACATCTTTCATATGAGATATCTTAGGTTCAGCTTGATATCGTGCACACAAGCATGTTGCAAACATAATATCGGGTCGGCTAGCTGTAAGATACAATAGAGAGCCGATCATCCCACGGTACAGCGTGACATTGACAGGAAACACCCTTAGTGTCCTTATCAAGTGTCAGCGGTGGTGCCATAGGGGTTTTCATAGCTGAACTTTCAGTTAAGTCGAATTTCTTCAGCATATCTTTAACATACTTTCCCTGATTAATAAAAGTTCCTTTTTCAGTTTGCTTAATCTGAAGACCAAGGAAATATGTTAGTTCACCCATCATGCTCATTTTATACTCATCTTTCATTCTATCAGCGAAACGAGTACAAAGCTCAGGGTTAGTAGTACCAAATATAATGTCATCAACATATATTTGAACTAGAATGATATGACCTTTCACTTTTCTAAAAAAAGTGTTTTGTCAATCTTACCTCGCTCAAATTTTTCAATATGGAGATAAGTAGAAAGAGTGTCATACCATGCACGAGGAGCTTGCTTCAAGCCATAAAGTGCCTTATCCAGTTTATAAACATAACCTGGATGCTTAGAATCTGAGAATCCTAGAGGTTGTTCCACATACACTTCTTCATTCAGCTTTCCATTTAGAAACGCTGACTTAACATCCATCTGATGTACTTTGAAGTTTTTTTGTACAACATATGCTAAGAATAGACGAATAGATTCAAGTCTTGCTACTGGAGCAAATGTTTCGTCATAATCTATACCTTCCTCTTGTCTGTATCCCTGAGCAACAAGTCGAGCTTTGTTGCGGGTTATAGTACCATGTTCGTCCAACTTATTTCGATAGACCCATTTAGTGCCTATCACAGTTTTATCAGTTGGTCTCTGAACAAGTTTCCAAACTTTGTTTCTTTCGAATTCAGTCAACTCTTCTTGCATGGCGCTGACCCAGTTTGGATCTTTGAGGGCATCATCTACTTTCTTTGGTTCAGTTAGTGAAATAAAATTTACAAATAAACAAATATTACCTGCACTTCATCGAGTCTGAATCCCAGCGTTTGGATTACCAAGAATTTGATCAATTGGGTGATTTATAGTCCATCGCTGAGCCGAAGCGTGAGACACTGACTCAACTTGAACTGGAGGAGCTGAAGATGAAGCTTCAGCGACGTCGGGAGTATCAGCCAAGAGAGGAATGGATGCAGTTGTCATTATATTCACTGATTGCTGAGAAGTAGATGGAATGTCTGAGACATTTGGTTCAGCGTTAGGTATAGTGTTTATAGGAACAGCTGAGAACCAAGAAGTTTCAGCTTCACTGTTCTGCATATTTGGAATGATAGGAGGACTATCATCTTCTACTGGATGAGCATGAGTAGTGGGAATAACTTCTGAATCACCAAGATGAGAAAACATCCATTGATTCAGTTCTTCAGTATCAGCGGACGGTTTAGAGTTCGCTGAACGGGATTCGTCAAACGTGACGTGAATAGTTTCTTCTACAGTTTGTCTTCTACGATTGAAGACTCTGAAGGCTTTGGAAACTGAGGAGTATCCAAGAAAGATTCCATCATCAGCCTTAGGATCAAACTTTCCAAGTGCATCTCTGTTGTTCAGTATAAAACACTGACATCTAAAGATGTGAAGAAAGCTGATTGAAGGCTTTGTTAGAGCATTGTTGTATTCAAGATTTACTGTAAAGTCAATGTACTGTATTAGTTGTGATTGCCTTTATACCTTGTATGTTATGGGTATAAATAGGCTTGTCTAGACCATTTGTTAGAAAACACTTTAGAAAGCTTTTGTAATACTTTAGAAACCTTTTGTAATCCTTTGAGCTCAATACATGGATGACATATTTGCTCTCTAGATTCTCTCTCACTACATTCATATCTTATTGCTAGAGATCTGGGATTTCACAATTGGTATCAGAGCTAAACAGAAGATTCAAGCAGATCGAAGACCAAATTGAAGATTTTTTACACTAAAGCTGAAGAATTCGGATTGGGTGTTCATCACTATTCATCACTGTTCATCAAGAATTCTGACCCTTCTTCATTTACTATTCATCCAGATTTCATCTTTTCTTTAATTTTTGATCTTTTGGATTGATTCTTGACATCATTGCACTCGGATTTGATTCCTGAACATCTTTAATTCTTGGATCAACACCAAAATCTGCACAGAATTTGCAGATCTGATCATTTTATATCATTTTTGTTCGAAAACTTTTTCTACTATTTTTGGATCAAAATTCGATTAAATTGATCGAATTAGGATTTGTGATTAACTAAGAAAGTGTGTGGAATCAAATTTCGAACAAATCTGTGCAAATTTCATAACAATTGATCAAGAATTGAAAAAGTTATGGCTGATTTAGTGATTTTCGTGTTCGAAGTGCAGAATTCGGATCATTCTTGGTGAATTCGGATCATTCTTGGTGAATTCGGATCATTCTTGGTGAATTCGGATCATTCAAAGAAGAATTCGGAGTGTTCTTGGAAATACAAGTGTAGAAATCGACTCAAGAAGGATTCGAATTGATTGAATTCGAACCCAACTAGATTCGAATTGAGGAGAATTCGAACCGTGTTAGATTCAAATTGAGGAGAATTCGAACTGTGTTAGATTCGAATTGAGTTGATTAAATTTTCCAAGTGTTGAATTCGAACCCTTAAGCATCCGAATTCATAGAATTCGAACCCTTAAGCATCCGAATTCATAGAATTCGAACCCTTAAGCATCCGAATTCATAGAATTCGAACCCTTAAGCATCCGAATTCATAGAATTCGAACCAAGTTAAGTCCGAATTGGGTGAATTCGAACCAAGTTAAGTTCGAATTGAGTGAATTCGAACCCAGTTACATCCGAATTGAGTGAATTCGAATCCTTCTTCATCCGAATTCATTGAATTCGAACCCTTATTCATCCGAATTCATTGAATTCGAACCCTTCTTCATCCGAATTCATTGAATTCGAATCCTTATACATCCGAATTCATTGAATTCGAACCCTTATACATTCGAATTCATTAATTAAAAAAAAAAAAAAAAAAAGCGATGGAAATTTTATCTCGAAATTTTGAGAAAAAATTTTATCTCGAAATTTTTCCTATAGTGTATTTCATACACTGTAAGAGCTTTTCAAGAAAAATTTTTATATAATTTTTTTGTGTATTTTCATACACTGTCTGCTTGATCTTCTGAACGATCAATTTCTAGCAATATTCAAAATGGTTTTACAACAAGTTATTGTTAAAAGCAGTGGTGAAGATTTGAAGCAAACTCTGAAAAAGGAGATTCCTCCAATTGCAAAAGTTTTTGTTAAACCAAATGTAAAGTTGCAACAAGTCATTATAACAGAAACATCTGTTAATTCACATGCATCTGTTAAACCAAATAATGAAGTGTTGCAACAAGTCATAATAACAAAAACACCTCCAAAGCCACTTGAAAAGGCTAAGGCAAATAATGGAATTTTGCAACAAGTTATTTTATCAGAAACATCTCCTAAATCAGAAACTCCTATTAAAGATAATGCTTCAAATTCTTCAACTCCTATTTTAAATAAAGCGATGGAAGAAGAAAATGTTGATCTGAAAAGACAAATTTTAGACATTTCTTCTTCAAATGCTAAACTTACTAAAAGAATAACTGATCTTGAAGTTTATATTGCAGATCTTGAAGCAAAGAAAGACAACTCAAGTCTGCACGATCAAATCGAGAATCTTCAAGAGAAAGTAACAACTCTTCAAAAAGAAAATGCCGATTTGAAGAGTAGAGAAGAAAAGAGAGTGAAGTGGAACCTAAAGTTACATGCTCAATTAAAAGAAGTTAAAGATATAGGGAAAATTTTGGACAGTGAAAATGCCGATCTAAAGAGAAAACTGTCTAATTTTTCTTTTAAAGAAAAGAAAGTTTTTGAAGAAAAGAAAGAGACTGAGCTGAAATGTATAAAACTTTCAAAACAAGTTTCAGACTTTGAGAAAGTTTTATTTTTTGAAAAAGACAAGCTCGAAAAAGAAAGAGCTAAATTTGAAACTGAACGCAAATCTTTTGAGATTAAAAGTTCTGAACTTTCCGTGAAAATCTCTGAATTAGAAAATCTTTTGGAAAAGGAAAGAAAAGATTTCACGGAAAAGAAAAATCTCTTTGAAAAGGAAAGTAAAACCCTTAAAAAGAAAAATATGGAAATTTTCAAAGAGATTACTGATAAAAGAATGTTTTTGGAAAAAGATTTTGAATCAGAACGTGTATATTTTGAAGATGTGATTCTTAATCTTACCAAAAGATTATCTGGTTTATCAGCTGATATTATGAAGGATCAGTTGATCAAATCTGATCTCCAAAAGAAATTTGATCTAATTTCTAAAGAGAAAAATGTTTTAATAAACAAAGTCAAAGAACTTGAAGACGTCATTTTTAAATTTGATGTCTCAAAGCAGACCGGTCATAATTCTATCTTTCAGACTCCATTTGTTGATTCAAATGATTCTGAATGCTCTTTTAAAACTGCTTCAAGTTCAAGTTTTAAAAACATTTCTTCTAAACAATTTAATAGATCAACAGATTTCTCAAAAGGTCGGATTCGTTCAACAAATCTCTTCTATAATCCTCTGTATGATAAATCAGATAACAAAACAAAGGTGCCTAAAATTAATACTTCCAAATCTGAAGAAGTTCCAGTCTTCAAGAGGGTGAAGATGGAATGGAGAATCAAAGGCACAGCAATTCCAAAGAAAGATGTGCCAAAATCATCTGTATTCACATCAAATGCCAAGAAGAACAATGCGCCAAAAGGTAAATCTTCTGCTAAACTTAATCCTATTCATTCTGTAAATCATCTGATTAGGTTGGCACATAAGAAAATTTGTTGTTCTTACTGTGGATCAAATGATTTTGTGCATAAAAATTATACTTCTTATTGGTACGGTACTTATAGTATTCCTTGTAAGAAATCTACACCTAACCCACTAGGACCCAAATGCCATTGGGTACCAAAATCTGCTTAATCTGTTTTGCAGGTTCTTTATGTGTTGTACTGAATTGTAGATACATACCACACACATGACTGAAAACAGAAGAGAAGCGGTGTATTTTTTGAAAAATATTTGTACCATTAAGGGGGAGATAAATATTATTGGCTTTTGAACATATCAGTTCAAAACCCGTGCTTCAACGACAATGGTTTCTGAATACATCAATTCAGGACCCGTGCTTAAATGTAAATGGCTTTTGAACATATCAGTTCAAAACCCGTGCTTCAACGACAATGGCTTCTGAACAACTCAGTTCAGGACCCGTACTTTAAAGACTAAGACTTCTAAACAAATCAGTTTAGAACTCACACTTCTCAGGTAATATCCTTAACTGCTATATATTTTTGTTTCAAGGAACAAGTGGCAAAAGGTAACATTGGATTATATTTGTTTCTACTGATTTGAAAACTTGAAACTTTACAAATTTAATTCAATAAGATGAAATTTTCAATTTTCATTCAATGAATTAAATGTGTGCTAAAAGATGACTTTACAAGTAATTTTGTATTATCTGAGTTAGATTTGTTTCAATTTTCACCTCTAAAATAAATCGAAAGGTCAGCAAAACATGAATGAAATTATGCTGAATGCTCAAAGTTATGTGAATCTGGATATATATAGAATATAATGCTCAAAAAGCCTATATGTCAGAATGATGGATGGAAATGAAAATATGGGCAAAGCACTATGTTTTAGAACCAAGTGATTGAGAAAAAAAAAAGTTGCACTATCATTTAGTTTAAAAGTTTGTGCCTGTGGCCTTTCTGGTTTGGGAGAGTAAGTCCTAAGGGGTGCTCGACACCTAGTCCCTAAGATCAACTGGTCTGGGATCGGCTGACCCAAATCCTGCAATAGAACCAGATAGAAAGCCATGTTCTACTGGTACAAATGGGTTTAAGATATATCGATGTGGCCTTTCTGGTTTGGGAAATTAAGTTCTAAGGGGTGCTTGACACCTAGCACCTAAGGCCAACTGGTCTGGGATCTGCTGACCCAAATCCTGCTATAAAACCAGATAGAAAGTCATGTTTAACGGTGTATCTTATTCTTACTAAACTTTTGATCAAAAGATGCCAATGAGCACAAAATCAAAAGATGCCAATGTGCAAAAATCAAAAGATGCCAATGTGCACAAATCAAAAGATGCCAATGAGCACAAAAGAAAAGATGCCAATGAGCACACATCTCTTGAAACTTGGGAAAATACAAAGTCGCGATAAACCCGTAAATTTGTGAAAATTCTGATTTTGGACAAATAGTGTGAGTAGAGCAAAATATTCTTATATGTTTTAGAATTGCATATGCTTGAAGCTAATCATATTTCCCATGCTAGCACACCAAATAGATTTAATAAAGGGGTTGAAACTGAACATTTTTTAACTTGATATACAATGATGACTTGTTCTTGAATCCAAACACATGCATTTGATTTCATTTGATTGAAAAATCTGTTAAATTTCATTAAGTTGAATTTCTTTTGTTAAGTTTTCAAATGATCAAATGTTTGTAGTTATAAAATAAAATTCAATGAATGTTATTTTCCTTGTGTAAATTTGTTTTAAAATTTGTGCTACAATTTCAAATACTGTACGTTATTGAAATATATGCATACTTTCAGGGGGAGAAAATAAATTGCTCCAGAATTCTTATTTTGAGGGGGAGCAAGGTTATTCTGTAAGGAGGAGATTGTTAGCAATACTCAAAGACACGACTGAAATTGAAAATGGTTTTCGTTGATTATGATGCTCACCATCATCGAAAAAGGGGGAGAAAAGTTTAATTTCAATTTCATGTCAAAGAGCTTTCAAATCAAAGATATTTCAAGTCAAAGATTCGTGAACAAAGACTGAAGATTGGGGAGAAGGATCACGTGAAGTCCAAATGTTGCTGAATTTGGTTATCTTAGTTCTGAGTGGTTATCGGAATGCGCTTACACCTAAAAGTTCAACAATGTGGATGGTTTCACATCTTTCTGATCCAAACTCTAATCGTTTCTGATTTATCTTGTTACGAATTGATGGTTCTATATAAAGATATGAAATCCATGTTCAAGACTTGAAGACAATCTGTTGAAGATTGTATTGAAGAAGGTTGATTTTTCAAAGAAAAAGACAATGACTTTTCATGTTTGTCTGAAGATTCTTCAAAGCTGAGTTCTTAAAGAGTGTCAAAGCATATAGTTCACCGTGAACTAGTGGAGATAAAGCTATTTGAAGATGGTTTGATAGAGTGTCTGTTTGAGAAGATTGACTTTACAAAGAGCTGAAGACTGCTGTCATATTTTTTAAATCTTGAATCCAAAGGGGGAGATTGTTAGAGCATTGTTGTATTCAAGATTTACTGTAAAGTCAATGTACTGTATTAGTTGTGATTGCCTTTATACCTTGTATGTTATGGGTATAAATAGGCTTGTCTAGACCATTTGTTAGAAAACACTTTAGAAAGCTTTTGTAATACTTTAGAAACCTTTTGTAATCCTTTGAGCTCAATACATGGATGACATATTTGCTCTCTAGATTCTCTCTCACTACATTCATATCTTATTGCTAGAGATCTGGGATTTCACAGGCTTTCTCCCATGAAAAAGTTCATAGGCTGTCTTTTTGAATCTTTTGAATATCAGCGACCTGTTTTGCGTAAAACAAGCAGTGTTGACAGCTTCTGCCCAAATCTGAGAAGGCAGGTGAGAATCGCTGAACATTGAACGTGCAGCTTCAATAATTGTTCTATTTCTTCTTTCAGCGACTCCATTTTGTTGCGGTGTTCTCACTAAAGAAAAGTTGTGAGAAATACCCTTACTCTCAAGGAAGGAATCAAGAGAACTGTTTTTGAATTCAGTCCTATGATCACTCCTTATTGAGCGAACGGTCAGATTGTTCAGAGTTTCCATCTTCCGAACAAAATTGATGAGTTCTTCAGGGGTGTCACTCTTAGAACGGAGAAACATTACCCTAGTGAAGCGAGAGAATTCATCAACTATGACCAGCGTATATTTCTTTCCAGTGATGGATTGTTTGTTAACAGGGCCAAACAAATCCATATGGAGTAGGTGTAGAGGAGATGACACTAAAGAAACTTGCTTTGACTTAAAGCTTGCTTTGGTCTGCTTCGCTTTTTCACACGCTGAACATAACGACTCTTTGGCGTATGAATGCTGAGGTAGACCAGTGGCAAACTCTTTTGATGAAAGAGTGTTCAGTGTCTTGAAATTTAGTTGAGATAGCCTCTTATGCCATAGCCAGTTGACATCAGATGAGGCCTTTGAGAAGAAACAGGAGTTCTTAGTGGTTGTTGAGTCCATGTTTATTACATAAACATTTTCCAAACGATAACCGCTGAGAGCTATCTTCTCCTTTTTGTCAGTGACAAAGCAGGATTCCTTAGTAAAGATTACTTTGTTATCCATGTCGCAAAGCTGACTGATGCTTAGAATATTATGCTTCAGCCCTTCAACATATGCGACTCTTCTGAAGGAGGTTGTACCATTTGAAAGTACACCATACCCTCGGGTATATCCTTTTCCATTTCCACCGAAAGTCACAGAGGGACCCTTCTCTTCCTTGTATTCAGCGAGCAGGCTTTTCTTTCCAGTCATGTGTCTAGAGCATCCGCTATCGAGATACCAGATACCCTTCTTAACCTGTAATACAAAGGAAGATTAGTTTTTCTTGGGTACCCACTTTACCATGTATACACATTTGTCAGTGGAAGTAGTTGGAATGGAAGATTCAGCAGTCTTCGCAGCATTTGAAGATTCAGCTTTGTCTTTCTTCACTTTGGTTAATTTCTTAACTTCAGTGGTAGGATTCACCTTGACCTGATTTGCACCAGGGTTGGTCTTCTTTGCCTTGGGGGCAATCTTCACCTTAGCTATCTTTTCAGCTTTGGTGGCTGTGGGGCACTTACTAGCAATATGATCGGTAAGTCCACAGTGATAACATTTCCTATAACTAAAAGTAGTTCTAGGACCATTTGAATGCTGAGCTTTTAATTTCAAATTAGATGTGCCAGCACCAAGTAAACTATTGGCTTTAGAAATGGGACGAACATTCAGTTCTTCAGATTTCTTACCAAGGACATCCAATCTGAGTCTAGGAGTAGATCGCTGAATAGATCCAGATATCTGCTTCCTTGATCCAGAGGGATGAGCCAATGAAGCTTTAGAAGCATTCAGCTTTGGTACTAAGGTACCCTTCTGAGGATTCTGGTAAATAACAATTCCTTTACCTTTGTCTTTAAATACAGAGGTAGGTTTTGAATAAACCTTTTTCTCCTTGCCTTTTGAGGAGGTAGGAGTTTCCTCAGGGATAAGTGTAACGGACGAGGAGCACTGAGAAGATGAAGTATCAGCGACTGAGGATACTAACGTTCCAAATTTAAGCATTGAACGCTCAGTGGTTGGTTTTGGAGTTTCATATTTGTAACCCAAACCACGTTTATCACTCAGGGGAATCTGAGACTTTATTATCTCAGTGATCTTTGTTGAAGAATTACACCATCCTTCAACAGTAGCTTTTTCAGCCTTTAATGCAGCGATAGCTTCTGCTCGTTCGATTTTGACTAGCTGATTTAGATATACTTGATCTTTAAAATATTCTTCAATTTTAGAAAGCTTTTCTATTTGAAGGTGACAGTTTTTAAGCTTTTCAGCGAGATCAAGATTTTGGTTTTCAACCACAGTTTTTCCGTTCATGTCTTCGTATAAACTTCTAGTCAAGAGATCGATCTTACGGAGACTATCAGCTTCATCAATATTTGCAATATTGGTAAAGAAAGAAGGTGATACCTGAATAGCAGATGTTGAAGTGGAGGGAATGTCTGAACTTTCTTCCTCTTCTTCAATCTTGGCCATAAGACATAGATTTGCTTCATCATCTTCAGAGTCAGATGATGATGCTTCTTCATCATAAGCAGCCCAATCATAGTCAGCCATCAGGCCTTTATTCTTCTTCTTAAAGCTTTTCAGCTTTGCATATTTTTCTTTCAGCTTTGAATATTTGTCATCTTTATTCCTTGGAACAAGGGGTTTCTTTGTAAAAGCTGAGGGTCTAGAAACTTTCTTAGACCTGCACTCGTTAGCGAAATGTCCTGTCTTTTCGCAGTTAAAATAAGTAGCAGTAGCCTTATCAACAAAAGCTGATGATCTAGGCTTGTCAGTTATGGAAAGAGGTTTGTTCTTTCTAAACATTTTCTTTTTGGCAAATCTCCTGAACTTCTTAGTTAGGAGAGCCAAAGATTCATCATTATCTGAATAATCAGAATCTGATGACCTTTCAGAGTTACTTTCTAACTCAGTGATAGTGACCGAGGCTCGCTGAGTAGAAGGTTCCTCTGAGATTAAAGCAACATGGGTGCTTTTGGAATCTTTTACAAGATTCTTCTTAAGATGGCTCTATTGCTCATGATTCAGCAACGTGCCATATAAGGTTGAAAGGGTCATTGATTTTAGATCCTTTGATAGCTTGAGACACATAGCATAATTGTCCCAGTTTTCAGGTAAACATTCTAGAAACTTTGTCAGTACTTCAAGGTTAGAATATTCCTTACCAACAGTTTTCAGATCTATAATTAAACAATTAAAACATTGGTGAACTTCAGAGAGAGATTCATTCTAACCAGAAATGAAGCTTTCGTATTGTCTTACCAGGTTGATCTTTCTTGACTCCTGGACTTCAGACGTTCCTTCATACTGAACACATATTGTGTCCCACATGGCCTTTGATGTTATCAGATTCATGACGGAATGGTAGACTTCGTCAGGAAGAGCCATGGATAGTATGGATCTGGCTTTTGTATCTATAGCCACTTTCTTCTTATCTTCGTCAGTCCATTGAAAGATTTCCTTAGGTACCAGCCTTTCTGGAATAGCAGGTCTATTCTCAGCGGCTGGAACAGCAGCATCAATTCTTACAGGGATGAATGGACCATTCTCTAGATAGTAAGGCATAGTAGGGTCTACACCTCCTAAGAAGAGTGTCATCCTATTTTTCCATAAGTTGAAGTTATCTTTGGAAAATCTAGGGGGTTTAGCAAGAGAACCATTGTATATATAATTTTTGTTTGTGTTGGTGGCCATTTTTAGATAATAGCAAGGAAGAGAAATATCTTAGATTAGATCTTGTTTATGAGATTAAACAAATCCGCTCTGATACCATTTGTTGGTCCCGAAGGCCTATACAAGTTTGTAGACGGGGGGGGGGGGGGGGGGGGGGGGGGGGGTTGAATACAAACACACAGATTTTACTTTTCTAAATTGTTTATTGATAAATCATTAACAATTTACAGCTTGTTGCGGAAACAAGATTAAGGATAAACCTAAATCTAAACAAGTTGGAACACTAAGGTTTCTTGCACTAAGAGAGATAAGGAAATTACTAATAATAACCTATCTTGAGATAAGAGATTGAACTTGTCCAGAGTTAGCAAGTTGCTTCAAAAGAAGTGGGTTCATCTCTTTATATACTGCATGCATTTAATGCAAGTCAGTATACACTTTACACGTGTCATCAGCTGGTTGGTTGTATGTCATTGACCTTGGTTGACAACCTTAGTAGCTGCATGGATGAACAGTGTAGTATCAGAGTGGTTGTACGATTTCAGACAGTCGGAGGTTCTTTTCTGACATTTCGTACGGAGTCGTGCAAGGGGGGTTAAGACAAAAGTACTTTGTACGGAGGACTTCATGATCAGCTTTCGTTGATTCAGCGATTATCATTTTCTATTCAGCGAATGATAAAGTTCAGCGATAGCTGAAGTCTTGTACTTGATACTTCACGTTGAGTGGACAAATCTGAGTCTTCGCTGATCCGCATCAGTTCATTAGGAGACTTGTCGCTGGTTCTTGAGCTTGATCTTCGACTTCAGCGTAGAACCTTTGTTGACGTGAAACTTGTCTTCAGGTATCATAAGTAAACAACTAACTTATCAGCGATCATCATAATGACTGAACAGACTCAGAGCATTAATGATGAACAGTGTTCGCTGAATGTTTAATTTAAAAGAGCGAGAGTTCCTATCAGCGGTACTGTAAGATCTTAGTACTTATCAGCGTTAGTGAAACTCTGATACATATTGTTTACTTACAATTTTCACTAAGTAGAATGGAGAGGGTCATTATCAAATCACTGAGGGTTTGGATCAACAGATTTTTCTTTGCAAGTAACAACAGATCTGTACCATAAGCCTTTCATTTTTATTGCTAGTTTTCAAAGTACAAGTACATTTATCACAATAACTCTGTGCTTTTGGTACAGTTGCAGGAACCAATCCATTCATCTCAGAAACTCTTTTCACACCATCTTTCCTTTTGCTTTCCTCTTTTTCTGAAAAATTCAATCCCTTTTTGTTAGAAGGAGAAGTAGACGATTCACCTTTTTCATATGTACTTGATTCATTAAGGAATTTATCATTATCTTTTAGAGCATTAATTTTAAAAAGATCATACTCAGTCTTCAGTTTCTCAAGCTTTGTTATTTTCTGAATAAAGATGTTCTTTTCTTTTAAAGCTTCATCAAGTTTAACATCCACATCACAGTAATCATTTTCAAGTTCATCAAAAGATTTCCTCAAATCCTCAAGTTCTTGACTTACAAGATTAAACCTCTTTTCAAGCTCTGAAAAGTCATTTGACTTTGTTTTAGAAAATCCAGTTGACTCAGACTTCTGACTACCTGAATCAGAATTCTGATTAACAGACTCAGATGTCTGACCATCAGACTCAGAGTTCTGACTCAAAGAATCAGAGTTCTGACTAGAAGCTTCAGACTTCTGATTAACTGTTTCAGAAACCTCACTTGTATCAAATATGCTCTCAATGTCATGATGTGAAAAACTTGGTTGTTTATTTTTGTAACTGACATTTAAAGAATCATACATGAATTTAATGTCATTGTATTTTGGTTTCTCATCTGTTGGTTTAGGAATTTCTTTCTTAACCTTATGTTCTGAAAACAACTGACTTTTCTATTTTTGAATCAGAAACTATCTCCTTTGTCTTTTTAGAGCTTGGTTTCTGCAAATTGTCAGAACTTGTTATAGAACTTGCAGGTCTGATAAAAACTTCAACAATTTCTGGGATTTTTGGCTTAGGAACTTGAAGTTTTTCAAAATCATATAAGTTGACTGGAGCTCTTCTTAAAACAACATTTTCTTCCAATCCCAATCCCTTCTTTGGATTGTAAAATCTTGTATCTTTAACATTACTTGTTAGAAGATTTAACGTTTGCTGAGTCTGACCTCTTTTCAATTTAGATCTTCCAATTCTTTGATTTTGGTGTATAAATTCTTTCTTTCCTCAAATAGCATATCAAATTTTATTTGTAAATCACCCTTTTCATCCTTAATCTTTGAAAATTCATTTTTTAATTCAGAAAACTTTTTTAACAATTCAGAATTTTCATTTTTAACTTTCTGTTTCTCAGCCTCAGATTCCTCATATTGTTCTCTTATTACTTCTTTTTCAATTCTGAATTTGTTAACCAGACTTCTTTCACCTTTTATTTGTTTTCTAAGATTAACAAATTCAATTTTCATGTCACCAATCTGTGTCATTAAGTCTATTTCAAGTGCAGAATGTACCTCAGTAGATGACTCAGAATCAGCATCCTCATAGTCAGAATCATCCTCATTTTTCATTTTGGCCATGTAACTTTGCATCTGTGGAAAATTAATATGATCATCTTCATCTGAAGTGTAGTACAGCCAATTCTCCTGTTCAGCCAACATAACAATCTCATCATCTCTCTTCTTTGCAAGCTGAGCCTTCTTGGTGTAGTACTCATAATCTTTCACAATCTTTACTTTG
The DNA here is from genome assembly GCA_033807775.1 of Saussurea involucrata. NCBI lineage: Eukaryota > Viridiplantae > Streptophyta > Magnoliopsida > Asterales > Asteraceae > Saussurea > Saussurea involucrata. The sequence goes on along the minus strand of CM066327.1, from coordinate 95,277,221 downwards.
CAGTCCTTAGCATAGTGGCCAGATTTTCCACACTTGAAACACAAATTGTTTTCTTTTCTCTCTTCCTTCTCTTCTTTCTTCTATTCACCTCTCTCTACTTTCTTCTCAAACTTATTTTCTCCTCTGTCTTCTCTTTTCTTTTAATCTGAACTCTCCTGTTCTCTCTTGTAATTTCCCTGAAATCTACCCTTCCCATACCTCTTGTTGAAAGTATTTGTCAACAAGGCTAGTTTCTCAGCCATTATCTTGATATCTTCATCATCCTCTGATCCTTCTTCCTTGTCAGATTCTTCCAGCTTTGGTATCTCAGATAGATATGCAGTCTTCTTGGGTGCTTTGATAACTTTGGACTTTGATAAAAATGCTAACTGATCAGCAACATTTTTCTTCTCTTCCACAACTAACTTGACAGAGTCTTCATGTTGATTAAGAACACAGAACAAATCATTGAGGTCTTCTTCACACATATCTTTATTCATTTGCAGACTTATAGCAAATGATGACCATTATGAGTTTAGGCTGTTCAGAAATTTGTAATTTATTTCCGACTTCGTTTTCTTCAGCCCATTTCTTCTCAAATCATTCAGAATAGTACAAAATTTACTGTACGTCTGAGTCAAACTTTCTGATTCTTTAGCCTTGAACCTTTCATAGGCATTTATGCTCTGATTTAACTTTGCTTGAATAGACCTCACAGTTCCTAACATCTGTCTTTCCAGTTCATCCCACATTTCCTTAGCAGATGATCCACTATCAATCATGTTAAGAACTTCTTTTGGAACAGCCAAAGTCATCAACGTAATTGCTCTTTTGTCTATAGCATGTCTGTTTTTCTGTTCTGTTGTATACTGAGAAAAACTCTTCTTCACCCTTGTAGCTGGAATTTCTGGAGTTGTCTCTGTTCCAGGAGTTGCAGCGACATCGACATACACTTCGATAGGACCTTCACGGATAGAGACCATTAGATTTTCATCCATGTTATCCAAGAATTGGATCATTCGGATTTTCCATTGCTGGTACTCTTCAGGTATTAGAACAGGTGGTTTTGTTTCAGATCCCATGGCTAGATACTCTTTAGAAGACGTGATTGTAAGAAAGCTTCAACAGAAAGACAAATTCAAATTCCTTGATCGAAAACAACAATTAATTCAAGAATTGCTAAGAATTCAAGAACAGTGAGTAACAGCGGAATCAATTTTCGAATTGATCAAGAAATCTTCAAGAACACAAATAGGAAACCCTCAAGAATGCGATCTCGATCGAATTTGTTTGCTGACTAGCTCTGATACCAATTGATAGTTCAGGATCCACTCTTACAATCAATATAACAATGAATAGAATAGTAATCGAGAAGTAATTTGATCAAGAACACTTGTATTCAATGAAGAACAGATTTACAGATCTTAGAGAGAGCGTATCTCAAAGATTACAAAATATGAATACAAGAATATGCGGAAAAGTTAGTTAGCGAAACAGTGCTAACCACTATATATACTGCAACGGAACCACTAAAGCTACAGTACATACAACAAAGACTAATAGGAACAATACACGTGTCCTAATTAGTTTACTAAGTACTAAGGAAAGTATCTAGTTATAAGTTCTAAACACGTTGTTCAGAACTTCTGAACATTCATCTGATTAGGCATTCCAGAACTTCTGACTTCTCTAGTAACTTCCCGTGTAATACTTCTGAGTCTTCTTAGTCAGAACTCTGACCCTTCATATCAGAACATCTGAGCCTTCTCATCAGATCTTTAACACTTGGTTTATTGACAAAACCCAGGTCTAACAACATGCAACCAATCAGCTGCTGCCACGTGTAAAGTTGTACTGCTATGCATTAAATGCATGCAGTATATAAGAAGAACCCTACTTCAGAAATGAAGTGCTCGGCCATCTTCTTATCTCTACTACTTAGTGTTAGAATATTATACTTAATATTCTTATCTCCTTTCTGTCTTATTTCTATTGCAAGAAACTTAGTGTTTCTCATAACTTGTTTAGATTAGGTTTAATCCTTAATCTTGTTCCGCAACAAGTTGTAAAATGTTTGATAAATATCAATAAACAATTTAGAAAAGTAAAATCTATGTGTTTGTATTCAACCCCCTCCCCTTCTACAAACTTGTATAAACCTCCGGGACCAACAAAAAGGAAAACATAATAGTTTGCAAAGTTGCATATGTGGATAGCCTTAAGCACAATCTTCTCAGTGTTAGCCAACTTTGTGATACTGGTTTCGACGTTATGTTCAAAATAACTTTCTGCTCATTACAAGGGGAAGATACATGAGTCGAACTTCTGCGGGCTGAACGAAAAGGTGATCTGTACCTTATGAACTTTAGTGCAAAGAATAGGAAAGACAAACTCTGCCTTATTGCCTGTAAAAATGAAGAAGCCTGGCTATGGCATAACAGGTTCTGCCATCTGAACTTTCATACTCTTGATAAGCTTGTCAAACTTGATCTTGTAAAAGGTCTGCCAAATGTCAAATTCAGTAAAGATCATCTGTGTTCTGCTTGCGAAATGGGTAAACTCAAAAGAGCTTCCCATAAAGGCAAGACTGATGTGTCTTGCTCTAGGCCTATGTATATGCTACACGTTGACCTCTGTGGTCCAATCGCTACATAGAGCCTAGGCGACAAGAAATATATACTTGTGTTGATTGATGAATACTAGAGATATACATGGGTAGAGTTTGTCAGAAAGAAATCAGATGTTCCAAACATTCTGATAAACCTAATGAAAAGAACCCAGGTTCTGTATGAGTGCAGGATTCGAAAGTTAAGAAGCGACAATGGTACAAAATTCAAAAACTCTGTCATTGAAGCTTATCTTACAGAAGAAGACATATCTCAGAACTTCTCTGCTGCACGCACCCCATAACAGAATGACGTGGTTGAACGAAAGAACCGCACGCTTGTAGAGGCTGCAAGAACTATGCTGACAGCATCTGGATTGCCTATTTCTTTCTGGGCAGAAGATGTATCAACCGCTTGCTATACCAAAAATCTATCAACGATAGTAAAAAGGCACATCAAGACACCTTACCACTTGATCAACAAAAGGCGACCAAATATCAAGTTCTTCCATGTATTTGGATGCAAGTGTTTTGTCCTGAATGATAGAGAAGCTAGAGGAAAGTTTGATGTGAAAGCAGACGAAGGCAAGTTCATTGGGTACTCTGCCACCTCAAAGGCCTACAGAGTTTACCTTCTGCGGTCCCGAACCATTATAGAGAGCATCAATGTCTCTTTTGACGATTCCTTTCAAAAGACTTCTAAACAAATCAGTTCAGAACTTGGACTGAAAAAGGAATCCTCTGGCATCTCCCCCACAAGAGAAGCAGAACTGAATCTGCTATTTGAAGAGATGTTCCACGATGATATTGATCCCTCTGTCGGAGCCACCAGAGCCTCTGGAGAAACATCTTCTGCCAACCAGACTGAGTCAGGTATTTCTCTAACTGGTCCATTAAATACTTCATCCTCTTCTGTAAATCGTCCAGATGCAAGTGCTGAGGTGGAGCCGACAGAAGATGACACAAGCAAAAATACTACCACAGAGGCACTGGAAATACCATCTCCAGCTACTATAGAGGAAGCAATACCAGAGGAAAACGAGGATTCTGTCTCTATCGCCTCAGAGGAATCAATTCCAACTCTTATCCCAATACCTCCACAAGCTGAAGAACCAAGTTCAAGCACAAAAGTACCTTCCACTACAGAGGTTGCACCAGAACCACAGTTACTTTTGTCTTATCCCCTTGCACGTCTCCATACGAAAATGTCAGAATAGGACATCCCCTTTGTCCATAATCGTACAACCAACTCTGATTCTACACTGTTCATCAAGCGGCTACTAGGTTGTCTACCAAGGTCAAACCATTCAAACAATCAGCTGCTGCCACGTGTAAAGTTGTACTGCTAAGCATTAAATGCATGTAGTATATAAGAAGAACCCTACTTCAGAAATGAAGTGCTCGGCCATCTTCTTCTCTCTACTACTTAGTGTTAGAATATTATACTTAATATTCTTATCTCCTTTCTGTCTTATTTCTAGTGCAAGAAACTTAGTGTTTCTCATAACTTGTTTAGATTAGGTTTAATCCTTAATCTTGTTCCGCAACAAGTTGTAAATTGTTTGATAAATATCACTAAACAATTTAGAAAAGTAAAATCTATGTGTTTGTATTCAACCCCCCCTTCTACAAACTTGTATAACCCTCCGGGACCAACAAGTGGTATCAGAGCAGATTGTTTAATCTCATAAACAAGATCTTGCTTATACTAATCTTTTCTCTTCCTTGTTATTTCTCACAATGGCTACCAACACAAACACAAACTATATTGAAAATGGTTCTCTTGCAAAACCCCCTAGATTTTCCAGAGATAACTTTAATCTGTGGAAAAATAGGATGATACTCTTCTTAGAAGGTGTAGACCCTACTATCCCTTATTACATCGAAAATGGCCCATATATCCCTGTTAGAATTTACCCTGAAGTTCCAGGCACTGCTACTAGAGCTGCCAATCCTGAAAGAGTCATGCCTAAGGAACCTCATAATTGGTCTGATGAAGATAAGAAGAAAGTGGCTATCGACACTAAAGCCAGATCTATCCTTTCTATGGCTATTCCTGACGAAGTCTACCATTTCGTCATGAATCTGAAAACCTCCAAAGCCATATGGGACACAATCTGTGTTCAATATGAAGGTACGTCTGAAGTCCAAGACTCAAGAAAGATCAACCTGGTAAGACAGTACGAAAGCTTCATTTGTGGTAAGAATGAATATCTCTCTGAAGTACATCAGCGGTTTAACTGTTTAATTATAGATCTGAAAACCGTTGGTAAGGAATATTCTAACTTTGAAATTCTGACAAAGTTCTTAGAATGTTTACTTGAAAGCTGGGACAGTTATTCAATGTGTCTCAAGCTATCAAAGGATCTAAAAGCTATGACTCTCTCTACCTTATATGGCACTATGCTCAATCATGAGCAGTCGTGTCATCTTAAGAAGAATATTGTAAAAGATTCCAAAAGCACACCTGTCGCTTTACTCTCAGAGTCACCTTCCACTCAGCGATCTACTATCACTGTCACTGAGTTGGAAACTAACTCTGAATGCTCATCAGATGCTGACTCTTCAGATCTTGATGAATCTCTGGCACTTCTGGCTAATAAGTTCAGGAGATTCGCTAGAAAGAGTAAGTTCAGAAGGAATAAACCTCTTGCACTCACTGACAAGCCTAGATCATCAACCCCTGTTGATAAGGCTACTGCTACCTGCTTTAACTGTGAAAAAGTAGGACACTTTGCTAGTGAATGCAGGTCAAAGAAAGTCTTTAAATCCTCAGCTTTGCCCAAGAAATCCTCTAACCCCAGGGCTAGAGATGACAAATACAAAAAGCTGAAAGAAAAGTATTCAAAGCTGAAAAGCTTTAAGAAGAAAGGCAAAGGCTTGGTCGCTGACTTCGACTGGGCTGCCTCTGACACTGAAGAATCATCTGACTCTGAAGATGATGTTGAGGCTAATCTCTGCCTAATGGCCAAAATCGAAGAAGAGGAAGAACAAACTAAAATTCCCTCTACTTCATCCTCTACCTATAAGGTATCACCTTCTTTCTTTACACATATTTCAGATATTGATGAAGCTGATAGACTTCGTAAATTCGATCTCCTGACTATGAGTTTATATGATGCCATGAATGGCAAAACTGTTGTTGAAAATCAAAACCTTGATCTCGCTGAACAACTTAAAAACTGTCACCTTCAAATAGAAAAGCTTTCTAAAATTGAGGAAGAGTTAAAAGATCAGGTTCATATAAATCAAATAGTCAAAATCGAGCGCGAAGAAGCTATCGCTGCATTGAAAGCTGAAAAAGCTACTATTGAAGGATGGTGTAAATCCTCAAAAACGATCACTGAGATAATAAAGTCTCAGATTCCCCTGAGTGACAAACGTGGTCTTGGTTACAAAGCTGACGCTGAAGAACCAACCACTGATCATTCCATGCTTAAGATTGGAATGTTTGTGTCCTCAATCCCTGACACTTCCTCATCTCAGTGTTCCTCTTCAAAAACTCCCATCCCTGACAAAAAACCTACCTTAACTTCTAAAGGTAAGGGCAAAGAAAAAGTTTTCAAAATCAAAAACTTCAGAAAGGTACCTTTGTACCTAAGCTGAATGCTTCTAAAGCTTCAGTGACTTATCCCTCTACTTCTAAGAACAAGATCCCTGGATTCATTCAGCGATCTACTCCTAGAATCAGAGTGGATATTATTGGTAAGAAATCTGAAGAACTGATTGTTCCTCCCATTTCCAATGCCAAAGGTATACTTGGTGCTGACCCTGCTCATTTAAAATTAACGGCTAAGCATGTAAATGGTCCTAAAGCTACTTTTAGCTATAGGAAATGTTATCACTATGGACTTACCGATCACATTGCTAGTAAGTGCCCCACAACTACCAAAGCTGAAAAGTTAGCTAAGGTGAAGATCAATGCCCCCAAGGCAAAGAAGACCACTGAGGTTAAGAAATTAACCAAAGTGAAGAATAATTCTGAAGCTGAATCTTCAAATGCTGCGAAGATTGCTAAACCTTCCACTTCCTCTACCACCACTGATAAATGTGGGCACATGGTTAAATGTGTGCCCAAGTCAAACTAATCTTCCTTTGTTTGCAGGTTCGGAAGGGTATCTGGTATCTTGATAGCGGATGCTCTAGACACATGACTGGAAAGAAAAACCTGCTCACTGAATACAAGGAAGAGAAGGGTCCCTCAGTGACCTTCGGTGGAAATGGAAAAGGCTATACCCGAGGGTTTGGTGTACTCTCAAATGGTACAACAACCTTCAGAAGAGTCGCATATGTTGAAGGACTGAAGCCCAATCTTCTAAGCATCAGTCAGCTGTGTGACAAGGATAACAAAGTGATATTCACTAAGGAATCCTGCTTTGTCACAAACAAAAAGGAGAAGATAGCTCTACAACAACTGAGAACTCCTATTTCTTCTCAAAAGCCTCATCTGACGCCAACTGGCTATGGCATAAGAGGCTCTCTCATCTAAACTTCAAGACACTGAATACTCTCTCTTCTAAAGAGTTGGTTACCGGTCTACCTCAACACTCATACGCTAAGGAATCCTTATGTTCAGTGTGTGAGAAAGGGAAACAAACTAAAGCAAGCTTCAAATCTAAGAAAGTTTCCTCAGTGTCATCTCCTCTACAACTTCTCCATATGGATTTGTTTGGCCCTGTTAACAAACAATCCATCGCTGGAAAGAAATATACATTGGTCAGAGTGGATTAATTCTCTCGCTATACCTGGGTAATGTTTCTCCGTTCTAAAAGTGACACCCCTGAAGAACTCATCACATTTGTTAGGAAAATGGAACTCCTGAATAACATGACCGTTCGCTCAATAAGGAGTGATCATGGAACTGAATTCAAAAATAGTTCTCTTGATTCCTTCTTTGAAAGTAAGGGTATTTCTCACAACTTTTCCTCAGTGAGAACACCTTAACAAAATGGAGTCGCTGAAAGAAGAAATCGAACTATCATCGAAGTTGCACGTTCAATGCTCAACGATTCTCATCTACCTACTCAGTTTTGGGCAGAAGCTGTCAACACTGCTTGTTTTACTCAAAACAGGTCGCTGATAGTCAAAAAATTCAAGAAAACAGCCTATTAACTTTTCTATGGGAGAAAGCCTTCAATTAGCTTTCTTCACATCTTTGGATGTCAGTGTTTCATACTGAACAACAGAGATGCTCTTGGAAAGTTTGATCCTAAGGCTGATGATGGAATCTTTCTTGGATATTCTTCAGTCTACAAAGCCTTCAGAGTCTTCAATCGAAGAAGACAGACTGTAGAAGAAACTATCCACGTCACTTTTGACGAATCCCATTCAACGAACTCTAGACCTTCTGCTGATACTGAAGAACCGAATCAATGGATGTTTTCTCATCTTGGTGACTCAGAAGATGTTCATACTCCTCCATATGATACTCATCCCGCTGAAGATGATGATCCTACTATCATCCCAAGCATGCAGACTAGTGAAGCTGAAACATCATAGGTCTCAGTTGTTTCTATTAACACTATGCCTGCCTCTGAACCTTCTATCTCAAACATACCATCTACTTCTCAGCAATCTGTGAATGAAATGACATCTGAACCTATTCCTCTCTTGGTTGAAATACCAGAAGTTGCTGAAGCCTCATCTTTAGCTCCTCCAGAAGTTCAGGTTGAGTCAGCAACTTATGCTCCGGCTCAGCGATGGACTATCAATCACCCTATTGAACAAATTCTTGGTGATCCAAACGCTGGTGTTCAGACTCGACGAAGTGCAGGTAATATTTGTTTATTTGTTAACTTTATTTCTCTAATTGAACCAAAGAAAACAGATGATGCCCTCAGAGATCCAAACTGGGTTAGTGCTATGCAAGAAGAGCTGACAGAATTCGAAAGAAACAAAGTTTGAAAGCTCGTTCCTCATCCATCCGACAAGTTAGTGATAGGCTCTAAATGGGTCTATAGAAACAAGTTGTGTTGGTTCCTGTTTTTCTTAACAATGATGATTCTATCTAATTAGTTCAAACAATATATAATGCGGAAGCGTTTTAACGAACTAACAGATATTACGAGGTAGAATAACACACACTATCAAATACAAGAAGTGTAAATAAGACAGATAAATAGCTCAATGATTCACTATATTTGATATAATAAGAACACCAAGAACACCGAAAGGTTTGACAAGAAATTGCTCTAAAGGTGTGTGTGTTGTGTAAAAAGCTTAATAGAAGAGTTCACATGAACCTTCTATTTATACTACTCCTAAAGGGGACAAGATCTAGATACTAAGGATGGTAGGTACTAATACACTGCTTGGAACAGTTGTTGGAAGGTACAAAACACTATTCTGGAACTGTTGCAGATACAACATTCATTTAATGCTCCATATTCTGGTTTAGGCTGAAACCTATCAGAGTTTGACACGTGGAGTTGTCAGGTCACGCCTTTATACGAGTGATCTTCAGAACCTTCGAATGGCAGAAATCGTGTGAAGTACTATTGTCCTTTGTTGGTTCCCGTTTTGCTTATACAAGATTGTCAGATCTATTAGTTCGAATTTATGTTTGATGTGGAAGCGTATTTGAATAACTAACAGATATGATTGATAGATTTAGAACATAATATAAATAAACAGTGAACAGGAAATAATATCTCAAAGTTTACTGAATATATATATTAAGAACAGATTCAAGAACAGTGAGTAAGCAAAGCTTTTAAAACAGATATGACTCTCAAAGTGTTTAAAGCTATGTGTTCTTGTGATGTTTTTCTCTCTTGAATTCTTTATTTTTCGATTGATCGATCGATGGATTGATTGATTAATAGGAAGAACTCAACATAAGTCTTCCTTATATACTACTCTAAGGGGACCATAAAGCATATGCTACTATTCACAAAGGACGGTATGAATAGTTGGACGGATGGCATGAACAGTAGGGCGTGCTGTATTGCATTTAATGCAGTAGACGTCTATTATGTACTAAGCCGTATTGAATCCAACCAGAGTTTGACACGTTGCAGTTGGACAGGGCATGCTACAATGCAAGTTGCTGAACAGGTCCTGTAACAGTAGCAAGATATTATAAATATCTTTTAAGTCTTTGATGAAGACCGCAGAGGCTTTGTGAAGTGCCACAGAGGTTCTGCGGTTTGGTCCTTAGAAGAGCAGTCTTCACCGGATTCCGAGTCTTTGGTCTTCTTTGCACGTATGACAGAGCTTCTGTAGGGCGCCTCTTTAGCTTCTGTAGCTTCTTGACCTTGATCTCTCGGTAAGTTCGGCAGAGCCTCTGTAAGAGGCTTTCTTTACTTGGCCTATTTTTCACTACTTCAAAATACTTCTATGATTAGGAAGATTGAAGCTAACAATCTCCCCCTAAGTAGTGAAAAAAAAATTTAACTTGAGTTTAGTTAGGCTAAGTTAGATAAGACAGAGGTTAAACAATACCTCGAAAGTTCTTTCATTCAGAAATATGCCAGAGGCATTTTACATTTGAGTACAATGAAAGATAAACTTTTGACTTGGTTTGCAGAGATTTGAGGTTTGAGAATCAGATTTTGGCATCTTTGAAATCGTTGTAGCTTTTGTTGTCTCTTCCGATTCTTCTGATCTCTTTGTAGAAACTGATGCAGAGTTCTCTTAGGCGAATTGTGGCATCAATCTCTTGGATGAAAGTATCTGCGGCATCTCTATCCATTTTCTCTGTACCTCTGTATTTTACAAGGCTTGCTCTGAACTCGTTCAGAGTACTAGTTGCGTACTTCTGACAATCCATGCATATAAATCGTTTGATTTCGCCTTGTGGGTTTTGAAATACTAACCCGAATCTTGGTTCTGTAATGATAGAGTTGGGCACGGCGTCGGGTCGGCGGCGATCTTCTGGTGGTCATAAATTTAGATGTTTGAGACCAAGATCCTTTCCCAGTTGAAAATCTATCATACTGAAGATCAGAAGCTTTTCCCTCATTGCTTTTCTTAACACTTGATAGGCTCTGGTGTTTGCCTCTGTGTTGTAGTTGTCCTTTGTCCATTGCAGAAGGTCAGGTAGATCATAAGGATTGATATTTCTTAGGTCAGCATCAGCGAAGGTGGTTTCTGAATTGTCTTCTCTTCTGACTTTGTAAAGATTGTACCTGACCCTTGGATAGGTTCTTGTAAAGGAGAACTTGCAGAAGATTACCTTTTTGATCTTGTGGATTGAGAAGACATCTGCTTTGGTTCTTGGCTTTGTCCTTGTGAAGATGTTCTCAAATTCTTCTCTGATCCTTGAGTCTGTCACATGATCTGTTGGATGATTGGTCTGAAAGGTTTGTTTATAGAGGTATTTGTATACCACTTCTTCCATCTCTTCATGTGTTGGACCAGGTTGTGGTACTTGTCTTCTGAGACTCTCCATCTTTTGAACAATTTCTGCAGCTCTGCCAGTTAGAGGAATGTCTGTCAGAGGCTTTAATCCATATGCCCAATCAACTTCTTCAGGCTTTGGAGTTTGGAAGGCATCAAAGGCGCTCTTCATCAATTTCTCTGTAGGCTTGGGCAATGATTTCTTTTTCTAGGGCTCTTCTGTCAGTATTGCTTTGCCCTTGTCTTTGGCTTTTGGAGGTGCAGAACCTGTTTCTTCTGTAGGTTTGGAGGTTGGTGCTTCTGTTGGCTTGATGGTTGCCTCTGTAGGTTTTGACACTTGTGTTTTAGAGGACTCTTGTGGCGATGGTTCTGTTGGCTTGAGTTGCTCTGTAACCTCTGTTGGAGGTTCTTTGGTGACTTCTTCTGTGAGCTCTATTTCTGTTGGTGAAGATTGGACATCGAATCTTCTTGCCATTTTGAAAGCTAATGTGAACCTGTGCCTTTCTTCTTCTCTCTGCGACATTCGATCAGTCATTGTATTGTGCATCTTTCTCAGAATATCAGAAGCAGAGGTCGCAGAGGTCATTGCTCTTATTGGTTTGGTGGCAATCGACTTTCTTCTTGGTATGGTTTGGGGTTTTTCTGTTGATTTTGTTGAAGAACTCTTTTCCAAGTTGATTACCACAGGGGTGGTTGTTGCCTCTGTGGTATGCTGATCAGCTTCTGGAATATTGGTTTCTTCAGGAGTTGATTCCACAGAGATGGGTGTTGTCTCTGTGGTCTGTTGATTTTGTTGTTGATCTTGGGTTTGTTCTGGAGGGGCTTGACTGATTGGTTCTGCTGCGATTGGTGGAGCTTGTATTCCTCTGGTCGTAGCTTTCTCCCTTATATTCTCCCCCTCAGGATTATCTGATGGACCAGGATGGTCATCATCAGAATCATCCTGACTTTTATCAGAAGTACCCTCTGCTCTGCAGGAAGCTTTGGGTTTCTTTGGTAGTTCTGCTCCTGCGGCCATCAACTTCGCACATACATCATCACAGAGGCCGAAAAGAGTTGCAAGCTCTGCTTCTGTGTTGAAGCGCATTCTACCGACAATTTTTCTGAACTCTTTGACGTAGTTGGCATTTGCAGCAGTGAAGGAGACAATGACTTCTGTGACCTGGTTTATGACATTCTAACCTAGCTCTGTTAGTTGTGCTCTGGTCATGTAGTCTTTAGGCTGCATCCGTATTGTGTTGCGCATTGCTTCTGCTTGAACGTTTTGCAGAGCCTTCTATAGATCTGCGGGTGTGATGCTCTGCGATTTGTTGGATTGCTTGTTCATTTGTTCAAGGAAATGTTTTACTGGTTCCTTGAATGCAGAAGTTGCGGTAATTCCAAAATCTGTAGCAGCAGAAGTGGCTGTAGTTGTTGCAGTTGTTTGCGCAGAAGATTTCATCTCTGTGATGGCTGTTTTCACCTCTGTGGACAGATTGTCCATTTTGGTGTTCAGATTCAGCATGGCCGTTGATGTTTTCTCTGCAAAAGATGTGAAAGAGCTTTGCAACTCTTTCATGGTTTGGTTCACAGAGGTGACAAGGGTTTGGAACTCATCCCTTGATACTTGTGTCCCTGGTGTAACCTCTGGAGGAACACATTCCTCTCTAGAGTGAGTCCCTGCTCTTGGGACACCTTCGTTCACCCTTGTTTGTACGTTGTGGGTGGAAAGATTTCCATCTGATCTTCGAGCAGAAGCATCTAGTGCTTCAAACTCTACAGAAGTTCTGTGAACGACATTGTCTAGATCCACTTCAGAGGTGGGTACTAGATTATCCTTCTGTTGACTCGGAGACTTGTTTAGAGTCTCTTCGTCGTTGTGCTTACTACTTCTCTCTGAAAGAAGGGTTGGCTCTATTTCGTGCGTGGCAGAGGAAACGAATTCCTCTGTAGGGTGTTCTAGTGTGATCTGGGGCGATTGATCACGAACTATAGGTGAGTCTCTTTGAGGAGACTCCCTAGGAATGGATTCCCCGGTTTTTGTGGGCGCAGAAGTCGAAAGAGTGACTTCTGGCTGGTTGGGTTGGGTTTGGATCGAGCTGTGCTGCTCTATTTCAATAACTCCTTCTGCAGCTAGACCTGCGGAGTTAGATGTGTGGGTTGCACTGGGAGTTGGTTTTGGTTGTGTACCTCTGTTAATCCAGGCATCTTTTCTTGTTTCCTCTGCTGTTAAGCATCCAAGCACTACATCATTGTCTATCTTTTCAGCTTTTGTAGATATCCGATGGCTTGGAGCTTCTTCTCTATCTTCTGTTGAAGTTCCTTGCTGTGTGCCTAAGAAGTCATACATTTGATGAGAGCCGTATAACCTCATGACGTGTGGATGATAGAGACCTTTCCGTATCCAGACAGCTTCTTCTTCGTCTGAATCTACCTCTGAGACCTCTATTATTGTCTCTGTTAATTCATCTCTATTCCACTGAGCTTCTGTTTGTCCTATTTCTTCTGAAGCTGGGCTTGGACTCCTTCTGTGAACGTCCAATCCTTGCTGAATGAAGGGGTTCTGTAGAATAATAGGTGTCTCAACTGATTGATCTCTGGGTGTTTGATCATCTTCTTGCAGATGTGTGTCAATGCCAGAAATAGAGAAGTATTGTTCTTCTGGGGAATGGTGGTCGAGAGGTTGTGCCGTCCACCCCGCTGTATTTAAAGTGTTGGCAATGTCGGGGTTCTGTAGGAAATCGTTAATGTTTCCTTGGTGAGCAAATCGATCTGGGGATTGATGGGGCGATTGATATCCCTCTTCTGTCATTTCTTCTTCTGCATCTTCTTCTTCTGCAGTTCTTTCTTCTGCGATTGCTTCCTCTTCTATGGTAACCAATTTCTCAAGTGTTTTACCATGCTTCTTTTTGGTTTTCCTCCTCTTAGGTTTTGGTGCCCCTTCCTCTGTGGTTTTTGATTTTCTTTTCTTCTTCTGTTTTGAAGAAGAGGGAGGAGCAGAGGAGCCAATTTCTGTGGCATGAGGAGGTGAAGGTTGATCTTCTGCAGCGCTTGTAGAGGTACCTTCTGCAGTTTTCCTCCTTTTTGATTTTGAAGATTTTGAAGAGGACTTCTTTCCCATGAGCTCTGCACGTTTGGCTATGAAGCTAAGTTTAATAGCCATGTGTTTTGCTAATTTGTTATCTTTTTCTTCTTGAGTGGAAAGAGGTTCTGCAATCATTGTTCCTAGGGGGACACCTAAACGCGGGGGTGTCATAGGACTCGGTTTAGGAGTTCTATGATCGCGTATATACTCTTTCTTAAGGGTTTTATTCGAGGCATACTTCAGAAGTTTCTTTGACAAAGGTCTGCAGTGTGTGTAGCCATCTACATGATCAGTGGGAATATTTTTGCTCATTGGGAACTGTTTGGGAGTTGGCCCTTCCATTGGCCATTTCTGTATTAGCAACAGAGGTTCGAACAAGACTCCCAGTATTCTTTGGAATTGCAGAGGTGGTAGAAACTTAGGATCGTTCTCTTTGACCCTTCTTGTGTTGTTCTTTCTGTCGATGGTGTTAATGATCTCTTGCATCATTATGGTCGCGTAATCCAGTGGGAGATCATAGTAAACCCCATACATGATGGTTAATATCTGATGTGAGCTCTGGTCAATACTGCCTATCTTCCCTGTCAGACATCTGTTAAGAATTGAGAACAAGGTGTTCCACAGAGGTGGTAATCTGCCTCTGCAGAAGTCATTTCTCTTCCTCAGTGGTGTGTTGTACCCAAGCATTTCTAGGAAATGACAGATCTCGTCGTCTGTTGGTTGCTCTGCGTACTTCTTTAATCCAAGAAGACCCCTTGTTGGTAGGTTGAATTCAAGTGAGAACATTGTTCTATTGAACTTGATTTCCAGATGCTCAGATTTGTCGGGTCTTGAAATGTATCCTTTGATAAGAGAATCATCTTTATCAAATCGGCAACTTTGCCAAAACTGGTTCAGATATCTTACTGGAATTTTCTTTGGGGTTCTTGAGAGTAAAGGGAAGAGGATATGATTTTCCATTATGTTTAGAAGAATGGCATGGGCTTCGCCGAAAGCAGTGGGTGAGGGAACCAAATAGCAATTGTTGGATTTGATTGGTAGTACTTTTTCGAAATGATCCTTTGCTATGAAGTTTTGAAGATGTGTGGTTGGAGCAAAGTCTGCTTAATCACCGGAATCTTCTAGTTCAATGTTTTGGGCAGGGTTGGGGTTTTCTGAATGTTCAGAATGAGCAGGTGAGGTCGCCGGAGAGTGTGTAGGGGAGATAGCTTGAGAAGATGAAGCCATTTGGTACTGAGAATAAGAAATTTGCAGGTTTCGCCGGAGAAGAATGAGAGTTTGTAAAAAGTTTATGAGAGGGTAAGCTTGGTTTTTATAGGAGGGTAAAACGGTAGAATTCGAAAGAGTAAAATATATGGTAATGGATTAAAATTTGGAATCCGAACTCAAGTTAGAACGGCGGGTTCAACTTTCCACAGAAAACGTTCCATGTACGCCCATTGAAAATGGGACACGTAGGCCATGTCAGAGGATGACAAGACGTCGTGCGCGGCCCATTAATGCTAGGCGCGTGGGGTTATTCTTAGCCACATGTAATTCACTTTCAGTAAAAGTAACCGTTATTACTACAGAAATGCCCAAGTAACAGATTGACAGAACTTCTGTAGTTTACAGAAGTTCTGTGATTTTGAAAATCTTTGATGTGTATCCCTTTCTCATATATCTCATTGTTATCATGACTTCTGTGGGGTTCCTTTTTAACCAAAATGTTTTGTAAAGGCATTGGAGAGGATCAAATAGGATTTTTAGTCAAGAGTTTTTACTCGCAGAGGTTTTGTGGCTCTGTTGGAACTTGCAGAAGCTCTGGGAGGGCCAGCAGAAGCTCTATGAGGGAAAAAATCTCATAACGAAAATTCTATTAACTTTTCTGATCATCCAATTTTTGATCTGTTTTAAGAGATATTTTTCGGACATATTTGAAAGTTGGTGTCCGAAAAAAAATTGTTATGGAAAAAGTTTTGTTGGAGAAGGTCATGGTGAGTCTGTTTGGTTTCTGAGATAACATTCCAAAAGATCGATAGAGGTTAAAGTTGCGATCTCAGAGCATATTTCTGGCAGAGCTTCTGTTGAGCTCAGCAGAAGCTCTATGACCATAAATTTCTCATAACTCAATTTTTATGAAACTTTTTGATCTTTTGATTTTTGAAATGTTATCCACAGTATATTTAGGACATATTTGACAATTTGTGTCCTAGAAAACTGTTTTCAAAAACCTTTTGTGCGAGAGACATACCTTTTGGTTCTTCTTTTCTCGGCAGTGATGTATGACTTCTGTCGATATAGATTCATTGACATTCTTCTTTGGCTTTCCCTTGAAAGTTTTACCTCTGTAGATCATTTCAGGATCCCTTTTTGCTCCCCCTTGATCTAATCACCTCTGTAGATCAGGAATTTTCCTTTTGCTCCCCCTTGACCTATGCTTGGATCAAAGAATGATAAGTTTTGCATAGAACATAGGTCATATTTTCCAGGGGTTCTGTAAGGGTTGTCAGAGGTTCTGAGTAGACTTACAGAAGCTCTGTGATTTTAAGAACTATTTAAGATTGAGAACTTACATACAGAAATAAGTTAATTAAAGCAAACATAATTAGAAATATATACATATTTACAGAAGATAAAGCTATACTTACAGAGGATTTTTACGTCATATTGATCATTCCTAACTTACCCACCAAGAAATTGAATCTTTTCTCGTCTAAAGCTTTGGTGAATAAGTCCGCGAGTTGGTATTCTGTGGGCACGAAATGCATTTCGGTTGTATCGTATTCAACATGATGTTTCAAGAAATGGTACCTTATATCGATATGCTTGGTTTTTGAGTGTTGCACAGGATTGGCAGAGATAGCAATGACACTCTTGGAATCACAGAAGATAGGTATTTTGAATAGGATGTGGCCGTAGTCTTTTAGCTGAGTCTTCATCCATAGAACCTGAGAACAACAGCTAGCAGCAGCAACGTATTCAGCTTCTGCAGTGGATGTTGAGACACAATTTTGCTTTTTGGAGGTCCAACTGACTAGTTTACCACCTAGGAATTGACAACTCCCAGAGGTACTCTTTCTGTCGAGCATGCACCCTCCATAGTCTGAATGTGTATAAGCTTTAAGACTAAAACCAGAGTTCTGTGGATACCAGAGACCGAGATTTTTGGTCCCCTTTAGATATCTAAAGATTCTTTTCACAGCATCATAGTGTGATTTCTTTGGATTAGCTTGATAACGTGCACAAAGACATGTGGCATGCATAATGTCAGGTCTGCTTGCAGTTAAGTATAACAAAGATCCAATCATGCCTCTGTAGAGAGTGCATTCTACAGAGATGCCATCTGGATCTAAGGATAACTTATTTCCAGTGGCCATTGGTGTTTTCATTGCAGAGGTATCAGAGAGGCTATACTTGAAAAGAATGTCAGAGACATATTTGGCCTGATTTATAAAAATTCCCTCTGATGTTTGTTTGACTTGGAGTCCGAGGAAGAATGTTAGTTCTCCCATCATACTCATTTCAAACTCACTCTGCATGAGTTTTTCAAAACTTTTGCACTCTTCTGGGGTTGAAGACCCAAAAATTATGTCGTCCACATAGATTTGTACAAGCATTATTTCACTGTTTTTACGTTTATAGAATAAGGTAGTATCTGTTGTACCTCTGTTGTAGCCATTTACTAGAAGAAAGGTAGAAAGTCGTTCGTACCATGCTCTTGAAGCCTGTTTCAGTCCGTACAGAGCCTTTTCAATGTAGTATACATGCCTTGGGAACTTTGAGCTTTCAAACCCTGGTGGCTGATTTACGTAAACCTCTTCTTGGATTTCACCGTTGAGAAAAGCTGATTTTACGTCCATCTGATAGACTTTAAAACCTCGGTGGGCTGCGAAGGCTAAGAATATTCTTATTGCTTCGAGCCGTGCGATAGGAGCAAAAGTCTCATCGTAATCTATGCCTTCTTCTTGTCTATAACCTTCGGCCACCAATCGTGCTTTGTTTCTGATGATCACTCCATCTTCATCCTTCTTATTTCTGTAGACCCACTTAGTCCCAATGGCCTGTTTCCCTCGTGGCAGCGGTACTAAAGTCCATACTCTGTTACGCTCAAACTACAGAAGTTCTTCTTGCATGGCGTCTATCCAGTTTGGGTCATCTAGTGCTTCAGAAATCTTCTTTGGTTCTATCACACTAATAAAATTTGTAAAGAAACAAAAATTAGCAGTGGCAGACTTGGTTTTTACTGAGTCAGAAGGTTCTCCGATTATTTGGCTTGGAGGATGGCTTTTTGTCCACTGAGTGGTGCGAGGAAGATGGTCATCAATGTCATCGAACCTTTCTTCAGAAGCTTCTTGTGGATCTTCTTCTTGTATAGCCTATGTCGTTCTTCTTACCTTGGTAGAAGATTCTACCATTTGTGGAATGATTGGTATGAGTGGTGGTGGAGTTTGTTCCTCTGAGGACGTATAGTCTTGGTCCTCAATTACCTCTGTAATTGGTTCTTCTGTGGATTGTGGAGTTTGTTTTTCAGCAGCTTCTGTGGTCGTTTTTCTTGATGTTTCATCTTCTGCATTTTCTTCTACGGCATTTGCATCTGTAGTGTTTATAGAAGAAGATGAAGCATTATTTGGACCAGTTAGAGTCATACCTGTGGGATTTTGTCCAACAGAGGATAGTTCTTCAGAAACTCTGATGGTTCCAACAGAAGGATCAATGTCATCGTGGAACATCTCTAAAAATAGAAGATTTAAGTCTTCTTTCGTTTGCGAGATGCCAGAGGTTTCTCTTTTAAGTTCGAGTTCTGAACGGATTTGCTCAGAAGTCATTTGGAAAGAATCATCAAAAGAAACATTGATACTTTCTACGATTTTGCGAGATCTTGTAAGGTATACTCTGTAGGCTTTGGAAGTGGCAGAGTATCCAATGAATTTTCCTTCGTCAGCTTTTACTTCAAACTTTCCTCTTGAATCTCTGTCGTTTAAAACAAAGCATTTACATCCAAACACATGGAAAAACTTGATGTTTGGCCGCCTTTTGTTGATCAGTTCGTAAGGAGTCTTGGTGTGTCTTTTCACAATGGTTGACCGATTCTGTGTGTAACAAGCTGTAGAAATTGCTTCTGCCCAAAAGTTCATCGGTAATCCGTATGCTGATAGCATAGTTCTTGCGGCCTCCACGAGCGTTCGATTCTTCCTTTCGACTACGCCATTCTGCTGTGGAGTGCGTGCGGCAGAGAAGTTCTGTGATATTCCTTCTGTAGAAAGATAGGCTTCAATGACAGAGTTTTTAAATTCTGTGCCATTGTCACTTCTTAACTTCTGTATTCTGCATTCATAAAGAACTTGGATTCTTTTCATTAGATTAATCAAGATGATTGGAACATCCGATTTCTTTCGAACAAATTCAACCCATGTGAAGCGCGAATACTCATCAATTAAGACAAGTATATATTTCTTGCCACCTAGGCTCTGTATGGCAATGGGACCGCAGAGGTCGACATGAAGCATGTACAGAGGCCTAGTGCAAGACACATCTGTTTTGCCTCTGTGGGAAGCTCTTCTGAGTTTTCCCATTTCACAGGCAGAACACAAGTGATGCTTATTAAATTTAACATTAGGCAAACCTTTAACTAGATCTAGTTTGACCAGTTTATCCAAGGTGTGAAAGTTCAAGTGACAGAACCTGTTATGCCATAACCAGGATTCTTTACTTTCGCAAGCTACACGGCAAACTTTGTCCTTGGTTGTTGAACAAAAGTTCATCAGATACAGATCACCTTTTCTTTCGGCTCACAGAAGTTCCATTCCTGTGTCTTCACTTTGCATAGAGCAGAAAGTCCTTTTGAACAAGACATCAAATCCTGTATCACAGAGTTGACTTACACTGAGTAGGTTATGTTTAAGGCCATTCACATATGCAACTTTGTATACAGAGACGTTTTCCTTCTGTACGACTCCATAGCCTTTGATGTGTCCCTTCTTGTTGTCTCCAAAAGTTACAGATCCACCATCGTGTGTTTCTTTGTACGTGGATAGTAAACTTCTGTCGCCAGTCATGTGCCTTGAGCATCCGGAGTCAAGATACCAAATTGGCACATACCGCTTCTGTAAGACAATCACAGAGACTTAGGTACCCATATCCATATGGGTCCAATATTGTTAGAATTTTTCAAGTTTGCCTTAGCATTCTTGAAATACATTTTATCTTTTGTAGAAAGATCAGATTGTATCTCTCTAGGTTTTGACTTTGGAGTTTGAATTTTAGTGGAGAGTAAGCAATCTGGACTTGAGAGGTGATTTTTTAATCTGAACATAAGATCAAAACAATGACAGTATTTAATATGAGACGTGATTTGTTTGAACTTTTCATTGAATTCATTGAACTGAGTCACAGAGGCATTACATTCGTTCTTAACATTAGATTTCCTATTACAAGAAGATCTTTGAATACTAGAATGTTTTTTGCAAAAATCTTGTTTAGGTCCTGCCTTCTGTGAGTCTCTTCTGTGGTGAACGTCTGTCTTCACTGTCACAGAGGAAAGATATTTGTTAGCTTCAGGCCTTAAAGGTTTTGAAAATTTTGAGCTTTTAGGATTTTCAGAGGCCTTTTTCAAATTATCAAGCTCTGTAGAGGTTTTGACTTGTATACACATTTTTAGAAAATCTTGACAGATAGGTATCTCTGTGATTTTCTCGTTTGGAGAAATTGTTCTGTTAAGAACATCAGAGGAGAATTTAACATCCTCTGTGTCACAGTGAATTATCCCTGATTTAGAATCAGTCTCTGAGTCGTCAGAGGATGAATCGTCCTCATA
Source organism: Saussurea involucrata (assembly GCA_033807775.1). Taxonomy (NCBI): domain Eukaryota; kingdom Viridiplantae; phylum Streptophyta; class Magnoliopsida; order Asterales; family Asteraceae; genus Saussurea; species Saussurea involucrata. Next base: position 95,256,437 of record CM066327.1, on the reverse strand, counting down.
TACAGAGGTTGAGTCATTTCTTTCGACAGAGGATGGATTTTCTGAGCATGTATCGTACGAGTTTTCTTCCTCTGTAGAAAAACTTTCATAGATGGCAGAGGTTTCAGATGAGATCTCTTCAGCGAGAATTTGATCTATAGAAGATGTACAGAGATTTTCTAAAGCATTTGATTTCAAAACTTCCAAAATTTCTTTTTCAATTGATCTTTTAAGATTTTCTTCTGAAAAGATGGGTTTAAACTCAGGAGCTTTTGCAGATAATTTCTTTTTGACATCTATCATACAGACAAAAGCGACCTGTGTTTGAGTCTCTGGTTTACCAAACTTAAAGATACCAATCTGATCTTGTGTTTTCAGATATTTCTTTGGTTTGATTCCTCTATTGACAGAGGTTGAAGATGATGAATCTGTGTTTTCAAACCACACATTGATCATCTTCGTATGTTTCCTCAAGTGAGGTTCTTCAGAGATTTTAACCCTTTTACTTACAGAGAGTATGTTTGGAAAAATTGGTTTATTTGTTTTTCCTATCACAAACATAGAAGACAGAGGTTTAAATCTTTTCCCTTCAACACCTAGAGTAATATCATCGTACCCTATACCTCGTCTTCCTATTTGTGAGTTTACTTTCTCATACACCTTCTGTGCATCTTTATAGTTTTTAAGTAAAACCTCTCTTCTGAGTAGATCTTGCCAAAGTACCTCTCTCTCTTTTTGAAAGTATTATTTGATAGCTCTTATGTCAGTTGTTTCACTCCTAGAAACTGAAAGCTCTTTAGTTTTGACTTTTAAAGCAGAGGTTAATTCAGAAATTTGCCTTTTTAAAGGATCTACATTTTTGCTCCAATATTTTTCTACTCTTTCCTTTTCTTCAAATTTTTTGGCTTTTTCTTGAGTGAGAAGCCTTACTTCTCTCTCATTAAAGGAGAGTCTTTTCTGAATACTTTCATTTATCTCTTTGAGTTCAATCAGTTCAATGTTAAGTCTAACTGAATCATTTTCTACATATTTAATACAAGAGGTAGAGTTTGAAATGGATACCTCATTGTTAGTGCCCGAGTCGACTTCTGCCATGCCACAAAATAGGGCATTGGTGGTGAATTCATCATCAGAGGTAGAGTCTGACTCGAAGTCCTCCTTATTTGCTTCAGAATGCCCTTTGTTCGCCATTAGGGTTTTTTGTGCATAGTATTCAGCCTTCTTTTTGTAAAAAGTTGAGTCCTTCTGTGGGCGATTTTGTCTACTTCTGCAATCTTTTGCGAAATGGCCTGACTTGCCGCAGTTGAAGCAACCTTGGGAGGTGTTTCCAGTTCGATCGTCGGACTTCTGTTGGTCTCCACCTTTCTCTGTTCGGCATTCGTTTGCATAATGACCAGGCTTACCACATTTGTAGCATTCTTGTGTGTGGCCTACCTTGTCATCTGACCTCTGTCGGTCATTTCCTCTGTAGTTTCTGTCGCTCGACCTCTGTCGGTCACTTCTGTAGTCTGACCTCTGTCGGTCACTTGATTCTTCTCTTCTTTCATCATCTCTTCTATCTCTCTGGTTGTCTCTGCTATATCTGTCATTTCCAAAATTTCTTTGGTTACCTCTGAACTCTCTTGTCAATAGAGCCAATGATTTAGCTAATGACGCAAGAGTTATTTCTTCCTCTATCAGCTCGTCTTCTTCGCTATCAACCATCACTATCTTCTTTTTCTCCTTCTTCTTTTCCTCTGTTGCTCTCTCATTTCTTGGTCTCTCTGTAGCCTCTGTTGATTTACAAACCAATGCGTATGGTGCAATGGCTATTGTTTTAGCATGTGCTATTTGAGGCTCTTGTGCAGCTAGTGTTCCATAGAGATCAGAGAGTGTCCATGAGTCTAGATCTTGGTTTGTTTGTAAAGACATAGACAGTTGAAGCCACTCATCATTCAGACTCTTTAGAAACATGACGTTATTTTCTTCCGAGGTTCTGTGAATGCCAGACTTTCTACATTTGTTTATGAGAGAGTTGAACCTATCGTACGTTGTTTGCAGAGATTCTGTTGCAGAGGCTCTAAATGCATGATATTCATTTATGTACTGTGCCCTTCGGTTCTTCTGTGTTTTAGCACCCCCTTCCAACTGTCTTTCTAATTCTTTCCAAAGATCGTGCGCAGTTTCGCATGCATCTAAGGATTGAAAAATCTCGTTGGGGATAGCCATTATCAGGATTCTTTTTGTTTTCTGTGCAACTTCATCTTCTGCCTTATCTTCATTTGACCATTCTTCTTTTGGCTTTGGTTTTTGATGTTCAGGGATTTCTGGAGATTCAGCAGTAGCTGGTACTCGTGGTACTGCTATCATGGGGACATGAGGAAGGTTGTAAAGATATTGTACTAGATTTTTTTCAGTACCCTCAAAAAAATGAACCATTCTTATTTTCCATTGAGGATACTCATCTCGTAGGAGAGTAGGAGGCTTGGTGAGTGAACCAGCAGTAAAGAAGTTATTTGTATTTGTCATTGTTAAGGTTCTGAAAATATAGTATGATTAAAAAGTATGAGTCTGAAGATCTGGAAAGTTTTCTGGATTTGAACAGTTCTCAGAGTACACTTTAATGGAGTTTTAACCTAGAGATGAGGAATAAAAAAATGATTTCTATCACTAATCTTGTAAAAACGAGGATCACTTGATATTGAAAATCAAGCTTTTCTCTGATACCAATTGTTGGTTCCCGTTTTGCTTATACAAGATTGTCAGATCTATTAGTTCGAATTTATGTTTGATGCGGAAGCGTATTTGAATAACTAACAGATATGATTGATAGATTTAGAACATAATATAAATAAACAGTGAACATGAAATAATATCTCAAAGTTTACTGAATATATATATTAAGAACAGATTCAAGAACAGTGAGTAAGCAAAGCTTTTAAAACAGATATGACTCTCAAAGTGTTTAAAGCTATGTGTTCTTGTGATGTTTTTCTCTCTTGAATTCTTGATTGTTCGATTGATCGATCGATGGATTGATTGATTAATAGGAAGAACTCAACATGAGTCTTCCTTATATACTACTCTAAGGGGACCATAAAGCATATGCTACTATTCACAAAGGACGGTATGAATAGTTGGACGGATGGCATGAACAGTTGGGCGTGCTGTATTGCATTTAATGCAGCAGACGTCTATTATGTACTAAGCCCTATTGAATCCAACCAGAGTTTGACACGTTGCAGTTGGACAGGGCATGCTACCATGCAAGTTGATGAACAGGTCCTGTAACAGTAGCAAGATATTATAAATATCTTTTAAGTCTTTGCTGAAGACCGCAGAGGCTCTGTGAAGTGCCACAGAGGTTCTGCGGTTTGGTCCTTAGAAGAGCAGTCTTCACCGGATTCCGAGTCTTTGGTCTTCTTTGCGCGTATGACAGAGCTTCTGCAGGGCGCCTCTTTAGCTTCTGTAGCTTCTTGACCTTGATCTCTCGGTAAGTTCGGCAGAGCCTCTGTAAAAGGCTTTCTTTACTTGTCCTATTTTTCACTACTTCTAAATAGTTCTATGATTAGGAAGATTGAAGCTAACATCCTTGTATAGATCTTTTGCGTAGATCTTCTTTTTACCACAGAGGCTCTGTCAAGTATGACAGAAGCTCTGTGGCCTTGTCCGCTTAGAAGAGTCTTCTGTTGCTTCTTTACTTCGGTCTTCTTGGCTAACCCGACAGAGCCTCTGTCGGAGACTTCTGTCTTTTTGGTTACTCGGCTACTCGGCAGAGCTTCTGTTGGTGTCGATACTTAGTCTATTTTTCCAGTACTTCTATTTATCATAAAGATTGGAGCTAACAATCTCCCCATAGGTATTGAAAAATAAAAATTTGAAACATGCAAGGTTTTGTAGACTAAGAAAACGACAGGAGGTATTTCACCTCTGTTGATAATTTTGTTTCATAAAAGATGTGCCAGAGACACTTACATTTGATTACATGATGAAAGTAAAAGTAACAGATGTTGGTAGAGGATATCAGACTTTGGCGTCTTTGAAGTCGTTGAAACTTCTGTTGTCGAATCCTAATTCCTTAAGATCGTGATAGAAGCTGATGCAGAGGTTTCGGAAGTTGATTGTTGAATTGATGACTTCTATCAGTCTATCTACATTAACCCGATCCATTTGCTCTGTTCCTCTGTGCTCCACGAGGCTTGCTCTGAACTCTGTCAAAGTACTTGTTGCATACATCTGACAGTCCATTTCTACAAATAGTCTTGACTTCCCAGCAGGATCTTGATAGACTAACCTAACTCTTGGAGATGTAATGATTGAGTTTGGTATGGCAGAGAATGGGCAGTCGTCTTCTGGTGGTCGGAGAGCGAGGTTTCTTACTCCGAGATCTCGTGCTAATTGGAAGTCGACAATGTTGTGATTTTATGTTCAAACATGGGTTTCAAAAACTCATAAGGATAAAATTAATTTACGCAACGGAAGCAAAAATAAAGTTTTTGAACAAAAACATAAAACCATTTTACTCCCACCAAGGATCTTGTTACATGCAAGAAAAGATAAATAAGAACATACCAAGAGAGTTTAGACAATACAACCTTTGTAGACTTTGAATCCTCTTGAGAGGTTGGAAGTTGATGAAGATGGTAGAACCCAAAATAGAGCTCCTCTAGAGTAGTCCACCGACAAGATCCAACACCAAAGTATGCTTGTACTTTTCTTGAGATGAGATACAAGAAAAAATCCTTCTTTGTAAATACTACACTAGTATTTAAAATAGAAGAAAAGGGAAAAATACACACACTATGTGTGTGTGTATTTCGGCCGAAACCAAGAGGAGAGGGAGAGAGTGAGAAGAAAAGTGTTGTGTAATTTCTCAAAATGACATCTCTTTATTTACTTCAAAGTTATGAGACAACACATCATTTTCTATTGGTTACCAAAAGAAGGTCCAACCAAAACACATGCAATATTACAAAACAAACCCTCTAGATTTAAGATGTTTAAAATCAAGGTTTAAGTATCTTAAACTTCCTCTTGAAATCCCTCCTTTCCTTTTAGTTATATAAAATGAATCCATCATATGTATTATTATTTTATTTAACCAATAAATATATTATTTGCATCTAATATTATAAATCATATTTATAAAAATTTTCAAGAATTAATTAATATTTATCAAGAATCAAGATCTTATAAATATCAATTCGGTGTCTACTTGTTGTTCGGTGATACCCTATAGGATCATATACTACCGGTAATATTATTTTATAATCATTCTTGAGCATATAGATCCAACATTCTCCCACTTGCTCAAGATTGCATTATAGAATAATATAGACAGTGGTGGACGTTTATCAAACATATCACTACCCCCAGCAACGTATGACTGTAAGTGCCATTCAACAACATCCAATTCCCACGAGCTCATAGCTTCAATTGATGTATTAGGTGTGGTATCAGTTATCCATTTCTTTAGACATCATGTTGAACATGAGACATGGATCACTATCATTCTCATCTATTGTTCAACTTTTGGTAAGGCGCCTTAGATGTCTCACTCTTAACATATATAGAGAAACAAATCCCATCTTGACTACATACGCCTCTTATGTAGTTCATGCCATGCCCAATAATGGCCTTTATAGCTGCCTTTTTCAAGAACAACGGTTAACCATATCAAAACATAACAGTTCCTACAGTTGAGTCCCAATTATGCATCTCAGGTCGAAGGATACAAAGATACTACCTTTTATTCAAGAATCACTTATGACGACGATCCATGAGGTGATCTTGAAGCGGGTCAGGTCCAATACTTGTTCCCTAACAAGTACCTATGAACTTGGTTGCAACAACTTGCCACTTTTATCTTTAAAAGTCAACCAATCCAATTCATATTAGTCTTACTTCATGGTTGCTCCCACAACTATGATCGACTATGGACATTTTAGAATAACTGGTTTATTCAAGGATGAAAAACATGCTAATATAGAACACAACAAGTATGTAAAAGATCATATCCTATATATCTAACTAAATACTATACTTGTTGCTTTACTTGTTCCAATATCCAAATACTAAATTAAAATCAAATCCCATCACTAGAATAACGAAGTCCTAAAGCTCAAACATGACCCTTCAAGTTTAGCTTATATAAGGAGCTTCATGAATGGGTTCATCCAGAAACTTGATTTGTGTAAACTCTGTGAACACTAACATCTCCATTTTTAACTTTATTCTAAATATAGTTAAATGTCTGGAGTAGATACTTGGTACTCTGATGTGAGATAGGGTCCTTTAGCTTGCGTAACGGCACCCACATTCTCACAAGGGATTTCTAGATGATCCTGAATGGGAGGCATCTACCTAGCTTTTCAATGAACTCTTTCATCCAAGAATCTTTCTTTTGCGGCCTCTAAAGCAGCAATGTATTCTTATTTGTAGTGTATTATGCAACTTTTACCTTCGCCTTGAACCTTTTCAAAACGAACTAGTTCTTCATTCACAATGAAGATATTTCCCTTTTGTGATCGAGAACCTTCTCGATCTTTGTGGAAGCTATCATTAGTGTAACATTTTACTATGATCTTCTTCCAACCCTCGGTTAAGGAAAACTTGTTTGTACTTCGTAAGTGCCTTAAATTGTTCTATACAATCATCCAATGACCTTCCCTCGTATTTCGTTGGTATCGTTTTCTAATGCTCTAAAGCATTTTGACACGCTCGATCTAGTGCATGTCATGGCATATATGATAGATCCAATTGCCGAAGCATATGGAATACTAATCATTTTATCTAGCTCAAACTTTGTGCTAGAATGTTGAGACATGCTCAAATGATGTGATATCATACTTGCAAGAAACTACTTTTAGAGCCTTGCATCTTGAACCTTTCAAGATCATGTCAACATATGCACTTTTGACTTAAACCTATAAGTCGTCTTGATCTAACTCTAAAGATCTTTAGTTCAAGAACAAAATTTGCCTTTTCTAAGTCTTTTATTGAGGAAATACTGTCCGAGCCACAACATGATGCTTTGCTATGTCGGAAAGTTAATTTCTAAATGCTAGTATGTCTTGCTCATACAGGTTTAGGAATTTTACTGCGCTCCCACTAGTTTTAGTAAATGCATGAGTCATCTTTTATTTTGATGAAAATTAAACTTTTAATTTTCCTGTCAAAATGAAGATTCCAGTTTTGAGATACTTGTACTGATCCATGAATGGATTGTATCTCAGTGTTCATGACTCTAAGCTACTCACCAGATTCAGAATCTGACATAGCACTTTAGCAGTTGATGAGTTTACTAGAACCCAGTCATACATCATTCTTTATTAGAAATCGATATCTCTCGAATTTCTGAATGATTCTACTAGATTTGCGAACACTTGGTGTTTTTACTATGTTTCTGATCAATCAAATCGCTCAGTTTCAACGACCTTTGTTTGATAACTAGTGCCAACCAATAAGTGCATTAGGTTATGAGGTTCTTGATTCGCTTCAAGTTCCTTAAATGTCCCACTTGCTTTGCCCATTAAAACTTGCTTTCTAAGAACTTGGCTTTTGGACAATAAATAATTTTATTGTTTGTGGGATTGTAGAATCGGTATCTTAAACAATTTATAGTATATTCTACAAAATGTGCATTTAGTAGATTTTGGGTCGAGTTTACTTGAAGCTTATTGTCTCACATGAGCTTCATAAACCCACGCCTTCAACTAAGATTAAGGATGAAAAACTTTTCATACGAAATCTTATAAGGTGTTTTGTCTACCTTTTGGTTGGTGCCATAACATATAGTTTATGGTAACTAGGGCATAAAATTCCGAATTGATATAGGGATAGTACTTCTACTCATCGTAGAGCGAACTATGTTTAATAAGGTTTGGTCTATCCTTTCGGATATACTCAATTTCTAAGATGATCCAAGAGTTCTTGGTTTAGTTACTATCCTCCAATATTAGAAAAGACTTTAATGGTCCTGCTGAGTTGTTTTCTTAATCCTCACTTTGAAACAACTTGAATTACATCAAATGCTTCATCTTTATGTTCCAAATTCGTCAGTGAAGACTTTGTATTACCTATCACCATGTCTAGACTTGGTTTTGAAAAACCACATACATCAACATGTATCAATTCTAACAAAACCTTTTTCTCCTTCTGTATGAATTAGAGAAAAGAGCTATATTCAACTTTATCAAGATCGCATATTTCAAATGAAAATATTTATATTTAGTTTAAAAAATACCACAGTTTTGAAATTTAGATATGCGTTTAATGTTTTTCTTGATTAAGTTGACTATTTCCTGTGTAGATTTGATTCAAATCACATTTGAGTCTTATGGTGATTATATAGAACTATGTTTTAGAAGACTTTTGAGATTCACTTTATTATTCAATTAGGAGGACTAGTTCTCGAAATAGAATAATTCAATTTGAATATGAATATAATCGTTTCCAAAACGGTTAAGTGAATTTCATTCAATCATTAAACATGTGACTGAAAAATAATAATTTAGTCAAACTAAATTTAAACCTTGTTCGAAACAAACTTATTTAACAATACAAGCCATATGGTTTTATAAGAAAATCTCCTATAAGCTTGGTACGCAATCTTGCTTCCTTGCTTATATGGATCACCATATTGCTTGTCTTTAAGTCATTTACCTTTCTTGATTATCTGTAACATATTACAAGAGTGAGTTCTACACTTAGTATCAAATACACAAGTGTAAGATAGAAAGGTAAAAGTTCTATCTTAAATATTTATACCTGAAGGAATTTCCTTCGTTAGAAAACATTTATTTCTTAGAAGGACAATCTCCTCTTCTATGACCAATGTTGCCTCATCTATCACTACATTCAGATTCTCGACAAAAACATCAAATGCGTTGGTCAGAGATTTGAGGATCACATCTACGGCTCTCCAATTGGAATAAGGATAGCCAAGTCTATTCGAATAGTCAAGGTGTGTCCTCATTAGTTGAATATGAGGGCTTACGTTTTGGCCTTCCTCCAATTGTATCGAAGCATTCATAGACCATATACATTTGATAATGGATCCTTAATGGGTTTACCATGTCAAATGCCCTCAGTGGAAACGTTTCCATTCTTTCTAGTAAGGATGGAACCATGGTTTCAAGCATAAGACGTGATACATCGATTGAGTCATCATTATGTTTCAATCAAGTATTGTGAGCTTCTATGGAGGTAAGAGGAGGTTCTTCAGGACGAGGTACGATAAGTGCGTATGATTTGTTTTCACGTCTGAGAACGTGTCTCAATTTGTGAAACCAAATCGGGAAGTTCTTTAGGGCATTTTTGTAGCTATCAAGACAGTATTAATATTTTGTACTGTTCTTCTTAGTAGAGGCATGGACATGTCATGGCCCTACTATATAAAGAAGACTCCTTTGTTAATCTTGTAACACTTGTAGCATTTGTCATTTACTCTCTAAAGATCAATACATGGATGACTTGTGCACTCTAGATTTTCTCTCTACATATCATTTTTAGATTCTGGGTTTTACATTTGGTATCAGAACACAAACAGGAGATTCAAGCAGATCAAGAAGCAAATTGAAGATTTTTTACACAGATCATACAGATTTCGGACCATGCGTGTTTTACTGTTCATCTGATCACTTCTTATTCACACATTGATTTTTTCTAGTTTTTTATTTCTTGGATCAATTCTTGGCATCACTGAACTCGGAATTGATATCTGAACAACATTAATTCTTGGAACATCATCAATTACTGCACAAAAACATTGGATTTGATCATTTCTTTGAAACTTTGTTCGAAAACCCTAATTCACTGTTTTGGACTTTAATTCGATTAAATTGATCGAATTAGAACTTGTGATTAACTAAGAAAGTGTGTGGATTTTAATTTCGAGCAAACCAGTACAAATTTCGTGTTAATTGATCAAGAATTGAGAAAATTATGGCTGAATCAGTGGTTTTTGGGATAAAGTGAGGGTTTCGCGTTGTTCTTGAAGGATTCAGATCATTCATACGGATTTCGCACCATTCAAGTTTTTAGAAGTGTTCAAGTGTTGGTTTCGGATCCAGTTAAGTCCGAAATCCGTGGTTTCGCACCCTGTTAGGTTCGAATTATTGAGGTTTCGAACTTAGTTAAGTCCGAATTCTAGTGGTTTCGGATTGGTATTCATTTGTTGTAATTTTGATTTTGAACAAGTGTTGGTTTCGTACCAAGATAGGATCGAATTCCGTGGTTCCGCACCCATCTTCGTCCGAATTCTGAGATGAAATTTGTCTAAGTGTTGATTTCGAACCAAGCTAAGTCCGAATTCAGGGATTTCGTACTCAGTTGCATTCGAATTCCGTGGTTTCGCACCGTACTACATCCGAAATCAGAAGGTTTCGCACCATATAGCATCCGAAATCTGAAGGTTTCGCACCATACAGAATTTGTCTAAGTGTTGGTTTCGGACCCTTGTGTTAAATTTTTTTGAACAGTTTATTATAAGTGTAATTTCTGTTACACTTACTACTTGATCTTCTGAACGATCATTTTCTAGCTATTTGAAAAGATGTCGAGAGATTTAATGAGTATGGGATCAAAGAGCAAGCCTCCAGTTCTTCAAGCTGAAGAGTATTCTCAATGGAAAAAGAGAATGACTCAATTTTTGAATCATCAAAACAGAGAACTCATGCTGTCTATTCAAAATGGTCCTTACAAAGCATACATAGACATTGGTGGTATTGCTGAAACTGCTACAAGTCAGTATGTTCCTCCGAGAAGAGTTGAAAAAGAATACAGATATTACAATGAAGCTGATAAATCTAAAGTTGAAATTGATGAGTTAGCTTTGACATATCTAACACAGGCTATCCCAAATGATATCTACAATCGAGTAGATAGTCGCAATACAGCTAAGGAGATATGGGATGAGTTAGAAAGGCAGTTTGAGGGATCATCAAAATCTATGAAGACCAAAAAGAATCAAAGCATCAATGCTTATGAAGGGTTTAAAGCAAAAGAAGGCGAATCATTGAAAGAGACCTACAATCGCTACAACATCATCTGTTGGAACCCAGATACGCTTAATCAAGATTAACAGTCTATTAGTTGAGTTTAGAGTTTGATGCGGAAGCGTATTAAACTAACAGATATGTTTGATAGATATTAGAACGCACATATATAAAGAAAACAGTAAAGAATGAAAAGGATTTCTTGAACAGTTACTGTTATTCAATATATAATAACAACACGAAGAACAGATTAAGAACTGTTGGTGTGTGAGAATATAACACTCAGATATTTGACAATAAAGTTTGAGAGTATTAGTGATTCCTTTTCTATTCGTCGTTAGGAAGATCTCAACATGAGACTTCCTTTTATACTACTCTTAGAAGACTATGAAGTTGGTCACTGTTCCTTTTACGGCATGAATAGTAAACTGGATGGTGTGAACAGTGGACTGGATGGTGTGAGCAGTTGTTTGAGCCATGCGCATTTAATGGAGCAGATGTACTATTGGTAAATGCATTAAATGGCGCAGACGTCTATTTTGTACCATGCCCTATTGAGTCCACTCAGAGCTTGACACGTGTTTTGACAGTACTTTTCCATGCAAGTTGATGAACGTATCCAATAATATCTTCCAAGTCTTCATAGCAGACCACAGAGGCTCTGTAAGGCATTACAGAGGTTCTATGGTCTGACCTTCTGTGGAGCAGTCCACTTGTTTCCGAGTTGATCTTCTTCTTGCGCACTACAGAGGTTCTGTGATTACCTCTGTAGCTTCTGTGGCTTTCTGGACTTGATCTTCTGGAAGAAGTGGCAGAGCCTCTGTGAGAGGCTTTTCTATACTTAGCCTATTTTTCACTACTTCTAAGTATTTCTATGATTAGGAAGATTGAAGCTAACAATCTCCCCCTAAGTAGTGAAAAATAAAAATTTGACTTTGTGTTTAGTTAGGCTAAGTTAGATAAGACAAAGGTTAAACAATACCTCGAAATTTCTCATTTAGAAATATGCCAGAGGCATTTTACATTTGAGTACAATGAAAGATAAACTTTTGTTTGCAGAGATTGGAGGTCTGAGAATCAGATTTTGGCATCTTTGAAATCATTGTAGCTTCTGTTGTCTCTGCCGACTTTTCTGATCTCTTTGTAGAATCTGATGCAGAGTTCTCTTAGGCGGATTGTTGAGTCTATTTCTCTGATGAAAGTATCTGCATCATCTCTATCCATTTTCTCTGTACCTCTGTATTTTACAAGGCTTGCTCTGAATTTGCTCAGAGTACTGGTTGCGTACTTCTGACAATCCATGAGTACAAAAAGTTTAACCTGGTGTTGTGGGTTTTGAAATACTAACCCAAATCTTGGTTCTCTGATGATTGAGTTGGGCACAACGTCTGGTGGGCAGCGATCTTCTGGTGGTCGTAGATCTAGATGTTAGAGACCAAGATCTTTTCCCAGCTGAAAATCTATCATGCTGTATAGCAGAAGCTTTTCCCTCATCGCTTTTCTCAATACTTGATAGGCTCTGGTGTTTGCCTCTGTGTTGTAGTTGTCCTTTGTCCATTGCAGAAGGTCAGGTAGATCGTATGGATTGATGTTTCTTAAGTCAGCATCAGCGAAGGTAGACTCTGAATTGTTCTCTCTTCTGACTTTGTAAAGATTGTACCTGACCCTTGGATAGGTTCTTGTGAAGGAGAATCTGCAGAAGATCACTTTTTTGATTTTGTGAATTGAGAAGACATCTGCTTTGGCTCTTGGCTTTGTTCTTGTGAAGATGTTCTCAAATTCTTCTCTGATCCTTGGATCTGTCACATGATCTATTGGATAGTTTATCTGAAAGGATTGTTTGTAGAGGTATTTGTATACCACTTCTTCCATTTCTTCATGTGTTGGACCAGGTCGTGGAATTTGTCTTCTGAGACTCTCCATATTTTGAACAACTTCTGCAGCTCTACCAGTTAAAGGAGTTTCTGACAGAGGCTTCAATCCATGTGCCCAGTCAACTTCTTCGGGTTTTGGGGTTTGAAAGGCGTCAAATGCACTTTTCATCAGTTTCTCTGTTGGCTTTGACAATATTTTCTTCTTCTTAGGTTCCTCTGTCAGTATCCCTTTGCCTTTATCTTTTGTTGTCGTGGCATAACCTGTTGCTTCTGTGGGATTTGAGGTTTGTACTTCTGTAGGTTTGATGGAGGTTGCCTCTGTGGATTTTGACGATTGTGATTTAGAGGACTTTTGTGGCGATGGTTCTGTTGGCTTGACTTGCTCTGTAACCTCTGTTGGAGGTTGTTTGGTGACTTCTTCTGTGAGCTCAGTTTCTGTTGATGAAGTGTTTTCATTGAATCTTCTTGCCATTCTGAAGGCTAAGGTGAACCTGTGCCTTTCTTCTTCTCTCTTCACCATACGATCACTTATTGTTGTGTGCATCCTTTTCAGAATGTCAGAAGCAGAGGTCGTTGCTCTTTTTGGTTTGGTGGCAATCGACTTTCTTCTGGGTATGGTTTGGGGTGTTTCCACAGAGGTGGGTGTTTTCTCTGTGGTTGGTTCATCTGTTTCTTCCAAAATGATTACCTCAGGGGCGGTTGTTGCCTCTGAGGTTTGCTTATCTGCTTCTGTAGTGTTGGGTTCTTCAGAGGTTGAATCCACAGAGATGGGTGTATTCTCTGTGGTTTGTTGAGTTTGTTGTTGTCGGGTCTGTTCTGGAGGTGCTTGACTCAGAGGTTCTGCGGCTATTGGTGGACCTGTAAGTTCTCTGCTGGCAGTTTTCTCTGTAGTTTTCTCCCCCTCAGGATGATCTGATGGACCAGGATGGTCATCATCATCAGAGTCATCCTGACCCTTGTCTGATGTACCCTCTGCTCTGCAGGAAGCATCGGGTTTCTTTGGCATTGTGGCTCCAGCAGCGATCAGTTTCTCGCAGACATCATCACAGAGGCCAAGAAGAGTTGCTAGCTCTGCCTCTGTTTTGAATCTCATCCTTCCTACACTTTCTCTGAAATCTTTGACGAAGTTAGCATTGGCAGTGGTGAAGGAAAGGATGACTTCTGTCACTTGATTAATCACGTTCTGCCCAAGCTCTGTCAGCTGTGCTCTTGTCATGTAGTCTTTGGGTTGCATCAGCATGGTATTTCGCATGGCTTCTTCTTGAACTTTTTGTAGGGCCTTCTGTAGATCTGCAGGAGTGATGCCCGTTGACACTGAAGTCTGTTTGTTCAATTGATCAAGGAACTTGTTGATGGAGTTCTCAATCGAAGAAGGAGTAGTTGTTGCGGCAGAAGTGGTGGATGCGGTAGTAGCAGACTTCATCTGTGAGATGGCAGTTTTCACCTCTGTGGACAGGTTGTCCATTTTGGTGTTCAGATTTAGCAGTGCCAGTGATGTTGTCTCTGCAAAAGATTTGAAAGAGCTTTGCAACTCTTTCAAGGTTTGGTTCACAGAGGTCTCAAGGGTTTGGAACTCATCCCTTGTGACTTGTGTTCCGGTGGTAACCTCTGGAGGAACACATTCGTCTTCAGAGTGAATCCCTGTTCCTGGGATACCTTCTTTCATTCCTGTTTGTATGTTGAGAATGGAAGGATTTCCTTCTGATCCTTGAGAAGAAACATGAGTTTCAATCCCTACAGAAGTTCTGAGAAGAACATTGTCCAAATCCACTACAGAGGTGGGTATTGGAATATCCTTCTGTTGACTAGGAGACTTGTCTAGAGTCTCTTTGTCTTTGTGCTCTCTACTTCTCTCTGAAAGAAGTGTGGGTCTTAATAAGTGCGTGTCAGAGGAAACAAATTCCTCTGTAGGGTGTTCTTGTGTGATCTGGGGCGATTGATCACGAACATTAGGTGAGTCTCTTTGAGGAGACTCCCTAGGAATGGATTCCCCGGTTTCTGTGGGCACAGAGGTTGAAAGAGTAACCTCTGGCTGGATGGGTTGGTTTGGGATCGAGCTGTGCTGCTCTTTTTCAATAACTCCTTCTGCAGCTAGACCTGCGGAGTTAGAAATGTGGGTTGCACTGGGAGGGGGTGATTGATGTGTGCCTTCTTCAACTTCGGCATCTTTTCTTGTTTCTTCTTCTGGTTCTGTGGAAGTTCCTTGCTCTGTGCGCAAGGAGTGATACATGTGATGAGATCCGTATAATCTCATGACATGAGGATGATAGAGACCTTTTCGTATCCAGATAGCCTCTTCTTCATCTGAATCTACCTCTGAGATTTCTATCCCTGTTTCTGTGGTTTCTTCTACAACCGTTGCCTCTGTAACTTTAGTTGTATTCCACTCAGCTTCGATTTGTTCTGTTTCTTCTGAAGCTTGGTTTGGACTTCTTCTGTGGACGTCCAATCCTTGAATGAAAGGGTTTTGTAAAATCACAGGGGTTTCGGCTGGTTGATTTCTGGGTGTTGTGTCATCTTCGTGTAGATGTGTGTCAATGCCAGAAATGAAGAAATCTTGTTCTTCTGGAGTGTGGTGGTCGAGAGGTTGTGCCGTCCACCCTGCTGTATTAAGGGTGTTTGCAATTTCGGGGTTCTGTAGGAAATCATTCAGGTCTCCTTGGTGAGCAAATCTATCTGGAGATTGATAGGGTGATTGATATCCTTCTTCTGTCATTCCTACTTCTGCATCTTCTTCTTCTGTAGTTTCTCCCTCTATGATTTCCTCTTCTGCAATGGTAAACAACTTTTTAAGTGTTTTACCATGCTTCTTTTTGGTTTTCCTCCTCTTTGGTTTTGGTGCCCCTTCCTCTGTTGATTTGGATCTCTTCTTTTTCTGTTTTGTGAAAAGGGGAGGAGCAGAGGAGCCAATCTCTGTGGCATGGGGAGGTGAAGGTCGATCTTCTGTAGTGCTTGTTGAGGTGCCTTCTGCAGTTTTTCTCTTCTTTGCTTTTGGAGTAGATGCAGAGGTTCTTGATGAAGACTTCTTTCCCATTATTTCTGCGCGTTTGGCTATGAAGCTGAGCTGAATAGCCATGTGTTTTGCTAACTTTTGATCCTTTTCTGCTTGAGTGGAAAGAGGTTTTGCTATCATTGTTCCTAGGGGGACACCTAAACGCGGGGGTGTCATAGGACTCGGTTTTGGAGTTCTATGATCGCGTATATACTCTTTCTTAAGGGATATGTTCGATGCGTAGCGCAGAAGTTTCCTTGACAGAGGTCTGCAGTGTGAGTAGCCATCAGCATGATCAGTGGGGGTATTTTTGTTCATCGGAAACTGTTTGGGAGTTGGCCCTTCCATTGGCCAATTTTGGATTAGCAGCAGAGGTTCGAATAGTACTCCCAATATTCTTTGGAATTGCAGAGGTGGTAGAAAGTTGGGATCGTTCTCTTTGACCCTTTTCGAGTTGTTCTTTCTGTCGATGGTGTTTATGATCTCTTGCATCATTATGGTCGCATAATCTAGTGGAAGATCATAGTAAACCCCATACATGATGCTCAAGATTTGATGTGAGCTCTGGTCAATACTCCCTATCTTTCCTGTCAGACATCTGTTAAGAATAGAGAACAAAGTGTTCCACAGAGGTGGTAATCGGCCTCTGCGGAAGTCATTTCTCTTCCGTAGTTGGGTGTTGTACCCAAGCATTTCCACGAATCGACAGAGCTCTTCGTCTGTTGGTTGCTCTGCATAACTTTTCAATCCCAGAAGACCCCTTGTTGGTAGGTTGAATTCAAGTGAGAACATTGTTCTGTTAAACTTGATTTCAAGATGCTCAGATTTATCAGGTCTTGAAATGTACCCTTTGATAAGAGAATCGTCTTTATCAAATCGGCAGCTTTGCCAAAATTGGTTCAAATAACGGACTGGAATTCTGTTAGGGGTTCTTGATAGTAGAGGGAAGAGGATATGGTTTTCCATGATGTTCAGAAGTATGGCATGGGCTTCGCCGAAAGTAGTGGGTGAGGGGACCAAATAGCAGTTGTTGGATTTGATAGGAAGAGTGGCTTCGAAATGATCTTTAGCTATGAAGTTTTGCAAGTGTGTCGTCGGAGCAAAGTCTGCGGAGTCCCCGGAATCTTGTTGTTCAATATCTCTTGCAAGGCTGGGGTTTTCAGAATGTTCTGAATGAGCAGGGGAGTTTTCCGTTGAGTTCGCCGGAGAGAGTTCAGAGGATGTAGCTCGAGAAGATGAAGCCATTTGCAAGTGTTTTGCAGGGTATCGCCGGAGAAGAAGATGAGAGTTTGTAAAAAGTTTTATGAGAGGGTAAGGTTTGTTTTTATAGGATGGTAAAACGGTAGACTTCGAAAGGGTAAAATATATGGCAATGGATTAGAGTTTGGAATCCGCACTCGAGTTTGAGCGGCGGGTTCAACTTACCAAAAAAAAATGTTCCATGTTTGCTCAATGAAAATGGGACACGTAGGCCATGTCAGAAGATGACAGGACATCGTGCGCGGCCCATTAATGCTAGGCGCGTGGAGTTGTTCTTAGCCATATGAGTTTCACTCTCAGTAAAAGTAACCGTTATTACCACAGATAACAAAATGGCAGAACTTTTGTGTTTTACAGAAGCTCTGTGATTTTGAAAATCTTAGAGTTTTAACCTTCTCATATATCTCATTGTTATCATGACTTTGAAGATTCCTCTTTGAACGGAAACGTTTGTAAAAATATTGGAGAGGATTAATAGGATTTTGTCAAGAAATTTTACTCACAGAGGTTTTGTAGCTCTGATGGAACTTGCAGAAGCTCTGTGAGAGCCAGTAGAAGCTCTATGAGAGAAAAAATCTTATAACTTGAATTCTATTAATTTTCTGATCATCCAATTTTTGATCTGTGTTAAGAGATGTTTTTCGCACATTTTTGAAGGTTGGTGTCCGATAAAACTATATTGATAAACGTTTTGTTCGAGAAGGTCATGGTGTGTGTTGTCGGTTTTCGAGATAACATTCCAAAAGATCGACAGAGGGTTAATTTGTGATCACAGAGCATATTTCCTGCAGAAGCTCTGTTGAGCTCAGCAGAAGCTCTATGACCTTAAATTTCTCCTATTTCGAATTTTGTTGAATCTTTTGAACTTTTGATTTTTGAAATGTTATTCACAGTATATTTAGGACATATTTGACAATTCTTGTCCTAGAAAACTGTTTTCTAAAAACCTTTCATGCGAGAGACATACCTTTTGGTTCTTCTGTTCTCGGCAGTTTTGTCTTTCTTCTGTCGATGGAGAATTATCGACATTCTTCTTCGGCTTTCCTTTGAGAGATTTTACCTCTGTAGATCATCTCAGGGCCCCTTTTGCTCCCCCTTGATCTAATCACTTCTGTAGATCAAGAATTTTCCTTTTGCTCCCCCTTGATCTAATCACCTCTGTAGATCAAGTAATTTCCTTTTGCTCCCCCTTGACCTATGCTTGGATCAAAGAATGATAAGTTTTGTATAGAACATAGGTCATGGTTTTTCAGAGGTTCTGTAGGGGTCGTCAGAGGTTCTGAGTTGACTTACAGAAGCTCTGTGATTTTAAGAACTATTTAAGGTTTTAAGAATTTACATATAGAAGTAGAATTAATCAAAGCAATAAATTAAGCAATGTATTTACTTATTATTTACAGAATATAAAACTATACTTACTGAGGATTTTCACACCATGTTAATCATTCCTATCTTACCTACCAAGAAGTTGAATCTTTTCTCGTCTAGTGCTTTGGTGAATAAGTCAGCGAGTTGATATTCTGTGGGCACAAAATGCATTTCGATTGTACCGTATTCAACATGATGTTTCAAGAAGTGATACCTTATATCGATATGCTTGGTTTTTGAGTGTTGCACAGGGTTGGCAGAGATAGCAATAGCACTTTTGGAATCGCAGAAGATGGGTATTTTGAACAGAATGTGGCCGTAGTCTTTTAGCTGAGTCTTCATCCATAGAACCTGAGAACAACAGCTAGCGGCAGCAACGTATTCAGCTTCTGCAGTGGATGTGGAAACACAATTCTGCTTCTTGGAGGTCCAACTGACTAGTTTACCACCTAGGAATTGACAACTCCCAGAGGTACTCTTTCTGTCGAGCATGCATCCTCCATAGTATGAATCTGTATAAGCTTTAAGACCAAAACCAGAGTTATATGGATACCAGAGACCAAGATTTTTGGTCCCTTTTAGGTATCTAAAGATTCTCTTTACGGCATCATAATGTGATTTCTTTGGATTAGCTTGATAACGTGCACAGAGACATGTGGCATGCATAATGTCAGGTCTGCTTGCTGTTAAGTATAACAGAGATCCAATCATGCCTCTGTAGAGAGTGCATTCTACAGAGATGCCATCTGAATCTAAGAATAACTTGTTTCCAGTGGCCATTGGAGTTTTCATTGCAGAGGCATCAGAGAAGCTATACTTGGAAAGAATGTCAGAGACATATTTAGCTTGATTTATAAAAATTCCCTCTGATGATTGTTTGACTTGGAGTCCGAGGAAGAAAGTTAATTCTCCCATCATACTCATTTCAAACTCACTCTGCATGAGTTTTTCAAATCTTTTACACTCTTCTGAATTAGTAGACCCAAAAATTATGTCATCTACGTATATTTGTACAAGCATTATCTCACTACTTTTGCGTTTATAGAATAAGGTAGTATCTGTTGTACCTCTGTTCTAACCATTGACTAGAAGAAAGGTAGAAAGTCGTTCATACCATGCTCGTGGAGCCTGTTTCAGTCCATATAAAGCTTTTTCAAGGTAGTATACATGCCTTGGAAACTTTGAGCTTTCAAATCCTGGTGGCTGATTAACGTAGACCTCTTCTTGGATTTCACCGTTGAGAAAAGCTGATTTTACGTCCATCTGATAGACTTTAAAACCTCTGTGGGCTGCGAAGGCTAAGAATATTCTTATTGCTTCGAGCCGTGCGACAGGGGCAAAAGTTTCATCGTAGTCTATGCCTTCTTCTTGTCTGTATCCCTTTGCTACTAATCTTGCTTTGTTTCTGATGACCACTCCATCTTCATCCTTCTTATTTATGTAGACCCATTTAGTCCCAATGGCCTGTTTTCCTCTTGGCAGAGGTACTAGAGTCCATACTCTGTTACGCTCAAATTGCAAAAGTTCTTCTTGCATGGCGTCTACCCAGTTTGGGTCATCTAGGGCTTCAGAAATCTTCTTTGGTTCTATCACACTAATAAAATTTGTAAAGAAACAAAAGTTAGCAGTGGCAGACCTTGTTTTTACTGCGTCAGAAGGTTCTCCGATTATTTGGCTTGGAGGATGGCTTTTTGTCCATTGAGTTGTGCGTGGAAGATGATCATCAATGTCATTCAGACTTTCTTTAGAGACTTCTTGTGTTTCTTCTTGTGTAGCCTCTGTTGTTCTTCGTGCCTTGGTAGTTGATTCTACCGTTTGTGGAATGATTGGTATGAGTGGTGGTGGAGTTTGTTCCTCTGAGGACGTATAGTCTTGGTCCTCGATTTCCTCTGTAATTGGTTCTTCTGTGGTTTGTGCAGCTTCTGTGGTCGTTTTCCTTGATGTTTCATCTTCTGCACTTTCTTCTGCTTCGGCAATTGCATCTGTAGTATGTACAGAAGAAGATGAAGCATATTTAGGACCAGTTAGAGACAAACCTGTAGGATTTTGTCCGACAGAGGATGGTTCTTCAGAAACTCTGATTGTTCCAACAGAAGGATCAATGTTTTCGTTGAGCATCTCTAAAAATATAAGATCCAAGTCTTCTTTTGCTCGTGAGATGACAGAGGATTTCCCTTTAATTCCGAGTTCTGAACTGATTTGTTCAGAAGTCATTTGGAATGAATCATCAAAAGAAACATTGATGCTTTCTACAATCTTGTGAGATTTAGTAAGGAATGTTCTGTAGGCTTTGGAAGTGGCAGAGTATCCAATGAATTTGCCTTCATCTGCTTTTACATCAAACTTTCCTCTTGAATCTCTGTCGTTTAAGACGAAGCATTTGCATCCGAATACATGGAAAAATTTGATGTTTGGCCGCCGTTTGTTAATCAATTCGTAAGGCGTCTTGAGGTGTCTTTTCACAATGGTTGATCGATTTTGAGTATAACACGCAGTAGAAATTGCTTCTGCCCAAAAGTTCATTGATAATCCGCATGCTGACATCATAGTTCTTGCGGCTTCCACAAGTGTTCGATTTTTTCTTTCGACAACACCGTTCTGTTGTGGAGTGCGAGCTGCAGAGAAGTTCTGTGATATTCCTTCTGTTGAAAGATATGCTTCAATGACAAAGTTTTTAAATTCTGTGCCATTGTCACTTCTTAACTTCTATATTCTGCAATTATAAAGAACTTGGATTCTTTTCATTAGATTTATCAATATATTTGGAACATCTGATTTCTTTCTAACGAATTCAACCCATGTGAAACGCGAATACTCATCAATTAGGACAAGTATGTATTTCTTGCCACCTAGGCTCTGTATGGCAATGGGACCGCAGAGGTCGACATAAAGCATGTACAGAGGTTTAGTGCAAGATACATCTGTTTTGCCTTTGTGGGAAGCTCTTTTGAGTTTTCCCATCTCACAGGCAGAACATAAATGATCCTTATTGAATTTAACATTTGGCAAACCTTTAACTAGATCAAGTTTGACCAGTTTTTCCAATGTGTGAAAATTTAAGTGACATAACCTGTTGTGCCATAACCAGGCTTCTTCACTTTTGCAGGCAACAAGGCAAACTTTGTCTTTGTTCTTTGAGTTGAAGTTCATTAGATATAGATCACCTATTCTTTCAGCTCGCAGAAGTTCCATACTTGTTTCTTCACTTTGTAGAGAGCAGAAAGTTCTTTTGAACAACACATTGAATCCTGTATCACAAAGTTGACTTACACTGAGTAGGTTGTGCTTAAGGCCATCCACATATGCAACTTTGTATACAGAAACGTCTTCTTTCCTTATGACTCCATAGCCTTTTATGTGTCCTTTCTTGTTGTCTCCAAAAGTCACAGATCCACCATCTTGTGTTTCTTTGTACGTGGATAGTGCACTTCTGTCACCAGTCATGTGCCTTGAGCATCCGGAGTCTAGATACCAGATTGGCACATACTTCTTCTGCATGACAATCACAGAGATTTAGGTACCCATATCCATATGGGTCCAATATTGTTAGAGTTTTTCAAGTTTGCCTTGGCATTCTTGAAATACATTTTGTTCTCTGTAGAAGAGTCAGATTGTTTCTTTGTGGGATTTGACTTTTGAATTGTCGTAGAGAGTAAACAGACTTGACTTGAAAAATGATTATTAAGTTTAGACATAAGATCAAAGCAATGACAGTATTGAATATGAGATGTAATTTGCTTGAACTTTTCATTGAACTTTTTAAACTCAGCCACAGAGGCATTACATTCTTTCTTTACATTTGATTTCCTATTACTAGAAGATCTATGAATACTCGAATGTTGTTTGCAAAAGCTCTGTTTAGGACCTGCCTTCTGTGGTTTGCTTCTGTGGTGAACTTCTTTCATCACTGTCAAAGAAGAAAAAGATTTATTAACCTTGGGTTTTGAAAATCTAGAACTTATAGGATCAATAGAGGTCTTCTGTAACATTTTAAGCTCAGCAGAGGTTTTGATATGTAGATTCAATTTTAGAAAATCTTGGCAGATTGGAATCTCTGTAAGTTTCTCTTTTGGAGAAATAGTTCTGTGAGGAACTTCAGAGGAGAATTTGACATCCTCTGTGTCACGGTGAATTATCCCTTATTTGAAATCAGTCTCTGAGTAGTCAGAGGATGAATCGTCCTCGTATGCAGAGGTTGAGTCAATTCTTTCAATAGAGGCTGGATTTTCTGAGCATGTATCGTACGAGCTTTCTTCCTCTGTAGAATAGTTTTCATAGATTGCAGAGGTTTCTAATAAGATTTCTTCAGTGAGAGTTTTATCTATAGAAGATGTACAGAAATTTTCTAAAACGCTTGATTTCCATATTTCCAAAATTTCTTTTTCAATTAAATTTTTAAAGTTTTCTTCTGAAAAAATGGGTTTAAACTCAGGAGCTTCTGCTGATAATTTCTTTTCAACGTTTATCAAACAGACAAAAGCAACCTGTGTTTGGGTCTCTGGTTTACCAAACTTGAAGATACCAATCTGATCTTGTGTTTTCAGATATTTCTTTGGTTTGATACCTCTATTGACAGAGGTTGAAGATGATGAGTCTGTGTTTTCAAACCACACGTTAATCATCTTCTTTTGTTTCTTCAAGTAAGGATCCACAGAGATTTTCGCCCGTTTGCTTACAGAGATTAGATTTGGAAAATCTGGTTTGTTTTTTTTCCAATCACAAATAACGAGGACAGAGGTTTGTTTCTTTTGCCTTCAACACCTAGGGTGATATCATCATACCCTATACCTCGTCTCCCTATTTGTGAGTTTATTTTTTCATAAACTTTATGTGCATCTTTATAGTTTTTAAGCAAAACTTCTCTTCTGAGTAAATCTTGCCATAATACCTCTCTTTCTCTTTGAAAGTATTCTTTAAGAGCTCTTATGTCAGTAGTTTCGCTCCTTGAAACTGAAAGTTCTTTTGTTTTATCTTTTAAAGTATTGGTTAATTCAGAAATTTGTTTTTTTAAAGGATCTAGAGTTTTGTTCCAATTCTTTTCTATTCTCTCTTTGTCCTAAAAAATCTTTGCTTTTTCTTGAGTGAGAAGCCGTACTTCTCTCTCATTGAAAGTGAGTCTTTTCTGAATACTTTGATTTATCTCTTTCAGTTCAATTAATTCAATGTTAATTCTAAGTACATTATCATCTACAGAGGTAATACAAGAGTTGGAATTTGAAGTGGATACCTCAGAGTCAGTGCAGGAGTCGACTTCTGCCATGCCACAGAAGAGGGCATTAGCGGTATGTTCATCGTCAGAAGTAGAGTCTGACTGAAAGTCTTCGGTGTTCTCCTCAGAATGTCCTTTTGCCATTAAGGATTTTTGAGCATAATATTCGGCTTTCTTTTTGTAGAAAGCAGAGTCCCTCTATGGGCGATTTGATGTGCTTCTGCATTCATTCGCAAAATGGCCTGGTTTTCCGCAGTTAAAACACCCTTGAGGAGTGTTTCCTGTTCGATCATTGGACTTCTGTAGGTCTCCGCCTTTCTCTGATCTACATTCATTTGCATAGTGACCAGGTTTGCCGCACTTGTAGCATTCTTGCTGCGTGTGGCATACCGAGTCATTTGACCTCTGTCGGTCATTCCCTCTGTAATTTCTATCGCTTGACCTCTGTCGGCCACTTGATTCTTCTCCTCTTCTGTCGTCTCTTCTGTCATCCTGGTTTTCTCTATCATATCTTTCATTTCCGGAACCTCTTCTGTTTACTCTGAACTCTTTTGTCAATAGAGCTAAAGATTTAGCTAGTGACGCAAGAGTTATTTCCTTTTCTGCTTGCTCTTCTTCTTCTTCACTGTCAATTATCACCATCTTCTTCTTCTCCTCTGTGGCTTTATCATTTCTTGGTCTCTGTGCATCCTCTTTAGTTTTACTAACCAATGCATATGGTGCAATGGTTAGTGTTTTAGCCTGTGCTATCTGAGGTTCTTGTGCTGCTAATGTTCCGTAAAGATCAGAGAGAGTCCAGGTGTCTAGATCCTGATTTGTCTGTAGGGACATAGACAGCTGGAGCCATTCTTCATTTAGATTTTTTAAAAACATGACATTGTTTTCTTCAGAAGTTCTGTCAATGCCTGATTTTCTGCACTGGTTGATTAGAGAGTTGAATCTGTCGTATGTTGTTTGCAGAGATTCTGTTGCAGAGGCTTTGAATGCATGATATTCATTGATGTACTGTGCTCTTCGGTTTTTTTGTGTTTTAGCACCTCCTTCCAACTGTCTTTCCAGTTTTTTCCACAGATCATGCGCTGTTTCACATGAATCCAAGGATTGAAAGAGTTCGTTGGGTATTGCCATAAGTAATGTCCTCTTGGTTTTCTGAGCAAGTTCATCTTCAGCTTTATCTTCGGTTGACCACTCCCCTTTTGGCTTTGGTTTTTGATGTTCGGGGATTTCGGCAGATTCAGCAGTAGCAGGTATACGAGGTACTACTGTCATGGGAATAGGAGGAGGATTGTACAGATATTGTACTTGATTTTTTTCAGTACCCTCGAAAAAATGGACCATTCTTATTTTCCACTGAGGATACTCATCTCGAAGGAGAGTAGGAGGTTTAGTGAGAGAACCAGTAGTAAAGAAATTATTTGTATTTGTCATTTGAAGATTTTAGAAAGAAAGTATGACTAAAGAGTTACTTCGATGAGCTTGAAGATTTTTTGGGTTTAAGCAGTTTCCAGACACAATTTTAAATCTCAGTAATATCTATCAAGAGTCTTGATAAGTGGATCACTTGATATTGAAAATCAAGGAAGGCTCTGATACCAATTGTTGGAACCCAGATACGCTTAATCAAGATTAACAGTCTATTAGTTGAGTTTAGAGTTTGATGCGGAAGCGTATTAAACTAACAGATATGTTTGATAGATATTAGAACGCACATATATAAAGAAAACAGTAAAGAATGAAAAGGATTTCTTGAACAGTTACTGTTATTCAATATATAATAACAACACGAAGAACAGATTAAGAACTGTTGGTGTGTGAGAATATAACACTCAGATATTTGACAATAAAGTTTGAGAGTATTAGTGATTCCTTTTCTATTCGTCGTTAGGAAGATCTCAACATGAGACTTCCTTTTATACTACTCTTAGAAGACTATGAAGTTGGTCACTGTTCCTTTTACGGCATGAATAGTAAACTGGATGGTGTGAACAGTGGACTGGATGGTGTGAGCAGTTGTTTGAGCCATGCGCATTTAATGGAGCAGATGTACTATTGGTAAATGCATTAAATGGCGCAGACGTCTATTTTGTACCATGCCCTATTGAGTCCACTCAGAGCTTGACACGTGTTTTGACAGTACTTTTCCATGCAAGTTGATGAACGTATCCAGTAATATCTTCCAAGTCTTCATAGCAGACCACAGAGGCTCTGTAAGGCATTACAGAGGTTCTATGGTCTGACCTTCTGTGGAGCAGTCCACTTGTTTCCGAGTTGATCTTCTTCTTGCGCACTACAGAGGTTCTGTGATTACCTCTGTAGCTTCTGTGGCTTTCTGGACTTGATCTTCTGGAAGAAGTGGCAGAGCCTCTGTGAGAGGCTTTTCTATACTTAGCCTATTTTTCACTACTTCTAAGTATTTCTATGATTAGGAAGATTGAAGCTAACATCATCCTTAATGATTTGAGAAGAAATGGAGTCGACAAATCAGAATCAGAGATAAACTACAAGTTCATCAAGAATCTACTACCAGAGTGGGATTCATACTCCATTCAGCTCCAAATGTCTAGGGATATGGATGAAGAGAAGTTGACCGACATTTTCAGTATTCTTGGTCAACACGAAGATAAAGTAAAAGCAGTTAAGGAAAAGGATAAAAAGGTCGAATAGTCGTTAGCCCTTCTGAGTGAACATAGGAAAAGTGGTACTGTGAAAACAAAGGCTTTGATTTCTGGGATGAGCAAGAAGAAGTTGAGTTCTGATGATGATGATAGTAGCAGTTCTGAGATGATATGGAGGATATTGCTGAAAAGTTAGCATTGTTGACTAACAAGTTTCAAAACAGGTTTAGTAGAAAGAAGTTCTATTAAAAAGCTAAACCTGAATACAACAAAGCTAACAGATATAAAAGATTTGAGAAAAAGTATGAGAAAAAGGAGGAAGAGAAAGTAGAGAAAGAGGAGAAAGTTGTGAGAAAGGAGAGGGAAGAAAAGAAGGATAGAGATGACCGAAACTGTTTCAACTGCGGAAAACCAGGTCATTATGCCAGAGACTGTAGGCAAAAGAAGGTCAAGGATTCTGAATATTATCAGCGTAAGGCACATCTAGCAAAAGCCAAAGAAAGTGGAAAGCTTGTCAATGCTGAAGCGGAAATTTGGCTTTTGGATTCTTCTGATGATGAAGAAGTGCATTTTACTGAAGTAAAGCACGGTCTGATGGCAAAGCTGAATGAAGAAGACCAGGAATCCGAGGTTTCATTTCTATATTCTTCAAATAATTTTGATAATAATGATCCTGAAACTGAAGATGATAGATATGAAGAAATGCAAATCGTGATACTTGAACTTAATGAGAAATTTGAAAAAGCTCAAAAGAAACTTGAAAAAGTTCAAAAGAAACTTGAAGAAGAGAAAAGTTCAAAGTTGAAATATCACGATGAAGCACTTCTTTATAAAACTTTAGCTGAAGATAGAGAACAGGAAAAAGAAGTTATTAGATCAAAAGTTAAAACGCTTGAATCTGAAATTTCTGAGTTAAAGAAGAAAATAAAAGATATAAATGATGAAAACATAGATTTTCAGTTCACAATCAAAGTTCTTTCTGAAGAAAGAAAAGATGCTTTGGAAAAAATCAAGGAGCTTGAAGATTTAAATTATAAAAGAGGTCAAACTGAGCAAACTCTGAAATTACTAACTAGCAACCCAAAAGATACTAGATTTTATAATCCAAAAATGGGTCTAGGATTATCTGATGTAGAAGTTCTTAAGAATGCACCTGAAAATCTTTACACAATTGAAAAATTGGGTGAAGGTTTAAAGGAAACTCTTAAAACTAAAGAACCTGAAATTCAAAGTAAGGTTTTGAAGCAAAAAATTATAAAGGAGATTCCTCCAATTTCACAAGTCTTTGTTAAATCAAGTAACGAAGTCTTACAGCAAACTATAATAACGGAGGTTCCTTCAGTGACACAAGCTTTTGTTAACACTAATAATGAAAGTTTGAAACAAAGTTTTGCTAAAGATGTTGCTTCAAATCCTTCAACTCCCATTTCAAACAAAGAGGAAGTAAAAACGGATAAAGGTTCGGAAGAAAAGCCTAGATTTAATACTACAAACTTCAAATACGATGAACTAAATTCTAGTTACAAAACCAAAAGGGTTGAACTAACTGAATTTAGTTTATTATTTTCAAAAGAATCCATGGCTAAAACAACTGATGAACCTGAATCTGTTAAATCTGAATCAAGTGTTGAATTGGAGTCAAAAATAATATCAGATTCTGACGAAAAGGAGTTTGTTCACGATATCTCTTCTGAATTTCCTGATTTGAATTCAGCCTTACTTAAAATTGTGGATTTAGAAAATCAAATTTCTAAATTACAATTAAATTTTAAAAAATTAGAGGATGATTATGACAATATTGGAATAGATCATGATCACATTCAAAAAGTCAATCTTGATCTTAAAAATGAGATTCGACGACTTGAATCCCAATTATTCGAATTTTCAAAATCTAAGGATTCAAAACCTTGTGAAAAGTGTTCAAAACAAGTTGAATTCAAAGATCATAGTAAATCTTCAAGTACAATTGATTCTGGTGCAAAAGTATTTTTAGAAAAAGATAAGCTTTTTGAAGAAAACAAAGCACTTGTTTTAAGATGTGCAAAACTTTCAAATCAAGTTTCAGATTTTGAGAAAGTGCTTTTTCTTGAGAAAGAGAAGCATAAAAAGGAAAGAACTGAGCTTGAAATTGAACTGAAATATTGTGAAGTATATCATACAAAGTTTTCATCAAATATATCTAATGTCGAAAAGGAACAAGAACTGAAAAGAAAAGAAAAAGGAAAATTATTCGAAACGAAATCAAATTTGTTTCCAAATAATGTTTCTAGTTCTAAGAGCTCTAACAATGTTTCTCATTCTTTCTCAGAAATGGATGAAGAAAAGTGCGTGGATCTGAAGGAGAATGTTTCGAATAGCAAGAATAGGAATACCGATACTGAGAAATGTATTTCTTCAAATAAAAATTGTATTCATTCGTGTAATGTTTACAAAGTTTGTGAAAATAAAAATTCCGCAATTTCTGACTCTACTTTGTTGACACAAGCAAAAAGAAGAATACATTGTGCTCATTGTTGGGATAACTATTTCAAGCTAAATAGAAATGATCCAAAGAACAAAAAGTCTAATACTTCATTTTTTCTTTAAAATCTTCAGCGAACAAATTTGCTAAAATGTTCGGTTTCAGATCAAAGAAACAGAATAAGAAGAAAGAAACAAAAACAGTTGATGTGAATATGGTTTGGATTCCCAAAGATCAACTCAACAAACCAAATTCACAAAATAACCTTACCTTTAAAGGCAAAATTCAAGGTTCATCAACTATAATAAACAAACTGATCTGTACTAACAAGAAAGGACCCATACAGATATGGGTACCTAAGATCAGGTAATTTTCTTTTTACAGGACCGTCATGTGCGGGTCATTGATTCGGGAGCTTCTAGACACATGACCGGGTACAAGCACTTATTGCACGATTTTACTGTACATCCTGGCGGATCGGTAGGTTTTGGTAACGACTCCAAAGGTCACGTTCGAGGCTTCGGAACGTTGAAGAATGACTCGATGCAAATAGAAAAGATCTTGTATGTTGAAGGATTAGGGCATAACCTTTTCAGTATTAGTCAGTTTTGCGACAATGACTGTAAGGTAATTATTGACAAGAAGTTTTGCTATGTTGTGGATGAGAATTGGTCAGAGATTTTCAGAGCAAAACGATGCGGCGATCTATATATGACAGATTTTGCGACTCTTGTTGCTTCTAATCAAGTTTTTCTTGTTTCAAAAGCCTCTCAAGATGAATGTTGGTTGTGGCATAGGAGACTCTCACATCAAAATTTTCGAAGCATCAACAAGCTCAGAATATATGGATTAGTTTTCGGGCTTCCTGAATTGAAGATTGACAAAGTTTCTATCTGTCCGGCGTGTGAAATGGGAAAGATGAAACACGTCTCGCACAAATCCAAAACTTTGTCTAACTGCAACAACGCCTTGGAATTAATTCATATGGATCTCTGTGGCCCGATGAGGACTCAGTCAATGGGAGGAAAGAAGTACATATTGGTTATAATTTATGAGTATTCATGCTACACTTGGTTGGATTTTCTTCGACTCAAATCTGAAGCACCTGAGCTGATAATCAAGTTCATCAAAAAGATTCAAATTCTTCTACAACGTCAAGTTCAAAAGATAAGGAGCGACAACGAGACTGAATTCAAGAATGCGACTCTTCAATGGTTTCTTGAATCCGTTGGCATCTCTCACAATTTTTCTGCACCAATTACTCCACAACAAATTGGAGTGGTTGAAAGAAAGAATCGGACGCTTGTGGAAGCAGCTCGGACTATGCTTGCCTATTCGGGTCTTCCTCCAAGTTTATGGGCTGAAGCAGTTTCCACCGCATGTTTCACACAAAACAGGACAATTATCAATAAACGTCTTAATAAAACTGCATATGAAATAATCAATAATCGCAAACCTAACATCAAATTTTTGCGTGTTTTTGGATGCAGATGTTTTGTCCTAAAAGATCGAGAACAACTTGCAAAATTCCAAGTCAAGGCTGATGAAGGGATTTTTATTGGCTATTCCTTGATTTCTAAAGCATATCGGATCTACAATAATCGTACAAAATCAGTCATCGAGAGCATCAACGTTACGTTTGACGAGAGTGTGACTTTGACTTCTGGACAACACAGTTCAGAACTCGGACAGAAATCTGAAGCTTCTACTAAAAAAGGAGTAGAACCTGTGGCAAAACAGTTTTCTAATTCTGTATTAAATAATAATAGTACTAAAGATTTAGATTTGTTATTTCATGATGCATTTATGGATTATTGTGCAGATATGGAATCACCCAACACATCTGTAAATGCATCTCCACAACAGACGAGTGTTAATGTCTCTGGTCCATCTGACGATGTCGGTGCTAGTACTTCTGGGGTAACCAACAAAACTCCAAGTGAACCTACAACTATTCCAGTTTCTGAACCTGAAATTCAGCCTGAAGTTCCGGTTTCAGTAAACACATCATCGGAGGTTTCTACACCTGAAACACAACAACCAGAAGTTAACATACCAGAACCGACACATGTATCTTCAGCTGAATCTACTGAAGAGATTCTTGCAGTTTTAGATGAGAATGATTCTTTAAACACTCGTGTAGAGATTCCAACTCTTCCCAGTACACATAAATGGACAAAAGCACACCCCCAGCAGATATTATTGGTGATCCCAATGATGGAGTGAAAACAAGATCTGCGACTACAAACGAATGTTTGTATGTCAACTTTCTAAGCACGTTAGAACCCAAGAAAGCATCCGAAGCTTTACAAGATCCAGATTGGATAAACGCCATGCAAGAGGAGTTAAATGAGTTTAAGCGTAACGAAGTTTGGCATTTGGTAAAGCGTCCTAAAGACAAGACCATTGTTGGAACTAAATGGGTCTTTAGGAACAAGAAAGACGAAGTAGGAATTATAGTCAGAAACAAAGCAAGATGAAACCTATGCACCAGTAGCAAGGATTGAAGCCATCAGAATTTTTCTTGCATACGCCGCGCATAAAAGCATGAAGGTATTTCAGATGGACGTCAAATCTGCGTTTCTGAACGGAATACTTCATGAAGAGGTTTATGTAAGCCAACCTGAGGGTTTTGTAGATCCAAAATATCCAAACCATGTCTACGTTTTAGACAAAGCACTCTACGGTCTAAAACAAGCACCAAGGGCATGGTATGAGACTCTGACTATTCATCTGCTTGAAAATGAATACACCAAAGGTACAATAGATACAACTCTTTTTCTCAAAAGAAAAGGTAAAGATTTAATGCTAGTACAAATATATGTTGATGACATTATATTTGGCTCTACGAATCCCGATATGTGTAAAGATTTTGAAGAGGTGATGAAAAGCCGCTTTCAAACGAGTATGATGGGAGAACTAAAAATTTTTCTTGGACTTCAAGTGACACAGTCAAATGAAGGCATTTTCATTAATCAATCAAAATATATAAATGATATGCTTAAGAAATTTGACTTAAATTCCTCTTCCACCATGAAAACTCCCATGGCTACCGGTAAGCTTTTGAATGCTGATTCATCTGGTATATCAGTCGATCAAAAGTTATACCGAGGCATGATTGGATCTTCACTATATCTAACGGCAAGTAGACCAGATATTTTGTTTGCAACATCCTTTTGTGCACGTTTTCAAGCTAACCCGAAGGAATCTCACCTTGTGGTTGTAAAGCGAATCCTTAGATATCTCAAAGGCACAAAGAATTTGGGTCTTTGGTATCCTAAGGATTCTGGGTTTGAACTAACTGCTTACACAGATGCAGATCATGCGGGAAATATGATGGACAGGAAAAGCGCATCCGGTGCTTGTCAATTTTTGGGAGATAAACTTGTAAGCTGGTCATCAAAGAAGCAAACTTGTGTATCAACATCTACGGCTGAAGCAGAATATGTGGCCGCCGCTAGTTGATGTTCACAAGTAATTTGGATGAAGACTCAGCTAAAGGATTATGGATATATCTTCAACAAGATCCCAATATATTGTGATTCCAAAAGCGCGATTGCAATAACTGAGAATCGTGTTCAACACTCCAAAACGAAACACATAGATGTCAGGTACCATTTTATCAAAGACCATGTTGAGAAGGGAACTATAGAAATGCATTTCGTACCAACAGAACTAGAGCTTGCTGATTTATTTACAAAACCTTTAGATGAAAAAAGGTTCACTTTTCTAATCAGTAAACTAGGAATGTTGAATACTTAGGCATTTCTTAGTTTTCTTTAAAACATTGAGGGGGAGTATCTGTTCTTGTTTATGTAATTATATTCATCTTTTGAGGGGGAGTTTGAATTTTTCATAAAGTGATACAACTAACTGGTATGGACTCATGTTCTATGAGTACCAAGTTTTCATCTGTTTGTGCAGATTTTTTTGAAGAAGAGACAACTGATTATGCATCTGTTTAGGGGGAACAGATTGGCATAAGTCTGTAAGTATATAGTATATAGTTAAAAAAAATATTGAGAGAGTTTAAGTAAAAGACTTCAAAGTTTTTTCTGATGTAAGAGTTTTTGAACAATTTGAATTTTTTTTCTGAAAAAGTTGTTTTTTTTGAAAATCTTTGAGATTTCGAACCTATAAGGATTCGAAACCAAAGGTTTCGAACCCTTAAGGATGCGAAACCAAAGGTTTCGAACCCTTAAGGATGCGAAACCATTGGTTTCGAACCCTTAAGGGTGGGAATTCATATGGTTTCGGATCTAATAGGGTACGAAATCATTTTTTTTGATAAAAAATCACAATTTTATCTGATTCTAATTCTTTTGGAACTTTTTGCATCTTTGTTCAGTGCCATGTCTATTTTTCAGACATGCCTTTTTCTACTGTTTGCCAAGTGGGGTACTCTAAATCGTGCCAAGTGTCCAATTTTTTTAAGTATAAATAGAGTTCAAAAGTTCATTTTCCCACTTTTTCACTTCTTGCAAACGATTCGGATCCTCTCAAGAAAGCACTGTTCATCATCTTCAACCTCAATCTTAATCTGTTCGATTCTTCTTCATCAGGTAACCATTTTTGTTGATTTTAGTCTCATTAGATTCGATTTTTGTTTGTACATCTTTCTATCCATGTATTTTCATCGATTTCATTCATCTGTTAGGCTTATTTGTGAAAAATCAGTTCGATTTTAAACAAATGTTCTTCGTGTTCTTGAAGTTCTTCATGTATGTGTTTAGGATTTCGAACCCTTCTTAGGTCAGAAATACTTTAAGGGTTTCGAATCACTCTTATTCTTATGAAGTCATGATTTCGAATCATTCATTGAAATTTTTTGTTGAAAAGGGTTTGTGTTAACATGTCTTGATTTCGAACCCTTATGGATTCGAATTCCTGGTTTCGATTCCTCTTAGGGTACGAAATCCTTAATTCACTGGTGTTTTCAAAACTCTGAAATTTTCTAAGTCATGGTTTCGGATCCAACATGATTCGAATTCTCTTGGTTTCGAATCCTTCACACTTTGCAAGTATTGGTTTCGGACTCTTGTACATTCGAAACCTGCTCTTGTTGAATCCGAATTCCTCCAAGTGTCAGTGTCGTCAGAAATCTATACTTAGTGAATTTTTTCAGAATTTTTTTTCAAAAGTTTTTAAAAGTGTTAACCTTTTTCAGAACTGTTTTGTTCCAAAACAACAATTCAGATGGCAAATAAGGAAGAACAAAGCCGTGTTCAGGGCCTTGGTGAACATATTCCGAGAATACCCGATCCAACAGCTGATGTTCCTTTACCATCGACACGATCCATACATCAATCACTTACCGGAGGTCATCCAGATCATCTTATTATTCATCCGACCAATTATGTCGCGATCATTCTGAATAATCATCATGTTGATTTTGACAAGATCAACATACATCCTGTGGTCAAGGAAGTGCTTCGTAATCACCCGTTAGCATACGCATTGACTCACGCAGTCAATGTGCCTATGCTATATCTTCAACAAGCATGGAAGACAATCACTACATCAATGGAGAACGGAAGACCTATCTTTTTATTCCAGATCGACGAGTTTATCACAAAGCTTGATTTCCAGAGATTAAGACTTGTACTGAGGTTACCTGAGCCTGATTCCAGAGATGGAAAGACTGAATTTGATCCTTATCCGTCTGAGGAAGAAGTATTTGAAGGTATACGCGCAATGGGATACACCGTGAATCTAACAAAAGTGAAAGGCTTCAATAAGGCGAATCTACCACCTTTGTACTATGCTATCTTTTCCACTATTAACCGATGCTTAACTGCCAAACATGAGGGAACTGACAGTGCTAGTATCGGGTTTCTGAAATTATTTCATGCGGTGGTGTATGATCTTCACGTAGATTATGCAGCCATCTTCTGACATGAACTGAACGAGAAGATAGAGCTACGTTGTCAAAACAAAGGAAAGCCTTATATTCCGTACATGAGGTTTCTTCAGATTATTATTCCACGACGTATAAATCATACTTCTGTACCTGAAAAAGCAATGCAATATCTTCAACTTCCGAAGAAGACTTATCCTTATGAAATGCCATTGCCGGAAGGGTTCCTTGGATACGCGGATCAGGACGCTGAGTGTATAGTTGATTATAGAGAGTCTATGGTCCGGCCAGCACCGGAGGGACCTACCCAAGACACAACCCCTAGGCGAGAGGAGTCTGTGAGGGTTCAGGATGCAAGGGCTACTGAACGGGGAGAGTCGAGGGAAAATACCGGGAGGGGAACTGGTGGGGGTCAATCATCTGTACTTGAAGATGCAGGGTCATCGTCTGAGGACACACATACAGATGACCTTGTACAAGACGATACTGAAGAAGTAGTTCCTAAACACATTGGGGTTGCTCCTTTAGTTGGATATTCTGATGATGGTACAGAGTCTGACAACGCGTCTGATCCCGCGGAGGAACAAACTGATGGAGATTCTGATGATAACAATGATGGCAATGATGGTGCTGATGCATAAAATATGTTTGGTGATGTTGCTGATATCCTAGTCTTTCCACAAATGAATTTGTCAACTAATATTGATGTGGAAGAGCTGAACTATGATGACATGCCATTAATGACTTCTCAAGTTAGTGAAGGAATGGGAGGTATAAGGAGAACCGAGGGAGAATTAGTTGAAAATATATGTGAGTCTGCGAGAGAAAATGAAGAAAAAAATATGGAGAGTGTGAGTGCTACCAAACATTTCTATACCAGAAGGGCAGCCACATCCACCACCAGATCTCATTTGTTGGGATCAGGTGTTGAAAAAGACGTTACTTGCCCAGTAACGCAATTGCACACCTCAGCCAGCCATTCAACTTCTTCTCAACAAGAAGTTGTCTTATCTTCTCACGTGGCTTTAGCACATAATCTATCCGGATCTCACTTGGAGATTTCGGGTATTGAAACAGAGGGACCTCCTCCCCGGTCCTTGACCTTCATTTCTGCACATGTTGAGAGTCTAGTGCCTATTGCTAATATTTTCGATTCTTTGAATAGGACACTTTCTGAAACAACTGATGTGAGTCTTCATGACCCATCCGGAACACTCGGAGTAGATCCTCCCACAGGACTACAAGGACAGAGTGGAAATCCAACAAGTGCTAATATTATGCCAACACTGAGCGTAGGTCACACAGTTGAAACAACTGTTGTGTCAACGGCGAACCTAAGTGGTGCCGGTGTTACGTTACCCGTCTTCGTGACAAGGGAAATTCTCGACGGAGCCCTAAAGGCTGTTGAGGAAACATTCACACGGGAGTTACAAGGGGTGAAAAATTTATTGAAAGGAAAAGGGCCGGCAATTGAAGAGCCCGTTGTACGTTCACGTCCAAAAATTTACTTGGCTCCACCTCGTGTAACTCAGCATCCTACAGTTCAACAACCTCCATTTGATCAAAGTATTGATGAGTTAAGAGATTTGTTTTATGCTAAGCTGATGTCCATTAGCCCTGAAGATCAACAAAGTAAAACTCTATTATCGCTACTACAGAATTTCCAATCTACACCACCACCGCCACCACCATCTCAACCTACACCTACATCTACAGTTACATCCATGGAGTTCCAAAAATTATCCACGGAGTTTACTTCTTTCAAGTCAACAGTTGTACAATCTTTGAATGATATGAAGCAGTCCTTAGATGAGTTGAAAGCATTACTGAATCAGGGTTGCAAGACTCAAGTCCATGGTTTGAAACGAAAGCATGATCAGGATCCCGATGATCATGATCATGAGGGGGAGATGAGTAAGAAAAGAAGGGCTAAGTCTGATAGTTCACAAGGCTTAAAGAAGAATCCAACTGTTGTTGAGATTTCTGATATGTTTGTGTTGATCCAAACCCTCAGTGATTTGATAATGACCCTATCTTAAATACTTAGTGAAAATTGTAAGTAAACAATATGTATCAGAGTTTCACTATCGCTGATAAGTACTAAGATCTTACAGTATTGCTGATAGGAACTCTCGCACTTTTAGATTAAACCTTCAGCGAACACTGTTCACCATATCGCTGAGTCTGTTCAGTCCTTATGGTGATCGCTGATAAGTTAGTTGTTTACTTATGATCCCTGAAGACAAGATTCACGTCAACAAAGGTTCTACGCTGAAGTCGAAGATCAAGCTCAAGAACCAGCGACAAGTCTCCTAATGAACTGATGCGGATCAGCGAAGACTCAGATTTGTCCACTCAACGTGAAGTATCAAGTACAAGACTTCAGCTATCGCTGAACTTTATCATTCGTTGAATAGTAAATGATAATCGCTGAATCAACGAAAGCTGATCATGAAGTCCTCCGTACAAAGTACTTTTGTCTTAACCTCCCTTGCACGCCACCGTACGAAATGTCAGAAAAGAACCTCCGAAAATCTGAAATCGTACAACCACTCTGATACTACACTGTTCATTCATGCGGCTACTAAGGTTGTCAACAAAGGTCAATGACATGCAACCAATCCGCTGATGACACGTGTAAAGTGTATACTGAATTGCATTAAATGCATGCAGTATATAAAGAGATGAACTCACTTCATTTGAAGTAACTTGCTAACTCTGGACAAGTTCAAATCTCTCAAGATAGGATTTTATTAGTAATCTCCTTATCTTTCTTAGTGCAAGAAAACCTTAGTGTTCCAACTTGTTTAGATTTAGGTTTATCCTTAATCTTGTTTCCGCAACAAGCTGTAAATTGTTAATGATTTATCAATAAACAATTTAGAAAAGTAAAATAGTGTGTTTGTATTCAACCCCCCCCCCCCCTTCTACAAACTTGTTTAGGCCTTTCGGGACCAACAAGTGGTATCAGAGCAGATTTGTTTAATCTCATAAACAAGATCTAATCTAAGATATTTCTCTTCCTTGCTATTATCTGAAAATGGCCAACTCAAACACAAACACTAACTATATTGACAATGGTTCTCTTGCAAAACCCCCTAGATTTTCCAGAGATAACTTCTACTTATGGAAAAATAGGATGACACTCTTCTTAGAAGGTGTAGACCCTACTATACCTTACTATCTTGAAAACGGCCCACACATCCCTGTAACAATTGATCCTGCAGTTCCAGCCACTGCAACTAGGGCTGCTATTCCAGAAAGGCTGATTCCAAAGGAAATCCATCATTGGAGCGATGAAGACAAGAAGAAAGTGGCTATAGATACAAAAGCCAGATCCATACTATCCATGGCCCTTCCTGACGAAGTCTACCATTCCGTCATGAACCTGAAATCCTCAAAAGCCATGTGGGACACAATATGTGTTCAGTATGAAGGAACGTCTGAAGTCCAGGATTCAAGAAAGATCAACCTGGTTAGACAATACGAAAGCTTCATCTCTGGTAAGAATGAAACTCTCTCTGAAGTACATCAACGTTTTAATTGCTTAATTATAGATCTAAAAACGGTTGGTAAGGAATATTCTAACTTTGAAGTTCTGACAAAGTTTTTAGAATGTTTACCTGAAAGCTGGGACAATTATTCCATGTGTCTCAAGCTGTCGAAAGATCTAAGATCAATGACACTTGCTACCTTATATGGCACATTGCTGAATCATGAGCAATCTAGCCATCTTAAGAAGAATCTTGTAAAAGATTCCAAAAGCACCCCTGTTGCTTTAATCTCAGAGGAACCTTCTACTCAGCGACCCGTGGTCACTATCACTGAGTTAGAAAGTAACTCTGAAAGGTCATCAGATTCTGATTCTTCAGATGATGAATCCTTGGCTCTCCTAACTAAAAAGTTCAGAAGATTCGCCAAGAAGAAAATGTTTAGAAAGAACAAAACTCTCTCTATAGCTGACAAGCCTAAGTCATCAGCTTTTGTTGATAAGGCTACTGCTACTTGTTTTAACTGCGAAAAGACAGGTCATTTCGCTAACGAGTGCAGGTCAAAGAAAATCATGAGACCTTCAGATTTTACAAAGAAATCCTTTGTTCCAAGGAATAAAGACGACAAATACTTAAAGCTGAAGGAGAAGTATGCAAAGCTGAAAAGCTTTAAGAAGAAGGGAAAAGGCCTGATGGCTGACTATGATTGGGCTGCTTCTGATGAAGAAGCCTCATCATCTGATTCTGAAGATGATGAAGCAAATCAATGTCTCATGGCCAAGATTGAAGAAGAGGAAGAAAGTTCAGACATTCCCTCCACTTCAACATCTGCCATTCAGGTTAAGAAGGGTATCTGGTATCTCGATAGCGGATGCTCTAGACACATGACTGGAAAGAAAAGCCTGCTCGCTGAATACAAGGAAGAGAAGGGTCCCTCTGTGACTTTCGGTGGAAATGGAAAAGGACACACCCGAGGGTATGGTGTACTTTCAAATGGTACAACATCCTTCAGAAGAGTCGCATATGTTGAAGGGCTGAAGCATAATCTTCTGAGCATCAGTCAGCTTTGCGACATGGATAACAAAGTGATTTTCACTAAGGAATCCTGCTTTGTCTCTGACAAAAAGGAGAAGATAGCTCTCAGCGGTTATCGTTTGGAAAATGTTTACGTTATAAACATGGACTCAACAACCACTGAGAACTCCTGTTTTTTCTCAAAGGCATCTTCTGATGTCAACTGGCTATGGCACAAGAGGCTCTCACATCTCAACTTCAAGACACTGAATACTCTTTCATCCAAAGAGTTAGTCACTGGTCTACCTCAACATTCATACGCCAAAGAATCCTTATGTTCAGCGTGTGAAAAAGGGAAGCAGACCAAGGCAAGCTTTAAGTCCAAGCAAGTTTCCTCAGTGTCATCTCCTCTTCAACTACTCCATATGGATTTGTTTGGCCCCGTTAACAAACAATCCATCGCTGGAAAGAAGTATACGCTGGTCATAGTTGATGAATTCTCTCGTTACACATGGGTAATGTTTCTCCGTTCTAAGAATGACACCCCTGAAGAACTCATCACCTTTGTTCGGAAGATGGAAACTCTGAACAATATGACTGTTCGCTCAATAAGGAGTGATCATGGAACTGAATTCAAAAACAGTTCTCTTGATTCCTTCCTTGAGAGCAAGGGTATTTCTCACAACATTTCG
This sequence comes from Saussurea involucrata, assembly GCA_033807775.1. Classification (NCBI taxonomy): domain Eukaryota; kingdom Viridiplantae; phylum Streptophyta; class Magnoliopsida; order Asterales; family Asteraceae; genus Saussurea; species Saussurea involucrata. The sequence continues at coordinate 95,216,649 of CM066327.1, read as the reverse complement.
TCAGTGAGAACACCACAACAAAACGGAGTCGCTGAAAGAAGAAATAGAACAATTATTGAAGCTGCACGTTCAATGCTCAGCGATTCTCACCTGCCTACTCAGTTTTGGGCAGAAGCTGTCAACACGGCTTGTTTTACGCAAAACAGGTCGCTGATAGTCAAAAGATTCAAAAAGACAGCCTATGAACTTTTTCATGGGAGAAAGCCTTCAATCAGCTTTCTTCACATCTTTGGTTGTCAGTGTTTCATACTGAACAACAGAGATGCCCTTGGAAAGTTTGATCCTAAGGCTGATGATGGAATCTTTCTTGGATACTCCTCAGTTTCCAAAGCCTTCAGAGTCTTCAATCGAAGAAGACAAACTGTAGAAGAAACTATTCACGTCACGTTTGACGAATCCCGTTCAGCGAACTCTAAACCGAACGCTGATACAGAAGAACTGAATCAATGGATGTTTTCTCATCTTTGTGATTCAGAAGATGTTCCCACTACTCATACTCATACAACTAAAAATGATGGTCCTACTATCATTCCCAATATGCAGAATAGTGAAGCTGAAACATCTTGGGTCTCACCTGTTCCTATAAACACTATACCCGCAGTTGATCCAAATGTCTCAGAAATTCCATCTATTTCTCAGCAATCAGTGAATGAAGTGACAAATGCAAGCATTCCTCTCTTAGCTGATAATCCAGAAGTAGCTGAAGCCTCATCTTCAGTTTCTCCAGTTCAGACTGAGTCAGCGACGCATGCTCCGGCTCAGCGATGGACTGTAAATCACCCAATCGATCAAATTCTTGGTGATCCCAACGCTGGTATTCAGACTCGTAGAAGTGCAGGTAATATTTGTTTATTTGTTAACTTTATTTCTCTAACTGAACCAAAGAAAATAGATGATGCCCTCAGAGATCCAAACTGGGTCAGCGCTATGCAAGAAGAGCTGACTGAATTCGAAAGAAACAAAGTTTGGAAACTTGTTCGGAAACCAACTGACAAAACAGTGATAGGCACTAAGTGGGTCTATCGAAACAAGTTGGACGAACATGGTACTGTAACTCGCAACAAAGCTCGTCTTGTTGCCCAGGGATACAGACAAGAGGAAGGTATAGATTATGACGAAACCTTTGCTCCAGTAGCAAGACTTGAATCTATTCGTCTTTTCTTAGCATATGCTGTACACAAAAACTTCACTGTACATCAAATGGATGTTAAGTCAGCGTTTCTAAATGGAAAGCTGAATGAAGAAGTTTATGTGGAACAACCTCCAGGATTCTCAGATCCTAAGCGTCCAGGTTATGTTTATAAGCTGGATAAGGCACTTTATGGCTTGAAGCAAGCTCCTCGTGCATGGTTTGACACTCTTTCTACTTATCTCCACCTTGAAAAATTTGAGAGAGGTAAGATTGACAAAACTTTGTTTTTTAGAAAAATAAAAGGTCATATCATTTTAGTTCAAATATATGTTGATGACATTATATTTGGTTCTACTAACCCTGAGCTTTGTACTCGTTTCGCTGATAGAATGAAAGATGAGTATAAAATGAGTATGATGGGTGAACTAACATATTTCCTTGGTCTTCAGATTAAGCAAACTGAAAAAGGAACTTTTATAAATAAGGGAAAGTATGTTAAAGATATGCTGAAGAAATTCGACTTAACTGAAAGTTCAGCTATGAAAACCCCTATGGCACCACCGCTGATACTTGATAAGGACACAAAGGGTGTTCCTGTCAATGTCACGCTGTACCGTGGGATGATCGGCTCACTACTGTATCTTACAGCTAGCCGACCCGATATTATGTTTGCAACATGTCTGTGCGCACGATATCAAGCTGAACCTAAGATATCTCATATGAAAGCTGTAAAGCGAATCTTTCGATATCTTAAGGGTACAGCGAATCTAGGTCTTTGGTATCCCAAAGATTCAGGATTCGATCTAACCGCCTATTCAGACAGTGATTTTGCAGGTTGCAAAATGGATAGGAAAAGCACCACAGGAGGATGTCAGCTCCTGGGTGGAAAGCTGGTAAGTTGGACAAGTAAGAAGCAAAACTCAGTGTCCACTTCCACAGCTGAAGCTGAGTATGTAGCCGCTGGAAGCTGCTGTTCTCAAGTCTTGTGGATGAGAAATCAACTACTAGACTATGATCTTCAGCTCTCCAAAATTCCAATCTATTGCGACAGCACAAGTGCCATCGCTATAGCAAACAATCCAGTGCTACACTCAAAGACAAAACACATAGAAATCAGATATCATTTTATCAGAGATCATGTGATGAATGGTGATATAGAACTTCATTTTATCCCAACTGATTATCAGTTAGCTGATTTGTTTACCAAACCTCTTGATGAGACAAGATTCAACTTTCTCATTAGCGAGCTTGGAATGCTGAACTTTGAAGGATAAATCTTCAGCGGTTCACATTTAATCAGCGATACGTTTATACATTCTTGTATAGGCTCTGGATAAAATAAACTTGTACAATCCATTTCATCATCTTCTCTCTGAATAAATTGGGTTAAACTGATATCAAGGTATGTTTTCTCTGACAAAACGCATGAAAATGCAAGATTTCAAATTCTTTCATCGCTGAATATCTCTTCCTTAACAGCGATATTTTGAAATTTCTTAAAACCCTCACTGATATTTCTATTCAGTGCTTCATATTTTCCAAAGAGTCCCTGAGTTTTTCTTTCAAAACCTCAGAGACAACGAAAGAATGTGAAAGGACAGTTGTGACGTCATTGCAACGGATAACACCAGGTACGCTCTTTTTCTGACACACGTTTGCACGTTTCGTTGTCTATCCAATCAAATGCAAACACGTGTCCGTGTCATGATGAAAAACTTTCCCGCTCGAGTTTTTCTCTCTCTACTCTCTTCCTATATAAACACTCTCAAAGTTTATATTTGTCTTTTACGCGAATCAATCTTTCTCCGCAAGAAAAGAACACTGTTGCATTTTGTGCTCTCAATCTTCAAGAACTGTTCATCATCTTCTTCATCAAACTCAAGGTTATTATGTTCTTATCTATTATCAAATGCAAATAACTTGTTTTCGATCTTATCATTGTTTTACACAAGATCAAACAAAAGAACTCAAAAATAAGATCATTTTCTTTCATGGTTTTATAAACACAACCATTTCATGGTTGTTCTTCAAGTTTTAAATCTAAAATCTTAAACTTGTTCTTCTTTCGTATCCATTTTAAAAAAAAAACTGGAATACAAGGCTTATAGGTGTTATATTCGTTTTTTTTTAAAAAAAAAAACAAGAAAAACCCTAATCTTCATTAAGACTTTTTTTGTCTGAATGAAATGGACAAAATTCGAAAAATCTTAATGGAAATTTTCTTTCCACATTAAGATATTTCTTATTTGTTAACATCTTTGGTTGAACTGATAATACAGTGAAATGGCAACTTCAAAGCTGAATGTTACCGCTGAGTCCATCTCCACTGATTCTAAGGAACTGGAAATCACCAAAGCTCCTCAGGTTAAGTTTGAGCTGGATCAACTAGACTGGACAAAGGCAAACAACCTCTCAGCGCTTCTCGAGTTTCCTCCTCGGAAGCAGGTATCCCATCTAGACGACGCTGTAAATTTTTTGAAGAATAGCCCCATCTACACAGCACTGACAATCACACCTCCTGCCAGTCAGCGTCTATTATCCCAATTCTGGTACTCTGCCAGACACACCGACCTACCCTCCGCCAAAGATCCATCTAAAACCATCGACTGCATACTCAGCGATACTGAGTATGGCACCATCAAGATAACCCCCGCAATAATCCGCAAAGCTCTGAAATTCCCTAACGCTACCTCAGAAAATCCTTTCATTCCATTTCCTGACCACAAGAAGCACGCTGACAGGGAAGAAATCATTGCTTTCCTTGATGCGATGGGTTACATCTGGGAGACTGGAAGAGACAAGCTACCTGAGAAGAAGCTGACGCTGATAAAGAAATCCAAGATGCCCAGCGAGATGAACTTCATCTTCGCTCACCTGATCAGCTGCATGACAGCGAAATCCGGATCTTCTGATCAAGCCGCTCAACCTCAGCAGGCCATGGGTTACGCACTGCTGAAAGGTCTCAACATTGACTGGGCCTCCATCATCTATGAAGACCTCATTCAACGTGTTGATTCTGCCGCTGACCGACCAGCATGGGTTCCTTACCCACGATTCATCAGCGCCATCTTTCAATATGGCCTGAAGGACAGCTATCCTGAAGAGGGTGATCTGAAACTCTCTCAGATTGGCCCTAAAGTTCTCGACTTCAAGCCTGTCGCCAACGAGGTACGTCTCTCTACCCTTCTCACTCTACTTAATTCTCCGCTTTCTGTGGCTCCTTCAGCGACAATACCCCTCGCTGATTCCCAGGCCACAAAATCCATTCCTTCTAAGAAAAGGAAACAATCTCTTACCCCTCTTGATTCCAAAAGGATCAAGAAAACCAAGGAGCTACCCCAGCAATTCCATGCTGAAGACTCCTCAGCTCATTCTGAAAAGCTGAAGGAATGTTCCGTGGTACGCTCTGCCACACCGATTCAAGCCATCCCTTCTAAACCTACTTCAGCGTCCCTACACGCTGAGGTTAGAACTTTGGAATCTACCCTACCTTCTTCAGTCTCTCAAAAGACTGATGAAGTACTTCTCAGCGAATCCAACGCTGAACTTGCAACCCAACCCCAATTCTTATCCTTCGATCATCCTTCTACTTCTTTGGACACTCCTCCAGTTAAAGCTGGAGATGCCATCATACAAGAAGCCGTTGAAGCTTCTCAGCGAATGACGAAGAAAGGACCTGTAGAGATCTCCATTCCTCACGGAACTTTTGAGGGAGATATGGAACACTATGGAGGGACTCGAAACTTTGATGAGTTCGTCAACGCTCCTGCAGGTACAGATCCCACCTTAAACACTGTAACTAAACCTGAAACTTCTGAGCTTTCCTTTGTTCACAAGTACTTATATGTTACAGGTCCTTATTTGGGAGACATCAACCAGTCTCTGAAGTCCATGGAGATGAAACTTACAGATCTCACCACCGGTCTATCAAATAACTCTACAGCTGTAACAAACGCTGGAGAGAATCTGACGAAGCTGACTACTGTGGTGGAAAAGAAGGCCTCCTCTGATGACATCAAAGACCTTGATAAAACTCTCGCCGACTTTGCCAAGGTGCTCTCCGACATCTACACTGACTACACCAACCTCAAATCGTCAGTTTCCACCGTTTCCAGCGAGGTTACAACGCTGAAGAAATCGGTTGGTACACTCGAAGGTGATATGTCAGTGGTCAAGACCGACTTGGGCTCAGTGAAGACCGACCTTAGTTCTGTCAAGACAATGATCGAGACGGAGCAGAAAATTGTCTGAACTTGAACAGCGTGAAAGAACTTTGTATTTGACAACACCATTCTTGGAAGAGTCTGAAAGAAGACTGTTTGTACACAGAATCAGAAGTTTGAATCCCTACGCCGTGTTGGGAATTACTGATCAGACAGCCGAATACAAGTTCGAGTATATGTATTTTTTGAGAGACAAGTGTCAAAATAAAAGAGAGGTGAGGAGCAAGAATTTGATTGTAACTATAAAGGAGGTAACGACCAGATTGTATTACAAAATGTGGTATCCAGAGTTTGTAGTTCAGAGGCAGGATTGTAGAGATTACAGATTCTCTGATGCTGATTTTTGTCACTTAACGATGGAAGATTTTGAGTTCATGTATCATCATTTCAGAGATCTTCAGATCAAAAGGGAAAATGTAACTCTTGCACTGAATGCCATCAAAAGATTTTTGAGAAGACACGTCTTGTTCACACAGTGTCACGATCTACAAATGGCCGTGGAGAGTTATCAACCAAGAGTTAACTTGTTGAGGCCTAATCAAAATTTGGCTGGATTAATGAAGATGACTCTATTTGCTGTGATTGGAGAACCAGAGTTTGGTGTTGTGTTCAGAAGTGGTGAAAATAATATATTCATTCGGTTTAATGAGTTGGAAAAGTATTCTGACGGTACGCTCAAGATTGTAAGACTTCAGTTGGTTGAAAAATTAAAAGACATGATGCTGAACGAAAAGTCAATTGGATGTCTTCAAGACCTAGAAGAGTTTTGTCATGAGCCATTGAAGAGATAGATGAAAGATTGAATTTCAGAATGGCTATGCGAAGGATTGAAACGCATCTTGGGTTTCGAAGAAGAAGAAGACCCTTTCTGCCTTGATAGCTAAGGGGGAGATTGTTAGGGCATTATTGTAGCTATCAAGACAGTATTAATATTTTGTACTGTTTTTCTTAGTAGAGGCATGGACTTGTCATGGCCCTACTATATAAAGAAGACTTGTTGACTTTATTTTTATGTTGTATTCAAGATTACTTGCTTAAATTAGAAAAGCCCAAATTGTATTTGTTTAAATTGTAAAAGCTCAAATCTTATGTGTGGGCTTTAGTGGCTAATGGGCTTAGGCCTTAAAACCTAAGTATTTAATGTGTAATTTGTTAGAGTTTTAGGTTAAGCCTCAGAAATCTCCTAGCCTCAATTTGAAAGAGTCAGACGTATAGAGAGAGAGAGAGAGAGAGCTTCAATTGTAAGAGAGAGTGTTCATCAATCCTATCTTGTAAACTCCTTTTTATCAGTCAATACAAAGATTATTGCTATTATTATTGTTACTTGTTGTATCTGGGATCCAACAATTGGTATCAGATCCAAACAGATTCGAATTTGTGCTTCAATCCATTGATTTTTATCAATATTTGAGAGATTATTATGTTTTTGTGCAAAGTTGAGAGTTCTTCATCTTTTTGGTTGGTTCTGGCCATTAGAGTTCTTCTACTGGTTTAGAATCGATCAAGGGTTGTTAGTAGATAATACCTGAGTGTTTTATTCCGCAAAATCACTAGGTTTGTAGCTCAGTTTGTGCATTTACTCAATTTTCGGAGTTTTAAACTTTTATTTTTCTGCACTCTGTTTTGCTTCGGAAAACCATTTTCTGTTGGGTTTTGGACAAAACTCGAAGAATTAAAGTTGCCCAGAATATCCTCGTGCATCTACCTATTAAATTTCAGCTCATTCCGATAAGATTTGAAAATTTGACTCAAGTGAACAAATTCTACTTCTCACGAAGTATCTGTTAACGATCCAACTTTTTTTAAATTTTCAAGTAACAATATGTCAAGACTAAGATTTAGTGCTGATGCTGATGCTCATTATTATTCTAAACTCAGTACTAATTTTCGCAAAATTATTCCTAATCTTGAGAAAGAGTTGGAGGAAAAGAACAAAAGCAGTCTGATTGATTCAGAAAAAATTGCTAAGCTTGAAGAATCAGGTAAACTCCTAAACTGTGAAAATCTTGAACTGAAAAGGAATTTATCTGAGTCTGAACAAGAGAAGAAAAGACTTGAACTTAAATGTTTAAATTTTTCTAATCTAATTTCTAATTTTGAAAAGCTTGTAATTTGTGAAAAAGAGAACTTTGAAAATGAAAGAAAATCTTTTGAAACAAAGTTTGTTAAGCTTTCTAACAAATTATCTTATTTAGAAAAGACTCTTGAAAAAGAGAGGAAAGAGTCTAATCTTGAAAGAAAAGAGTTTGAGAAGAAGAAGATTGAAGGATTTCAAACAAAATGTTTGAAAGATGATTTTGAGAGAGAAAGAAATGTTTTTAAAGCTGAAATGTCCAAATTGACAAAAAGACTATCTGATTTGTCAACAAAGATTATGTTGGAGAAGATGTATAAATCATATCTTCTAAAGAAGTTTGATTTAAATCTTAAAGAAAAAGATGTTTTAGCTAAAAGGCTTAAGGAATTTGACTCAGCAAACTCTTGTGTTGATAATACAGATAACCTTGTTTTCAAAAGAGTGAAAATGGTTTGGAAAGTCAAAAGCTCTACTCCTGTCAAAAATGCTCCAAAGCCATCTGTTTCTGTTAAACATTCATCTCTTCATTCTCATAACTGTAAATGCTTTGATCTTCTGTTTAAATTAAAGAACCATTTCTCTAGTTCTAACTGTGTTCCTAATGGGTCATTTCATAAGAAAAATTCAAAGACCCAATATAAGAAAAAGCATAGAAAAGAACCTGGCAAACCAGAGGACCTGAAGACAGTTCCAAATCCTAACAAAATAGGACCCATTTGGAAATGGGTACCAAAATGTCTTTAATCTGTTTTGCAGGTACTTGGACTCCTTAATAAATCTGTTAAGGACTCACACTTCAGTGGATAATGGAATCTTAAACACTCATTTTAAGACTCATCCGTCAAAGACAATTGATTTCGGTGCACAACATTCAAGTACAATGACAGCATGCTGGCAGATTTGCGATGCTGTAGTAAATCGTTCATATCTCACTGATAAAGACACCGATTGATGCAATTCAAAAGGCCCTGGATTCAAAACACATTGATGAACAGCTTTCGTGTTTTGAGAATTCAGAGATTCGAAATTTATAAGGGTCATATGCATCGTTGAAGTAGACAACAGTGTGCTGATGGAAAGCTGATGGACAGATCTGCGCGACTGTGGTAAATCAACCATATCTTTGTCGTACGAGCTCGAAAAGAGGTGATTCAAGATGATCTGAAAATATAACAAACCAGTTCACACTCTTTATGTTTTGAGTTTTTGCAAACTCCAGAGGTATCATGGTGTAAAGTAGTGTCGAAGTTGGTGTAAAACTGCTGGCAGAGGACTTAGAAGAAATCCGCAAGAGTTCACCAGAGCTCTGTCAGACCTCATCAGAGCTCTGTCAGAAACTTCTGTTCCACCAGAGATAACCAATAGAGCAGAGGTACAACAGAGCAGAGGTGCACCAACAGAGCAGAGGTACACCAACAGAGCAGAGGTACAACAGAGCAGAGGTACAACAGAGCAGAGAGGACTTAGAAGAAATCAGTAAGAGCTCACCAGAGCTTTGTTAGACCTCATCAGAGCTCTGTTAGACCTCATCAGAGCTCTGTCAGAAACTTCAGTTCCAACAGAGGCACTGTTCACAACAGAGGTACTGTTCACAACAGAGGCACTGTTTACAACAGAGCCACTTTTCACATCAGAGGAACTGTTCACCAGAGCAGAAGCAACAGAGCAGAGGTACTTGCTGCCAGATTTGCGCACCTGTCGTAATTTCAATAGAACTCCCTCCTCGAAGCTCCAAATTTGATGAGTCCAGATGCGTTGAATTCCTAAGACACAGATGAAACTTATTCATGTTTTGATCTTGGTCTGAATCATTGTTCTTCTTGAATTTGTGTCAAAGTCAGTAGATACTTGCTGGATCGAAAGCATCACTTCACTCTCTCCATTGCCATAATCAGATCAGATTGATGTTGCTTCTATACACATCAGTATAGAACCAGGACTTCAACTGAATGTTGTTTCTACACACATCAGTGTTGGACCAGTACCTCAACAGATCAGACTTTGACTGGTATTTCTAAATCTCTAACCCCCAGCACCATGTTTCCTTTTAATTTGAATCAACTGTTCATCTGGATATTCCTAACTAATGTGGAATCATCAAAGATGATTACCAACACCTTTTTATTTTTACAGGATATCTGATTTCAAATTGCGCTTAAATGATATTTAATGCTTAATTTGAGGGGGAGAAAGCCAGTCTGACCATGTCCATGAAAAGGTAAAATTTCTAAACCTTTAAAACTTATCATGTTTAGAGAAAGGCCATCTTTAAAATGATAAAAACTCTTTCAAATGGTCAAACCACTTCTAGATGCCAAAATGCTTTTTCAAATATAGAAGTTGGATTTTAAATGGTTTTCTGAGACATCAAATGGTCAAGTGTGTGGAACAATACAATCTTTAGGACAACAATTTCTTGGGATCAATGTGTGAGCTTTATAGAACTTCTATGGATCACTTAAACCTGTGTTTCCTACCAAAGAAGTAACCTTGAGTGTTTGAGAGGTGAAGGGTCTACATCAAAGAGTGGGGGAGATAACTATATGAGTTTTTCTCATTGTGCTTAAGAGGTAAAATTTAAAAAGAGAGTTTGGTAAGATGTGAGCTACATGATAAAAAGAAAGAGGGTGTGAGAACAGAGTCAAAAGAATTATATAACTCTGCACCATCTCTTTTCTGAGCCGGGCAAACCACATTTCTGATTTATCACAAATTTTTGGTGATTGTCATTGAAACAGGCAACTAGCCCATGCCAACTCTTGAATTAACCCCACCAGCCACTCACTTCCTTCTCCACAAGGAACTGTTTCACTTTTCCACGGGGAAGCAACAGATATGCTATCTGATCTTTCTTTGGAAGGTTGGATATTGAAAAGAAGGAAAGTTGCCCCACCTTCACACTTTACTCATGCACATTGAGTCTGTGGAAACCTGTTATGTCCAAACAGTTTACACACTTTTGAGCTTAATAGATAATATTCTATTTTCTTCCACACAATATCACGAATCGTTGTGATTCCACATGCTTATCTATGTGATATTGCCAAGAACAGTTTGAGAAGTTTATTTTTTAATTTACTTCAATGATAACTGGAAGTCCTGTCAGAGCTTCATCATTGCCAACTCTGAGCATAGGCCACACAATTTTTTATAAATTGTTGTGATAATAGTTGCTATTGTGCTTCTATGTTAGATGATTACCCCTGGTTACTTATTCTTTAATGCAGATTCTCATGAGCAGAATGTATTTGCTACTCTTCATCTCTTAGCTGTTTATCTACTATCGGTTACTACTCAAACTGGTTATACAAGCTTCCGCACATCAAATCGGTCTCTGATCGTTTGAAAGATAGATGAGACAAGAAAAGTAATGCAACAGTCAGGGGGAGTACACAAAGATCAAGGAGGAGTATGCAACGATCAAGGGGGAGTCAAAGAAGGAATTGAAGCAACTGACCTTGTGGAAGATCGGGCTATTTTTAATATTGGATACAAAGGGGGAGATTGTTGACTTTATTTTTATTTTGTATTCAAGATTACTTGCTTAAATTATAAAATCCCAAATTGTATTTGCTTAAATTGTAAAAGCCCAAATCTTATTTGTGGGCTTTAGTGGCTAATGGGCTTAGGCCTTAAAACCTAAGTATTTAATGTGTAATTTTTTAGAGTTTTAGGTTAAGCCACAAAAATCTCCTAGCCTCAATTTGAAAGAGTCAGACGTATAGAGAGAGAGAGCTTCAATTGTAAGAGAGAGTGTTCATCAATCCTATCTTGTAAACTCCTCTTTATCAGTCAATATAAAGATTATTGCTATTATTATTGTTACTTGTTGTATCTGGGATCCAACAAGACTCCTTTGTTAATCTTGTAACACTTGTAGCATTTGTCATTTACTCTCTAAAGATCATTAGATGGATGACTTGTGCACTCTAGATTTTCTCTCTACACATCATTGCTAGATTCTGGGTTTTACAAGTTCTGAGTGTTTAACTTTTCTTCGTTAAGAAAAGCTCTTAGGGGTGAATCAATTGTAGTGTTTGCATTTTGGGCCATCTACAAAACTTAACAAAGTTAATATAGTATTTTCAATATTAATTATTAAGCAAATTAATTACCCTTTCGTTTTCTAAAAACATTAATTTGCATAAAATCTAGGATCCAACATTGCAAAACAAATGAAACGGTCAGGTGACCTTTATCCCGTCCATTTAATCCAACAAGGTAGATAACGTTTATCGATTACATCGAATGTAATTCCTAGCATTATGGGATCCTTAACAACTTGTTTGTTAATTGGCATGTTTGATCCCATCTATGCCTTGGGTTTCTAATGCTTAGGTGACCTTTATCACAAAAGATTCCCAATCAAGTCATCCTACTTGAAACAACGTGTGAAACTTACATCCATGCGGCTAGGTGACCTTTATCCCACATAGACATAAGAATCACCTCATCCATCACAAGACAATCCATGTGGTTAGGTGACCTTTATCCCACAAGGGTGTCATAGTGACGTATTGAGTGTTTCTCAAAAGGACGGCATATGACTTGCGTTTATAAAAAAGGATTTTAGATGTATTACAATTCTAGTTTTGTAAACATTTTAGTATCATGTGATTTTGCATGCATTCAATAATACATGGTATTTAAAAAAATCTTACTACTCATCAAATGGTTCCTATTTAATAAAATCTCTATTTTACCAACTAATGATCATAATAAGAACCATTTATAGTCTTTTAATAAAACACTTTTATTATTAGATTATGAATTTGTATGAGTTTTAAAAACTCAAATGATTGGAAATTTTTTCTTTTAATGGCTTTATTATAATTTCTTTGAAAAATTATAATTTCTTTGAAAAATTATGATTCAATATAGGTTTTACACCAAGAACACACAGTGGTATGTGTTTTTCTATCTAGAATGCTCTCTCTCTCTCTCTCTCTCTAAACTCAGCATGTGTGAATTATGTGATGCGTGCCTAAAATGGCAGATTGTGCTCTCTACATATAGGAGTAGTGGTACGATGAAATAGAACATACAAAAGTTTGTTACCTCTAAAAGGACGACACCTGGAAAGTTAAACAATGTGGTTGTACTATTTGATCTTCAGGATCTTCGTACATGTAAAGGCATGTGAGAGACACATGATCATTTATCTTCAAATATGCACAAGTCTTTGTCTTTAAAAGTTTGGCCATACAGAGGCTCTGGGGTCCGAGGTTGATCTTCAGGTTCGGCTTGACGTCTCGATGAAAGACAGACAGAGGCTTCTAATCTACGCGGAGAGTCTTGTTGTATTCGGCAGAGGTCTTCTGCGATTCTTGAACTTAGCCTATTTTTCAATACTTCTTAGAAAGAATTGTATTTTATATAATAAGAATATCAAGAACACCGAAAGGTTTGATAAGAATCTGCTCTAAAGGTGTGTGTGTCGTGCAAAGCTCAATAGAAGAACTCAACATGAGTCTTCTATTTATACTACTTCTAAAGGGGACAAGATCTTAGATAATAAGGACCGAAGGTACTAGGATACAGTTGATGAACAGTTGTTGGAATGCACTAATACACTATTCTGTTACTGTTGATACAACGTGCATTAAATGTTCCGTATTCTGCTTTAGGCTGAAACCTATCAGAGTTTGACACGTGGAGTTGTCAGGTCATGCCCTGTCAGAATGATATTCAGAACCTTCGAATGGCATATATTGTAAGAAGCACGTTTGTCCTTGTTTAGATCTTTTGCGTAGATCTTCTTTTTACCACAGAGGCTCTGTCAAGTATGACAGAAGCTCTGTGGCCTTGTCCGTTTAGAAGAGTCTTCTGTTGCTTCTTTACTTCGGTCTTCTTGGCTAACCCGACAGAGCCTCTGTCGAAGACTTCTATCTTTTCGGTTACTCGGCTACTCGGCAGAGCCTCTGTCGACGACTTCTATACTTAGCCTATTTTTCAATACTTCTACTAACAGAAAGATTGGAGTTAACAATCTCCCCATAAGTATTGAAAAATAAAAAAATTAAAAGTGCAAGGATTTTATAGACTAAGTACTAAAATATTTTCTTTTCACCTAAGATTATGCCAGAGGCATTTACATTTCATTGTTCTGAAAAGAAAAATTACAGAGATTTGTAGACTGACTCAGACCTTGGCATCTTTGAAGTCGTTAAAACTTCTGTTGTCGAATCCTAATTCTCTGAGCTCGTTATAGAAACTGATGCAGAGGTTTCTGAAGTTGATTACTTGGTCGATGACCTCTATCAGTCTATCGGCGAGAGCTTGATTCAAGAGCTCTATTCCTTTATGCTCCACAAGTCTTGCTCTAAACTCTGTCAAAGTAGTTGTTGCATACTTCTGAAAGTCCATTTCTACGAACAATCTTGACTTCCCAGCAGGATCTTGATAAACTAGCCCAACTCGTAGAGATGTAATAATCGAGTTTGGTATGGCAGAGGATGGGCAGTCGTCTTCTGGTGGTCGAAGATTCAAGTTTCTCACTCTGAGATCTCGTCCTAATTGAAAGTCGACTAGGCTGTATAGCAGAAGTTTCTCTCTCATGGCTTTCCTTAGCACCCTGTATGCCCTTCGATTTGCATCTGTTGTGTAGTTTTCTTTGGTACAGTGCAGAAGGTCGGGTAGGGCGTAGTGACTTAGATTTCTCAGATCAGCATCTGAGAATTGGGTAACGCTTATGTCCTCCCTTTTGACCTTATAGATGTTATAGGAAACCTTAGGTGTGGTTCTGATTTGAGAAAACTTACAGTATATGACTTTGTCGATTTTGGACTCTGAGAAGACTTGATGTTTTGGCTTGGGTGTTGTTCTTGTGAAGGTGTTCTCGAGGTCAACATGGAAGTGGTGATCTTGAATGGTTGTGGGCAGAATATCTCTGGCACTTCTGTTGTACAGATATCTGTATACCACTTCTTCCATTTGTTGTGGAGGTGCATCGGGTGGAGGCATGGGTCTGCGCATATCATCCATTCGCTTCTTGATTTGGGCCACTCGATCCTCTGTGACTTTTGCCTTCGGATCTAGAACAGATATAATTGACAGAGGGGTAACACTGATAGCCCAGTCTTCTTGTTCTGGCTTTGGTGTCACATATGCATCGAAAGAGCTCTTCATCAATTTTTATGCTGGTTGATGCTTGGGCTTCTTCTTTTTGGGTTCTTCTGTCATTATCCCCTTGCCTTTGTCTTTTGCCTTCGGCTGAAGATCTTCTTGTAGAGATGGGGTTGCCTCTGTGGGATTTGTCTTTTGGATTTATGAGGGTGCCTCTGTAGTTTTGGGGGTTGCCTCTGTAGGTTTTGGCACTTTTGTTTCTAAGGACTTGGTTGGTAATGTGGGTTTTGTTGGTGAGGCTTCTGTGGTTTTGCTCAGATGTTTTCTTTTATGAGCAATGGTTTTGGTTCTGGTTTTGGGTGTGGGAGATGGGGGTTTTGTTGTTGCAGCTTCTGGTGTTTTTGGTGTTGGAGAGGGGAGTTCTTCTGGTGAGTTTGGTTTTGGTGATTGGGATAGTTGATCTTCTTCGGAGGATGTTAGGATTTGGAATTCTTCACGGGTTGGGACATCTGCTCCGAATACAGAGGTTGTTTCCACATAGGTGGGTGTTGCCTTTGTGGTCTTCTGTTGTTGATCTTGGTTGGTTTTAGGTACTTGGGTTGCGATTGAGGTTTCTTCAGAGAGTATTTCCACAGAGGTGGTTGTTGCCTCTGTGGTCTGTTGTTGGTTTCCTCCTTGGGTTTGAGTTTGGGGAACTTGGTTTAGGGGTTCTTCTGATAATGGTGGTTCTGGTAGACCTCTGTTTGCAGCTTCTTACCTCTGTTTCTCCCACTCAGGATGATCTGATGAATCGTCAGAGTCATCATCCGAGCCATCCTGACCCTTGTCTTTGGTACCCTCTGCTCTGCATGATGTTTTAGGCTTTTCGGTGGAGTTGCACCTGCGGCTATGAGTTTTGCGCATACGTCATCACAGAGACCAAGAAGAGTGTGGAACTCTACTTCTGTGTTATAGCGCATTCTGCTGACGCTTTCCCTGAAGTCTTTGACATAATTTGCATTGGCAGCTGTGAAAGCTTTGATTAGCTCTGTGACTTGGTCGATTACCCCTTGTCCAAGTTCTGTGAGCTGAGCTCTGGTCATGTAGTCGGAAGGTTTCATAGCCAGAGTTGCATTTGTGGTTTGTTCTTGGACATGCTCAATGGCTTTCTTCAGATCTTCTGGGGTGATGCCCGTAGAGGTTGGGGTAGATGCTATCTTCAGCGTATCTAGCAGGTCTTTCACAGAGCTTTGAAAGGCCGAGGTTGTGGGCTTCTCGAACTCTGCAGCAGCAGCGGTGGCAGAGGTTGTAGTAGTTGCCTGCATCTGGGCTAAGGCATTTTCACCTCTGTGGACAGGTTGTCTATTTTGGTGTTCAAGTTTGTGATTTCCCTGGATGTAGTATCTGCAAAAGAATTAAAAGAGCTTTTCAACTCTTTCAATGTATTGTCCACAGAGGTGACAAGGGTTTGGAACTCATCCCTTGATCCATGTGGACTTGGTGTAACCTCTAGGGGAACACATTCGTCCCCAGAGTGAGTCCCTGTTTCTTGGACACCTTCTTTCGCCCTTGTTTGTACGTTGCGGGCGGAAGGATTTCCCTCTGATCCTCGAGCAGAGGCATCTTGTGCCTCAGACTCTACAGAAGTTCTGGTAAAGACATTGTCTTGATCCACTCCACAGGTTGGTATAAGATTATCCTTAGGTTGACTCGGAGACTTTTCTAGAGTCTCTCCGTGTTTGTGCACTCTAAGCTCCTCTGAAGAGCGGTTTGGACCTATAGTAGTGTGCGTGGCAGAGGAAACAAATTCCTCTGTAAGGTAGCGTTTATGGTCTGGGGCGATGGACCACGAACTAAGGGTAAGTCCTTTTGAGAGGACTCCCCTGGAATGGGTTCCATGGATATAAGTGGCACAGAGGTGGAAGGAATTTCCTCTGCCCGGTCGGTTTGGGGTGGGGTCGAGTCGTGTTGCTCTTGTTCAATATTACCTTCTGCCACTAGACTGGCGGTAATAGACATGTGGGATGCACTGGGAGTTGGTTGTGGGAGTGTGCCTCTTCTATTCTAGGCATCAGTTCTAGATTCGGCTTCTGTGGAGCATCCAACCACTTCTTCTACATCTATGGTCTCAACCTCTGTTGCTACCCTATGGCTCGGTGCTTCTACCCTAACTTCTGTAGTGGCTTCTGCATCAGTGCGTAAAGAGTCATACATTGGATGTGAGCCAATTAATTGTTGTACGTGGAGATGCAGAGGTCCTTCTTCTGCCTGATCATCTTCTTCGTCAAAGTCCACCTCTGAGACTATGACTGCTGGGGTTTTGGTGGTGGTTTTAGCCAAATTCTCTGGAGTTGCTCGAAGAACATCAAAACCAGGTTGGGCGAAGGGGTTCTATAGAACTTTCGGAGTCTTAGACTGGTTTTTCTGTGGGGTTTGGTCATCATCATCCAAGTCAGAAGAGATTCTGAAGTTTGGAGCTTCTATTGAATGATGAGATAGAGCTTCTGCAGTCCATCCAGAAGGGTCTAAAGAGTGTGTGATCCCATGTTGTTGTAGGAAGATTGAAAAATCACCCTGATCTTCTGCATAATTGATGGGTGAGGGTGATTGCAGAGGTTGGTCTTGGGTTTATTCGACCATATCTGCTTCCTCTGCGATGGATTGCAGAGGAGTGTGGGGTTTCTTGGATTTCTTCTTGCTCCTCCTTTTCTTTGGTTTGGGGGCACCCTCCTCAGAAGACTTATGTTTTCTTTTCTTTTTGTATTTTGGAGGAGAGGGAGGTGCAGAGGATGCTGCTTCTATTGCATGAGGAGGGGATGGTTGAGCAGCAGAGGTAGAAGTGCCCTCTGTAGTTTTCTTGTGGGTTTTCTTCTTCTTCTTGGCAGAGGGTTTTTTCTTTGTTGCAGGGGAGAGAATCGCTTCCCTCTGAGCCTGAAATTTGGCCTGTACAAGCTAATGTTTGGCCAAAGCTGCAGCCCATTGCTCATCTGACATCCTATCTACAACCCTAGTTCCTAATGGGGCACCTAGACGCGGGGGTGTCACAGGACTCGGTTCTGGAGTCCTATGATCGCGTACGTAATCTAACTTAAAGGACTTGTTTGTAGCGTATCCCAGAAGTTTCTTTGGCGAGGTCTGCAGAAAGGGTATTCATCTTCGTGCTCTGTTGGGGTGTTTTTGTTCAGGGGGTACATTCTGGTCGTTGGTCCCTCCATTGGCCATTTTTGTAGACGTAGCAGAGGCTCTAGCAGGACACCCAGAATTCTTTGATATTGCAGAGGAGGTAGAGTTTTGGGCTTTTGTCCTTTCGCCTTCATGGAGGAGATTTTGCGGTCAATGGTGTTGACAATTTCCTGCATCATGAGGGTGCCATAGTCCAGAGGTAGGTCGTAGTATACCCCATACATGATAGGCAAAATTTGGTGAGAGGTCTGATCTGGACTACCCACTTTCCCTGTTAGGCACCTGTTAAGAATAGAGAAGAGAGTATTCCACAGAGGGGGTAATCGATTTCTTCTAAAATCATTTCTTTTTCTTAGGGTTGTGTTATACCCCAACATTTCAACAAACCGGCAGAGCTCTTCGTCTGTGGGTTCCTCTGCGTACTTCTTTATGCCAAAAAGACCTCTGGTAGGTAGACTGAACTCAAGTGAGAACATGGTTCTGTTGAACTTGAGTTCAAGGTGCTCGGATTTGTCTGGTTTCGAAATGTAGCCCTTGATTTGTCTATCTGCGGGGTCAAATCTGCTGCTCATCCATAATTGATTCAGGTATCTGGCGGGGATTTTGTTGTTAGTTTTGGATAACAGGGGGTAAAGATAGTGGTTTTCCAGAATGTGAAGAAGGATGGCGTGTGCTTCCCCAAAAGTGGTTTTTGAGGGAACCAGGTAGTAGTTGTTTGGTTTCAAAGGAAGAACACGTTCAAAGTGTTCAGGGGCAATGAAGTTTAGAAGATGGGTAGTCGGAGCAAAATCAGCTTCTTCGCCGGTGTGGTCTTGTTCTAGGTTTCTGGCGATTTCTTGGTTTTGGGAGTTCTTAGAATGAGATGGAGAGTTCACTGGAGCGTTGGAGGTGGAAGCTATAGAAACCAGGATTCAATCTTACAATCAATATGAACAATCAAATAGTAAAATGATAGAGATTTGGATCAATGCACTTGTATTCAATTAAGAACAGATTACATATCTAGAGAGAGAATCTCTAAAAGATTACAAAAGCTGAATACAAAGATATGCAGGAAAGTTATGCGAAAGATTAGTTAGCATACAGTTGCTAACAACTGTATATACTGTAAGGAAAAGCTAAAGCTACAGTACATATACATCAAAGACTAATAGAACAATTACACGTGTCCTAATTAGTAATATTATATAACTGAAAGTATTGAAGACATAAGTTCTGAATAACATATTCAGAACTTCTGAACATTCTTCTGATTAAGCACTTCAGAACTTCCTTCAAGCACTTATGATATTTTCTTCATCATTCTCAGAAGTTCTGAGTCTCCTACTCAAAACTCTGACCCTTCAGTTCAGACTTTCATACTTGTAATCTTTTCGAGACTTCTCAGATCAGAACTTCTGAGTCTTCTAACTCAGAACTCTGAGTCTTCTATCCAGAACCAACACTTGTAACTTTTGACAAAACTTCAGATTTAACAATCTCCCCCTTTTTGTCAAATAGTCCTGTACTTTTCAGCATCATATCCTTTTTGTGTTGGAACAATCTTCAAAACCAGTACATTTCTCAGAGTAAGCCTTCTGTTAATCTTTTCTATGATCTCTTGAATCTCTTCAACTTGTTTTCCCTTTTGTAACTTTTTCTCCAGACTGTGTTTGATGAACCTTAAAGTTCCTGAACAATATTTTGCCACTTCTTCTGATCTGAAGAAAATCTTTTCATTTCTGTCATTTCTTAAGAAGACTCCCAACTCTGGATATCTTGTAACATTTCCACATTTCAGAAGATTCATATTTTCATGCTCATTATTTGGCTTTGAGAGATATACACATGGCCTTTGTAAATATAGTGCAATTTGAAAATCTGTATATGCATGCCATCTAAGACTATAAAACATAGCCTCTCTCACTGCGGCCAATGTTCCTCTCTCCTTTTTCAGTTTACTGCAGTCTTTATTTGACAAAAGACTATACAATCTGTACAAATCTGTTACTGAGATTTTGTCAAAATCTGCTTCAGTAAAGTAGTAGACTTTTCCATCTTCTCTTAAGACTTCAAATGAGTAATATTCATGTTTCATGAACTTCTTCTCTTTCAATTCTCTAATCCCTGTGATTAAGAAATCTGAATATACTGATTCTTTTGGTTTTCCTAAGCGCTTTGACATTTCACCACGAAGACATTGATGTATCTTTGTTCTGTCATGACAAACACTTAGAAAGTTTACTTCTCTTGGTTGAAAGAAATAAGGAAGGGCATACTCCAGAAAGTAACCATTAACATCAACAGGTATTTCTTCTTCATTAGCCTCAGACTTTTCTGGTTGATCAGCATCTTTCATTTGAACATCTTGTGAAGTCACATCTTGAATATCTTCTTCCATTTCTTCTGAGTAACCTCCATTTACCTCATACTCAGCAGGAAAAAAAAATCTCTGTGTAACAACTTCTGAAAGTAACCATTCATTGCAATTTCTGATTTTGTTTCTGAGTTCAAGTCTTTTAGTGACACATCTGATATATTTTTCTTTCATAGACACTCTGACATTCTCAACATAAGCTTGCATCTTCATTACCGTCTTCTTCAGAGTAACATCCCTATACTTTACTAGATCATTCAATCTGAATAGAGTGACTTGGTTGAATTCTGAATAAATGAATCTTTCATTTCCAACTTCTTCACTCACAAATCCATCAAAGTTGCTTATTACTTCAAGAGTTTTGATTGGACTTGTCAAGTTACATTTCTCTTTCCTTGACTCAATTGCCAACTGAAAATCAAAAAAATACAGATTTCTGACATATATTCCCAGAACTATACTGCATTCAAGTTCTATCCAAGCATCTTCAGTACCAGCAAAGAATTTCACCAAGAAAATTTGATCTTCCAAGAACAATCTGTGAAAATCAAAACTCGTCATGTTCACCTTTAAGTTTCCTTCTTTCAATACATTCAGATTAACATATCTCAGACCATCAAATTATTCACTTAGAAAGTCTAAGACCTTCACAATTCTTTTCTGAACATGTACCTTTTCATCAGTCTTTCTTAACCTGTTTGAAGCTTCCACATATGTCATCTGAATCCTCTCATCCAAGAATCCATCAATAAAATTTTCAATGACAACAAACTCATCATCTTTGCAGTAGACAGATTCATAATTGTCTTCAGGGAAAATACTAACATACAAGTTTCTTGCAAATGGTGTATCTTCTCTTTCAACAATAAAGTCACATAAAGGTTCTTCAAGAATGGGTAAATCAATTCTAGGAATCACAATTGGCCTTCTGTAAGTGTAGAAAGGCATAAAGAAGTCTTCAACTTTCACAAGATCTTCTTCTGATACATCTTCAAAGAAATATTCTCCAATGTCTTTTACAAACTGCTTTGTGTATCTTACAGAGTGATCTTCTTCTCCCAACAAGTCAATTGGCCTCACCAATCTGATAACTCTTTGAACATTCTGAATGTTAAGAGCTCTGACCAACTCACTATGCATTCTCCTTATCAAAATATCATTCAGTCTTCTCTCTTCAAGTTCAGAATTAAGAAGTTCCCTTCTGGTATAAGGAACTATCTCTAAACAAGTGTTAATCTCAGAAATTTCAATCAATCTTTCTTCAGAGATATCTGCCATAGTTATTTCACACCATTCTTCAGAAGAATCTGTCATTTCTTCTATAACAGTATTTTGATCTGATATAACCTTATCTGATCCAAAAATATCCATCTTTTCAGTCTCATCATTCTGATCAGTATCTGCCATAAGAATTTCAGTTTCATCAGAATTAATCTCCATCTCTGTATTCAACACCAATTCCTATGTTTTACTTGAGTTTTCACTTCCCATCTTTTCCATTTCCATCTCTTCCTCGGTATCTGAACTAATAGTCTGAACCTCAACCAACTTCTCAGCTTCTGTTTATTTTTCCACTTCTGCTGATTCATCAACTAGTTGAATATTTTCTGAATTTTGAACCTCTGCAACTGCTAATTGCATATCAGAAATCTCAAAATCTGCTAAGTCAATATCAGCTGACTTTTCAACATTTTCTAACTCATCAGTGCTTTGTTCATCAACATCAGAATTATACTTTTGCCTTTTCTCCCCCCCTTTTGATGATCATGAGGATCATTATCATCAAACTTCCTTTTTAAATTCTGAGTTGATTCTTCTTCAGGTTCAGCTACAGACATAGGCATGATGGCTAATGGCTTTGAAACACTAGCCAATGTTGAACTGAAAGCTTGTAACAATGAAGATTTCATATCATTCATATTCCTTACTAACTCCTTTTGAAATTCTGACATACTATCTGTAACACCCCGTTTCCCAATTTACGTGATTTAACTGTCTCTTTTGGGGTTGAGTTAATTTTTGGGTCGTTATGTACGTGTTCAGGAATCTAGGGGCCAGTTTATCAATTTTATAAGATGAGGGTGTGTTTTGGCATGTATGTAAAGGGGATGGAAACCCTAAACACCCTCATTTGCAGCCATTTGTTTCTTTAGCAAAGAAGAGAGAAAAGAGAAAGGGATTTTCGGAGTTCTTGTGAGCTGCTGTGAAAGATCGACCGATTCTCCTTCGTTAACCGTTGGATCGTCGTGAAATTTGGACAGCGACTTCATGACCCTCTAATCTACATTCTGACCGGAGGGATTTGGCATCGGAGTTCCCAGTAGAGAGAACCAAGTGTCCGAAGTTGCTGTGAAATGGATTTTCGGAGTTCTTGTGAGCTGCTGTGAAAGATCGACTGATTCTCCTTCGTTAACCGTTGGATCGTCGTGAAATTTGGACAGCGACTTCACGACCCTCTAATTTACATTCTGACCGGAGGGATTTGGCATCGGAGTTCCCAGTAGAGAGAACCAAGTGTCCGAAGTTGCTGTATTTTCCAGGCGAAAGATTTGGTGATTTTGGAAGATTCAAGTTGTGAAAGGTTCTAGGAGGATTGTTGTTCGCGGTCTAGAATTGCAAGGTATGTGTATTATGTTTAGAAATCAATAGAAATGGGGTGTATGAAATGGGATGTTTGGCAAAGTTTTATGCTATTTGGACTATCCTAGCTATGTCATTTCGGGATGAGAGTTGGGATAGAATTAGAGTTCCATTTTTGGGCTTGTTATGATATGTGTATGTATGAATGTTATAGGTGGTACGAGGTGATTATTATACACTGTGAAGTACTTGGTAATTGACATCTTGACAGGTGAGTACTCAACCTATATTATGTAAGTTATGTGTATGTAGTTGGATTGCATGTGTGATTATGTGTATGTTGGCTTTGCCAAAGGAAAGAGTACCTATGGTGGTAGTAATACCCCTAGGGAATATGTTATGTATGAAGAGGCCTGGTACCAGTGTCTAGTTATGACCTTCCTTATTGGCCTTGTGCCTTAAGGAATGGAAGGATGTTACATGTATGTGATTGCTATGTTTATGCGAGTATGTATGCATGATGATATGTGGTATAGGTGCGTGCTCACTAAGCGAAAGCTTACCCCGTTGTTATTCATCTTTTAGTGGCAGGTACATCTTCGAAGAATAAAGGAAAGGCTCCAGCTTGAAGCTTTTGGATTTGCGGCAGCTCAGCAGCTTATATTTTCTTTTGATGAATGATAGTTTTGGATTCTCTAAGCTTTTCAGTTGAATATTGTTTGTCTCAAACTTATTGGTTTTAAGTTGCAAACTTGTACTCTTTTCTATAAGATTATGGGATTTTATCTAAATGTTTTAATTACAAATCTTCCGCTGTATTTTAAGGTTACTTTCCTTTAAATGAGTGTTTTAAAGATAAGGGATGTTACAGTTGGTATCAGAGCCTTGGTTTAAGGGATTCGGGCATTCACAAGTGGTGAGTGTTTGAACTTAAACCCAAGTGCTCAAGTTTTCAAATAAGTAACCTTTAAAAAAAAGTTGTTTCGTGTAAGAAAATGGTTTATAAGGAAAGGGTGTTTTAAAAGAAAAAGTTTTCACGGCTGAGTTGCGGTCCAGAGCATCAAGACGGGGGTGAGCACACTATTCCATATTAGGATTTATGATAAAGCATGTTCAGTTTTGTGAAAGACCAGTTTTATAACTGTATTGGATGAGTAATTATGTTTATGTATGCTAGATATGGTCAATGTGACAAGGTTATGATTTCAAGTATGTTTTGTTGATGCATAATGTGAATTAGAATATGATTATAATGTTTATATGATAAGTGGTAGATATGGAAAATGTTGTGATATATATGTTAAAGGTACCAACTAAGCTGGGAATTGGAACCTTAGTGACGGTGTTGAGTCTAAACATGGAGGGTGTAATTATAATGGTATAAGGGCCCATACCATTGCAATTACATTGTACATGCGGGGACTTGATATAGTTGCAAAAGAATTCTATGAACCAGACAAGGTTGAGGGTTGGGTAGTAACATGCTAGAAAGGGATTTTGTTAAGAGAGTATAAGCAGAAGGTTTCTAAGGAGCATGTTAGAAAGAAAGACAACTAAGCTAGGACCTCTGGACTATGCTAGGAGTTTGCTCAGGGGGGGGAAGTAGATGAATTATTCTAAAGTATCATGTTTATGTATCAGAATGGTGAACACTAGAAGGCAAGGCAAGAGACCGATTATTGAAGAGGATCAGGAAATTCCTGATCTGAGAGGTGTGATCGCTGCTGAGGTCGGGGAGGTTCTTCACGAGTTACTCCCAAGTCTCTTTGAGCAGGTAAAGCAGGAACTGGCTAATGAAATTCGTAGTCAGGTAGAGGCAGCTGTGGCCAGCAGGGCCAGTGGATCGGGGGGCTTGTCAGGCGTACAACCACGGGGGACAAGCTACAGAGATTTCTCGGCATGTCAGCCGCCACAGTTTGAGGGGCAGAAGGACCCCGTAACCAGCACTCGTTGGATAGCTGAGGTGGAGGGTGCTTTTCGCACCAGTTTTTGTACCGAGGAAGTCAAGGTTCGCTACGCATCGAACCTTCTGAGGAAGGCAGCGAAAGACTGGTGGAACCTTATTGTTCGTGCTCGGACGCCAGAACAAGTGGATAGCATGACTTGGGAACAGTTCAAGGAACTGTTCATGGAACAGTATGTGCCCCAAATTGAGGTAGAGAGACTCACAAATGAGTTTCTGTCTATGGAGCAAACTACGGAGTCGGTGAACGAGATCACTGACAAGTTTTTGGAGCGGTCCCTTTTCTGTCCTGAGTATGTCAGGAATGAAAAGGCCAAAATGTACAGATATGGGAGAGTTTTGAAACAGGAGATTAGAGAATTTGTTGTTATGGCAAGGTGCACTGATTTTCAGCAGATGCACGAGGCGGCTCGGGCTAGAGAGCTCGAATTAGAGAGCCAAAGAAAGACAAGAAGGGCAGAAACGGTTCAGACTCAACCTTAGCAGACTAAGAGGTTCAAAACTGGGAGTCATAAACCGGAGGTAAAGAAAGAGTTCAAGAGAGAGCATCCCCGCTGTGGGAAGTGTGGACGACAGCATCCGGAAGAATGCCGTATGGGCTCCGGAACCTGTTACAAATGCGGGCAACCGGGTCATATCAGTCGAGACTGCAAGGCGACCGCAAAGATATGTTTTAAGTGCTACAAGCCGGGCCATTTTGCTGACGAGTGCCCAATGAATACCGGGTCGGTCCAGAACTCGGGAACCGCACCGGTGAAGATGCTAGAGGGTGGATTGGGAATGAAGAACGACGCACCCAGGACTCGGGGGCGAGTGTTCCAGATGACCGTAGATGAAGCAAAGGAGGAGCCAGATGTCGTGACAGGTATTTTTCCTGTTAATGCATCACCTGCCCTTGTCTTATTTGACTCGGGAGCTACTAAATCTTTTGTTTCTTTATCGTTTTGTAAAGACTTTGCTATTGTAAAGGACAAGTTAGAGAGTCCGCTAGAAGTAGAAATAGCGGACGAGGAGTTTCGTTTTGTGAGTGATGTGTATAAAGGTAATGTAATAGAGATAGCCGGAGTGAAGTTTAGTATAGATCTTATTCCTATTGCGATGAGGGAAATAAATGTAGTAGTTGGGATAGATTGGCTTAGTCGGAATGGAGCGCGCATTGATTGTGAAAAACAGCAGGTAGTGATTCGAACCCCAAGTGGGGGAGAATTAACTATCTCGAGTGAAGGAAGAAAAGGGGTACCAAAGGTGTGCACTTTGGCCAAAGCTAGAAGATATGTGCACCATGGTGGTAGCAGTTACTTGGCGTATATTGTTGATGAACGGGAGGAGAAAAAGAAGAGAACAGTGGCAGATGTACCAGTGGTCAGCGAGTTTCCGGATGTTTTCCCGGATGACTTGCCTGGCATTCCTCCAGGGAGGCAAGTGGAGTTCCGAATAGACTTGATTCCGGGGGCGGCACCGGTAGCAAAGGCTCCTTACCGTTTGGCACCTCCGGAGATGCATGAACTGTCTAAGCAGCTGGAGGAACTGTTGGATAAGGGTTTCATCCGCCCCAGTAGTTCACCTTGGGGAGCCCCTATCCTTTTCGTGAAAAAGAAGGACGGGTCGATGCGGATGTGCATCGACTATAGAGAGCTTAACAAGCTTACGGTGAAGAACAGATACCCGTTGCCGAGGATCGACGATCTCTTCGATCAACTTCAGGGAGCCGTTTGGTTCTCTAAGATAGATCTTCGCTCAGGGTACCACCAGTTGAAGGTCAGGGAAGAGGATGTTCACAAGACAGCGTTCAGAACCAGGTACGGGCATTTCGAGTTCATCGTGATGCTATTTGGACTGACGAACGCACCGGCGGCATTCATGGATCTTATGAATAGAGTTTGCAGACCGATGTTGGATAGGTCAGTCATCGTGTTTATAGACGATATACTGATCTACTCCAAGTCGAAGGAGGATCATACGGAGAATCTACGAGATGTTTTGGAGATTTTGCGTAAGGAGCAGTTATATGCAAAGTTCTCCAAGTGTGATTTCTGGTTACAAGAGGTTCAAATTCTTGGACATCTTGTGAACCGAGAGGGTATCAAGGTAGACCCAGCGAAGGTGGAGGCAGTGATGAAGTGGGAAACCCCGAAGACTCCCACTGAGATTAGGAGTTTCCTTGGATTAGCCGGGTACTACCGCCGGTTCATCCAGGATTTCTCCAAGATAGCAGTTCCGTTGACGAAGCTGACGAGGAAGAACGAACGTTTCGTTTGGGGAGAGGAACACAAAACAGCGTTCGAAACCTTAAGGAGAAAGTTATGCGAGGCTCCGGTGTTGACACTACCGGAGGGAGTTGAAGACATGACAGTCTACTGTGATGCGTCTTATCACGGGCTAGGCTGCGTTCTTATGCAGAGGGGAAGGGTGATTGCCTATGCGTCTCGTCAACTGAAGACGCATGAGGTGAATTACCCGACTCACGATTTGGAGCTTGCGACAGTGGTGTTCGCTCTCAAGTTATGGCGGCACTACCTGTATGGGGTGAAGTGTACTATCTATACGGACCACAAGAGTCTTTGTTATTTCATGGATCAACAGAATTTGAACATGAGACAGCGGAGGTGGTTGGATGTGGTGAAGGATTATGATTGCGAGATTCTTTATCACCCGGGGAAGGCAAATGTCGTAGCGGATGCCTTGAGTAGAAGAGCGAGTAGTGTTCTACTTCGGGTACCGTTGATGAGACTAACAGTATCAACGTCGCTTCACGACTTGGTAAGAAGGTCTCAAGAGGAAGCGATCAAGGGTGAGAACCAGAAGAAGGAACGGATAAAGGGACAGGTGGATCAGTTAGTGCCCGACAGTCGAGGTCTATTGACTCAGTACGGTCGGGTATGGGTTCCAGTATCGTGTGAGGCAAGGCAGACACTTCTGGACGAGGCGCATAAGTCAAGGTTCTCTATCCATCCCGGTGCTACTAAGATGTATAGAGATCTGAAGACTGACTACTGGTGGCCGGGGATGAAGAGGGACGTGGCTAAGTACGTGGAGAAATGTTTGACTTGTTTAAGGGTCAAAGCAGAGCATCAGAGACCGCACGGGAAGTTACAGCCATTAGAGATACCAGAGTGGAAGTGGGAGCATATAACAATGGATCTGATTACCAAGTTGCCTCGAACACCTAGGAATCATGATGCCATTTGGGTGGTTGTAGATAGGCTGACAAAGAGTGCCCATTTTATCGCGATCCGTGAAAGTTCATCTGCAGAAAAGTTAGCTGACATCTATGTCAGTGAAATTGTAGCAAGGCATGGGGTACCGGTAACAGTGATATCAGACAGGGATGTTCGGTTTACGTCGCGGTTTTGGGGGAAGTTCCATGAAGATTTCGGTACGAGACTTCAGTTCAGTACAGCCTTTCACCCACAGACGGACGGGCAAAGCGAGAGAACAATTCAGACTCTTGAGGATATGTTGAGAGCCTGTGTTTTGGATTTTGGGGGCAGCTGGGATACGTATTTACCGTTGGCTGAGTTCTCATACAACAACAGTTTCCATGCCAGTATTGGCATGCCTCCGTATGAGATGTTGTACGGGAGAAGATGTAGGACTCCTATCTGTTGGGGAGAGGTAGGCCAGCGGGAGTTAAGCAGCACAAAAGTGGTTCAGAAAACGACGGAAAGTATTGAGATGATTCGGGATAGGCTACGAACCGCACAGAGTCGTCAAAAGAGTTACGCCGACAAGCGAAGGTCGGATCTGGAGTTCAACGTGGGAGATAATGTTTTGTTGAAGGTATCACCTTGGAAAGGGGTGATCCGATTCCGGAAGAGGGGCAAGCTAGGCCCTAGGTTTATCGGACCTTTCAAGGTGATAGCACGGGTTGGGAAGGTTGCGTACCGGCTGGAGCTTCCGCCGGAACTCAGTCTGATACACAACACCTTCCACGTATCTCAGTTGAGGAAGTGTTTAGCTGACGAGTCGGCGCATGTCCCTATAGATGACATACAGGTCGACGAACGGTTGA
Organism: Saussurea involucrata; assembly: GCA_033807775.1. Classification (NCBI taxonomy): domain Eukaryota; kingdom Viridiplantae; phylum Streptophyta; class Magnoliopsida; order Asterales; family Asteraceae; genus Saussurea; species Saussurea involucrata. The sequence goes on along the minus strand of CM066327.1, from coordinate 95,188,079 downwards.
ATTATATTGAGAGACCGATAGCAATCTTGGAAAGTAAGACCAAATCCTTGCGAAACAAGGAGATCAGCTTAATGAAAGTTCCGTGGGAACACCGAAAAGGATCAGAATGGACATGGGAACCGGAAGCTGAGATGAGATCGAATTATCCGGAACTCTTCCATGTCTGATCGATTTCGAGGACGAAATCCTGGTAAGTGGGGGAGAGTTGTAACACCCCGTTTCCCAATTTACGTGATTTAACTGTCTCTTTTGGGGTTGAGTTAATTTTTGGGTCGTTATGTACTTGTTCAGGAATCTATAGGCCAGTTTATCAATTTTGTAAGATGAGGGTGTGTTTTGGCATGTATATAAAGGGGATGGAAACCCTAAACACCCTCATTTGCAGCCATTTGTTTCTTTAGCAAAGAAGAGAGAAAAGAGAAAGGGATTTTCGGAGTTCTTGTGAGCTGCTGTGAAAGATCGACCTATTCTCCTTCGTTAACCGTTGGATCGTCGTGAAATTTGGACAGCGACTTCACGACCCTCTAATTTACATTCTGACCGGAGGGATTTAGCATCGGAGTTCCCAGTAGAGAGAACCAAGTGTCCGAAGTTGCTGTATTTTCCAGGCGAAAGATTTGGTGATTTTGGAAGATTCAAGTTGTGAAAGGTTCTAGGAGGATTGTTGTTCGCGGTCTAGAATTGCAAGGTATGTGTATTATGTTTAGAAATCAATAGAAATGGGGTGTATGAAATGGGATGTTTGGCAAAGTTTTATGGTATTTGGACTATCCTAGCTATGTCATTTCGGGATGAGAGTTGGGATAGAATTAGAGTTCCATTTTTGGGCTTGTTATGATATGTGTATGTATGAATGTTATAGGTGGTACGAGGTGATTATTATACACTGTGAAGTACTTGGTAATTGACATCTTGACAGGTGAGTACTCAACCTATATTATGTAAGTTATGTGTATGTAGTTGGATTGCATGTGTGATTATGTGTATGTTGGCTTTGCCAAAGGAAAGAGTACCTATGGTGGTAGTAATACCCCTAGGGAATATGTTATGTATGAAGAGGCCTGGTACCAGTGTCTAGTTATGACCTTCCTTATTGGCCTTGTGCCTTAAGGAATGGAAGGATGTTACATGTATGTGATTGCTATGTTTATGCGAGTATGTATGCATGATGATATGTGGTATAGGTGCGTGCTCACTAAGCGAAAGCTTACCCCGTTGTTATTCATCTTTTAGTGGCAGGTACATCTTCGAAGAATAAAGGAAAGGCTCCAGCTTGAAGCTTTTGGATTTGCGGCAGCTCATCAGCTTATATTTTCTTTTGATGAATGATAGTTTTGGATTCTCTAAGCTTTTCAGTTGAATATTGTTTGTCTCAAACTTATTGGTTTTAAGTTGCAAACTTGTACTCTTTTCTATAAGATTATGGGATTTTATCTAAATGTTTTAATTACAAATCTTCCGCTGTATTTTAAGGTTACTTTCCGTTAAATGAGTGTTTTAAAGATAAGGGATGTTACACTATCCTTGATCTCCTTTTTGTGAGATTCCAAGGAAACTTTCATTCCATCCACCTTTTGTTCAATAGATTTTGCTTTCCCTTCCAACAAAATCTTGAGCTCCTTCACCTCATCTTGTAAGGAGTCAACAGTACTCTCCAATTTTTCAACTTTCTCCCCCAACAATTGATTTTGTTTCTGAATCTTTTCAAATTTAGAAGGTTCAAACAGTGAACCTAGATCAACAAATGGTCCAGTTTTCAAGTGTTCAGAGAACTCTTGGCCTGTAGGTGCCACAAAGACACCATGTACCACAGAGGCACTGTGTAATGAAGCTTTTGAGATGTTCACTTCACCGGGACTTCCATCCAATCCTTGACAACCAATATTAGGAGTGTCTATGGATGTTGTTACAGGAATACGAAATTCCTGTGATGTGCTAGTGTTGAAAAAAAATTCAGGCCTAAATTGGATATTACTGTGTAATCCAGACTCAAAGTGTTCAAGAATAGGTTGGGATTTATCACCTCCCTCCAAAAGAGTTTGGGATGGTTCCCCTGTTTGAATTAAAACAGTAGTATGTTGAAATACTTCTGAGTGGCTAGGGATGGGTTGTTCAAGTTCCACCACTGGGTCTATGGTGTTTTCTTCAATGTTAGTCACCAAGAGTTGTGAACCAACAGTAGATGTGGCTACCCCGATTAATTCAGCTGGATCAGAACCATCTCTTTTTGTTTGAGATTCTGTTAACAATCTCTCATCCTCACCACACTCTATCTGTTTTTCAACTCCCATACTAACCAATCTCTCTGAATTTTCCCTCTCTATTCTCTCAGAATGTTCTCCCCCTCTCTATTTTGATTTGACCCCTCACCTCTCATATCAGGTTGTTCCTCATGGGTAGGGTCTTGAGGTTGTTCAAGTCCCATTGAGGTGCAATAAGCTTTTAAAATCTCATTGTCCCTTGGAATATACTGCCTAAGAGACCTTGGAAGAGGTCTTTGATTTGGAAAATTCTGATTTTTAGAACTAGAAATCATCTTACCCATATAGAAAATTGGACCATGCTCCTCATTTGTTCTTCTTGGAATATTTCTGTTTTCTCTCATAGCATACCAAATCACAATCTGCCAATACCTTTGATAAGGTATATATGTAAGTGGAGTATGCCTTGTCTTCTGTTGGTTCCTTTTTGCTAAACCAATGATCTTAACTTTCAGTTAGTTCAGATTGTATGGTGCAGAAGCGTATTTAAGAACTGAAAGATAATGTAAGGTAGAAGATCACACAATATCAAATAAAGCAAAGAGTAAATAACATATGTTTCTAAAAAATTACTGTATTTGATATATAATAAGAACACCAAGAACTTGAAAGGATTAACAAGAAATCTGCAGTTTAATGGTGTGTGTGATGTGAAAAGCTTAATAGAAGAGTTCACATGAACCTTCTATTTATACTACTCCTAAAGGGGACAATAAGGACTGAAGGTACAAAGACATTGTTCAGGAACAGTAGCTGAAAGGTACAAGACACAGTTCTGGAACAGTTGTAGATACAACGATCATTAAATGCTCCGTATTCAGCTTTAGGCGGAAACCTATCAGAGTTTGACACGTGGAGTTGTCAGGTTACGCCTTTGTACGATTGATCTTTAGAACCTTCGAATGGTAGGTATTGTAAGAAGCATGTTCGTCCTTGTTAAGATCTTTTGCGTAGATCTTCTTTTTGCCACAGAAGCTCTGTCAAGTATGACAGAGGCTCTGTGGTCTTGTCCGCTTAGAAGTGTCTTATGTTGCTTCTTTTACTTCGGTCTTCTTGATTAACCCGACAGACCCTCTGTCGAAGGCTTCTGTCTTCTCAGTTACTCGGCTACTCGGCAGAGCCTCTGTCGAAGACTTTTGTCTTCTCGGTTACTCGGCTGTCTCTGTCGAAGACTTATGTACTTAGACTATTTTCACTACTTTTACAAACAGATATTTGAGCTAACAATCTCCCCCTAAGTAGTGAAAATTAAAAATTTGAAAGTGCAAGTATTTTCTAAGTACAAGAATATTTTATTTTCATATTTGATTTTGCCAGAGGCAATTACATTTGATTGTATTGAAAAGAAAAATATTACAGAGGATCTGTTTGACTGACTCAGATGTTGGCATTCTTGAAGTCATTAAAACTTCTGCGGTCGAGTCCTTCTTGTTTGAGCTCGTGATAGAAGCTGATGCAGAGATTTCGAAAGTTGATTGTTGCATCGATAACTTCTATCAGTCTGTCGGCAAGACTTTGATTCATGAACTTTGATCCTCTGTGCTCCACTAGTGTCGTTCTAAACTCTGTCAAAATACTTGTTGCGTACTTCTGACAGTCCATCTCTACGAACAACTTTGATTTACCAGAAGGATCTAGAAATACTAACCCGACCCTTGGATTTGTGATGATTGAGTTTGGTGTAGCAGAGGAAGGGCAGTAGTCTTCTGGTGGTTGAACGCTTAGGCTTTTCACTCGAAGATATCGAGCCAATTGAATGTCTACCATGCTATATAGCAGAAGCTTGTCGCGTATGGCCTTTCTTATTACTCTGTAGGCTCTGCGAGCTTCGTCTGTTGTGAAGTTATCTTTTGTCCATTCCAGATGTTCAGGTAGATCATAAGGATTGAGATTCCTAAGATCTGCATCTGCAAATTGGTTCTCTGATCTGTCCTCTCTTTTGACCTTGTAGATGTTGTAGGAGAGTCTACGCCAGCTTCTGGTTTTTGAGAACTTACAATATAGGACTTTGACGATCTTGGATGTTGAGAAGACTTCATGTTTAGGCTTGGGTTTTATTCTGGTGAAGAGGTTTTCGAGGTCAGCACGGAAGTCAGGGTCTTGAATGGTTGGTTCTGATTGAACCATTATGCCCATTCTGCTGTAGAGGTACCTGTATACCACTTCTTCCATTTGTGGTGGTGGTGGTTGAGGTAAGGTTCTGCGCAGAGCATCCATTTGGTTCATGACTTGTGCCACTCGATCCTATGACGGTTTTATCTTTGGATCTAGAACAGGAATATCTGACAGAGGTTTAGTGCCGAAAGCCCAGTCTTCTTCTTCAGGGTTTGGTGTTTTATACGCATCGAAAGAGCTCTTCATCAATTTTTCTGTTGAAGGTTGATGCTTGGGCTTTTTCTTTTGCGGTTCCTCTGTGACAATTCCTTTTCCCTTGTCTTTTGCCTTCGGCTGTTTTGATGGTTGAGATGGGGTTGCCTCTGTAGGATTTGACTCTTGAGTCTCAGAGGGCTTTGTAGTTAATGTTTCTGTTGGTTTGGGGATTGCCTCTGTTAGTTCTGACACTTGTGTTTCAGAGGGCTTGATCGGTGATTTGGGTTTGGGTTCGGTTGGAGAGGTTTCAGTTGTTTTGCTCAGATATTTTATTTTGTGAGCAATGGTGTTGGTTTTTGGGTTGGTTTTGGGTGTTGGGGAAGGTAGTTCATCTTCGGAGGATGTCAGAAGGTGGACTTCTTCTTGGTTTTGGACATCTTTTCCAAATACAGAAGGAGTTTCCACAGAGGTGGGTGTTGCCTCTGTGGTCTTCTGTTTTTGAACCTGGATTGTTTCTGGTATTTGGGTTTCTTCAGAGATTATTTCCACAGAGGTGGGTGTTGCCTCTGTGGACAGTTGTGTTCTTTGTTGGGTTTGAGATGGGGGTGCTTGGTTGATTGGTTCTACAACAATTGGTGGAGCTGGTAGACCTCTGCTCGCAGCTTTTTCACTTTGTTTCTCCCCTCTATTCTCCCCCTCAGGATGATCTGATGGACCATGATGGTCATCATCAGAGTCATCCTGATGTTTATCTGTCGTACCCTCTGTCCTGCATGTTGTATCTGGTTTCTTTGGTGGAACAGCCCCTGCAGCAATCATTTTTGCGCACAAGTCATCACAGAGGCCAAGCAGTGTTTCAACATCTGATTGTGTGTTGAAGCGCATTCTGCCGACACTTGCTTGAAACTCTTTGACGTAGTGTGCGTTGGCAACAGTGAAATCTTTGATCAATTCGGTCATCTGATCAAGTATACCTTGGCCGAGTTCTGTCACTTAAGCTCTTGTCATGTAGTCAGAAGGCTTCATGGCTTGAGTGTTTTTTGTAGTTTACTCTTGAACTTTTTCTAAGGCCTTCTTTAGGTCTTCAGGTGCAAGACCCTTAGATTTTGAAGATTGGTCTTTTAGTTGCAGAAGGAAGTGCTTGACAGAGTCTTTGAAGGCAGTGGTGGCAGCTTTTCCGAATTCAGCTGCTGCAGAGGTGGCAGTGGTAGTAGTAGTGTGTGTTGCAGAGGACTTCATCTGGGTTATGGCGTTTTGCACCTCTGTGGATAAGGTGTCCATTTTGGTGTTCAGATCAAGGATTGCCCTGGATGTAGTATCTGCAAAAGATTTGAAAGAGCTTTGCAACTCTTTCATTGTTTGGTTCACATAGGTGACAAGGGTTTGGAACTCATCCCTTGATACATGTGAACTCGTTGTAACCTCTGAGGGAACACATTCGTCCCCAGAGTGAGTCTTTGTTTCTGAGACACCTTCTTTCGCCCTTATTTGGATGTTAGGGGCGGAAGGATTTCCTTCTGATGCTCGAGCAGAAGCAACTAGTGCCTCAGACTCTACAGAAGTTCTGTGAAGTACATTGTCTAGATCCACTCCAGAGGTGGGTACTAGATTATTCTTCTGTTGACTCGGAGACTTGTCTAGAGTCTCTCCGTCTTTGTGCACTCTAATCTCCTCTGAAGAGGTGTTTGGACCTAGTTGTGTGCGTGTGGCAGAGGAAACAAATTCCTCTGGAAGGATGTCGGGTGTGATCTGGGGCAATAGATCACGAACTAAGGATGAATCCTTAAGAGAGGATTCCCCTGGAATGATGGTTTCCCCGGTTATTATTGGTACAGAGGATGAAAGAGTTTCCTCTGTCCGGATGGTTTGGGTTGGGGTCGAGTCGTGCTGCTCTTTTTCAATATTGCCCTCTGCCACTAGACTGGCGGCAATAGAAGTGTGGGTTGCACTGGGAGTTGGTTTTGGTTGTGTGCCTCTATTAATCAAGGCATCTTTTCTTGCTTCTGCTTCTGTGAAGCATCCAATCACTTATTCTCCATCGATGGTCTCAACCTCTGTTGCGACCACTTCTGCCCTTTTCCCCCCTTCTGTTACATCTTCACCCCTTGAACCTAGGGAGTCGTACATAGGATGAGAGCCGTATAATTGCATGACATGTGGATGATAGAGGCCTTTTCGTATTTGGTCAGCTTCTTCTTCATCTGAATCTATCTCTGAGACCTCTATCCTTGTCTCCCTCGTTTCAATCACCTCCTCTGTTGGATTTTCTAACATGGTATCCATGTTATGGCCTTCTGCAGCTATTTGTTCCTTTGGACTTGCCCTTTGTGCATCAAATCCGGATTGGGTGAAGGGGTTCTATAGCACTTCCGGTGTCTCAACCTGATGATCCTTAGGAGTTTGGTCATCATCTTCTAAGTCAGAAGAGATTCTGAAGTCAGGTTCTTCTGTGGACCCATAGGAGAGGGGTTCTGCAGTCCATCCAGCAGTGTTTAGAGTATGGGCGAATTCTGGGTTTTGGATGAAGTCAGAGAAATTCCTGTGATGTGCATAGTTGAGGGGATTGGGGGATTGCAGAGGGGATTCTTGGGTTTGTTCTTCTGCTACTCCTTCTGTTGGTTCCTCTACTTCTTTTGCCACTTCTTCCTCTGCTATTAGTTGCATAGGAGACAGATGTGTGACACCCGTCAACCAAACCACTCAGGTTAGCAACTGAATAGCTTAATACATGTCTTAACATGTAGAAATAACTTATTATGACTTAAGTTTGATGGCTAAGGTTTAGTATACTAAGAACTCCAACAGTACGCTTAGAAAATCCTGTTACCGCACGGAACTGCTTAAGCTGTCTTTAAAATGCCGATTGGAACTGTAACATTTAATTTTAACAATATTAATAATAAGAGGAGTAAATATGTAGTTTATATATATATACCCAATTCTAAATCCTAACACTTTATTTAACCAAACCAAAAAAATTAAGTAGATAAAAGAGGTTTTAGCTACTTAAATCAAGCTTTTATAAAAATTACATAACATAAATACTTACACAATGTTAATTAGCATTTAAAAAAAACTAAATAAAAAATGCAGATTTTGCCCAAAAATTCGGCCCTCTTTATTGCCCATAATACCCAAGTATTAATTTTCTTGATTTTCAAGAAAACCCTTCACTTCCTACACCTCACTCTCTCTCTATATTCAAATCCTCTCTCTTCTCTCCCTTCCCTCCTAGTCTTGGCCGAATTCAGCCCCAAGAACATCACTAGAGTCCATCCTTGAAGATCCTTGAAGGTAAAATCATCCCTAGGATGAGTAAAACTCATCCCTCTTGTACTCTCCTTCATTTTCTTCCTTTTCTTGTAAATTTCTTCATCTTTTTTTCTTAACTTATTTGCATTGCTCTTGAGTTTCTGGAAAAAGGACCCTAAGGGACCTTTTTAATGGAAGGTTAATCACCAATGACATATTATATGTCGAACAAATGGTGACCATCCAAAATCCATACATCTAGAACTCAAGAACGTGAAGTTTTGACTACATGCATATGGATTTTGCTATAATCTGAGATGTGTGAGTTCATGCATGTGTTCATACAAGTTAAAGGATGATTTTTACCTAAAAATATATGATAAAGTAATGGTAAATAAGTTTTCAAATCAAAGAAAATCATATGAGTGAAAATAAAGAACTAAAAACACTCATTTTTCATGAAATAGCATTTTTAGTTTCTGGCAGATTACTTGCATGCATTTCATCCGACCATATCTCGAAATATACTTAACCAAATGATATGAATCTTTTTCTGGAACTTTGTTTATTGTGTTATGTTTTAAACCCAAGTGGTTTCATGTAAAAACTCGAAGATTTGACCCTTCAACTACTCATATGAAATTAAGTGTGCAAAGAAAATATGACAGAGAAATTTCTCTACTTTAATCAGTTATAAGTCTCTTTATATTCCACTTAAAATTCTTGATTTTTCTTCTGGAAATTTCTTTAATGAGTTATGAATCGAACAAAATTGGTTTCACTCAAAAATATTAAGATTTGGGTCTCAAACACTCAAACCAAGACTGGTGTGCAAGAAATCAGAATCTGGCAGAATGGAAGACCTAACTTAAAATCGTCATATCTCCCTCAATGTGTAACTAAAAATGATGAAATTTTTCTGGAAGATACTTTTATGAGTTAAGTTTAAAACCCAATTTGAATCACTGAAAAATGTTGAGATTTGACCCTCCAAATGGACTTGACAAAAAGATGGTGCAGACTGTTTTGGTAACTGTGACACTTAAACTTAAGTGTAATGATTAAAATAGCTAACCACCTCTAAAAATCATGATATCTATGTCAAAAGTTCCCTAAGACCTTAAAATAATATATATAAAAATTTGGTTAAGTAAACTATTCCAGAAAATACTTAATTATGACCATTTGTGGACCTAAAATTTCTGCCAGCAGAAAAGTAAAAGCTCTAATTCAAGGAAAAGAGGTTTTAGGAATATTAAAAATTAAAAAGCATATAAATTGTAGAATTTGTTAAAAACACCAAATTAAAACAACATATACATGTATATGAATGTATAAATGATGCATTAATAAGTAAGAAATTTATAAGAATTTTAACTTGGATTAAAACACAAGGTAAGTAAGGAACTATAAAACATGGTACAAAGGATTAAATACTATGTATAACATATAAATTTAATTATGTAACAATAAAATCCTACAAATCTTTTTTTAAAAACCAATAAATAACATATAAACGACAATGCAAAATAATACTTGAACCTAGTAACTAATACCAAGGCATTTTATAATACATGATGGGCTAAGCAATGCTTTAGCCATAAGAGTTAGACCGAAACTGATAATGTGTTTCACTTCCTTAGGAAGGACCTAGAATCGAGAAACTGTGCATCCGTGCGGCAACCCTTGGACATCCTTGCGGAACATTGTGAGTTTTCGCAGCCCCTTTTTACTTGTTTAAATGTTTGGGGTGAAAAGCATGTTATGATTTTAAAATGCTAAATAATTCATGATAGTAAAATTATGGATATTTGTGATTTAAGAAATGAGTACAAATGAATGTACAACTTTACATAAGTGACAAAGATATGTTGAGTGATAATAAAAATGTTAAGTCCCCAATAGGTACACTACTTATTAACTCATAACGAGCCGGTGATATTTGTGGATAGCGCTATTTGGTTTGACAAACCCACCTTAAACTGACGAGTAGGGGTGCACTTTAACTGGTAATAATGTTCTACTCATGTGGCCATCATACCACCTCTGAGGTAGTCCGCGGGGCGTAAGTTGTCGGAGGCTTAGTAGTGGCTCAACAATCATATATCTTGCGAAAGTCATTTATTGTAATGTGTACTCATAAGATTTAAATTTAAAGCTTGTCGTGACAAAAGCTCACGAAAATAATCTTTGGTTGAAAACTGTTTGGATATGAAAAACCTGTGAACTCACCAACTCTTTGTAGTTGACCTTTTCGTTTTAAACATGCTTTTCAGGGAATAAGAAGTAAGTGAAGGCACGTAGGGTGTATTTTGGTTGATGACATCAACATCAAGAAACTAAAAAAATTTCTATTATTAATTTTTGTATCCGTCGTTTTCTTTTTGGAATTTTTTTGGTTGAAGACGTTGTATTGTAATATTTCATACTATTGTATTAAACTTGTGGTTGGTGTTGTCTGTTACCTTTGAAATGAAACCCTACACTGTTATACCTCGTGTTTCCGCTTTAGCGGGGTGTGACAGATTTGGTATCAGAGCCTAAGGTTATAGAGAATGCCGGTTTTCTTATGGAAACCACGAACTATAACCCAATAGTTAAAAAAAAAAAAAATCAAAACGGTTTTCAAAATCTGAAGCATATTACTAATATAACAAAGTTGAGTGTCACATTATTATACCTCAATTAAACAAAGTCTGATCACCTATGTTTAATTTAGGTATGAATAATGGGGGACTTGGATTAATTATATTGGAAGTGTGCTTAAAAATAAATTTTCTACCAAAACACGGGAGCATAATAATTGTGTGTGCATACATAAACATTGCATATCCTAGGCACTTACAATAGCACGCTTAGTAACTATGCATTAGGGATAGTTGTGAAGAAATGGTTCCAAGAAAGTGGCGTTAGTGAAAGAACTTTTTGACTACTTTCGATGATTAAAGTTGGAAACTTATTTTGGTGGCATGTAGCTGACTATTAGGACTCTAAGTACTAGGTATCTTTTAGAGAAAACATTTTGTTGTTTATTGAACCTATGTGATGGTTGAACCGTGTTTGTTTGAACCAAGTGTTTTGAAATCCATGATTATGAAGTTACTATATGTTACTATATTTATATGCTCGAATGATTAGTTGTAGACATACCATATGATATTCATCACCTAGTTGAGTAGAACTTGTGTCAAAAATATGACCAAATTCCTGTTTGAAACTATGCCTTAGAACTATGCATCAGCACTATTTGATTCTGGAGCGGATAGAAGCTTTGTATCACTAGAGTTTAGGCCAAAAATTAACTTGAAACCCCAAAAGTTGAAAGAGGTCTACGTTATTGAATTTGCTAATGGACAGGAAGTTAGGGCCAGAGATGTAATTAAAAACTGTACCCTAAAACTGGCGGAAAAAGATTTTAGCATAGATTTAATTCCAATCAAATTAGGAAGCTTCGATATAGTCGTAGGTATGGATTGGTTATCAAAGAATCGCGCTGAGATCGTTTGCTCCGAAAAGATTGTCCGGATACCTCAAACCGAAGGAAGAGTACTGGAAATACAGGGAGAAAGCTCGGGGAGGAAATTCAAAATAGTGTCGAGTATGAAGATGCGAAAATAATTGCGGAAAGATTGTGTTGCGTTTCTGACACACGTAGTGGATAAGGAGATCAAAGAGAAGAATATTCAAGACTTCCCAGTAGTACGAGATTTTCCCGAGGTATTCCCAGATGAATTACCTGGATTACCCCCACCAAGACAAGTTGAATTTCATATCGACTTAATTCCGGGAGCGACACCCGTGGCGAAATCACCTTACCGGTTAGCACCTTCAGAAATGCAGGAGTTGTCAGAACAACTTAAGGAGCTACTCAATAAAGGATTCATCAGACCCAGCTCTTCACCCTGGGGAGCTCCAGTTTTATTCGTTAAAAAGAAAGATGGTTCGTTTCGTATGTGCATCGACTACAGGGAACTTAATAAGCTGACCATCAAGAACCGATACCCTCTTCCCCGAATCGACGACCTGTTCGACCAACTCCAAGGTGCTACCTACTTTTCAAAAATTGATCTTCGATCTGGATGTCATCAAATGAGGGTCCGTGAAGAGGTTGTTCCCAAGACGGCGTTTAGGACTCGATACGGCCATTACGAATTCCTGGTTATGCCTTTCGGGCTAACCAACGCACCAGCTGTCTTCATGGACTTAATGAACAGGGTTTGTAGACCGTACCTGGACGAGTTCGTGATCGTGTTCATAGATGATATATTAATTTACTCGCAAAGCAAGGAGGATCATGAGCGACATCTAAAGTTGATACTAGAATTGCTCAGAGACCAGAAATTGTATGCAAAGTTCTCCAAATGCGAATTTTGGATTCGAGAGGTACAATTTCTTGGCCACGTGATTAATGAGAAGGGAATTCATGTAGATCCGGAAAAAATTGAGGCCATCGAGAAGTGGGAAGCCCCGAAGACTTCGACAGAAATTCATCAATTTCTCGGTTTAGGAGGCTATTATCGGCGATTCATTGCGAATTTCTCAAAAATTGCGCAACCGCTAACGGCACTAACCCAAAAGGATAAGAAGTTTATTTGGGGAGAGAAACAAGAAGAAGCATTTCAAACACTTAAGCATAGGTTATGTAATGCACCAATTCTGGCGTTGCCAGAAGGCGCGGAAAATTTCGTAGTCTACTGCGATGCATCACACCAAGGTTTGGGGTACGTGTTGATGCAACAGTACAAGGTCATTGCATATGCTTCAAGGCAACTTAAGGTTCATGAGAAGAACTATACTACTCACGACCTTGAGTTAGGAGCCGTAGTGTTCGCACTTAAGATCTGTAGACATTATCTTTACGGCACGAAATGCACCATCTACACCGGTCATAAAAGCCTTCAACATATCCTTGACCAGAAAATGCTTAATATGAGGCAAAGAAGATGGGTTTAACTGCTTAGTGACTATGACTGTGAAATAAAGTACCATCCAGGCAAGGCTAATGTGGTAGCCGACGCACTAAGCAGGAAGGAAAGGGTGAAACCGTCAAGGGTACGAGCAATGGGTGCGTTCATTCAGACGAGTCTAAAGACACAAATTCTTGAAGCTCAAGAAGAAGCATTGAAAGCAGAGAATCTAAAGGATGAGACCCTACATCACTGGGAACTTAGATTTGAAACAAAGTCAGATGGGGTACGTTACTTTGAAGACAGAGTTTGGATACCAAAGGTTAATAACCTACGATCAACAATTTTGGATGAAGCCCATAAATCAAGATATTCGATTCACCCAGGAGCCGACAAGATGTACAAAGACCGAAAGGAATACTACTGGTGGCCGAGAATGAAGAAAGACATCACTTTGTACATAAATCAGTGCTCAAATTGTGCAAAAGTTAAGGCCGAACATCAGAAACCATCTGGGCTATTACAAAAACCCAAGATTCCCCAATGGAAATGGGAGCAAATAGCTATGGATTTCGTAACTAAGCTACCCAGGACCAGGAAGGGGCACGACGCAATCTGGGTTATAGTGGACCGACTTACGAAATCTGCGCATTTTCTTCCTATTCAGGAAGACTACAAGATGGAAAGGCTTGCACAAATTTACGTCAATGAAATCGTTATGCATCATGGAGTTCCTATTTCCATCATCTCGGATAGAGATAGTCGTTTTACGTCACGATTCTGGCGATCACTCCAGAAATCGTTGGATACGCGTTTAGACTTGAGCACTTCCTACCATCCTCAAACGGACGGTCAGTCAGAAAGAACTATACAGACGCTAGAGGATATGCTACGTGCATGTGTGATAGATTTTGGTGGAAGTTGGGATACTCACCTACCATTAGTGGAGTTCTCCTACAACAACAGCTATCATACCAGCATTCAGTGTGCACCGTATGAAGCCTTATATGGACGCAAGTGTAGATCCCCACTTAGTTGGTTGGAAATTGGCGACAGACAGTTGACTAGGCCCGAAATCATTCAAGAGACTACTGACAAGATCTCAGTTATCAAGGATAGACTTAAGGCCGCAAGAGATCGTCAGAAGAGTTATGCTGATAACCGCAGGAAGCCATTAGAATTCCAAGTGGGTGATAAAGTGCTTCTAAAAGTATCGCCTTGGAAAGGATTAGTACGCTTCGGAAAAAGAGGCAAGTTGAGTCCGAGATATGTTGGCCCGTTTGAAATAATTGAACGGATTGGTCCTGTAGCATATAAACTCAATTTACCGCAAAAGCTAAGTGCCATCCACGATACGTTCCATGTGTCAAACCTTAAGAAATGCCTAAGTGACGAATCATTGGTTCTACCCCTAGAGGATATTCAGGTCAACGAGCAATTACACTTCATAGAAGAACCAATTGAAATCCTCGATCAAGAAGTCAAACGAACAAGGCGTAGTAAGATCCCGATCTTAAAAGTTCGTTGGAATTCGAGGCATGGACCTGAGTATACATGTGAACGAGAATATTACATGAAACGTAAGTACCCTCACCTATTTACAAAGGGCCATGCGGGGAATAGCAATCAACGAATTTCGGGACGAAATTCTTTTAACAAGGGGAGACTGTGACACCCGTCAACCAAACCACTCAGGTTAGCAACTGAATAGCTTAATACATGTCTTAACATGTAGAAATAACTTATTATGACTTAAGTTTGATGGCTAAGGTTTAGTATACTAAGAACTCCAACAGTACGCTTAGAAAATCCTGTTACCGCACGGAACTGCTTAAGCTGTCTTTAAAATGCCGATTGGAACTGTAACATTTAATTTTAACAATATTAATAATAAGAGGAGTAAATATGTAGTTTATATATATATACCCAATTCTAAATCCTAACACTTTATTTAACCAAACCAAAAAAATTAAGTAGATAAAAGAGGTTTTAGCTACTTAAATCAAGCTTTTATAAAAATTACATAACATAAATACTTACACAATGTTAATTAGCATAAAACTGTACCCTAAAACTGGCGGAAAAAGATTTTAGCATAGATTTAATTCCAATCAAATTAGGAAGCTTCGATATAGTCGTAGGTATGGATTGGTTATCAAAGAATCGCGCTGAGATCGTTTGCTCCGAAAAGATTGTCCGGATACCTCAAACCGAAGGAAGAGTACTGGAAATATAGGGAGAAAGCTCGGGGAGGAAATTCAAAATAGTGTCGAGTATGAAGATGCGAAAATAATTGCGGAAAGATTGTGTTGCGTTTCTGACACACGTAGTGGATAAGGAGATCAAAGAGAAGAATATTCAAGACTTCCCAGTAGTACGAGATTTTCCCGAGGTATTCCCAGATAAATTACCTGGATTACCCCCACCAAGACAAGTTGAATTTCATATCGACTTAATTCCGGGAGCGGCACCCGTGGCGAAATAACCTTACCGGTTAGCACCTTCAGAAATGCAGGAGTTGTCAGAACAACTTAAGGAGCTACTCAATAAAGGATTCATCAGACCCAGCTCTTCACCCTGGGGAGCTCCAGTTTTATTCGTTAAAAAGAAAGATGGTTCGTTTCGTAAGTGCATCGACTACAGGGAACTTAATAAGCTGACCATCAAGAACCGATACCCTCTTCCCCGAATCGACGACCTGTTCGACCAACTCCAAGGTGCTACCTACTTTTCAAAAATTGATCTTCGATCTGGATATCATCAAATGAGGGTCCGTGAAGAGGTTGTTCCCAAGACGGCGTTTAGGACTCGATACGGCCATTACGAATTCCTGGTTATGCCTTTCGGGCTAACCAACGCACCAGCTGTCTTCATGGACTTAATGAACAGGGTTTGTAGACCGTACCTGGACGAGTTCGTGATCGTGTTCATAGATGATATATTAATTTATTCGCAAAGCAAGGAGGATCATGAGCGACATCTAAAGTTGATACTAGAATTGCTCAGAGACCAGAAATTGTATGCAAAGTTCTCCAAATGCGAATTTTGGATTCGAGAGGTACAATTTCTTGGCCACGTGATTAATGAGAAGGGAATTCATGTAGATCCGGAAAAAATTGAGGCCATCAAGAAGTGGGAAGCCCCGAAGACTTCGACAGAAATTCATCAATTTCTCGGTTTAGGAGGCTATTATCGGCGATTCATTGCGAATTTCTCAAAAATTGCGCAACCGCTAACGGCACTAACCCAAAAGGATAAGAAGTTTATTTGGGGAGAGAAACAAGAAGAAGCATTTCAAACACTTAAGCATAGGTTATGTAATGCACCAATTCTGGCGTTGCCAGAAGGCGCGGAAAATTTCGTAGTCTACTGCGATGCATCACACCAAGGTTTGGGGTACGTGTTGATGCAACAGTACAAGGTCATTGCATATGCTTCAAGGCAACTTAAGGTTCATGAGAAGAACTATACTACTCACAACCTTGAGTTAGGAGCCGTAGTGTTCGCACTTAAGATCTGTAGACATTATCTTTACGGCACGAAATGCACCATCTACACCGGTCATAAAAGCCTTCAACATATTCTTGACCAGAAAATGCTTAATATGAGGCAAAGAAGATGGGTTTAACTGCTTAGTGACTATGACTGTGAAATAAAGTACCATCCAGGCAAGGCTAATGTGGTAGCCGACGCACTAAGCAGGAAGGAAAGGGTGAAACCGTCAAGGGTACGAGCAATGGGTGCGTTCATTCAGACGAGTCTAAAGACACAAATTCTTGAAGCTCAAGAAGAAGCATTGAAAGCAGAGAATCTGAAGGACGAGACCCTACATCACTGGGAACTTAGATTTGAAACAAAGTCAGATGGGGTACGTTACTTTGAAGACAGAGTTTGGATACCAAAGGTTAATAACCTAAGATCAACAATTTTGGATGAAGCCCATAAATCAAGATATTCGATTCACCCAGGAGCCGACAAGATGTACAAAGACCCAAAGGAATACTACTGGTGGCCGAGAATGAAGAAAGACATCACTTTGTACATAAATCAGTGCTCAAATTGTGCAAAAGTAAAGGCCGAACATCAGAAACCATCTGGGCTATTACAAAAACCCAAGATTCCCCAATGGAAATGGGAGCAAATAGCTATGGATTTCGTAACTAAGCTACCCAGGACCAGGAAGGGGCACGACGCAATCTGGGTTATAGTGGACCGACTTACGAAATCTGCGCATTTTCTTCCTATTCAGGAAGACTACAAGATGGAAAGGCTTGCACAAATTTACGTCAATGAAATCGTTATGCATCATGGAGTTCCTATTTCCATCATCTCGGATAGAGATAGTCGTTTTACGTCACGATTCTGGCGATCACTCCAGAAATCGTTGGATACGCGTTTAGACTTGAGCACTTCCTACCATCCTCAAACGGACAGTCAGTCAGAAAGAACTATACAGACGCTAGAGGATATGCTACGTGCATGTGTGATAGATTTTGGTGGAAGTTGGGATACTCACCTACCATTAGTGGAGTTCTCCTACAACAACAGCTATCATACCAGCATTCAGTGTGCACCGTATGAATCCTTATATGGACGCAAGTGTAGATCCCCACTTAGTTGGTTGGAAATTGGCGACAGACAGTTGACTAGGCCCGAAATCATCCAAGAGACTACTGACAAGATCTCAGTTATCAAGGATAGACTTAAGGCCGCAAGAGATCGTCAGAAGAGTTATGCTGATAACCGCAGGAAGCCATTAGAATTCCAAGTGGGTGATAAAGTGCTTCTAAAAGTATCGCCTTGGAAAGGATTAGTACGCTTCGGAAAAAGAGGCAAGTTGAGTCCGAGATATGTTGGCCCGTTTGAAATAATTGAACGGATTGGTCCTGTAGCATATAAACTCAATTTACCGCAAAAGCTAAGTGCCATCCACGATACGTTCCATGTGTCAAACCTTAAGAAATGCCTAAGTGACGAATCATTGGTTCTACCCCTAGAGGATATTCAGGTCAACGAGCAATTACACTTCATAGAAGAACCAATTGAAATCCTCGATCAAGAAGTCAAACGAACAAGGCGTAGTAAGATCCCGATCTTAAAAGTTCGTTGGAATTCGAGGCATGGACCTGAGTATACATGTGAACGAGAATATTACATGAAACGTAAGTACCCTCACCTATTTACAAAGGGCCAGGCGGGGAATAGCAATCAACGAATTTCGGGACGAAATTCTTCTAACAAGGGGAGACTGTGACACCCGTCAACCAAACCACTCAGGTTAGCAACTGAATAGCTTAATACATGTCTTAACATGTAGAACTAACTTATTATGACTTAAGTTTGATGGCTAAGGTTTAGTATACTAAGAACTCCAACAGTACGCTTAGAAAATCCTGTTACCGCACGGAACTGCTTAAGCTGTCTTTAAAATGCCGATTGGAACTGTAACATTTAATTTTAACAATATTAATAATAAGAGGAGTAAATATGTATTTTATATATATATACCCAATTCTAAATCCTAACACTTTATTTAACCAAACCAAAAAAAATTAAGTAGATAAAAGAGGTTTTAGCTACTTAAATCAAGCTTTTATAAAAATTACATAACATAAATACTTACACAATGTTAATTAGCATTTTAAAAAAAAAAACTAAATAAAAAATGCAGATTTTGCCCAAAAATTCAGCCCTCTTTATGGCCCATAATACCCAAGTATTAATTTTCTTGATTTTCAAGAAAACCCTTCACTTCCTACACCTCACTCTCTCTCTATATTCAAATCCTCTCTCTTCTCTCCCTTCCCTCCTAGTATTGGCCGAATTCAGCCCCAAGAACATCACTAGAGTCCATCCTTGAAGATCTTTGAAGGTAAAATCATCCCTAGGATGAGTTAAACTCATCCCTCTTGTACTCTCCTTCATTTTCTTCCTTTTCTTGTAAATTTCTTCATCTTTTTTTTCTTAACTTATTTGCATTGCTCTTGAGTTTCTGGAAAAAGGACCCTAAGGGACCTTTTTAATGGAAGGTTAATCACCAATGACATATTATATGTCAAAGATATCTCATGTCTAAGAGCTTTCAAGTCAATGATTCGTGAACAAAGACTGAAGATCAGGGGAGAAGGATCATGTGAAGTCTAAATATTGCTGAATTTGGTTATCTTAGTTCTGAGTGGTTCTCAGAATGCGCTTACACCTAAAAGTTCAAAAATATAGATGGTTTCGCATCCTTCATGATTCGAATTGCCCTGATTTCGAACCCTTCATAATTCGAATTGTCCTGATTTCGTACCCTTCATGATTCGAATTGAGTGATTTCGAATCCTTCATGATTCGAATTGCCCTGATTTCGGACCCTTCTTGTTCCAACTTACTTGAATTCGAATCCTACTTGATCCGAATTGAGCTGATTTCGCATCCTCTAGCATCCGAATTGATGGTTTCGGATCTGCCTACATCCGAATTGATGATTTCGGATTCTTAAAGTTAATATGAGAACTAAGGTTCTTGCATCAAGAAGGATACGAGAAGTTACTGTTTGTTAAAGACTGATAAAGCTGTAAAGATCTGTTTTCATGTACAAGGCTTGAAGATAGTTTGATAAAGTGTCTGTTGAAGAAGATTGACTTTACAAAGAGCTGAAGACTGCTATCATATTTTTTTAAATCTTGAATCCAAAGGGGGAGATTGTTAGAGCATTGTTGTATTCAAGATTTACTGTAAGAGTCAATGTACTGTATGAGTCTATACAGTATTGTGAATGCCTTTATACCTTGTATGTCATGGGTATAAATAGGCTTGTCTAGTTCATTTGTTAGTAAGCTTTTGTAATCTTTTAGAAACCTTTTGTAATCCTTTGAGCTCAATACATGGATGACATATTTGCTCTCTAGATTCTCTCTCACTACATTCATATCTTATTGCTAGAGATCTGGGATTTATCAGATTTTGCTATAATCTGAGATGTGTGAGTTCATGCATGTGTTCATACAAGTTAAAGGATGATTTTTACCTAAAAATATATGATAAAGTAATGGTAAATAAGTTTTCAAATCAAAGAAAATCATATGAGTGAAAATAAAGAACTAAAAACACTCATTTTTCATGAAATAGCATTTTTAGTTTCTGGCAGATTACTTGCATGCATTTCATCCGACCATATCTCGAAAAATACTTAACCAAATGATATGAATCTTTTTCTGGAACTTTGTTTATTGTGTTATGTTTCAAACCCAAGTGGTTTCATGTAAAAACTCGAAGATTTGACCCTTCAACTACTCATATGAAATTAAGTGTGCAAAGAAAATCTGACAGAGAAAATTCTCTACTTTAATCAGTTATAAGTCTCTTTATATTCCACTTAAAATTCTTGATTTTTCTTCTGGAAATTTCTTTAATGAGTTATGAATCGAACAAAATTTGTTTCACTCAAAAATATTAAGATTTGGGGTCTCAAACACTCAAACCAAGACTGGTGTGCAAGAAATCAGAATCTGGCAGAATGGAAGACCTAACTTAAAATCGTCATATCTCCCTCAATGTGTAACTAAAAATGATGAAATTTTTCTGGAAGATACTTTTATGAGTTAAGTTTAAAACCCAATTTGAATCACTGAAAAATGTTGAGATTTGACCCTCCAAATGGACTTGACAAAAAGATGGTGCAGACTGTTTTGGTAACTGTGACACTTAAACTTAAGTGTAATGATTAAAATAGCTAACCACCTCTAAAAATCATGATATCTATGTCAAAAGTTCCCTAAGACCTTAAAATAATATATATAAAAATTTGGTTAAGTAAACTATTCCAGAAAATACTTAATTATGACCATTTGTGGACCTAAAATTTCTGCCAGCAGAAAAGTAAAAGCTCTAATTCAAGGAAAAGAGGTTTTAGGAATATTAAAAATTAAAAAGCATATAAATTGTAGAATTTGTTAAAAACACAAAATTAAAACAACATATACATGTATATGAATGTATAAATGATGCATTAATAAGTAAGAAATTTATAAGAATTTTAACTTGGATTAAAACACAAGGTAAGTAAGGAACTATAAAACATGGTACAAAGGATTAAATACTATGTATAACATATAAATTTAATTATGTAACAATAAAATCCTACAAATCTTTTTTTAAAAACCAATAAATAACATATAAACGACAATGCAAAATAATACTTGAACCTAGTAACTAATACCAAGGCATTTTATAAGACATGATGGGCTAAGCAATGCTTTAGCCATAAGAGTTAGACCGAAACTGATAATGTGTTTCACTTCCTTAGGAAGGACCTAGAATCGAGAAACTGTGCATCCGTGCGGCAACCCTTGGACATCCTTGCGGAACATTGTGAGTTTTCGCAGCCCCTTTTTACTTGTTTAAATGTTTGGGGTGAAAAGCATGTTATGATTTTAAAATGCTAAATGATTCATGATAGTAAAATTATGGATATTTGTGATTTAAGAAATGAGTACAAATGAATGTACAACTTTACATAAGTGACAAAGATATGTTGAGTGATAATAAAAATGTTAAGTCCCCAATAGGTACACTACTTATTAACTCATAACGAGCCGGTGATATTTGTGGATAGCGCTATTTGGTTTGACAAACCCACCTTAAACTGACGAGTAGGGGTGCACTTTATCTGGTAATAATGTTCTACTCATGTGGCCATCATACCACCTCTGAGGTAGTCCGCGGGGCGTAAGTTGTCGGAGGCTTAGTAGTGGCTCAACAATCATATATCTCGCGAAAGTCATTTATTGTAATGTGTACTCATAAGATTTAAATTTAAAGCTTGTCGTGACAAAAGACTCACGAAAATAATCTTTGGTTGAAAACTGTTTGGATATGAAAAACCTGTGAACTCACCAACTCTTTGTAGTTGACCTTTTCGTTTTAAACATGCTTTTCAGGGAATAAGAAGTAAGTGAAGGCACGTAGGGTGTATTTTGGTTGATGACATCAACATCAAGAAACTAAAAAAATTTCTATTATTAATTTTTGTATCCGTCGTTTTCTTTTTGAATTTTTTTTGGTTGAAGACGTTGTATTGTAATATTTCATACTATTGTATTAAACTTGTGGTTGGTGTTGTCTGTTACCTTTGAAATGAAACCCTACACTGTTATACCTCGTGTTTCCGCTTTAGCGGGGTGTGACAAGATGTTTCCCAGTTTTCTTCTTGCTCTTTCTCCTATTGGGTTTAGGTGCCCCTTCTTCTGAGACTTTGGATTTTCTCTTCTTCTTTTCCTTTGGGGCAGAGGGAGGAGCAGAAGATCCAACTTCTGTGGCATGAGGAGGAGAGGAATGACCTTCTGCGACACTTGTAGAGGTACCCTCTGTGGGTTTCCTCTTGTGAGTTTTCTTTTGAGGAGTAGAGGCAGAGGGTTTGTGTTTCTTTGAAGCAGAGTAGATGGATTTTCTCTGAGCATGGAATCTGGCTTTATTGTCTTCATGCTTCTGAAAAGCAGTTGCCCATTCTTCATCTGTCAACCTATCTAATACTTCTGTACCTATGGGGACTCCTAGACGCGGTGGTGTCATAGGACTTGGTTCTGGAGTCCTATGATCGCGTATGTATTCTAGTTCTAGTTCTTCGTCCCTAGCATATCCTACAAGTTTCTTTGGCAAAGGTCTGCAGTATGGGTATCCATCAGCGTGTTCTGTTGGGGAGTTCTTGTTCATAGCATACATCTTTGTTTTTGGCCCTTCCATTGGCCATTTTCAAGCAAGAGTAGAGGCTCTAGCAGAACACCTAGAATCCTTTGGAACTGCAGAGGAGGTAGAGCTTCTGATGTGTTTGACTTTTTCTTCAGGAAGTTGTTCTTTCTTGCATCATGAGAGTGGTGAAGTCCAGAGGTAGGTCGTAGTAGACTCCGTACATGATGGCTAGTATTTGGTTTGAGGTTTGATCTGGACTCCCCACTTTCCCGGTTAAGCACCTGTTGAGTATTGAAAAGATTGTATTCCACAGAGGTGGTAATCTGCCTCTGCGGAAGTCATTTCTCTTTATAAGTGGTACGTTGTACCCCAACATTTCGACAAACCTGCAGAGCTCCTCATCTGTAGGTTCCTATGCAAAGGTCTTTAATCCTAGAAGACCTCTGGTGGGTAGGCTGAACTCAAGAGAGAACATCGTTCTGTTGAACTTGATTTCAAGATGTTCGGTTTTATCGGATTTGGAGATGTAGCCTTTGATCTGTCGGTCTTCTGGATCAAATCTGCAACTTTTCCAGAATTGATTTATGTATCTGGCAGGGATTTTGTCCACGATTTTGGACAGAAGAGGGTAGAGAACATGTTGTTTCAAGATATGGAGAAGTATAGCATGTGCTTTCCTAAAAGCAGTTCTTGAGGGAACAAGGTATTGATTATTGGGTTTTAAAGGTAGAACATTTGCATAATGTTCATGAGCAAGGAAGTCTTGGAGATGGGTTGTCGGAGCAAAGTCTGCTTCATCGCCGGAGTTATCTTGTTCTAGGTCTCTGGCGATTTCAGGGTTTTCTAAATGTTTAGAGTGTTCAGGGTTTTCAGGGGAGTTCGCCGATGAAAGTGCAGGGGAGATAGCTTGAGAAGACGAGGCCATTTCTTGTATAAAGATAAGAATTTTGCAGGTTTTTGCAATGGTTCGCCGGAGAAGAAGATGAGTGTGCGTAAAGGTTTTATGAGTAGTGGTAACTTGGGTTTTATAGTGAAGGGTAGAATCTGAAGAGGTAAATATATGGAAGTGAATAATTTTTGGGGTCCGTACTTGAGTGTGAACGGTTCAACTTTCCAGGAGAACGTGTGTCGTGTACGTCCAATGAAAATGTGACACATCAGCAGTGTCAGAGCACGACTTGACGTCGTACGCGGCCCATTAATGCTTGGCGCGTGTGTTTCTTTTCCTCCACATATTTTTCACTCTCAGTAAAATAGCCGTTACTGTTGCAGAATTTCCCCAAGTTTGCAAATGACAGAAGCTCTGTAGAGATAGATCTCTGTTGTTTGAAACTCTCTTCGAATCCTCTGTTGCTTGTACCTTTACCAAAAATGTTTAAAAAGCGTTGGAGAGGATCGATAGTTTTTAGAGAAGAAATTTCATTCACAGAGGTTTTGGAGCTCTGTCAGAGCTAGCAGAAGCTCTATGAGAGGAAATTTCTCATAAATAAAAATCTATTAAACTTTTTGATCATCCAAAGTTTTTACTGTTTTATAAACTGTTTTTAGGACATATTTGAAATTTTTTGTCCTAGAAAACTGTTCTGGAAAAGTTTTTGTGCGAGAGATTCCTTTTAAAAGCCTGTGTTGGTCAGCAGAGTTTCTTTGGTGGAATGAGCTCTGTGACCAACAAACTTTTAGAATCTCAAAGTGTGCATTTGTGCGAAAGAGATTTTTGAGATTATATTCAAACCGATCGAAAGAGTTTAAATTTACGATCAGAGATTTTCTCTGGCAGAGCCTCTGTTGAGCTCAGCAGAGGCTCTATGACCTCAAATTTCTCATAACTCATAATTTATGCATCTTTTTGATTATTTGAAGTTTGAAATGTCTTTGTTAGTGTTTCTAGGAAATATTTGGAAATTTTTGTCCTAGAAAACTGTTTTCTAAAAAGATTTCGTGTGTAAACATCAAATATCTTGATTTGTCAGCATAAGTTCTGTGGTATATGAGCCCTTTTGACTTGAGACCTTCTGTATGACATTCAAGACGATCGATCAAGTTCTTATGTAATTTATAGTCATAGAGGATCTGTCTTACATAAGCTCTGTCTTACAGAAGCTCTGTTTTGATTATTTTCTTTTTGGAATGTCATAAGCAAAGTTTCTAGGACATATTTGGAAATTTGGGTCCTAGAAAACTGTTTTCTAAAAGGATTTTTATGAGATACTCACATTTTGACTTTCCTTTGTTCGGAATTTTTTTGACTTCTCTTGATTGTGGTTGATCACAAGTCTTCTTTGGCTCCCCCTTGAATGATCAACTTCTGTAGATCATTTCAAGGTCTCCTTCTGCTCCCCCTTGATCTATGCTTGGGTCAGAATTTGATAAGTAATATGGGACATAGATCAAGTTTCTTAGAGGTTCTGTAAAGAATGTCAGAGGTTCTGAGCAATCCTACAGAAGCTCTGTTTTTGTGCAGAACACTTGGTGATTAAGAATTTACATTCAGAAATAAATTAACCAGGTAATAAAAGCAATGTATGTACATATTTACAGAAGATTAGATTATACTTATAGAGGTTTTACCTCATGTTTATCATTCCCAACTTACCCACCAAGAAAAGAAATATTTTCTCATCTAGTGCCTTGGTGAATAAGTCTGCAAGCTAGTATTCTGTAGGTACGAAGTGCATTTCGATTGTCCCAAATTCAACATGGTGTTTCAGAAAGTGGTAACGGATATCAATGTGCTTTGTTTTTTAGTGTTGTACTGGATTGGCAGAGATGGTTATGGCGCTCTTTGAGTCACAGAAGATGGGAATCTTGAATATGATGTGGCCATAGTCCTTAAGTTGAGTTTTCATCCACAGAACCTGGGAGCAACAACTAGCACCAGCAACGTATTCGGCTTCTGCTGTAGATGTGGATACACAGTTCTGCTTCTTAGAGGTCCAGCTGACTAGTTTACCACCTAGGAATTGACAACTCCCAGAGGTACTCTTTCTGTCGAGCTTGCAGCCTCCATAATCTGAATCTGTATAAGCTTTAAGACCAAAACCAGAGTTCTTCGGATACCAGAGGCCAACATTTTTGGTCCCTTTGAGGTATCTGAAGATCCTCTTTACAGCATTATAATGTGATTCCTTTGGTTTAGCTTGATATCTTGCACAGAGACATGTGGCATGCATTATGTCAGGTCTACTTGCAGTTAAGTATAACAGAGACCCAATCATTCCTCTATAGGTATGCCCTTTGGATCTGAGTCTAACTTATTTTCTGTGGCCATTGGAGTTCTCATTACAGAGGCATCAGAGAGACTGTATTTTGAAAGTATGTCAGAGACATATTTAGCTTGATTGATGAACATTCCCTCTGATGAATGTTTTACTTGGAGTCCGAGGAAGAAAGTTAATTCTCCTATCATACTCATTTCAAGCTCACTCTGCATGAGTTTTTCAAACTTTTTGCACTCTTCTGAATTTGTAGACCCAAAAATTATGTCGTCCACATATATTTGTACAAGCATAATTTCATCACTTTTTGGTTTATAAAACAAAGTGGTATCCGTCGTACCTCTGTCGTAACCATTATCAAGAAGAAAGGTAGAAAGTCTTCCGTACCATGCTCTTGGAGCTTGTTTCAGTCCATATACAGAGCTTTGTCGAGGTAGTACACGTATTTTGGGTACTTAGAGCTTTCAAACCCTGGTGGCTGTTGGACGTATACTTCTTCTTGGATTTCGCCATTTAGAAAAGCAGATTTTACGTCCATTTGAAATACTTTAAAACCTCTATGGGCTACGAAGGCTAAGAAGATTCTTATGGCTTCGAGCCGTGCGACAGGGGCAAAAGTTTCATCGTAATCTATGCCTTCTTCTTGGCGATACCCCTTGGCCACAAGTCTTGCTTTGTTTTTTATGACCACTCCATCTTCATCCTTCTTATTTCTGAAGACCCATTTAGTCCCTATGGCTTGTTTTCCTCGTGGCAAAGGAACTAAAGTCCAGACTTTGTTTCGTTCAAACTGTAGAAGCTCTTCTTGCATAGCATCTACCCAGTTTGGGTCGTCAAGGGCTTCAGAGATCCTTTTTGGCTCGATCACACAAATAAAGTTTGTAAAGAAACAAAAGTTAGCAGTGGCAGATCTTGTTTTTACCTTTTCAGAAGGTTCGCCGATTATAAGACTTGGAGGATGGCTCTTTGTCCACTTTGTTTTTCTTGGGAGATGGTCATCGATTTCATCAAGTTTCTCTTCAGAGGTTTCTAATTGTTGTTCTGGTGTAGCCTCTGTTAGTGATTTTGCTTTCGTGCTTGATCCTACAGATTCTGGAATGATTGGAATGAGTGGTGGTGTTTGTTCCTCTGAGGAAGTATAGTCTGAGTCTTCTCGTTCCTCTGTTATTGGTTCCTCTGTGGTTTCTGAAGTTGTTTCTTCAGTTGCTTCTGTGGTTGTTTTCCTTGTTGTATCATCTTCAGTTGGCTTCCCCTCGGCATTTGCATCTGTAAGATTTACAGAGGAAGATGAATTGTTTAAGTGTAAAGCCCGTGTTCTGGTACGTAAATATTTTTTTTCTTTTAAATCCTTCTCGTTGCTTAATTAAGTTTTTGTCATTTATTTTCTTCCGGGATCATTTAAGTTGCTGCTAGTTAACATCGTTGACCCTAAGTGTTCATTTTCGGGTAGGGTGTTTATAGGACCTTTGGGAGTTGTTGAGGGGCCAAAATTGTCAAAAGGCCAAAGTCTTGGCATGGGGTCGGCCCATGCACCAAACCGAGCCCCATTATTCCCTTGTGTGTTGTTTGGCTTCGTGGATTAGCAAAGAAGAGAAAACCCTACACTTCCTTCTTCTCCCTTGTGGTCACGACCAAGATTTCCCCTCCCCCTCCTTGTCTTTTCTTCGTTACCGCCGAGAACCACCGAACCCCCTAGCCGCCGCCGTCGTGTTGCTTGTCGGCGTGATCGAAGAGTATCGAGAGAGAGAGAGAGCGGCGAAGAGAGAGAGAGAGCGGCGAGGAGAGAAAGAGGAGTTTGGTCGTGGTTGCCGCGAGTCGTCATCGAGGTAAGGTTCTTCCCCCCTTTCGTTATGGTTTCTTTTCGTTGGTTTCGTCGGGGTGCAGTCAAACCGCCACCGCCGGCGGCGGCTGCCGCCTTCTTGCCGCCGCTGACCGCCACTGCTTGGGGCGGCCATGGGTGGTGTGGTGTGTTCTTTAGTCGAAAGCCCCCGAGCCAAGTGAGGAATTTCATGTCTGTTTGGATTAAGTCTTGGCTTAATAGAAGGTTAAGCCAAGTTATCATTTTATGTGATCAATATCGCTTCTGTCCATTTCGTATTTTGCCCGTACCTTTCTCGTCGCAGATCGGTTTGAGACGAATCTGGGGCCCACGGTTCACATTCTGTGTCCGGCACACTTTTCGTGTTTTAACGAAAGTCTGGTTCGGCCTCTAGCTAGGTGTAAATTAGCTGTTTTTACAGCAGGTCCGGTTTGGGCAGTTTCGCGTCCTGTTTTTAGAAAATTCATATTAAATTGTAGGAAAATCGTTAGAACGCGTACGATATGTCCCTGGAACCCTAAGTCATGGAACTAACTGATTATGGAATAAAAATTCTGGGTTGATGAGTTTAAGAGGGGCTAAACAGGTCCCGAACAGACCTGTAAATCTTAGAGTGAAAGCTGGATTTTTCGTGTGTAAGCTTATAGTTGTGACTTTGGGCTAGGACTTCGTTGTGACATTTGTTATCACTTATTTAGGTGGAAAAAGATGAGTTGGTGTTGGCCGGCTCGTTTTGCTGTTGAGGACATCTACTTTGCGTTGAGGTGAGTTCTCTCACTGTGTATATAGGAATTGTATGCATGTTATGGTAGTTTGTATGTACTACTGTACTTGTGGTGTGAACTAGTTGTTTGTGGTGTGTAATATTTGCTTGGGTTAAATGCTTAGTATAAATGAGTGTTACATTACATCTCGGTGAGACCGAGGGCTCGGTGGGACCGAGTAAGTGGATAGAAATGTTGTGGGAACTCGGTGGGACGAGTGTGTTACAATACAACTCGGTGGGACCGAGGACTCGGTGGGACCGAGGAAGTGGATAGAAATGTTGTGGGAACTCGGTGGGACGAGTGTGTTACAATACAACTCGGTGGGACCGAGGAAGTGGATGGAAACGTTGTGTGAACTCGGTGGGACCGGGAACTCGGTGGGACCGAGGAGTTGGGTACATAATTACTTGTATGTGTTTACTTACATTATGTAACTGTGGTGTTGTTGCTCATGTGCGAATAGGAGTGATGTGTATATAATTTCTACCTGCGCATGTGATGGAATTCACTAAGCCTTGTGCTTACCCTTTCCTATTTTAATGTGGTTTCAGGTGCTTGTGGCTCCAAGGCGTGACGGGTACACACTGGCGCGCGTGAAGAGTTTTTATAATCATGAGATTAGAGTTATTATTAAACGATTTAATTTCCGCTGTTTATTATTACTGAGAATATTTATTATTGAATTTGCAAACGAAACGGTGTTGGATATTTAATAAGGTTTTATTTATTAAAATGCCTATTTTTAAAGTTAGAATTTATTGTAATTTTTGGGACGTTACATTAAGGGACCTGTTTGAGAGATACCTATTTCGTTCTGGCTAGCAGAAGGTGATTCTCCAGAGGCTCTGATGGCTCCGGCAGAGGGATCAATGTCGTCATGGAACATCTCTTGAAATAGAAGATTTAAGTCTTCTTCTCGTGTTTTTGAGATGCCAGAGGATTCCTCTTTTACACCGAGTTCTGAACTGATTTGTTCAGAAGTCTTCTGGAAGGTGTCGTCAAAAGAAACATTTATTCTTTCTACAATCGTTCGAGACCGCAGAAGATAAACTCTGTAGGCCTTGGAAGTTGCAGAGTATCCTATGAACTTGCCTTCATCTGCCTTTACCTCAAACTTTCCTCTTGCTTCTTGTTAGGGCAAGTTTTATGGTTGATTTAAAGTTCAAGGGTGTAATTTGTATTTGTTTAAACATAGTCCATAGTGAACGGGCCGTGAGCTTGTTACCACGGGCCCATCATATATAATGTACAATTAGCTTAGAAAATAGCTAGTTGTCTCATTTAGATCTTCAGTATTGTAACGATTATTCTCTGAATCAAATAGCTAAGTGGGCAGCCTTTGTAATTAGTTTATGTAATAACCAGGTATTTTATTTAAATTAAAATATGAAAATTTTATAAGTTTTATGTGGGTATTTTATGGAATTAGACGTTAAGGGATAAGTTTTAATGTTATTATGGAAGTTTAGGGGTAAGTTCTGTCAATTAGGATAAGTCTAGGGTGGCTTGGTCACTTTTGCCAAACCCTTCTCTCAACCGACTCTAGTGAAATCAAAGGGAAGATGATGTCTTCCTTTTTATTAACAAAACACAAATATCCTAAATATCCTAAGTGTGTGTGTGTGAGTTTCGGTTTTGAGAGAGAGAGTGAAAGAGATCGAAGGAATTGGAAGAAGAAGAAGGAGAAGTGTTAGATAATTGCTGCTGGAATTATAGAGTTCATATCAAAGGTAATAATCCATCCTAATTCTTCCTTTTGATGTATATTAGGTTTCTTTTGAACTTTGAAGTGGGTTTAGGTAATTTTAGATGAATTGGTGAATTTTAGTTACAATTTAGGGTGTTAAAAGGAGTTTAGAACGATTCTGTGCAATCTGGGTAAAAGTTGGAATTCCTGAATTTGAACTGAACTTTTCTGAAAAAAGACGATGAACAGTGATTTTGCGAAAAGTAGGAATTCGCAAGCCTTGGTTGCGAAAAGTCCACTTTTCGCAAGTAGCTAAAGCGCCTAGTTAGGTTTTCGTATCTGTTGGTTACGAAAAGTAGGGAACTCGCAACTGTGGGTTGCGAGAAGTGAGGTTTTCGCATCTGTGGGTTGCGAGAAATGAGGTTTTCGCATCTGTTGGTTGCGAAAAGTGAGGTTTTCGCATCTGTTGGTTGCGAAAAGTGAGGTTTAGGTAATTTTAGATGAATTGGTGAATTTTAGTTACAATTTAGGGTGTTAAAAGGAGTTTAGAACGATTCTGTGCAATCTGGGTAAAAGTTGGAATTCCTGAATTTGAACTGAACTTTTCTGAAAAAAGACGATGAACAGTGATTTTGCGAAAAGTAGGAATTCGCAAGCCTTGGTTGCGAAAAGTCCACTTTTCGCAAGTAGCTAAAGCGCCTAGTTAGGTTTTCGTATCTGTTGGTTACGAAAAGTAGGGAACTCGCAACTGTGGGTTGCGAGAAGTGAGGTTTTCGCATCTGTGGGTTGCGAGAAATGAGGTTTTCGCATCTGTTGGTTGCGAAAAGTGAGGTTTTCGCATCTGTTGGTTGCGAAAAGTAAACTTTTCGTAATAGTGGGTTGCGAAAAGTTGGGTTTTCTGGATTATGTGTTAAAGAGTATGTATACTTTAATTTGTTTCAGATATTAAGGATCTTAGTTAAAAGATAATCTATTCTGAAGAAAGTTTGAAGGACCTTGCTTAAAAGATCAGGTGAGTTTTATTTTAAAGAGTATTTTACTGGAATACGATATGTGAATAATGAATTGTGATAAGTGTATGAATATGTCATACGTGAGTGATTATAATGGGATATTATAATTACGTGAGTATTATATGAAAATATAATACGTGGCCGGGCTTTGGACCGGTGTGATAAATTGGCTCGCAACCAATTGATATTGGCCATTGGTGGAGGGATAAGGTGGGACGAGACAGGTATGATGCATAAACGTTAATTGGTATTAACTTACGTGTGATGTATGTGTAATTATATAAAGTGTGTTTTATATAAATAAATTTTAATAAATTACAAATGTCAGGGATTTACTCACTAGACCCTTAGGTCTAACCCTCATTTTCTGTTTTAAAAATTATGTATTCCAGGTGGTGATTCCAGTAAGAACAAGTAAATAGAATACTTGTTGGCTAGCTTTGGAGAAGATTATCATCATGATGCTATGGATGCTTTTGTAGTTATAATTTTTGTTATTACTATGTAATTCAAAGTGGATCAAGTTGTAATGAATTTTTATGTTCAGACTTTAGATGGGACCAAATGTGAAAGATGAAGTACTTTGTTGTAAACATGTTATGGAATGTATGTTATATGTATGTTTCTTTTTGCGGGATGTTACAGATGGTATCAGAGCCCTAGTTTAAGGGATTTAGGTATTAGTATCTGTACCTAGACTTAAACTGCATGTGAAGTAGGATGTCCCTATTATTTTAGAACCTGGGGATGCTAAGTATAAAAAGGTGGAAGGAACATCATGTAAGGTAATTTCAAATTACACCAGGCCAGTGTAATTATGATCTTACAGGTGCATGTTTGAACTGGAATACCTTGTTATATAGGGTATGTGCTTATGTGTATATTAACTTCGTTTAAATCTACAGAATGGCAAGTGGCACTAGACAAAGGAATCAAAGAGGAGGAAGGAATTCGGGTGGAGGGAATCCACCAATAGGAACAGGGGGAAGGGGAGGAGATCGTGGTAGAGGCAGGACCGGAAAGGGAACTGGGGGCCGAACTGGAGGAAGAACACAACCACAAGGCACAGAGTTTGTTACACGGGACGATTTGATGGCAGAAATGGGGAGCTTACAAGATAACATACAAGCTATGTTTGAACATAATCGCCACAATGAAACTGAAAGATCAAATCCGGAACACGAAGTTGAAATACCACTTACCTCTACTATCTTACCGGTGATGAAAAGGTGTGACTATAAAATGTTTCTTAGTTGCAAGCCCCCTACCTACTCAGGAGATCGGGATCCGGTAAAAGCTATGAGATGGCTGAAAGAAATCGAGGCTATCTTCAAAACGTGTAAATGTGTTGAGCAAGATAAAGTGCTTTATGGAACTGCTATGCTAAAAGGTGATGCCTTGTATTGGTGGGAAGCTCATACAGAATCGAGAGGGACAGATGTGTATACTACCTTTTCATGGGAGGAATTTGTGTTGGCATTCACAACACATTTCTGTCCACAAGCTGCGGTCAGACAACTAGAGGAAGAGTTTATGAATCTACAACAAGGGAACTTATCGGTTAGAGATTATACTGCACGATTTTTGGAGAAGTCTCGTTTTGCAGGATATTATGTTGCTACAGAAAAGATGAAAATGGAGAGGTTTATTTATGGGTTGAATTCCGAGGTTCGAAGATTGGTGACTGCCACATGGCCAAATACTTTTACAGCTGCGGTGGATGCTGCCGAGAATGTGGAGAGAGATAATAAAAGAGATGCTGGTGATAAGAGCTTGGGGAAAAGGAAATGGGAAGGACCACCACAAGATTCGAGGAAACCTAGATTTCAGAGGTTTGACAACCGTCCGTCAGTTCGACCAACAGAAAGACCTTGTCCAAGATGTAATCGTTATCATCAGGGAAATTGCCAAGTAGAGTCGCGGGTTTGTTTTAAATGTGGAAAAACCGGTCATGTTGTTAAAGATTGTCGATCAACGCGGTTTTGCTTTTTGTGTAATTCTCCGGATCACCTCCAATCAGATTGTCCGCGAGGTAGAATACAATCAGGGGGTACATCGGGGAAACCAACCATTACTAGACCGGTGGTTCCAAGAATAGAGCCGCCCAGAACGAGGGGTCGTACCTTCCAAATGACAGCTAAAGAGGCGGAAGAAACTCCGGATGTGGTCACAGGTACATTTTTCATAAACTCCACGCGTGCTAAAGTGTTATTTGATTCTGGTGCAAACCGATCTTTTGTGTCTCCCTCCTTTGCTGCTCACATGCATTTAGAGCCTAAATTGTTAAAGCATGCTTTATTAGTAGACACCGCAAATGATAACCAAGTGGCAGTTAAAGAGGTTTTTGATCGTTGCATGATAGATATAGAGGGATGTGGAGTACCGATACAACTGTTCCCAATAGCTTTGATTGAATTTGATGTGGTAGTAGGAATGGATTGGCTAGCTGAGAATCAGGCTAACATAGTTTGTGATAAGAAAATAATCAATGTCGTTTTGCCTGATAAGAGATCGGTAGTGATTTATGGAGATCGTAGGAATCATCAGTCCAGTCTTATATCTATGGTAAAAGCTCGTAAATGTGTTAATAAGGGTTGCTCTAGTTATCTAGCCTATGTGATAGAAAGTAGGCCTGAAAAGTGTAAGCTGGAAGATATTTCCATTGTTAGTGAATACCCAGAAGTTTTTCCTGAAGACTTGGATAGTCTTCCTCCTGTTAGACAAGTAGAATTTGGTATTGACTTAATCCCTGGAGCCGCTCCTATTGCTCGCGCGCCGTACCGATTAGCACCACCAGAAATGAAAGAAATGATGGCACAGCTTCAAGATTTATCTGATAAGGGCTTCATCAGACCCAGCTCGTCGCAGTGGGGTGCACCAGTTTTATTTGTGAAGAAGAAAGACGGTTCAATGAGAATGTGTATTGATTATCGGGAGCTGAACAAACGCACGATCAAGAACAAGTATTGTCAGGATCGAATCTTAACAAGACTAATAATACTTAGAACTCAGAATTAAAGAATCTGCAGAATAGAACTTTAATTCTCACAATCAAAGAACAATATATCAGAAAACACACATATGTTTGTATTCGCTAATTTAACTCACAAGCTTACAACCAAACCTCAATCTTGATGAACAGGCTCAATCAAGACGACTTCTACTTTTCTAGAAATAGGGTTCTAAACCTTGAGGTTAATTCTCTCTAAAACGTATTCTAAAACTCTTGTATATTGCGTATTTCGTATATTGTTTTTTTTCGTATCTAGAATAGCTATCTATCAACATCTATTTATACTAAATAATTACAAGATAACTATCAAAAATAAATTGATCTTCTGAATCTTCTTTAAGCATATCTTCATCCATTCCATCTTTATCTCCAAAATCTTCGCATACCAAACTTATGATCACAAGCAGCATTAACATCTTTATGCACGAGCAGTATTAACTTCATTCAGCATGAGCAGTACTAATACTCTCCAGCAGCATTAATTCATTCCAACAGCATTAACTCATTCCAGCAGTACTAACCTTGCTAGCAGTACTAATCTTGACAAGCAGTACTAACCTTGTTCCAGCAGCATTAATGCATCAGCAGTACTAACATTCTTCCAGCAGTATTAACTTTGTCTTGCAGTAGTAACTTTGTTCTGGCATTACTAACCTTTACTGGCAGTAGTAACTTTGTTCTGGAAGTAGTAATGTTGTTCTGGCAGCACTATCCATACTTAGCAAATCTTCAGTTCCCAACAATCTGCCCCTAACTTGACTTTTAGAAAGAGAAGTCAAGTTCTTCAGATGATGATGCTTCCAAAACTTAATCTTGAACACACAAGTCGGGATTCAATCCCAAACTTTGATTTAAGATCCTTCTTACCAGGTATCTTGCCATCTTAGAATCTTTGTTACTCACCAACTTAGTTTTTAGCATTCCTTTCAACCTTGTCATGCTGTGCTCGTATATTTTATCCAGCAAATAATACTCATGATATGCATAGTCAAGTGTTATGACATACACACCATAGTTTTCAAGAAGCATCCAGTTGGTAACAGTTTGAAATTGCCTGTCTGTCAAATACTTAACTGCTTCTGTATTGAACATTAGACACAAGTATTCAAGTACCATTTTGGTGATGGACATTCCATTCTTAGTCAACATATTTCCATAAAGTTTCATTCCCACCTTGAACATCTCTTCCAAGTCTGATCTAGAGCACATCCTTAAAAGTCTTCCCCATGTAGAACTGACCTCAAACTTCCCATCTGCTCGTTTTACTCTAATGTACTCCTTTCTCTGATCTCTCAAAGTATCCCAGAAGATGATCTCAAGAGCCATAGAAGCTAATGGTTTAACTTTGATTGGACTAGAATCAACCACAGTAATATACATATCACATTGAGCATTTGTTGGTGATTGTACATTGCTTAGTTCACCTGATGGAGTTGCCACTTCTTCTTCAGCAACTTTATGATCAGCTTTCTCTTTCACAACTTCCTCCTTAGCTTCTTCTACAATGGGTTCCACCCTAGGCTTCTTTACAACTTTCTTCTTTGAAGCTATAGACTTTGTTCTTGGTCTTTTGTTTGACACCATCTTGGTTCTTTTGAGTGATTTAACAGCTTCAGGAATGGTTTCAGCTGTTTCCTTTGTTTCTGCTGCTTCAGGGATGGTTTCTGCTGCCTTATGTTTTTCAGTAACATTAACCATTTCTGCTGCTTGAATGGTTTCTGCTGCTTTTTGACTAGCAGCATTAACCATTTCTGCTTCTCTTTCTGTTATTGCTTCTTTTACTATCTTTGATACTGCTGCTTCAACACAATTCTTCACAATCTTAAATACCTCTGCTTCAATCTCAGATTTAGTTACTGTAGATACAGATAATGCTTCCTTCTCACTTTTAGATACTGCTGCATCAACAAGACTCTTCATAATTTCAGCTACTGCTACTTCAATCTCAGATACTGCAGCATTAACTGTTTCTACTGCTTTGTCTGTGGTTTCTGCTGCTTGAACCTCAGATACTACATCCTTCTCATTTTCTGCAGTTTCAGTTACTGCTGCTTTCTCACTTTCTGCTTCCTTTGCAACTTCTGCAACCTGTTCAGCCTCCCCCTCAACCTTATGCTCATTCTCCCCCTCAA
The DNA here is from genome assembly GCA_033807775.1 of Saussurea involucrata. Classification (NCBI taxonomy): domain Eukaryota; kingdom Viridiplantae; phylum Streptophyta; class Magnoliopsida; order Asterales; family Asteraceae; genus Saussurea; species Saussurea involucrata. Next base: position 95,152,028 of record CM066327.1, on the reverse strand, counting down.
CCTTTGCATCCTCCATGTTTAGTTCAGATTCTAACTCCCCCTTTTTGGAAGCATCAGTGGTTGATCTTCTCCTTTTCAGAACATACTGAGCTTTCTTCCTTCTTTGCAGCAGCTTGGTGATCATCTTCTTATTCTTCTCTATCTTGGTGTGTTGATAAAGAATCACCTTCTTAAGCTCATCAATCTCCTTCTGCTGATTCACGACATCAATGTTGATGTTGGCAATGGTTTCCATCAATTCCTCATAAGTATATCTATCCTCACCTGGTTTAGAAGTGTTTACCTCCCTTTCAAGATCATTGGAAGTTTTAGTAGGTGTCTCTTGCCTAGCAAAAGCACAACCTAATCCCATGGTTTCTTGGCGCCTGGGTCCTCTGAATGTTTTCACATTCCGAGTTGCCGTGGGGAAGGTCTTAGTGATGTTACCACTGTCCTTCTCTTTGCTAGCAGAAGTAGTGGCAGCCTTGCAGCCTATATGCTCATCCTTCTCCTTAGAGAGCACCTTCTTGGGGTTGGGAGACACCCCTGTGGTTACCCTTTTGATATTCTCTATTGGAGAATGCTCCAATAGAGGGCTTGTAGGCTTTGGGTTATTAGGAGATACACCAAGGGAAGGAACCTTGTGTACCTTTCTTCTTTCAAACTTCTTGGTGATTTTGGGAGTGGGTCTTAAAAGAATGGACTGTGGGATATCTTTGGTGATGGAAGGTTGGGATTGGTCATCAGTGGGAGTGTCTAATGGGGGCCTTGACCCTGATGCCATACCTTCAGTGGTGTGGGACACAACCATCATTGTAGAGAACAATGGTGTGTCAACTCCTTCCGAGTCCCTAGGAATTCTTCTCATATTTGAGAAAACCTTCCCTTTAGGGGGTTTTGGCACATATACCTCAGCAGACTGAGGTAAATCCGTCAATTCATGGTTAATTACTTCTTGGACAAACCTGGGATACATGTAAAAGCGCTTTTTGGATTCTAGGTTTGCCACAAGATCATTAAAAATCATTGCTGAAAAATTGAACTTTCTGGCAGTGGCTAAGCAGACCAAGGCATAAGCAATGGTACTGCTAAACTCACTCCATCCAGTTGTTTTCTTTGAAATACAGTGCATAAGAGTATGAACAAAAAATCGCCATTGGGTGAAAAACTTTGACTTGTAGAATTTAAAAATTCCAATGGGACCTTCATACCCCATTCTTTGTAAGGTCGAGAAAAGTTCATCATTAGAGAGATAGGTTATACCTGAGGCATCATCTAAGTGAAGAGTGATGCGAATAACCTCCTCTGTGACCTTCAAGGGTTTGTCACAAACCCTTGTTCGAATGATTTTCTGCCCATCTTCGAGTATAACAGTAGCGTTCTCCCAAAATTGCTTTTGATGCTCGATATATATGGTTGGGCACACTGTTAGGGCATGAGAGATGTGTGTGGACTTGAGAAAATCCACAATATCATGAAATCCTGCGGCCTGCTTTGGCTTCTGAAGCATCGCAATCTCATTGTGCTCATCGACAAACTCCATTGTCGTCATTCTTCTTGAGGATTTGGATAGAAAACACAGAGATTCTAGGGAGAAAAGGTTAGAACGAGAGAGAGAGAAATTGAATGCAAAGAGACGTTATGAACTTTGGCGGGTTGAAAGAGTATTTATAGCAGTACTAGCCCTGATTTTCTTTAAAAACAGTATTAACGACTTAGCAGTATTAACGACTGAGCAGTATTAACTGTAAGGCAGTATTAACTACACAGCAGTATTAACTACACAAGCAGTATTAACTACTGAGCAGTATTAACTACAAAGCAGTATTAACTACTAAGTAGTATTAACTACACATGCAGTATTAACTACTAAGCAGTATTAACTACAAAGCAGTATTAACAACAAAGGAGTATTAACTACACATGCAGTATTAACTACTAAGCAGTATTAACAACAAAGCAGTATTAACTACACATGCAGTATTAACTACTAAGCAGTATTAACTACATATGCAGTATTAACTACTAAGCAGTATTAACTACAAAGCAGTATTAACAACAAAGCAGTATTAACTACACATGCAGTATTAACTACTAAGCAGTATTAACAACAAAGCAGTATTAACTACACATGCAGTATTAACTACTAAGCAGTATTAACTACATATGCAGTATTAACTACTAAGCAGTATTAACTACAAAGCAGTATTAACAACAAAGCAGTATTAACTACACTTGCAGTATCGAATCTTAATTACTCAACATCCTCAAATGTCATCTTACCTTTTGACACATCACCTTTACCACTTATCTTACCTCCTGCAGGATTATTTCCAAAAGCAACATGTCCTCCATAAATTCTTTTGAAATTCTTGAGGCAGGCCATGTTACCTGTCATGTGCCTGGAGCAACCACTATCAACATGCCAGATGCTCTTTCCCTTGAGCTGTTGGTTGCCCTGCACATCAGATAAATCAGTTAGTTTTTATTGGGAACCCAAGCCGAAGTGGTCTTGGGTCTCCCTTGCTCATCAAAGTACTTGCACTGGGTTTTGATGAGATTTTCAAACTTAGGTACTGCAGAACTGGAGTATTTTGTCAATATGATTGGTCTAGCAGCACAAAAACTAGAAGCAGTATTAACCTTAGAAGAAGTACTAACAGTGTTAGCAGCACTAACACTGCTAGCAGCGGTATTGTTCTTAGAAGAGGTACTAACAGAGTTAGCAGCACTAACACTGCTAGCAGCAGCATTCTCTTCAAAAGAAGTACTAATAGTGTTAGCAGTACTAACACTGCTAGCAGCAGTATTGGCAGTAGTATTGCTTCTAGCAGCACTATCCTTGTCAGGAGTACTATCTGAGGTAGCAGTACTAACATTAGTGCTTTTGGGGATCCACATATTGACACATTCCTTTTCAGTCTGTTTTCTCATGTGGCTTTTGGATTCAGCTTGTTTCTTAGCCACATTATTCCTTGCAGGCTTCCTATAACCAGAAGATTTTTGAAAACTTCTTTGAAAACTTTTCCTTTGGTTAATAGGATTGAAATAACAGTGTTTGGCAAGATGATTCAATCTGCCACAAATAAAACAAGGTTTTGGTCTGTTAATCCTTTGCAGATCAACTCCTTGCTTTTGTGCCCACTGGTTATTCCAATTTCTTTGATTTCCCCTCTTTTTATCATGTTTTTAGGGCTTATTCTCTTGAGATTTCTTGCAAGAACAATGTTCACAAGTATTAGAATTCACAACAGTGGTCTGTGTATAATGAACTCCCTTTCCCTTTCCAGTCCGTTTCATCTCATTGTTCTTAACACATGGACTTACACATTCCTCACCAGATCCTTCTTTTTCAGTCTTATCCTCAACAACTACTTTATCTAATGGATCTACTTCAGTGGCTCCTTCAGGTAAGTCCTTCCTATCCTTGGTTTTTAATAGGTCTGACTTAGGAGGGATGTAGTTGTTGTTGTAGGGTGGGGGTGTGGCATTATACCCTAGGCCTGTTTTCATCTTACTGTGGATTTGAGTATTTATTATAGTGTCCATGACTTTAGAAGCTTTTGAAAACTTTTCAACATCAAGTTTAACTTTCTCAAGCTCTCCTTTTAGTTTCTCACACTCTTCCCTGGATTCTCTAAGCTGGAACTCTAGACCATCCTTTTCCCATTTCCAGTAATTTGTATCATAGGAGTGTTGAAGTTCATTGGCTTGAAAAGCCCTAATCTGTTCTTCAAACTTCTCAACAATTACTACATAGTCTTTTCTGTCCTTTTCTAATCTCTTAAGGTCATCACACATTCCCTGATTGTGATCTCTATACCTTTTAACAGTGTCTATACAAGCTTGAGTACAGAGATTAGATTTTACCTCAGTGGGAATATCTGAAACTTCAGCCATAAGTGCTTGATTTTGGATGGCCTCTTCTGCTTGATCACTCCAATCAAATCCCATTCCTTGTTGAGAGACAAGAGCTTGAATAGAGTTTCTGTTTTGATTGGAGCTTCCAGTCTGAGTTTGTTGATGGCTGTTGTGAGATGTTCCACCTCTGCATTCCCTGGCAAAGTGTCCCATCTTGTGACACTTGTAGCATTCAACTTTGGACTTGTCAAATCCAGCACCATCTTCTCTTCTTTGGGAAAAGTTGTTTCTCCCTGTCCTCTTTATGAATCTCTTCACCCTCATAGACAGCATAGCCATCTGCCACTTGATATCCATCTCTTCAAGATCATCAGCATTAATCTGTTCTAAGTCATCATTAATCAATGGGGAATTAACATGACTAGAAAAGAAGGCTTCTAGTACTGAATCATTGGTCTTTTCCTGATTGACTCCTCCAGCAGCACTAACTGATTCAGGGTTAGCAGTAGAATCAGGTGATGCTGAAAGGAGTGCAGCATTATGTATATATCCAGATGGCTTCTTTTTGGCTTCAACCTCTGCTTCAAAGACTCTAAGATCATTGTAAAGATCATCAAGCTCTTTATCTTCCAATTGGTCATTCTGTCTGAAGGACACAGTATACATTGTCCACTCTTCACCTAATGATCTTAAGAACTTTTTGTTAACATCACCAGCCTCCATCTTGACTCCTACTGTGGCTAATTCACAAATCAGCTTATTAAATCTATCAAAAGTTTGAGTCATAGACTCATTCTTAGTAGAAGTAAAGTTTTCATACTGCTGCTTGAGAATTGCCTTCTGATTCCTCTTGGTGCTTTTGGTGCCAGTGAATCTCTTTTCCAATGCATTCCACAGAATCTGAGCATCAGTGCAGTGATGAAATTGATGCTGATATTCATTGGGGATAGCCCACTTGTCAGGATACCACTAATAAAGCTCTGATACCAATAAAGTTCTAAGTAAAGCTCTGATACCACTTATCAGGATCGAATCTTAACAAGACTAATAATACTTAGAACTCAGAATTAAAGAATCTGCGGAATAGAACTTTAATTCTCACAATCAAAGAACAATATATCAGAAAACACACAGATGTTTGTATTCACTAATTTAACTCACAAGCTTACAACCAAACCTCAATCTTGATGAACAGGCTCAATCAAGACGACTTCTACTTTTCTAGAAATAGGGTTCTAAACCTTGAGGTTAATTCTCTCTAAAACGTATTCTAAAACTCTTGTATATTGCGTATTTCGTATATTGTTTTTTTCGTATCTAGAATAGCTATCTATCAACATCTATTTATACTAAATAATTACAAGATAACTATCAAAAATAAATTGATCTTCTGAATCTTCTTTAAGCATATCTTCATCCATTCCATCTTTATCTCCAAAATCTTCGCATACCAAACTTATGATCACAAGCAGCATTAACATCTTTATGCACGAGCAGTATTAACTTCATTCAGCATGAGCAGTACTAATATTCTCCAGCAGCATTAATTCATTCCAGCAGCATTAACTCATTCCAGCAGTACTAACCTTGCTAGTAGTACTAATCTTGACATGCAGTACTAACCTTGTTCCAGCAGCATTAATGCATCAGCAGTACTAACATTCTTCCAGCAGTATTAACTTTGTCTTGCAGTAGTAACTTTGTTCTGGCAGTACTAACCTTTACTTGCAGTAGTAACTTTGTTCTGGAAGTAGTAATGTTGTTCTTGCAGCACTATCCATACTTAGCAAATCTTCAGTTCCCAACAAGTATCCACTTCCAAGAATCGATGACCTTTTTGATCAATTAGTTGGAGCTTGTTACTTCTCAAAGATTGATCTCAGATCTGGCTACCATCAGTTAAAGGTGAAGGAGGAGGATGTTTTAAAGACTGCTTTTCGCACAAGATACGGCCACTACGAATTTTTGGTAATGCCTTTCGGATTGACTGTCACACCCCGCTAAAGCGGAAACACGAGATGTAACAGCCGAAGTTTCATAGCATAGGGAGATAGACAACATCAACCATACCATTTCATAACATATAACATTTCCAAGTTTAAAAGGGACTTAAGGTTAAAAGTTTACAATTCAAAGTTTACAATTTAACCCAAAAAGTGCTTTTCCCAAAATGTGACCAATAGACGAGTCTTGGAGGATGCCGACATGCATGCTAAATTAAATCTTGTCGTTTACCTGCTTAGCTCCTGAAAAGCATGTTTAAAACAAAGGTCAACTACAAAGAGTTGGTGAGTTCACAGGTTTTTCATAACCAAACATTTTTAAATCAAAGATTAATTTTCGTGAGTCTTTTGTCACGACAAACTTTAAATCTTATTCTTATGAGTACACATTACTATGAATGACTTATGCAAGATATATGTTTGTTGAGCCACTACTAAGCCTCCGACCACTTACGCCCCACGGACTACCTCAGAGGTGGTATGGTGGCCACATGAGTAGAACATTATTAACAGATAAAGTGCACCCCTACTCGTCAGTTTAAGGTGGGTTTGTCAGACCAAATAGCGCTATCCACAAATATCACCGGCTCGTTATGAGTTAATAAGTAGTGTACCTATTGGGGACTTAACATTTTTATTATCACTCAACATATCTTGGTCACTTATGTAAAGTTGTACATTCATTTGTACTCATGTCTTAATTCGCAAATATCCACAATTTTACTATCATGAATCATTTAGCATTTTAAAATCATAACATGCTTTTCACCCCAAACATTTAAACAAGTAAAACGGGGCTGTGAAAACTCACCTTGTAGCGTAGATGTGAACGTCGTGTAAGCTTTCTCACTTAAGCGCTCTTTACAGGCTCCCTATAAAGTCATACGATATCTATAAGTCCTTCATAGCTATTCCAATGTTAAACCTAACTAACTTAATCCACGTCTTGTGAAATGCCTTATCTTTAGTAATTAAGTTGAAATACACAATTTAGCCTTGTTCAAGTGTTTTTAAACAATCAAGATGAATGGTTACAAGAAAACTCATTAGCTTCCAAAAATACAGAATCTGTCAGAAACTTTATGCCACAAAGATGACTATTTTATAACAACTTCCGGAATAGCAAATTTACCCATTTTTTTATATGTGGTACTATACTAAGTTAAGGAAGTTTTGACCAAATTTCATGAATTTTGGAAGTGTTTAAGGGGTCCAAATAAATTCTATAAAACAGTGCAACACAGAGTCCAAAACAGATTACACCCTTCTGCCATAACAGGCTTTTGGAGGGTCAAAACATAATCTCTTTCAGAGTTTTTACATGTTTTGGAAACCTAACACATAAAGGTATCTTATGGAAAAAAAAATTCACGAATTTAAGATGAGTTTTGAGTGAGTTATGGCCCAATGAAGTTGCATGTACCAATCTGTCCATTCTGGACAGCTTGACACACTTGGCTTGCATAAAATTTTTGAATGACCAAAACACCATATATTTGTGTGAAACCACATGCATGTGAGACCTAACACATATAAGGACCTTCCAGAAGAAAATGAGACACTTTCATGCATTTTTCAGAGAGTTATATAAAAAATGAAATGGCACAAAAATCTGACAGACTAACAGCTGCACACCAAAATTGTTCTAAGGAGTTGAGGGCTCAAAACTCAATATTTTCGTATGAGACCAGTGGGGTTTGAATCCCAACTCCTTAAACCTTACCCCAGAAGAAAATGAAGAAATTTGGACCTGATTTGACCAAGATATGGTCGTCCAAAGTACATGCAACAATCTGCCAGATTCTGAAAATTTAAGATTCTTAAGAAAACTTCATTTTTGAGCATTCCATCATCCATAGATGTGGATTTCCTTGCTAGGGATTCAATCCCCACATCAAATGACATGATTTTGAAGTGAAAAACTTAAAATTTGTAAGAACATATGCATGCAAATATTTCAAAAACTCAGATTCTATTTCAAGAACAAAAACCCTCATTTCTTGATGATTTTGCTAACAAAAAAAAAATGGAGGAGATGACAATATTAGAACCCTTACCTTTAGAGAGATGTTTTAAGCACTAATAACCCTTTTGATTTTCGATTTTTATGCTTGAATGTGGCTGAAAAGGCTGGAGTTTTGAAGGTTCTTGATGAACTAATGAAGATGATGACAACTTTAGAGAGAGAGAGAGAGAGAAAAGGAGATGAAAGGTTTTCTTTCTAGTTTGAAAATGAACAAATGAAAGCAAGTTGGAGGGTAAAGGGAGAGGGGAGGGGCCGGCCAAAACATAGGCCCCCAACCCTTGCAATTATTTTTTTTTAATTTAAAAATAAGGCCCAAAGTTTATATGTAGTATTTCTTTAGTTTTCTTTATAAAATTTGCATTATAAAACCCTAAAATACCTTCTTAAATTTTTTTTTTAAATTTTGTAAAAAGAAAATTGTATGTATAAAAGGAAACCCTATATTTTATATAGTTTATAAGTTATTTGAAGCGTTTTGGCATTTCACAAGGTGTTTCGGTTAGTCTTGGGTCGAAACCGGGTCTTTTCGGTAACTACCGGGAATTCTAGCGAATTTTCGCCTAAATTTTATTTCGAATAGGTCTTAATAAGGTGTGTTTCCTATGTTAACATTTGTAATGGTTAAATGGTGCTAACCTGAGAGTTTTGATTTTTTTTTTGTCGGATGTTACAGTTTTCCCCCGTTCGAGAAATTTCGTCCCGAAATTCAATGACTGGTACTCGCCACCGAATTCTTGGTGAACAGATGAGGATACTTACTCCTCATAAAATCCTCTCGTTCCCAAGTGTATTCAGGTCCGTGCCTTGCGTTCCATCGAACTTTTACGATCGGGATCTTGCTACGTCTTAACCGTTTAACATCTCGGTCAAGTATTTCAACGGGTTCCTCTACAAAGCGTAACTGCTCGCTCACCTGTATGTCTTCCAACGGTAGCACCAACGATTCATCCGATAGGCATTTCTTCAAATTCGACACATGGAATGTGTCGTGAATGGCGCTTAACTCTTGTGGTAGCTCGAGTCTGTATGCAACCGGTCCAATCCTTTCTAGAATCACAAATGGACCGATATATCTTGGACTCAACTTGCCCTTCTTCCCAAATCGTACCAAACCTTTCCATGGCGATACCTTGAGTAACACTTTATCGCCCACCTGAAATTCCAATGGCTTCCTCCGACTATCTGCATAACTCTTCTGACGAGTTCTGGCTACTTTAAGTCTTTCTTGTATGGTTATGATCTTGTCCGTAGTCTCCTGAATGATGTCAGGTCTTATCAGCTGTTTGTCACCGACCTCCAACCAACTGAGTGGTGATCTACACTTGCGTCCATATAAGGCTTCGTACGGCGCGCACTTTAAACTGGTATGGTAGCTATTGTTGTAAGAGAATTCGACCAGCGGTAAGTGAGTATCCCAATTTCCCCCAAAATCTAATACGCAGGCTCGCAGCATGTCTTCCAGTGTTTGTATAGTTCTTTCTGTCTGACCGTCCGTCTGCGGGTGGTAGGCAGTGCTCAAATCCAAACGCGTCCCCAACGCTTTCTGGACTGACCGCCAAAGGCGTGACGTAAAACGGCTATCTCTGTCCGAGATTATTGAAGTAGGTACTCCATGACGCATAACAATCTCGTTGATGTAAATCTGAGCAAGCTTTTCCACCTTGAAGTCCTCTCGGATAGGCAGAAAATGTGCAGATTTCGTAAGTCGATCCACTATAACCCAGATTGAATCATGTCCTTTCCTTGTCCTGGGTAACTTAGTTATGAAATCCATACTTATTTGTTCCCATTTCCACTCGGGAATCTCCGGTTGCTGAAGAAGACCTGATGGTTTCTGATGTTCAGCCTTAACCAGTGCACAAGTTTGGCACTTGCTTACATACAAAGCAACATCTTTCTTCATCCCTGGCCACCAATAGTATTCCTTCAGATCCTTGTACATTTTATCGGCCCCGGGGTGGATTGAATATCTTGATTTATGAGCTTCATCCAAGATTACTGCTCGCAGTTTTTCCACCTTAGGTACCCAAACTTTATTTCGGAAGTACCGCACCCCGTCTGGTTGTGTTTCAAATTCCTTTTCCAGATGATGTAGGGTTTCGTTTTTCAAATTCTCCTCTTTTAATGCCTCTTCTTGAGCTTCGAGGATTTGATCCTTAAGACTCGTCCGGACCATTGTTCCCATAGCTCTTGCCCTCGATGGCTTCACCCTTTCTTTTCGACTTAAGGCATCAGCTACAACATTAGCCTTGCCTGGATGGTACTTTATCTCGCAATCATAGTCGCTAAGCAGTTCAACCCATCTCCGTTGCCTCATATTCAGCATTTTCTGATCGAAAATGTGTTGTAGGCTCTTGTGGTCGGTAAAGACGGTACACTTAGTGCCGTAGAGGTAATGTCTCCAAATCTTGAGTGCGAACACTACGGCTCCTAGTTCCAGGTCATGGGTGGTATAATTCTTCTCGTGAACTTTAAGTTGCCTTGAAGCGTAGGCAATGACCTTGTCTTTTTGCATTAGCACACACCCCAATCCTTGGTGTGAGGCATCGCAGTAAACCACAAAGTTGTCAACTCCCTCTGGTAGAGCTAAGATCGGTGCATTGCATAACTTATGCTTGAGCGTCTGAAAGGCTTCCTCTTGTTTTTCTCCCCAATCGAACTTTTTATCTTTCTGGGTTAATGCCGTCAATGGTTGTGCAATCTTAGAGAAATTTGCAATGAAACGCCGATAGTAACCCGCTAAGCCAAGAAACGAACGAATTTCTGTCGGAGTCTTTGGGGCTTCCCACTTCTTTATGGCTTCTATCTTGGCTGGATCGACATGAATTCCATCTTCATTAACTACATGACCAAGAAATTGTACTTCACGAATCCAAAATTCGCATTTGGAAAGTTTAGCATACAACTTCTGGTCTCTGAGCAGTTCTAGTATCAGCTTCAAATGTTGCTCATGCTCCTTCTTGCTTTGCGAATAAATCAATATGTCATCTATGAACACAATTACGAACTTGTCCAAGTATGGTCGACATACTCTGTTCATCAGATCCATAAAGACTGCTGGAGCGTTTGTCAGACCAAAAGGCATGACTAGGAACTCATAATGTCCATATCGAGTCCTAAACGCTGTCTTAGGAATGTCCTCCTCACGAACTCTCATTTGATGGTATCCGGACCGAAGGTCGATCTTTGAAAAGTACGTAGCGCCTTGAAGTTGGTCGAACAGGTCATCGATTCGAGGAAGAGGATATCGGTTCTTGATGGTCAGCTTGTTAAGTTCCCTATAATCGATACACATTCGAAAAGAACCATCTTTCTTTTTAACGAATAAAACTGGAGCTCCCCAGGGTGATGAGCTGGGTCTGATGAATCCTTTATTGAGTAGCTCCTTAAGTTGTTCTGACAACTCCTGCATTTCGGAAGGTGCTAACCGGTAAGGTGATTTCGCCACGGGTGCCGCTCCTGGAATTAAGTCGATATGAAATTCAACTTGTCTTGGTGGTGGTAATCCAGGTAATTCATCTGGGAATACCTCAGGAAAATCTCGTACTATTGGAAAGTCTTGAATACTCTTCTCTTTGATCCCCTTATCCACCACGTGTGTCAGAAACGCAACACAATCTTTCCGCAAATATTTTCGCATCTTCATACTCGACACTATTTTGAATTTCCTCCCCGAGCTGTCTCCCTGTATTTCCAGTACTCTTCCTTCGGTTTGAGGTATTCGGACGATCTTTTCAGAGCAAACAATCTCAGCGCGATTCTTTGATAACCAATCCATACCTACGACTATATCGAAGCTTCCTAGCCTGATTGGGATTAAATCTATGCTAAAATCTTTATCCGCCAGTTTTAAGGTACAGTTCTTAATTACATCTCTGGCCCTAACTTCCTGTCCATTAGCAAATTCTATAACATAGGCTTCTTTCAACTTTTGAGGTTCCAAGTCAATTTTCGGCCTAAATTCTAGTGATACAAAGCTCCTATCTGCTCCTGAATCAAATAGTACTGTTGCATAATGATTATTCAAGAGAAACGTACCTGTTACTACATCCGGGTTCCTTCTTGCCTCATCTGCCCCGATCTCAAACACTCGACCTCGGGCCTGACCTCCTTGATTTCCTTGATTAAATGGTCGCGCCTGATTTACATTAGGCCTTCGGTTCAGTTTCGGACATGCATTCCGAAAATGATCTGGGCTCCCACATTCATGGCAAGTTCGTTTTCCCCCGCCCTTGCAATCTCTGGCGACATGGCCTCCTTTGTTACATTTGAGGCAAATGATGCATCTTCCGAGATGACGATTATTGCACTTGGTGCATCTTGGGCATAGCCCTCTTTCCTTCTCTTCGACCTGTGCTTGAACCCCAAAATTTCCTGTCACCCTATGACCCTTGTCTGTTCTTCCCCCAAACTGCCTTCTTGCAGGCCCTTCTATCTTTCTTTTCCCAGCGGCCTTGTCATTCCCTGATGTTCTTGAACGATTCGCGTTGTTGGTGAGTCTTGTTGCTAAATTTACTGCTTCTTGGAGAGTCTTTGGGTCAGCTGAAGTGACATTTCCTCTGATTCCTTCAGATAAACCCCACACATACCTATCCACTCTGTTTTCCTCGGGCGTCACCAAATGTGGCACCAGCTTTGCCAACTCATGGAAACGGGCAGTGTAAGAGTCTATATCGTTTCCCTTCATTTCATGATTCCACAGTTCTGCCTCCAGCTTCTGGATTTCACTTCTTGGGCAATACTCTCCCTTGAGTAGCTTCTTGAACTCTTCCCACGTAAGGTTGTAAGCAGCTTCCCGTCCACGGGTTTGTACTTGTGTGTTCCACCATGTTAGTGCTCGGCCTTGCAACAAACAAGCAGCAAATTCTACTTTGTTTCCTTCTGTGCACTTGCTGATATGAAGAACGGATTCCATACCCTCAATCCATGTCAGTAATCCCACAGCTCCTTCAGTTCCATGGAATTCTTTAGGGTTGCAGCCCCTAAAGGTCTTATATGTGCATTCCCGATTTCCAGTCGCTCCCGCATTGTTTGAATTTGCATTCAGCCCAGCTGCTACTTGGCTGACAATGTTCGGAAGTGCAGCCATAATTTGCTCCGCCACGAGCCGTGCGACTTCAGGATTCTCTCTTCTTGGAGGCATAGTCCTACAGTTATGGTTTTAATTAAAGATTTAGTCGCATGGTTACTAATACTATTATTTGGTTACACTTCCTACTTGTTATGTTAATTTGAGTGACGGTACTACTTCATGCATACTATCACCATTATTTACACGTGTTGTCATTGTACATACCCCAATTTCATAATCATGCATTAGAAGTACTTGAAATATATATAAGCATAATTCAAACATTTCATTCATAAACCAAACACATCAATTTTCTCAAAAGATATAGTTAACCAAAACATGCAATGTTTGAAATTAAATGGCCATATGCCCCCAAAAATACAATATGATTTCAAGTTTAATAAATTCCAAAAGCTTCACAGTTTGTGGCCTTCTAACGCACAAGTTCCCAAATTAGTAGTCCCAACATCACTACGAATGCTCCCACCATCCAAGTTAAGTACACGCGTAAGGTCCTCATTTCCCTTCGAGTGAAGGTGATAACCGTCATGGTTCGGTCCGAGACTTCACTTTGTGCATTTAGCATCCCCCTCACCGCATTCAGGGTTTGGTGCTGATGATCCAACCTCGCTTGATGAAGTTGTATGTCTTGCGACATCATCGAGACCCATTGACTCTCTAGGGCGGTCATGCCCGGAGGGTTAGTCACAGGAACCCCGGTTACCACTTGGGTGGCTCCGGATTGCGCCCCTTGCCGGGACGACTCTCCTATGTCTCGTGAGGGGTTTGTGAATCTCATACATCTGGGTATCGGCACGCTTTTCCGTGCCGTGGTTATCACTCTTGGGCCACGGAACGTAGTCGAATGGGGCCTAATGAGTGATGCATAACTCACTTCAAGGTCTTCGTCATACGGATCTCTCTCCGCCTCAACCGGTGGATTTCCCCTAGGTCGGTTAGTAGTATCGCCTGAAGGGTCCGCCGAGTTAGAGTACTCGGATGGTGAGTGCTCTGAAGGATCGTGTTCGGACGACATGGTGGACTGCGATAGTTGTAGACTTAGTTATTAAGTGTGTCATTGTAAATGTTTAAAATATGCAGTGCTTATGCAAACACACACAAAATCATGCTTTCGTTTTTAAGTATGGAATTTATTTTAAGCATACCTTTAATATAACCAATCCAAGTCCCCCATTATATAATCCTAAATTAAACATAGGTGATCAGGCTTTGTTTAATTGAGGTATAATAATATGACACTCATCTTAGTTATATCAGTAGTACGCTTTAAATTTTTTTTTTTTTTTTTTTTTTTTTTTTTTTTTTAAGTCATTTCGAAAACCGTTTTGAAAATAGTTCGCGTTATAGTTAGGTTATAGTTGGGGTTCCCATAAGAAAACCGACATTCTCTATAACCTTAGGCTCTGATACCAAATCTGTCACACCCCGCTAAAGCGGAAACACGAGATGTAACAGCCGAAGTTTCATAGCATAGGGAGATAGACAACATCAACCATACCATTTCATAACATATAACATTTCCAAGTTTAAAAGGGACTTAAGGTTAAAAGTTTACAATTCAAAGTTTACAATTTAACCCAAAAAGTGCTTTTCCCAAAATGTGACCAATAGACGAGTCTTGGAGGATGCCGACATGCATGCTAAATTAAATCTTGTCGTTTACCTGCTTAGCTCCTGAAAAGCATGTTTAAAACAAAGGTCAACTACAAAGAGTTGGTGAGTTCACAGGTTTTTCATAACCAAACATTTTTAAATCAAAGATTAATTTTCGTGAGTCTTTTGTCACGACAAACTTTAAATCTTATTCTTATGAGTACACATTACTATGAATGACTTATGCAAGATATATGTTTGTTGAGCCACTACTAAGCCTCCGACCACTTACGCCCCACGGACTACCTCAGAGGTGGTATGGTGGCCACATGAGTAGAACATTATTAACAGATAAAGTGCACCCCTACTCGTCAGTTTAAGGTGGGTTTGTCAGACCAAATAGCGCTATCCACAAATATCACCGGCTCGTTATGAGTTAATAAGTAGTGTACCTATTGGGGACTTAACATTTTTATTATCACTCAACATATCTTGGTCACTTATGTAAAGTTGTACATTCATTTGTACTCATGTCTTAATTCGCAAATATCCACAATTTTACTATCATGAATCATTTAGCATTTTAAAATCATAACATGCTTTTCACCCCAAACATTTAAACAAGTAAAACGGGGCTGTGAAAACTCACCTTGTAGCGTAGATGTGAACGTCGTGTAAGCTTTCTCACTTAAGCGCTCTTTACAGGCTCCCTATAAAGTCATACGATATCTATAAGTCCTTCATAGCTATTCCAATGTTAAACCTAACTAACTTAATCCACGTCTTGTGAAATGCCTTATCTTTAGTAATTAAGTTGAAATACACAATTTAGCCTTGTTCAAGTGTTTTTAAACAATCAAGATGAATGGTTACAAGAAAACTCATTAGCTTCCAAAAATACAGAATCTGTCAGAAACTTTATGCCACAAAGATGACTATTTTATAACAACTTCCAGAATAGCAAATTTACCCATTTTTTTATATGTGGTACTATACTAAGTTAAGGAAGTTTTGACCAAATTTCATGAATTTTGGAAGTGTTTAAGGGGTCCAAATAAATTCTATAAAACAGTGCAACACAGAGTCCAAAACAGATTACACCCTTCTGCCATAACAGGCTTTTGGAGGGTCAAAACATAATCTCTTTCAGAGTTTTTACATGTTTTGGAAACCTAACACATAAAGGTATCTTATGGAAAAAAAAATTCACGAATTTAAGATGAGTTTTGAGTGAGTTATGGCCCAATGAAGTTGCATGTACCAATCTGTCCATTCTGGACAGCTTGACACACTTGGCTTGCATAAAATTTTTGAATGACCAAAACACCATATATTTGTGTGAAACCACATGCATGTGAGACCTAACACATATAAGGACCTTCCAGAAGAAAATGAGACACTTTCATGCATTTTTCAGAGAGTTATATACAAAATGAAATGGCACAAAAATCTGACAGACTAACAGCTGCACACCAAAATTGTTCTAAGGAGTTGGGGCTCAAAACTCAATATTTTCGTATGAGACCAGTGGGGTTTGAATCCCAACTCCTTAAACCTTACCCCAGAAGAAAATGAAGAAATTTGGACCTGATTTGACCAAGATATGGTCGTCCAAAGTACATGCAACAATCTGCCAGATTCTGAAAATTTAAGATTCTTAAGAAAACTTCATTTTTGAGCATTCCATCATCCATAGATGTGGATTTCCTTGCTAGGGATTCAATCCCCACATCAAATGACATGATTTTGAAGTGAAAAACTTAAAATTTGTAAGAACATATGCATGCAAATATTTCAAAAACTCAGATTCTATTTCAAGAACAAAAACCCTCATTTCTTGATGATTTTGCTAACAAAAAAAAATGGAGGAGATGACAATATTAGAACCCTTACCTTTAGAGAGATGTTTTAAGCACTAATAACCCTTTTGATTTTCGATTTTTATGCTTGAATGTGGCTGAAAAGGCTGGAGTTTTGAAGGTTCTTGATGAACTAATGAAGATGATGACAACTTTAGAGAGAGAGAGAGAGAAAAGGAGATGAAAGGTTTTCTTTCTAGTTTGAAAATGAACAAATGAAAGCAAGTTGGAGGGTAAAGGGAGAGGGGAGGGGCCGGCCAAAACATAGGATCCCAACCCTTGCAATTATTTTTTTTTTTTATTTAAAAATAAGGCCCAAAGTTTATATGTAGTATTTCTTTAGTTTTCTTTATAAAATTTGCATTATAAAACCCTAAAATACCTTCTTAATTTTTTTTTTTAAATTTTGTAAAAAGAAAATTGTATGTATAAAAGGAAACCCTATATTTTATATAGTTTATAAGTTATTTGAAGCGTTTTGGCATTTCACAAGGTGTTTCGGTTAGTCTTGGGTCGAAACCGGGTCTTTTCGGTAACTACCGGGAATTCTAGCGAATTTTCGCCTAAATTTTATTTCGAATAGGTCTTAATAAGGTGTGTTTCCTATGTTAACATTTGTAATGGTTAAATGGTGCTAACCTGAGAGTTTTGATTTTTTTTTTTGTCGGATGTTACATTGACGAACGCTCCAGCCGCTTTCATGGATCTAATGAATCGGGTATGTAAGCCTTATCTCGATAAATTTGTCATTGTGTTTATCGATGATATACTTATTTATTCCCGATCCAAAGAGGATCATGCGCAACATCTTCGTTTGATTTTGGAGTTGTTGAAGAAAGAAAAGTTGTACGCTAAGTTCTCTAAATGTGAATTTTGGTTGCGGGAAGTTCAGTTTTTGGGGCATGTAGTTTCAGAGAAGGGTATACAAGTTGATCCAGCAAAAGTGGAAGCAATTGAAAATTGGGAACCGCCGAAGACGGCAACCGAAGTACGCAGTTTTCTGGGTTTAGCTGGATACTATCGGAAATTTATAAAAGACTTTTCTCGAATTGCGACGCCATTGACTAAGCTAACTCGGAAGAATCTAAAGTTTGAATGGAAAGCAGAACAAGATGTGGCATTCAGGATACTAAAAGAGAAACTCTGCAGTGCGCCGATATTAGCATTGCCAGAAGGTTCGGATGATTTTGTGGTCTACAGTGATGCTTCTAAGTTAGGACTGGGATGTGTACTTATGCAACGTGGAAAGGTGATTGCCTATGCTTCTCCTCAGCTAAAGGATCATGAAAGACAATATCCTACTCACGATATGGAGCTTGCAGCAGTTGTCTTTGTATTGAAGATTTGGAGACATTATCTTTATGGTTCTAAATGCCAAATTTTCACTGACCATAAGAGTCTCCAACATCTTTTCGATCAGAAGGAACTGAATATGAGACAAAGAAGATGGTTGGAATTGGTAAATGATTATGATTGTGAAATTCTATATCACCCTGGGAAAGCGAACGTGGTAGCAGATGCCCTAAGTCGCCAAGAAAGAAGTGGAACAATAAAAGCTATCTCGTTAAGAGCTGAACTTCTTCCAAACATTTTTGACGAACTACTGAAGTGCCAAATAGATGCTTATCAGGAAGAAAATTTGAAGTCAGAACGGTTAGTGGGAATATCAGCATTGCTTGAGAAAGATGACCGTGGGTTATTGCGTATGGGAAACAGAATTTGGGTGCCTCATTTGGGTGGATTACGTGATCGTGTACTACAAGAAGCTCATCAATCTCGATTTTCTATTCATCCAGGTACAAATAAAATGTATAGAGATTTGAAACAATTCTATTGGTGGCCGTGAATGAAAAGAGGTATTGCTAAGTATGTAGAATGTCGTACTACTTGTAAGAAAGTAAAGATTGAACATCAGAAGCCTTTTGGTCAATTGCAACGGCTAGATATACCAATGTGGAAATGGG
The DNA here is from genome assembly GCA_033807775.1 of Saussurea involucrata. Lineage (NCBI taxonomy): Eukaryota > Viridiplantae > Streptophyta > Magnoliopsida > Asterales > Asteraceae > Saussurea > Saussurea involucrata. The sequence continues at coordinate 95,133,651 of CM066327.1, read as the reverse complement.
ATCAGATCACTACTGATTTTATTACCAAGTTGCCTAGAACTTCAAAGGGATTCGACTCTATTTGGGTGATTGTAGATAGATTGACGAAGTCTGCTCATTTCTTGCCGATAAAGGAAACTGATTCCTTGAAACGTTTGGCCAAATTGTACATTAATGAAATAGTGACTCGACATGGAGTTCCAATTTCGATTATTTCCGATCGAGATAGTCGTTTTACTTCTAGATTTTGGAAAAGTTTTCAAAAAGAGATGGGAACGCAAATAAAGTTGAGTACAACATATCATCCTCAGACTGACGGACAGAGTGAAAGAACGATTCAGACTTTAGAAGATATGCTCCGGGCTTGTATAGTTGATTTTGGGGGATCGTGGGATAAACATTTGCCTTTGATAGAATTTGCCTACAACAACAGTTATCATTCCAGCATTCAAGCGGCACCGTTTGAAGTACTGTATGGTAGAAAATGCCGAACGCCTCTGTGTTGGAATGAAGTGGGGGAGAAACAATTAGCAGGGCCAGAAATAGTACAGTTAACAGCGGATAAGATTACTCAGATTCGGGATAGATTGAAAACGGCTCAAGACAGACATAAAAGTTATGCAGATCGACGCCGGAAACCGTTAGAGTTCCAAGTCGGGGAATTTGTGATGTTGAAAGTTTCGCCCTGGAAAGGAGTTATACGCTTTGGGAAGCAAGGTAAACTCAGTCCGCGATATATTGGGCCATTTGAAATTATGGAAAGAATTGGTGAAGTAGCTTACAGATTGAATCTTCCGCCAGAATTAAGCAGAATTCACAACGCGTTCCATGTATCGAATTTTCGAAAGTGTTTGGTGACATCAAATCAGGCAGTCTCCTTACCAGATATCCAAGTTGATGAAAAGCTAAACTACGTGGAGGAACCGGAAGCTATAATTGATCACAAGGTTAAAGTATTAAGGAATAAGGAGATCAGTCAGGTAAAGGTTCAGTGGAAACCACATCGAGGTCAGGATGCGACGTGGGAATCAGAATCAGAGATGAGAGCCAAATACCCTCATCTTTTCGTTTAATCGAATTCCGGGACGGAATTCTTTTAAGGGGGAGATGTTGTAATAACCAGGTATTTTATTTAAATTAAAATATGAAAATTTTATAAGTTTTATGTGGGTATTTTATGGAATTAGACGTTAAGGGATAAGTTTTAATGTTATTATGGAAGTTTAGGGGTAAGTTCTGTCAATTAGGATAAGTCTAGGGTGGCTTGGTCACTTTTGCCAAACCCTTCTCTCAACCGACTCTAGTGAAATCAAATGGAAGATGATGTCTTCCTTTTTATTAACAAAACACAAATATCCTAAATATCCTAAGTGTGTGTGTGTGAGTTTCGGTTTTGAGAGAGAGAGTGAAAGAGATCGAAGGAATTGGAAGAAGAAGATGGAGAAGTGTTAGATAATTGCTGTTGGAATTATAGAGTTCATATCAAAGGTAATAATCCATCCTAATTCTTCCTTTTGATGTATATTAGGTTTCTTTTGAACTTTGAAGTGGGTTTAGGTAATTTTAGATGAATTGGTGAATTTTAGTTACAATTTAGGGTGTTAAAAGGAGTTTAGAACGATTCTGTGCAATCTGGGTAAAAGTTGGAATTCCTGAATTTGAACTGAACTTTTCTGAAAAAAGACGATGAACAGTGATTTTGCGAAAAGTAGGAATTCGCAAGCCTTGGTTGCGAAAAGTCCACTTTCGCAAGTAGATAAAGCGCCTAGTTAGGTTTTCGTATCTGTTGGTTACGAAAAGTAGGGAACTCGCAACTGTGGGTTGCGAGAAGTGAGGTTTTCGCATCTGTGGGTTGCGAGAAGTGAGGTTTTCGCATCTGTTGGTTGCGAAAAGTAAACTTTTCGTAATAGTGGGTTGCGAAAAGTTGGGTTTTCTGGATTATGTGTTAAAGAATATGTATACTTTAATTTGTTTCAGATATTAAGGATCTTAGTTAAAAGATAATCTATTCTGAAGAAAGTTTGAAGGACCTTGCTTAAAAGATCAGGTGAGTTTTATTTTAAAGAGTATTTTACTGGAATACGATATGTGATAAGTGTATGAATATGTCATACGTGAGTGATTATAATGGGATATTATAATTACGTGAGTATTATATGAAAATATAATACGTGGCCGGGCTTTGGACCGGTGTGATAAATTGGCTCGCAACCAATTGATATTGGCCATTGGTGGAGGGATAAGGTGGGACGAGACAGGTATGATGCATAAACGTTAATTGGTATTAACTTACGTGTGATGTATGTGTAATTATATAAAGTGTGTTTTATATAAATAAATTTTAATAAATTACAAATGTCAGGGATTTACTCACTAGACCCTTAGGTCTAACCCTCATTTTCTGTTTTAAAAATAATGTATTCCAGGTGGTGATTCCAGTAAGAACAAGTAAATAGAATACTTGTTGGCTAGCTTTGGAGAAGATTATCATCATGATGCTATGGATGCTTTTGTAGTTATAATTTTTGTTATTACTATGTAATTCAAAGTGGATCAAGTTGTAATGAATTTTTATGTTCAGACTTTAGATGGGACCAAATGTGAAAGATGAAGTACTTTGTTGTAAACATGTTATGGAATGTATGTTATATGTATGTTTCGTTTTGCGGGATGTTACAGTTTATCTGTTCATATCTCGTAATCACATAAACACGATTGTTGCACGGATCTGGATCCTACAATTGGTATCAGAGCAGACGGACGGATTGATTCTAAGGATTGAATTCATCAAATTATGGTTAGTTTGACTTTCACTCGTCTGACTTTTTCTTGAATTCTTGACTTTTTGATTCAATCAAAATCAGTTGTTTTTGCTTATTGGGTTGTGTTAGCATTATCATTATAAGAGTTTCTGCAAAATTTCACATCCTAATTCGTTCGATTGATTGGTCAATTTTGCAAATCAAGTTCAAAACTTTTGGTTGTGTTCTTACTCAAAAATCCGATTTTTGATACCAAAAAGTGTTGTTTTTGCTCTAAAATCGATTGGGTTAGTGTTGTTTTGTGCTTGGGATTGTTTCTAACCTTTCAGGAACACATTAGAGTAACCCTAGTTGAATTTTCGATCGATTTGAACAAAACAGCCGCAGTGTCCAGACACAACAGCCGCATTTTCCGGACAGATCAAGGTGTCCGGACGTTTGTGGTTCCATCCGGACAAGTCAGTCATCCGGGTAACTCAATCATCCGGGTAAGTCAATCATCCGGGTAAGTTTTTCAAATCTCTATCTTTCCGGGTAATCTAGTTCCGGACAACTCAAAGTTTCCGGAATTCGTTTTATCCGGAAATCCTCTTTTACCCGGAATCATCGTAGTATCCGGATACATCATTCTTATCCGGTTAATTCCATCCGGTATCTTTAGAGCATCCGGTAACCTTGGTTATCCGGACAACTCAAGATATCCGGACAACTCTGCATTATCCGGACAACTCTGCATTTTTGAACTGTTTTTCGTAAATCTAGTCCAGATACTTTCAGATCACTACCTTACTTGGATTACTATCCAGTAAGACCACTGTAGTCCATTTTAGAACCTGCGTTTGGATATCACTCTTAGAATCTTGCGTTAGGTTCTCATGTCGAATCAATATACCCGTCTGACGATCACTCCGTTGCAACCAAAGATGTCTGCTTCTCGTGATGCTCTCGCCATTGGTACCGACACCAAGCCTCCATGCCTATACCCAAACGAGTACAGTCAATGGCGCGACAGATTCATGATTTTCATTGAATCAAAGGACAACTATGAGTTCATCAAGCAAGCTCTTGAAGAAGGTCCTATCGCGCCACCAATGAAGGATATTGCAGCCGCTGAAGGTGTTGAACCCAAGAAAGAGAAAAAGACCTTTGCCGAAATGTCAGAGTTTGAAAGAGGGAGAATAGAAGGGGAGAAACAGGCGAAGAGATATCTGGTGCAAGCTCTTCCCAACTCGACCTACACTGCCATCGACAGCTACAAAGACACGGCTAAAGGCATGTGGGACCAAGTAGCCAAAATGATGCGTGGAAGTGCAGTTGGAAACCAGCTGAAGATCAATACTGCTATAACCAAGTTCGATGGTTTCAAGCAGCGTCCTGGCGAGACTCTTACTCAGGCTTATGAACGTGTCTGCTCTCTACTCAATGAGCTGAACAAGAATGGGATAGTTTGGTCGAACACGGAGAATGCTCTCAAGTTCCTCAACAACCTCTTACCCGAATGGAAAGTTTTTGCATCTCACGTCAGGCATAACAACCTGATTGAAAGAATCGACATAAATGAACTCTACGAGACACTTCTTCAAGATGAAGATGAAGTGAATGAGCTACTTGCCGAGAATAAGACTGAACTCAAGCCTGTAGCTGATCCTATTGCTCTTATTTCCACCAACAAGGGCAGACCTTCGAGCCGACACACCGAACGTGCTCAAAAGCATAATTCTTCTGATTCTGAACCGGAAGAGAAGAAAGATGAAGATTCTGATAGTGAAGTAAACGACTTCATGAAAGCCATTGCCCTCCTGACAAAGACCTTCAAGCAACAACAGTTTTACAAGAAACCAACGTCTAATGGTCAGCGCTACTCCACTTCTGCCAACAAGCGTTATGACTACAAAGACAAATATGAAGGTAAGAAGAAGGTCGATGAGCAAGATCAGACTGAGAAGAAGGACAAGACTGAGAAAGTTGACCGCAAGAAGAAAGATGAGCCCGTGAAATGCTATAATTGCGGGAAACTTGGTCACTTTGCCAAAGATTTCCACCAGCCTACAGTGAAGGATGTCCACTACTACGAGGCCAAGCTATCTTTAGCAAAACAAAAGGCGACTGGAGAAGCAATGTTCGCTGAAGATGATTACTGGCTGCAAAGATCTGATAATGAAGATGAAGATGAAGTTGCTAATGCTTTCATGGGATATCATTCCTCCACTGATGAGGAAACCGCAACTGCACTTGCAAATCAGGAATGTGAATCTTGTCAACCAGATTTTTTGAATGCTATGCAATCATTTTATGGTCAGGCTGAATCCTTTAAGGCCACTTCTAAAGAATAAAAGCTTGAAATTAAAACTCTAACAGAAAAGCTTAATGTTCAAACGAAGTTAACTGAGAAGTATAAGTCTAAAAATGCTGATTTAAAAGATAAATGCAAAATCCTTTCATTAGCACCCAAAGACTTAAGGGCCAGAATATCTGAACTCCAGCGTCAGCTTGATCAGTGCTTGAATGAGAAAGAAGACATTATTTATCAATGTTCTTCCCTTCAAGTTCAACACAAGGAGTATGTGGCTAAAATCCTAAACCTTGAAACCAAACTCCACCAAAGGGGACAAACAGATCAAACCATTTTCCTGAACAAACCCAAAGAGTTCACGTATTTTAACAAAGAGTGGGGAATCGGATATGATAACCCCCACTATTTGAAAAAGGGAAGATGGCATGTACCCACTCTGTATGACTTTGCCTGTTATGGTTTATCTACAAAGTACCCGAAGTACAAAATCAAGTGGACTGGTCCTCTAGAACCTGAGAAGGAAGAGGAAACCGAGGAATATAAGCGCAAACACAAACGAGGAATTCAACTTCCATTTTGTTACGAGCCTTTAAATTATTCTTATCAAAAGAACAAAAAGTACCTTTCCAATGACTACTTCGACCCCTACAAGGTAGCTACACCCAAGGATTCCTCCAAGAAGGATGAGGAAGTAGCACCTGCAACCAAGACTGAGACGGATGAGTTTAAACTCTATGTTCCCCCTCTCATCTTGGAAGTAAAGATAGTCGAGTTGGAGGAGTCACTCGAAATGGAAAGGTCTGTTTTTCAAAATGAGAAGAAAAAGAGTTAATTAAGGATCTTGAGAAACTCAAATCTGAGAAAACCGACGGTGTGTCAAGTGAGGAAAAAGAAAAATTTCAGTGGGAAATCAATACACTCTCATCAAAACTATCTGAAATGACAAGAGAAACGATGAAAGAGCACCTGAGAAATGGTCAACTCCAAGAACAGATTGACCTTCTCCAGGCTCAAAAGCAGATTTCCCCTGATCTTTCCTCCAACTCATCTGACACATCCTCGTGTAAAGCTTTCATAGGAAATATCTCGTCTCAAGAAAGTCAAGTTTCTCAAGATGAATGTGTTACAAGGAATTTAAACTCTGATTTTTCAAACGCTTCCGCACCAAATTCCTCAAAGCACACTACAGAAAGCACAAAGTGTTCCTCGCCTCCCTCGACCGATCCAAGTCCGGAAATTCCGGAGATAGATTTTTCAGAATACATGAACTCCGAAGGTAATTCTGATAGAGAGTTTGAGTCGTTCCCTTTCGACAAACCTCTTCCAAGTCATTCTGACTTTTTGTCTCCAGTGGTTAATCGTCCTGTCAATTTTCAAAAGGGCGATTGTTCTCAATCCAAGACTCCGGCTGTGATCAAGATTCTTAAAAATGCTTCAAATTCTCAAAAACAATCACAGCCGAAGCAAAAAACCGGTCAACCACCTGCTAAAAATCCTGTTCCTTCAAAAGTCACTGACCGCACTGTCCATATTGTTTCGGATAAAACCGGTCGAGCTAAACAAACAAAACCAAAGTGGCCAGCCAAGGAATCTGTCAAGGATGATGCATCAAAGTCGTTCAATACTTTCTTTCATCCTAGGATGAACAAAAACGATTGTGCCTGGAATCATAGGAATAATTTTGTTAATAGAGATGTTAATTTTCCGATGAAAATTTATTCCATTCAGCAATTGATTCAATTATCACACGATCGTTTGTGTTGTTCTAGTTGTGGTTGGAATGATTTTTATGACATTGCCAATAATGATTGGTTTGGGTCATATCAAACGTTTAATCATACACCCAAACGCAAACCCCGTAATAACCAGCAAAGAGTCTATCAAAAACGGGGTTACCAATCAGCGGTTAAACCACAGCGGGAGACCAAACCCGCTCCTAGATGGGTTGCTCCTACTGAGGTTAAACCGGCACCCAGGTGGAAAGCTGCTACAAAATCTGCTCCTCCTAAAGGTGTAAATTCTGCACCGAAGAGGAAACAAGTGCCAAAACCAGTTCCCTCTAACGGTGTAATTCCTATACCTAAAGGGAAAGCTGGGACAAAGCAAGCTTCCCCAAACGGTGCCAAACCTAACCCTCCCGGACCCAGGCAAATCTGGGTACCGAAGGTCCGCTAAATTTGTTTTGCAGGACGGTCATGTGTGGTCCTTAAACACTGGATGCTCCACACACATGACCGCAAGGAGGGAGCTGCTCACGATCTACAAGGAACAATATTAAGAAGACATGAGGTTTGTCTATACCTGTGCTCTAACAAGCTGCTCACGTGTTTAGGGGGAGCATGATCAACTATCAGGTATGTTACTCTACTGTTGAGGGGGAGCGTCACACACATTTTTTCTTAAATATGTTAAAAAAAAATTGTGTGTGTGGATACTCCCGTGTGCACTTCACTCTACGCGCACATTCTGAGGGGGAGCATGTCATCTAATGCCCATCATTTGAGGGGGAGCGACACAAATTTTTTCTTTAAATGTCTAACGCTTTTGTGTGTCAGACTCTCCATTGCACATCCCTATACACTATCCGAGGGGGAGCAAGAGATCCATTTTTTCCAAAATTCTACAGGTTTCATCTCTTTGAAAAATGGAATTATTCTCTAAAGTGTAAAAGTGTCCGGACATCCATCAGTCCGGATGACTTTCCGGACCGGATGGGTATCCGGGTAGGACTATCCGGAATCCCTTTTACCCGGAAAACTTTGATCACCCGGAAACCATATTCGTTCGGTATCTTTATCTTACCCGGGAACCTTCCTCGTATCCGGATAAATCCTGTTGTCCAGTCACCTTTTGTCCGGACAGTTTTGCAGAATCCATATGGTCATCCGGACACCCCTGCTGTGTCAATTCAGTACTTGTTTTATCAACACCAGTCCTCGATCTATCTCAGATTGAGCCATTCAAAGCTAAGGTACGCACCTACACTTGTAAATCTAATTATTATCCTAACCGAGTGCTCATTTGCAGAATTTTACATGGCGGAACAACAAAACCCGGAAGAACAAATTCCTCAGGAGTAGGAAATTATAGACGAAGTAGCTGATGCTACACTGGTCGACCCTGACCATGGCATCGAGCTAGAGGCGAACAACCACTACCTCGACCCGGCGCTTTTCAGGCCAAACCCACAACATCAGGTCATTCTCGACATTCTGATGCGCCATCCCATTCATGTGGCACTCACTCGCACAGCCGACGTTCCTTTGCTCTATGTTCTCCAAGTCTGGCTGATGGCGCAAGTCCGTACGATCGGCAACACTCAAACCATCACGGCTCAAATAGACAATCAACCGTTCACACTGACGCCCGATTCTTTTCGCCGTTTACTATCCCTACCTGAAGCCACTACCAACAACCATGAATGGTACCATCCTGCCGTTAACGATGCGACTATCTGTGCCCAAATGCGTGCTCTTGGGTACAACTCCGACCTTCAACGACCATCGGTCTTCAATCGAAAGTACTTGGCGCCTATTTGGTACACGCTCTTCACAATTCTCAATCGATGCCTATCCGCCCGATGGAAAGGTATTGACCAATGTACAGGTGACTTTCTGCGCCTTGTTCACGCCGTGTGCTACAACCGCCACGTCGAATTCGCCATGATAATCTGGCGTGAACTTGTGACCACTATCCGACATATCGGCGGCACCAAACAGAAGAAGTTCCTTCCATATCCGCGATTCCTTTCGCTTGCCGTTCGACAACACATGGTTGCCAATCCCGCCATTCCACGACGACTCACACATCCGGTATGTCCCATCCGCCACCTACAATTCATGGTGATCCACAACCCATCCGATGTGGTCGCCTCGCCCATTCTTGCCGCCCTATTGGCCATAGCCGATCCCACTGCACCAGGGGTAGTTGCTTATAGGGGAGAGTTAGGAAATCCCATGGTCCAGCCAGAGCCGGAGGGACCTGCCCAGGGACATAGACCCGAGAGACGTGAGGGTCCAAGAGTGAGAGGTGGAAGGGCCCGACAAGCAGGTGCTGTTGGGCGGGGAACGTTAGTAGTGAGAGGAAGGGGAACTAGCGTAGGAGGTGCAGCGGAATCGCAGCCCGGTTCCAGCTCAGCCCAACCCGGTCCATCTTCGAGACCACGCCTACATCACACCACCGAACCATATATAACCGAACCCCCCTCTCCCAGTACGCATGTCGAAGATGTGGAATCCGACTCCACGGACTCCGATACCAACCGCAACATCCGCCTGACGCAAATCCCTCCCGGTATCGGACCCAACCCTGATTTTACCATTGGTATTCCACTTGATTCACCTCCCCACTCTGGAACCGGACCTACCACTAGGACATCTGAGGGAGATATAGGTGATGAGTTAGATCATGCGAGAAGGAGGGAACTGCGTTCAAAGTTGAACCAGGAAAGATCGAGCCGTAAAGATAACGAGGCTCAAGAGCGACCCCAACCGAGTGATATCCAGGTCGCCACATCTACTATCCCGTCTCATCCGTTGGGACAGGGTATTAAAACAGCCTCCGTGGACCTAGCGGAGCAATTGCACACCCCACATAGCCACTCATCTGTCTCAAAACAGACGGATGTTTCAATATTACACGGGGAACAAGCACAACTTCCAACGGCCTCTCACTCGGAGAGTGCGGGTGTTGAAATAAGAGACCAGCAGCCCCCGGTCTCGACTTCTTTGTGTGCACCATCGAGTCTAGAGCCTATTGTTACTGAACATTCTTCGCCTAGGACACTTGATGCGGAACTACACCAAGTCGCGGCTCTTAGTGACCCGACCGAAACGTCTATAGTGTCTCCAACTTCCGGAACACGAGGATTGGACGGAAATCCTACCACAGTTAACATCACGCCAGCTGTGAACGTAGGTGGCTCTACCCTTACGGTAGATGCTTCAACGGGTACTCTAAGTGAGCCCGACGTTATTTTACCCGACTTCGTGTCAAAAGGGTCTCTGGACAGCACCCTTGAGGCTGTCCAACAGGTTATGGAGCACAAAATGCAGGAACATGTCGCTGCTGAACTTGCCAAAGCTACTTACTCGGTGGACACCCTGAAAACGATGCTCGGTGGACACCCTGAAAACGATGCTCTTAGCCCAACTGCTCCAGGAATCTGACACAACCGCATCTGCCGAAGCTGACCTGATCTCCGTTCTTCGATCCCAGGTCACTGCTACATCTCCGTCCATCATATCACGCCTTGACTCAATTGACTCGACCCTCAACGACTACAACCACGCGCTTGCCACGCTGTCTGAGAGGGTCCGCTCACTCGAAGACACTTGTAAGAGTCAAGTTGGCGGTCTCAAACGCAAGCACGATGACCAGGATGATCCTGATCACCGTGAGGGGGAGAAGCGTCTACGCCAATCCGAGACCGTCCAGATCGTGACTGCCGAAACGACATATGTGGTTCATCCGGAACCCCCAACTGCGGCAACTTCAACAGCAACACCCGAAGCCGAGTTGCCATTAGCTCAGATGGTCATCGACATGGATATCTCAGATGACGAAGCCTCAACGGTTGAAAAGCCCGAGGGGACAACACAGGAATTGGTCGCACAAGAACCATCAGACATTCCAATGCTCACCATGATTGATCCAGCATGTGAAACCAACCCGGAAACCGAAGACGCTTGGTACGAAAAAGCTGCCAAAGCCGTAAACTTCGAGGTAAACTTGGTGTTTTCCACTGATGAAGACGACAACGTTGATTACGACCAGTTTCTGCTTCAGAATTTCTATGGTACGCCTCCCGTTCACTCGACTCAACCCGCTACGACTTCAGATCAACCCGAAAGCTCAAATGCAGAAAACCCGACATCTCCTCTACAAACGACAGCTCTTGATCTTCCTCCCCCTCCTCAGCAACAAAACTGTTGGGAGAAGATCACGATCTTTATTCCTCATCTGGAGGAATCTCTGAAGAAGCTGTTTGTTCACCGAATTCGCCCGATCGAGCCGACCTTCTGTCTTGGCATCTACAGTCCTGATCCAGCTCGTCAACTCCGATACGTCGAAGCCATGAAGCGGTGTCTTCCGAGAGACCAGGTTCGAACCAAACATAAAATTTCAGAGGTGCTAAAGATTCAGTCAAAGAAAATTATGAAGATCGTCTTTCCCGTATTCACTGTTCGACGTGAAGACGGAAAATAATGGATTTTTTCTGAGGCTGACTTTAAGCATCTCCATCCGTTCGACCTCCTGGTCATTCTGAAGGACCTTCGCACCAGGACCATCCGACCGCTTGCTGTAACAAAGGCGCTCGAAGCGGTTCGTCGATTCCTCGTCCGATCTATCATGATGTCTTATCTTACGGACTTTAAAATGGCAATCGAGAACCGATCAAAGAAGGTAAATCTGCTCAAACCGAATCTGAAAGCTCCTGAACTGTCGATGTATCCCGAGAACGCAATGCTGCTTCAACCGGAATTTGGGATCGTCTTCCTCAACGCTCAGAAAGAAATGAATTTTATGAGGTTCAGTCAGGTAGATCGATTTTGCGACGGCACACTGCTCAAGGTTCAAGAGGCTCTTCGGAAGATCATTAAGCACGAATCCGAAAATCAAAAGGTATCCTATGTGCCCAATCTGAATGAAAGAACTGCTCAGACTGCTTTGGATATGGTTGAAGAACGTCTCGACTACCGCCGCGCCATCAGATTCTTCGAGGTACATTTCGCACTACGCAAACGTTATGTCTACAACTGGCAAGAGATAGAGCGCGAATTTGAACTTAAAATCAAAGGGGGAGATTGTTAGGGTAAGTTTTATGGTTGATTTAAAGTTCAAGGGTCAATTTGTATTTGTTTAAACATAGTCCATTGTGAACGGGCCATGGGCTTGTTACCACGGGTCACGCATTGACTCAATTGACTCGACCCTCAACGACTACAACAACGCGCTTGCCACGCTGTCTGAGAGGGTCCGCTCACTCGAAGACACTTGTAAGAGTCAAGCTAGCGGTCTCAAACGCAAGCACGATGACCAGGATGATCCTGATCACCGTGAGGGGGAGAAGCGTCTACGCCAAACCGAGACCGTCCAGATCGTGACTGCCGAAATGACATTTGTGGTTCATCCGGAACCCCAAACTGCGGCAACTTCAACAGCAACACCCGAAGCCGAGTTGCCTTTAGCACAGATGGTCATCGACATTGATATCTCAGATGACGAAGCCCCAACGGTTGAAAAGCCCGAGGGTACAACACAGGAATTGGTCGCACAAGAACCATCAGACATACCGACGCTCACCATGATTGATCCTGCATATGGAACCAACCAGGAAATCGAAGACGCATGGTACGAAAAAGCTGCCACAGCCGTAAACTTCGAGGTAAATCTGGTGTTTCCCACTGATGAAGACGACAATATTGATTACGACCTGTTTCTGCTTCAGAACTTATATGGTACACCTCCCGTTCACTCGACTCAACCCGCTACGACTTCAGATCAACCAGAAAGCTCCAATGCAGAAATCCCGACATCTCCTCAGCAAACGACAGCTCCTGATCTTCCTCCCCCTCCTCAGCAACAAAACCGTTAGGAGAAGATCAAGGTCCTCATTCCTCATCTGGAGGAATCTCTGAAGAAGCTGTTTGTTCACCGAATTCGCCCGATCGAGCCGACCTTCTGTCTTGGCATCTACAGCCCTGATCCAGCACACCAACTCCGATACGTAGAAGCCATGAAGCGGTGTCTCCCGAGAGACCAGGTACGAACTAAGCATAAAATTTCAGAGGTGCTAAAGATTCGGTCAACCAAAATTATGAAGATCGTCTTTCCCGTATTCACTGTTCGACGTGAAGACGGAAGAGAATGGATTTTTTCTGAGGCTGACTTTAAGCATCTCCATCCGTTCGATCTCCTAGTTATTCTGAGAGACCTGCGCACCAGAACCATCCGACCGCTTGCTGTAACAAAGGCGCTCGAAGCGGTTCGTCGATTCCTCGTCCGATCTATTATGATGTCTTATCTTACAGACTTTCAAATGGCAATCGAGAACCGATCAAAGAAGGTAAATCTGCTCAAACTGAATCTGAAAGCTCCTGAACTGTCGATGTATCCCGAGAATGCAATGCTGCTTCAACCGGAATTTGGGATCGTCTTCCTCAACGCTCAGAAAGAAAAGTAGTTTATGAGGTTCAGTCAGGTAGATCGATTTTGCGATGGCACACTGCTCAAGGTTCAAGACGCTCTTCAGAAGATCATCAAGCACGAATCCGAAAATCAAAAGGTATCCTATATGCCCAATCTTAATGAAAGAACTGCTCAGACTGCTTTGGATATGGTTGAAGAACGTCTCGACTACCGCCGCGCCATCAGATTCTTCGAGGTACATTTCGCACTATGCAAACGTTATGTCTACAAATGGCAAGAGATAGAGCGCGAATTTGAACTTCAAATCAAAGGGGGAGATTGTTAGGGCAAGTTTTATGGTTGATTTAAAGTTCAAGGGTGTAATTTGTATTTGTTTAAACATAGTCCATAGTGAACGGGCCGTGGGCTTGTTACCACGGGCCTAGCATATATAATGTACAATTAGCTTAGAAAATAGCTAGTTGTCTCATTTAGATCTTCAGTATTGTAACGATTATTCTCTGAATCAAATAGCTAAGTGGGCAGCCTTTGTGATTAGTTTATCTGTTCATATCTCGTAATCACATAAACACGATTGTTGCACGGATCTGGATCCCACACTTCTCTATCATTTAAGACGAAGCACTTGCATCCAAATACATGGAAGAACTTGATGTTTGGTCGTCTTTTGTTGATCAAATGATATGGTGTTTTTATGTGTCTCTTTACGATGGTTGATCGATTTTGGGTATAGCAAGCGGTTGATACTTCTTCTGCCCAAAATGTCATTGGTAATCCACATGCGGTTAGCATAGTTCTGGCTGCTTCCACAAGCGTGCGATTCTTTCGTTCGACCACGCCATTCTGTTGTGGGGTGCGTGCAGCAGAGAAGTTCTGTGAAATTCCTTCTTCCGTAAGATAGGTTTCAATGACAGAGTTTTTGAATTATGTGCCATTGTCGCTTCTCAGTTTCTGAATCCGGCACTCATACAGAACTTGGATTCTTTTCATTAGATTCATCAGTATGTTTGGAACATCTGATTTCTTTCTGACAAATTCAACCCATGTAAATCTTGAGAATTCATCGATCAAAACAAGTATATATTTCTTGCCACCTAGGCTCTGTGTAGCGATTGGACCGCAGAGGTCGACATGAAGCATGTACAAAGGCCTAGTGCAAGATATATCAGTTTTGCCTTTATGGGAAGCTCTTTTGAGTTTTCCCATTTCGAAGGCAGAGCACAAGTGATCTTTATTAAACTTAACATTTGGCAGACCTTTGACTAGATCAAGCTTTACAAGTTTATCAAGAGTGTGAAAGTTTAAATGGCAGAACCTGTTGTGCCATAACCAGGCTTCTTCACTTTTGCATGCAACAAGGCAGATTTTGTCTTTCTTGTTCTTTGCATTGATGTTCATGAGATATAGATCTCCTCTTCTTTCGGCTCGCAGAAGTTCAAGTCATGTGTCCTCGCTCTGTAGAGAGCAAAAGGTTCTTTTGAACATTACGTCGAATCCCGTATCGCAGAGTTGACTAACACTGAGAAGATTGTGTTTAAGGCCATTAGCATATGAAACTTTGCATACGGTTATATTTTCCTTCTTTATGACTCCGTAGCCTTTGATGTACCCCTTTTTATTGTCTCCAAAAGTCACAGATCCACCATCGTTCTTTTCTTTGTATGTGGATAGAAGACCTCTGTCGCCAGTCATGTGCCTTGAGCATCCGGAGTCTAGATACCAGATTGGCACATACTGCTTCTGTAAGACAATTAGAGAGTTTTAGGTACCCATATCCACATGGGTCCAGTTTTGTCAGGGGTCTTCATGTTTGCCTTAGCATTCTTGGTCTTTGTTTTAGCTTCTGTTGAAGAAACATTTTGTTTCTTCTTACCCTTGGATTTATCATTTTCTTTGGGTACAGTAAGATGACAGTGTGGACTTTTGAAGTGTTGGTTTAATTTAAACATAAGATCAAAGCAATGACAATATTGAATGTGCGAAGAGATTTGCTTGAACTTTTCATTGAATACATTAAATGGGGGCACAGAGGCATTACAATTTATCCTAACATTAGACTTTCTATTACAAGAAGGTTTATGTAGGCTAGATCGTTGTTTGCAAAATCTTTTGTTGAGTGCGGCCTTCTGTGTTCCCCTTCTGTGGTGAACTTCTGTAGATTTTACTGTCACAGAAGAAAAAGATTTGTTAATTTTAGTCCAATTACCCTTCTGTTGCCATGTTAGTTCTTCTTTAACAGGTTTTAAGGGTTTTAAACTCTTTGAACTCGTTGGAATTTGAGTGGATATTGACTTCTGTTGTTTGAAATTTTCAAGATCAAGAGAGGTTTTGGCTTGTATGCACATATCCAAAAAGTCTGGACAGATAGGAATTCCAGTGATTTTCTCCTTGGGAGGAATAGTTTTATTAAGAACTTCAGAGGTTTGTTTAAAAACCTCTGTGTCACTATGTAACATCCCTTATCCCATATACATGACGTATTACACAATATAACACAATTAAATATAAGAAACAAACTTCACTTTACATGTACGGTCCGGTAGTCTTTTACAAATAGAAAGAAAACATTTGAAATACAATCTTTGTGCTATTTGCATCCATAACACTTAACATTCCATTACAACTACTAAATAAGTCAAAAGCTTCGTCTTAGTCTTCCTTACTAGCCATCCATCTCATACTCTACTTACTTGCCCTTACCTGATCCGCCACCTGGAATACATATTTTTAAAACAAAATGAGGGTTAGACCTGTTGGTCTAAGTGAGAAACCCCTGTTAGTTTAAAAACCATTTATATAAACTTCATTCATATAAATCACGCCACATAATTACATATATCCAATTAAGCTCACACCTCGTGCACCTTTCCTTCTCATTTCCTCCTGGCCATATTAGTGGTAGCAAGCCAACTAATAATATACAACGCTGTACAACATCTACAGCCAAACAACGCTATACAAGTTCTATAGCCAATCACACCGGTCTTAAACCCGGCCAACGTATTATAACACGGTTATAATACACATGTAAGTACAATATCTCACTATATTGTAATTCGCATACACCATACATATACACATAATCACTAATTATCACATTCTCAAACCATACGTATATATTCCAGTTGAAATTACTTTTTAAAGTAAAACTCACCTCGTTGCTTTATCCAAAACCTCCGGATCCTTTATCTGTCAATTCGATCTTTCTCCCAAAGTTCACAAAATCTGTAATCAATTAATTACGAAACATTTAACAGTCGAGAATACTAAATGAATCTAAATAGTCTAAAAATCCCATTTTGCTATCTCGGCCAACACTCTCTCGCAACTCTCTCTCTCTCTCCTCGCAACACACTCTCTCTCGCCACCTTCTCTGTCTCTTCCTCGCAACACACTCTCTCCTCGCAATCATGGCTTGCGAGCCCTAACTCCCTCGCAGCTAAAGGCTTGCGAGCCCTAACTCCCTCGCAGCTAAAGGCTTGCGAGCCCTAACTCCCTCGCAGCTAAAGGCTGCGAGCCCTAACTCCCTCGCAGCTAAAGGCTGCGAGCCCTAAAATCCCATCGCAACCAAGGCTTGCGATTCTTATGAACATTCATAAACCTCTCAATTCACTGAGTTCATCTTTTACCCAGATTTACAGATATGTTTCATACTACCATAGAACACTATCCCAAACCCAAAATACACATATCTTATCAAAACACCAAAACCCACCTACATACCTATTTATCAACTTATAAGTATAAAAGGGATAGGTTATAAATGATTGTTACCTTTACTTCCTTGAACTGATCTTAATAATCCAGCTGAAACTCCACAGCTTCCTTCTTCTTCTTCTTCCTAAATTTCCTCTCAACCCTCTCTTCTCTCTTTTCTCTCCTTTCTCTCTGTCGTGAACCAATAACACACACACACCTTGTTTTCCTTTTTGCCAAGTCTCTACAATGAGACACCTCATCTCAATAAAATAAAAAGAGGCGGTGGATGAAGATAAATATCTTCATAGTTACCAAACAAACCCCATACTTTCATCAAATGGCAAAACACACCCTTAAACTTCCAAATTAACCAAACTTTTACCCTAAATATTTTATTATAAACTTATTCAATTTAACGATAAGGGTTTTAAATAACGACTTTACCCGGGGTATTACATCATCTCCCCCTTAAAAGAATTCCGTCCCGGAATTCAGTTAAGCAAAAAGGTGAGGGTATTTGGCTCTCATGTCCGATTCGGTTTCCCACGTGGCATCCTGACCTCTATGATGCCTCCACTGAACCTTCACTTGCCTGATCTCCTTATTCCACAGCACTTTGACTTTATGATCAACTATTGCTTCCGGTTCTTCCACATAATTCAGTCTTTCGTCGACTTGTATCTCTGGTAGGGAGACTGCCTGATCTTGAGTAACTAAACACTTTCGGAAGTTTGACACGTGAAATGCATTATGAATTCTGCTCAACTCTGGTGGAAGATCTAATCTGTAAGCTACGTCCCCGATCCTTTCAGTGATTGCAAATGGTCCAATATACCTTGGGCTAAGCTTACCCTGTCGACCGAATCTGATGACTCCTTTCCACGGCGAAACCTTTAACATTACATAATCCCCAATTTGAAATTCCAACGGCTTTCGACGGCGATCCGCGTAACTCTTCTGTCTATCTTGAGCCACTTTCAATCTTTCTCGGATCTGTGTAACCTTATCGGCGGTTAACTGAACTATTTCCGGCCCCGCTAACTGTTTCTCTCCCACTTCGTTCCAACACAGAGGCGTTCGACATTTCCTACCATACAGTACTTCAAACGGTGCCGCTTGTATGCTGGAATGATAACTGTTGTTGTAAGCGAATTCGATTAACGGCAAATGCTTATCCCACGATCCCCCAAAATCAACAATACAAGCCCGGAGCATATCTTCTAAGGTCTGAATTGTTCGTTCACTCTGTCCATCTGTTTGAGGATGATACGCCGTACTTAACTTTATCTGAGTCCCCATTTCCCTTTGAAAGCTTCTCCAAAATCTTGAAGTAAAACGACTATCACGATCAGAAATGATCGAGATTGGAACTCCATGTCGAGTTACTATTTCATTAATGTATAACTTAGCTAATCGCTCCAATGAATCGGTTTCCTTTATTGGTAGGAAGTGTGCAGACTTTGACAACCTGTCGACGATCACCCAAATAGAATCGAACCCCTTCGGAGTTCTTGGTAGCTTTGTGATAAAGTCCGTGGTAATCTGCTCCCACTTCCACATAGGTATTTCTAGTCGTTGTAGTTGACCAAATGGCTTTTGATGTTCGATCTTTACCTTCTTAAAAGTATCACACCGTTCTACATACTGAGCAATCCCTCTTTTTATCCCCGGCCACCAATAGAATTGCTTTAGGTCTTTATACATCTTGTTTGTACCTGGGTGAATAGAGAAACGGGATTGATGATCTTCTTGTAAAACACGATCACGTAACCCACCCAAACGAGGTACCCACACTCTGTTTCCCAGACACAATAACCCCCGATCATCTTTTACTAGCAATGCTGACATCCCCGCTAACCGTTCTGATTTCAGATGTTCATCCTGATAAGCCTCCACTTGACACTTCTGCAATTCGTCAAATATGTTGGGTAGGAGTTCATTTCGTAATGAAACAACTTTTATTGTTCCACTCCTTTCTTGACGACTGAGCGCATCTGCCACTACATTCGCCTTTCCCGGGTGATAAAGGATTTCACAGTCGTAATCATTCAGCAATTCCAACCATCTCCTTTGTCTCATATTTAGTTCCTTCTGATCAAAGAGATGTTGAAGACTCTTGTGGTCAGTATAAATCTGACATTTGGAACCATACAGATAATGTCTCCAAATTTTTAACGCGAAAACGACTGCAGCAAGCTCCATATCGTGCGTAGGATACTGCCGTTCATGATCCTTCAGTTGGCGAGAAGCATAAGCTATAACCTTTCCACGCTGCATAAGCACACAACCCAATCCCAATTTAGACGCATCACTGTAAACGACAAAGTCTTCAGAACCTTCAGGTAGTGATAGAATCGGTGCGCTGCATAGTTTCTCTTTCAATATCCGGAAGGCCTCGTCTTGTTCTGCTTTCCACTCAAACTTTAGGTTCTTCCGGGTCAGCTTAGTCAATGGCGTTGCGATTCGAGAGAAGTCTTTTATAAATTTTCGATAGTAACCGGCTAAACCCAGAAAACTGCGTACCTCTGTTGCTGTCTTAGGTTGTTCCCACTTTTCAACTGCTTCTACTTTCATCGGATCGACTTGTATACCTTTCTCAGAAACCACGTGCCCCAGAAATTGTACTTTCCGTAACCAGAACTCACATTTTGAAAATTTTGCATACAACCTTTCCTTCTTCAGCAGCTCTAGAATCAAACGAAGATGTTGCGCGTGCTCTTCCTTGGATCGAGAATAGATAAGAATATCATCGATAAAAACAATTACAAATTTATCGAGATACGGCTTACATACCCGATTCATCAAATCCATAAAGGCAGCTGGAGCGTTCGTCAATCCAAATGGCATTACTAAAAATTCATGATGACCATACCTCGTTCGAAAAGCAGTCTTTAAAACGTCTTCTTCTTTAACTTTCAGCTGGTGATAACCGGACCTTAGATCAATCTTGGAGAAATAGCAAGCTCCAACTAACTGATCAAAGAGATCATCAATTCGGGGTAGCGGATACTTGTTCTTTATCGTGCGCTTATTCAATTCTCGGTAGTCAATACACATTCTCATCGACCCATCTTTCTTTTTCACAAATAACACTGGTGCTCCCCACGGCGAAGAACTAGGTCTGATGAAACCCTTATCGGATAGATCTTGTAGTTGTGCCATCATCTCTTTCATCTCTGGAGGTGCCAAACGGTACGGTGCACGGGCTACAGGAGTGGCTCCAGGAATTAAGTCTATACCGAACTCGACTTGTCTAACTGGCGGAAGACTGTTCAATTCTTCAGGGAATACTTCAGGGAATTCACTAACGATAGGAATATCTTCCATCCTAATCTTTTCCGGCTTAACATCTATCACGTAAGCCAAGTAACTCTGACAACCCTTATTCACACACTTACGTGCCTTTACTAGTGATATAAGACAGGACTGATGATTCCTACGATCACCATAAATCACTACCGGTCCTTTCTCAGGCAATATAACATTTATTATCTTCTTGTCACACACTATATTAGCCTGATTCTCAGCCAACCAGTCCATTCCCACTACTACATCAAATTCTATCAAAGTTATAGGAAACAATTGTATAGGCACTCCACACCCTTCGATATTAATCACACAACCATCAAATACTTCGCTAACCGACACTTGGTTATCATTTGCAGTATCTACTAATAGAGAATGATCTAACAATTTAGGTTTCAAACACAAACAAGCAGCAAATGCAGGAGACACAAACGATCTGTTTGCACCGGAATCAAATAACACCTTAGCACGTGTAGAGTTTATCAAAAATGTACCTGTGACCACATCTGGAGTTTCCTCCGCTTCTTTCTCAGTCATCTGAAATGCGCGACCTCTGGTTACTGGCGGTTCCAGTCTTGGCACTACTGGTTTAACATTTGTTGGCCTGCCTGATGACCCACCTTGCTGCATCCTCCCTCGCGGACAGTTTGATTGGAAATGATCCGGAGAATTGCATAAGAAACATAGCCGCGTTACCTTACAATCCTTAATGACGTGCCCAGTCTTCCGACACTTATAACATGCTCGCAAATCACCTTGGCAGTTTCCTTGATGGACACGGTTGCACTTCGGACATGGTCTTTCCGCTAGTCGAAACGGCGGACGGTTTTCATACCTCTGAAATCGGGACCTCTTCGGATCATATTGCGGTCCTTCCCACTTTCTCTTTCCGATACTCTTATCTCCCGTATCCCTTCTCATATCTCGTTCAACATTTTCCGCTGCATCAACTGCAGCTGAAAAGGTATCGGGTCCCTTTGCAGTCACTAACCTTCTAATCTCTGAGTTCAACCCAAAGATAAACCTTTCTATCTTCATCGCTTCTGTAGCGACATAGTATTCTGCAAATCGAGATTTTTCCAGAAAGCTAGCAGTATAATCTCGAACGGATAAGCTTCCTTGTTGCAAATTCATGAATTCTCCTTCCAGTTGTTTGACGGCTGCTTGGGGACAAAATGCGTTCCTGTAGACTATCACAAATTCTTCCCAAGATAGGGTAGAATAAACATCGGATCCTTTTGAATGAATAAACGATTCCCACCAATACAACGCATCTCCTTTCAACATGGCTGCCCCGTACAATACTCTATCTTCGTCCGCACACTTACTCGTTTTAAAAATGGCTTCAATTTCCTTCATCCACCTCATTGCTTTCACCGGATCCCGATCCCCTGAGAATGTCGGAGGCTTGCAGCTAAGAAACATTTTGTAATCACATTTTCTCATTACCGGTAAGACCGTTGGGGTAATTGGCATCTCCTCTTCAAGAGTAGGGTCTGGTCTTTCTGTTTCAGTATTATGAGCTTGGTTGAGCATAGCTTGAATAATGTCTTGTAATCTCCCCATTTCTGTCATTAAATCAGCTCTGGTAATGAAATCCGTACTATTTTGTTGAGTTCTACCTCCGGTTCTACCTCCAGCTCCACCTCGAAGCCTACCTCCAGTTCTGCCCCCTGTTCTGCCTCCCCTGTCCCCTGTTCCTACTGGCGGATTAGTTCTGTTTGGATTTCTTCCTCCTCCTCGATTCGAATTTCTTGTACCACTTGCCATTCTGTAGATCTAAACAAGATTAATATACACATAAGCACATACCCCATATAACAAGGTATTCCAGTTCAAACATGTACCTGAAAAATCACAATTACACTGGCCAGGTGTAATATGAAATTACCTTACATGATGTTCCTTCTACCTTTTATACTTCATCATCCCAAGGTTCTATAATGATAGGGACATCCTACTTCACATGCAGTTTAAGTCTAGGTACAGATACAAATACCTAAATCCCTTAAACTAAGGCTCTGATACCATTTGTAACATCCCTTATCCCATATACATGACGTATTACACAATATAACACAATTAAATATAAGAAACAAACTTCACTTTACATGTACGGTCCGGTAGTCTTTTACAAATAGAAAGAAAACATTTGAAATACAATCTTTGTGCTATTTGCATCCATAACACTTAACATTCCATTACAACTACTAAATAAGTCAAAAGCTTCGTCTTAGTCTTCCTTACTAGCCATCCATCTCATACTCTACTTACTTGCCCTTACCTGATCCGCCACCTGGAATACATATTTTTAAAACAAAATGAGGGTTAGACCTGTTGGTCTAAGTGAGAAACCCCTGTTAGTTTAAAAACCATTTATATAAACTTCATTCATATAAATCACGCCACATAATTACATATATCCAATTAAGCTCACACCTCGTGCACCTTTCCTTCTCATTTCCTCCTGGCCATATTAGTGGTAGCAAGCCAACTAATAATATACAACGCTGTACAACATCTACAGCCAAACAACGCTATACAAGTTCTATAGCCAATCACACCGGTCTTAAACCCGGCCAACGTATTATAACACGGTTATAATACACATGTAAGTACAATATCTCACTATATTGTAATTCGCATACACCATACATATACACATAATCACTAATTATCACATTCTCAAACCATACGTATATATTCCAGTTGAAATTACTTTTTAAAGTAAAACTCACCTCGTTGCTTTATCCAAAACCTCCGGATCCTTTATCTGTCAATTCGATCTTTCTCCCAAAGTTCACAAAATCTGTAATCAATTAATTACGAAACATTTAACAGTCGAGAATACTAAATGAATCTAAATAGTCTAAAAATCCCATTTTGCTATCTCGGCCAACACTCTCTCGCAACTCTCTCTCTCTCTCCTCGCAACACACTCTCTCTCGCCACCTTCTCTGTCTCTTCCTCGCAACACACTCTCTCCTCGCAATCATGGCTTGCGAGCCCTAACTCCCTCGCAGCTAAAGGCTTGCGAGCCCTAACTCCCTCGCAGCTAAAGGCTTGCGAGCCCTAACTCCCTCGCAGCTAAAGGCTGCGAGCCCTAAAATCCCATCGCAACCAAGGCTTGCGATTCTTATGAACATTCATAAACCTCTCAATTCACTGAGTTCATCTTTTACCCAGATTTACAGATATGTTTCATACTACCATAGAACACTATCCCAAACCCAAAATACACATATCTTATCAAAACACCAAAACCCACCTACATACCTATTTATCAACTTATAAGTATAAAAGGGATAGGTTATAAATGATTGTTACCTTTACTTCCTTGAACTGATCTTAATAATCCAGCTGAAACTCCACAGCTTCCTTCTTCTTCTTCTTCCTAAATTTCCTCTCAACCCTCTCTTCTCTCTTTTCTCTCCTTTCTCTCTGTCGTGAACCAATAACACACACACACCTTGTTTTCCTTTTTGCCAAGTCTCTACAATGAGACACCTCATCTCAATAAAATAAAAAGAGGCGGTGGATGAAGATAAATATCTTCATAGTTACCAAACAAACCCCATACTTTCATCAAATGGCAAAACACACCCTTAAACTTCCAAATTAACCAAACTTTTACCCTAAATATTTTATTATAAACTTATTCAATTTAACGATAAGGGTTTTAAATAACGACTTTACCCGGGGTATTACACACTAGGTCCGATCTCTGACATAGAGTCAGTCTCTGATTCGTCAGAGGATGAATCGTCCTCATATACAGAGGTTGAGTCATTTGGTTCTCTTTCGACAGAGGCTGGACTTTCAGAACATGTGTCATACTCACTTTCTTCCTTTTCTAAGGAACTATCTTCTAAGTTAACAGAAGTATCTGTTAAGTTTTCTTCAAAGAGATCTTGATTGCTGGAAGATGTACAGAGGTTTTCTTCAGAGATAACGAGTTTTTCTTCAGTAATTTTTGGCTTGAACTCAGGTGCCTCTGCTGATAATATCTTTTCAGAATTCATCATACTGACAAATGCAACTTGAGTTTGAGTCTCGGGTTTACCAAACTTGAAGATTCCTATCTGATCTTGAGTTTTCAGATACCTCTTAGGTTTGGATTCTCTTTTGACAGAGAATGAAGATGACAAATCTGTGTTTTCAAACCACACATTTGTCATCTTCAGAGGTTTCTTCTTGTGCGGTTCCCCAGAGACTTTTTGCCTTTTACTTACAGAGAGAAGATTTGGAAATCCAGGTTTTCTTGTATCTCCTATGTGAAATAGAGAGGACAGAGACTTGTTTCTTTTGGTTTCGGTATAAGGATCTATATCACATAAGCCAATTCCCCGTCTCCCTATTTGTGTGTTAATTTTTTCGTACACTCTCTGAGCATCTTGAAATTTTTTATTTTGATGATCTCTTCTGAGTAAATCTTGACAGAGGACTTCTCTTTCCTTTTGAAAATAATTTTTAAGAGCGAGGATGTTCATTCTGTCGCACTCAACATCCATTAGTTCTTTAGACTTTGTTTTTAAGGAAGAATTAAGTTCAGAAACCTTTTCTTTTAATGGATTTATCTTTTTGTTCCAGTCCATTTCAATTTCTTCTTTTTCTTTAAAGATTTTAGCTTTTTCTTGAGTAAGAAGTCTAGCTTCTCTCTCATAGAAGGTGAGCTTTTTCTGAATATCTTCACAAGTCTTTTTCATTTCAGTGTATTCAATGTTAAGTTTAATCAAGTCATCTTCTGTAGTATTAGAGTTAGAGGTAGAAGTGGATACCTCACTGTCGGAGTCGGAGCTGACTTCTGCCATGCCACATAATAGAGCATTCTTTGTTTCTCCTTTGTAAGAGGATGTGTCTTACTCCCAGATTTCTTTGTTCACCATTAGTGACTTCTGAGCATAGTATTCAGCTTTCTTTTTGTAGAAAGCTGCATCCCTCTGAGGGCGATTTGACCTGCTCCTGCATTCGTTGGCGAAGTGACCTGGCTTTCCACAGTTGTAGCATCCTTGATTCTGTGTGGAGTTTCCAGCTCTGTCGGTCACCACTTCTTTCTGTTCGGCATTCATTTGCATAGTGGCCTGGCTTACCACATTTGTAACACTCTTGAATCTATGGAGTGTTGCCAGCTTTGTCTTCCGACCTCTGTCGGTCATTTCCTCTGTCATTTCTGTCACTGGACCTCTGTCGGTCACCACTTCTGTCGTTTGACCCTTCTCTTTCTTTATTCTCTCTTTCATATCGTTCATTACCAGATTTCTTCTGGTATCCTCTGCTGAATTCCCTAGTCAAGAGAGCTAAAGATTTAGCTATCGAGGCCAGGGTCGTGTCTTCTTCTGCTGCTACTTCCTCTTCTTCTTCACTTTCTACCATCATGATTTTCTTCTTCTTCTCCTTTCTTTCCTCTTTCTTTGGGTTCTCTTTAACCTCTGTAGTCTTACCGACCAATGCAAGAGGTGCAATGATCTGGGTTTTTGCTTGTGCTGCCTGAGGCTCTTGTGCTGCCAATGTTCCATAGAGGTCTGATAGGGTCCAGGAATCCAAGTCTTGATTTGTTTGCAGAGACATAGATAACTGAAGCCATTCTTCATTCAGAGACTACAGGAACATAACGTTGTTTTCTTCAGAGGTTATGTGGATGCCGAACTTCTTGCACTTGTTTATTAAAGAGTTGAACCTATCATACGTAGTTTGCAGAGATTCGGTTGGCAGAGCTTTAAAGGCATATTATTCATTTATGTATTGAGCTCTGTGGTTCTTCTGGGTTTTGACTCCTCCTTCTAGTTGTTTTTCCAGTTCTTTCCATAGATCATATGCAGATTCACATGCATCCATGGACTGGAAAAGGTCATTTGGGATGGCCATGATCATAATTCTCTTAGTTTTCTGAGCAATTTCGTATTTAGCCCAATCAGAATCAGACCAATTTTCTTGGGTCTTTGGTTTTTTGTGTTATGGGATTTCAGGTGTGTCATATGTGCTAGGAACACGAGGTACACTTATCATGGGAATGAAAGGAGGGTTACGTATATAATAAACCAATTCTTTGTCAGTGCCCTCAAAGAAGTGAATCATTCGAATCTTCCATTGAGGGTATTCTTCTCTAAGAAGAGTGGGAGGTTTGGTTAAGGAACCAACAGAGAGGAAGTTGTTTGTGTTTGTCATTTTGAGAGATAAATTTTCCAGAAAAAGGGTTTTAACAGCAGATTTTCAGAGTATGAAGTGGATGCTTCGTATGAAGTTTTTAAGCTTAAAAGCTTTAAGTTGAGCACTAAAATGGTGTTTTTAACCAGAATAACAGATTCTATAAGTTTACCAAAGTTCGAATGAATCGAAAATGGCAGAAAAACAGAAACTTTTGATTAATATGAAGAATATGTTAAAAATCCAAGTTTCTACCAAAGATCATAGTTTTAGAGTGGATCCCTTGATATTAAAAATCAAGGTTTGCTCTGATACCAATTGTTGGTTCCTTTTTGCTAAACCAATGATCTTAACTTTCTGTTAGTTCAGATTGTATGGCGCGGAAGCGTATTTAAGAACTGAAAGATAATGTAAGGTAGAAGATCACACAATATCAAATAAAGCAAAGAGTACATAACATATGTTTCTCAAAGATTACTGTATTTGATATATAATAAGAACACCAAGAACTTGAAAGGATTAACAAGAAATCTGCAGTTTAATGGTGTGTGTGATGTGAAAAGCTGAATAGAAGAGTTCACATGAACCTTCTATTTATACTACTCCAAAAGGGGACAATAAGGACTGAAGGTACACAGACATTGTTTAGGAACAGTAGCTGAAAGGTACAAGACACAGTTCTGGAACAGTTGTAGATACAACGTTCATTAAATGCTCCGTATTCAGCTTTAGACGGAAACCTATCAGAGTTTGACACATGGAGTTGTCAGGTCACGCCTTTGTACGATTGATCTTTAGAACCTTCGAATGGTAGGTATTGTAAGAAGCATGTCCGTCCTTGTTAAGATCTTTTGCGTAGATCTTATTTTTGCCACAGAAGCTCTGTCAAGTATGACAGAGGCTCTGTGGTCTTGTCCGCTTAGAAGTGTCTTCTGTTGCTTCTTTTACTTCGGTCTTCTTGATTAACCCGGCAGAGCCTCTATCGAAGACTTCTGTCTTCTCAGTTACTCGGCTACTCGGTAGAGCCTCTGTCGAAGACTTTTGTCTTCTCTGTTACTCGGCTGTCTCTGTCGAAGACTTCTGTACTTAGACTATTTTCACTACTTTTACAAACAGAGATTTGAGCTAACATCTTCTTTTCTGTGGCCTTCTGATTCTTCTCAAAGGTGTTCTTCATATCTTCCCAAAGAATTGCAATATAATCATAATGTCTGTTTTTCACCAACCCATGAAATATTTGCAGAATTTGCCTTGAGCCTTGATCAAGAGAACTATTCTTCCCAGATAAACATTTATTCAAAATGTTGAACAAACAAGCCCAAATTGGTGGTTATTTGTTGTTGGGATTTTATGTTCAAAACATGGGTTTCAAAAACTCATAGGAGATAAAAATTAATACGCAACGGAAGCAAAAATTTGAACAAAACATAAAACCATTTTATTCCCACCAAGGATCATGTTACATGCATGAAAGATAAAAAAAACACAAAACAAGAGAGTTCAAGATTACAACCTTTGTAGTCCTTTGGTTCCTCACGGGAGGTTGGATGTTGGTGATGAATGTAGAACTCAAAAGAGAGCTCCTCTAGAGTAGTCCACCGACAAGCTCCAACCCCAAAGTATGCTAGTACCTTTCTTGAGATGAGATTCAAGCTCACTTCTTTCTCAATACTACACTAGTGTTGAAAAATAAGAAGAAAAACCACCACCAAAATGGGTGGTTTTCGGCCGAAAGGAGAGAGGAGGAAGAGAGAGATAGCCAAATCCAATTTTGTGTATGTTTCAAGGGTCTATCTCTCTCCACAAGTTCTCAAGATATGCAACCAAACCCTTTTTTTCATTTGGCCAAAAATTGGTCCAATAGCATTTGAGTCTTACATGCAAATATTAAACTTGAGCCCCTCTAGTTTAAATTAGGTAAAATCAAGATTTTAACAATTTAAACTATATTACATTTAGTCCATCCTTCTAATTCTAGTTACATATGAACCCATCATATTATTTAATAAACTAGAATATTTCATTTGCATTTAATATTATGAATTATATTCAATAATATAATTAATAATATTTATCTAGAAATAATAATATTTATTAAGAATCAAATTCTTATAAATATTAATTTAGTGTCTACTTGTTGTTCGGTGTGACCCTATAGGATCATATATTACCGGTAATATTATTTTATAATCATTCTTGAGCATATAGAACCAACAATCTCCCACTTGTTCAAGATTGCATTATAGAATGATATAGGCAGTGGGGAACGTCTAGCAACATCTCACTGCCCCCAGCAATGTATGACTGTAAGTGTCATTCAACAACATCCAATTCCCATGAGCTCATAGCTTCAATTGATGTATAAGGTGTGGTATCAGTTATCCCTTTGTTTAGACATCGTGTTGAACATGAGACATGGATCACCATCATTCTCATCTATTGTTCAACTTTTGGTAAGGCGCCTTAGATGTCTCACTCTTAACATATTTAGAGAAACAAATCCCATCTTCACTACATACGCCTCTCATGCAGTTTATGCCATGCCCAATAACGGCCTTTATAGCTGCCTTTTTCAAGAACAACGGTTAACCATATCAAAGCATAACACTCCCTACACTTGAGTCCCAAATATGCATCTCAGGTCGAAGAATACAAAGATACTACCTTTTATTCAAGGATCACTTATGACGATGATCCATGAAGTGATCTTGAAGCGGGTCAGGTCCAGTACTCGTTCCCTAACAAGTACCTATCAACTTGGTTGCAACACTTTGCCACTTTTACTTTTAAAAGTCAACCAATCCAATTCATATTAGTCTTACTTCATAGTTGCTCCCACAACTATGATCGACTATGGACATTTAGAATAACTAATTTATTCAAGGATTTAAACATGCTATTATAGAACACAACGAGTATGAAAAGATCATATCCTATATATCTAACTAAATACTATACTTGTTGCTTTACTTGTTCCAATATCCAAATACTAAATTCAAATCAAATCCCATCACTAGAATAACGAAGTCCTAAAGCTCAAACATGACCCTTCAAGTTTAGCTTATATAAGGAGCTTCATGAATGGGTTCATCCAGAAACTTGATTTGTGTAAACTCTGTGAACAGTAACATCTCCAATTTTTTTAACTTTATTCTAAATATAGTTAAATGTCTGGAGTAGATACTTGGTACTCTGATGTGAGATAGGGTCCTTTAGCTTGCGTAATGGCACCCACATTCTCACAAAGGATTTCTAGATGATCCTGAATGGGAGGCATCTACCTAGCTTTTCAATGAACTCTTTCATCCAAGCATCTTTCTTTTGCGGCCTCTAAAGCAGCAATGTATTCTTATTTTGTAGTGTATTATGCAATTTTTACCTTCGCCTTGAACCTTTTCAAAATGAACTAGTTCTTCATTCACAATGAAGACATTTCCCTTTTGTGATCGAGAACCTTCTCGATCTTTGTGGAAGCTATCATTAGTGTAACATTTTACTATGATCTTCTTCCAACCCTCAGTTAAGGAACACTTGTTTGTTCTTCGTAAGTACCTTGAATTGTTCTATACAATCATCCAATGACATTCCCTCGTAGTTCGTTGGTATCGTTTTCTAATGCTCTAAAGCATTTTGACACGCTCGATCTAGTGCATGTCATGGCATATATGATAGTTCCAATTGCCGAAGCATATGGAATACTAATCATTTTATCTACCTCAACTTTTGTGCTAGAATATTGAGACATGCTCAAAATGATGCCATATCATATTTGTAAGAAACTACCTTTAGAGCTTTGCATCTTGAACCTTTCAAGATCATGTCAACATATGCACTTTGACTTAAACCTATAAGTCGTTTTGATCTAATCTCTAAAGATCTTTATTCCAAGAACAAAATTAGCCCTTTCTAAGTCTTTTATTGAGGAAATACTGTCCGAGCCAAAACATGATGTTTTGCTATGTCGGAAAGTCAATTTCCAAATACTAGTATGTCTTGCACATACAGGATTAGGAATTTTACTGCACTCCCACTAGTTTTAGCAAATACATGAGTCATCTTTTATTTTGATGAAAATTAAACTTTTAATTTTCTTGTCAAAATGAAGATTCCAGTTTTGAGATACTTGTACTGATCCATGAATGGATTGTATCTCAGTGTTCATGACTCTAAGCCACTTGCCAGATTTAGAATCTGACATAGCACTTTAGTAGTTGATGGGCTTGCTAGAAGCCTATCATACGTCATTCTGTATGAGAAATCGATATTTCTTGAGTTTCTGAATGATTCTACAAGATTTGCGAACACTTGGTGTTTTTACTAAGTTTTGATCAATCAAATTGTTCAGTTTCAACAACCTTTGTTTGATAACTAGTGCCAACCAATAAGTGCATTAGGTTATGAGGTTCTTGATTCCCTTCAAGTTCCTTAACACTCCCACTTGCCTTGCCCAAAAAAAAACTTGCTTTCTAAGAACTTGGCTTTGGAACAATTAACAATTTTATTGTTTGTGGGATTGTAGAATCGGTATATAAAACAATTTATAGTATATTCTACAATATATGCATTTGGTAGATATTGGGTCGAGTTTACTTGAAGCTTATTGTCTTAACTGAGCTTCATAAACCCACACCTTCAACCAAGACTAAGGATGAAAAAACTTTCATACGAAATCTTATAAGGTGTCTTGTCTAACTTTTGGTTGGTGTCAAAAAGTACGGTTTACTTTAACTAGGGCATAATTCCGAATTTGATATAGGAATAGTACTTCTACTCATCATAGAGCGAACCATATTTAATAAGGTTCGGTTCATCCTTTCGGATATACACAATTTCTAAGATGATCCAAGAGTTCTTGGTTTAGATACTATCCTCCTATATTAGAAAAGACTTTAATGGTACTGCTGAGTTGTTTTCTTAAACTTCACTTTGAAACAACTTAAATTACATTAAATGCCTCATTTTTATGTTCCATAAACTTCAACAATTGAAATCGTCAGTGAAGGTATTATATATCACCATATCTAGACTTGGTTTTGAGAGACCATATACATCAACATGTATCAATTCTAAAAAAACTTTTTCTCCTTCTCTATGAATTAGAGAAAAGAGCTATATTCAACTTTATCAAGATCGCATATATCAAATGAAAATATTTATATTTAGTTTAAAAGTTTTAAAATTTAGATATGCGTTTGATGTTTTTCTTGATTAAGTTGACTATTTCATGTGTAGATTTGATTCAAATCACACTTGAGTCTTATGGTGATTATATAGAACTATGTTTTAGAAGACTTTTGAGATTCACTTTATTATTCAATTAGGAGGACTAGTTCTCGAAATAGAATAATTCAATTTGTATATGAATATAATCGTTTCCAAAACGGTTAAGTGAATTTCATTCAATCAATAAACATGTGACTGAAAAATAATAATTTAGTCAAACTAAATTTAAACCTTGTTCGAAACAAACTTATTTAACAATACAAGCCATATGGTTTTATAATAAAATCTCCTATAAGCTTGGTACGTAATCTTGCTTCCTTATTTATATGGATCACCATATTGCTTGTCTTTCAGTCATTTACCTTTCTTGATTATCTGTAACATATTACAAGAGTGAGTTCTACACTTAGTATCAAATACACAAGTGTAAGATAGAAAGGTAAAAGTTCTATCTTAAATATTGATACGTGACGGACTTTCCTTCGTTGGAAAACATTTATTTCTCAGAAGGACAATCTCCTCTTCTATGACCAATGTTGCCTCATCTATCACATATAGTTGTTTCCATGGGAAGATTCCTTTCAGCAGTTTCTAGCATCGTATGCAATTCTGGGACTGAAATCTTCTCGAGGTCTATATTTAGATTCTCGACAAAAACATCAAATGCTTTGGTCAGAGATTTGAGGGTCATATCTATGGCTCTCCCATTGGAATAAGGATAGCCAAGTCTATCCAAATAGTCAAGGTGCGTCCTCATTTTTGTGAATATGAGAGCTTACATATTGGTCTTTGTCCAATTGTAACGAAGCGTTCACGGACCATATACATATGGTAATATTTTGGTAATCGGTTTACCATGTCAAATGCCCGCAGTGGAAACGTTTCCATTCTTTCTAGTAAGGATGAAACCATGGTTTCAAGCATAAGACGTGATACATTGATTGAATCATCATTATGTTTCAATCAAGTATCGTTAGCTTCTATGGAGGTAAGAGGAGGTTCTTGAGGAATAGGTACGAGGAGTACGTATAATTTGTTTTCACGTCTGAGAACGCGTCTCAATGTTTTGAAAACAAATTGGGAAGTTCTGAGTGGTTAACTTTTCTTCCAAAACAAAAGGTCTTAGGGATGTGTTAATTGTAGTGTTTGCATTTTAGGCCATCTACAAAATTTAACAAAGTTAATATAGTATTTTCAATATTAATTTTTTTAGCAAATTAATTACCCTTTAGTTTTCTAAAAACATTAATTTGCATAAAATCTAGGATCCAACGTTGCAAAACAAATGAACGGTTAGGTGACCTTTCTCCCGTCCATTTAATCCAACAAGGTAGATAACGTTTATCGATTACATCGAATGTAATTCCTAGCGTTATGGGATCCTTAACAACTTGTTTGTTAATTGGCATATTTGATGCCATCTATGCCTTGGGTTTCTAATGCTTAGGTGACCTTTATCACAAAAGATTCCCAATCAAGTCATCCTACTTGAAACAACATGTGAAACTCACATCTATGCGGTTAGGTGACCTTTTTCCCACAAAGACATAAGAATCACCTCATCCATCTCAAGACAATCCAAGTGGTTAGGTGACCTTTATCCCACAAGGGTGTCATAGTGACGTATTGAGTGTTTCTCAAAAGGACGGCATATGACTTGTGTTTATAAAAGGGATTTTAGATGTTTTACAATTCTAGTTTTGAAAACAATTTTAGTATCATGTGATTTTGCATGCATTCAATAATACATGGTATTTAAATAAAATCCTACTACTCATCAAATGGTTCCTATTTAATAAAATCTCTATTTTACCAACTAATGGTCATAATAAGAACCATTTATAGTCTTTTAATAAAACACTTTTATTTTTAGATTATGAATTTATGTGAGTTTCAAAATCTCTATTTAAACTCCTATTATAAAACTCAAAATCTCAATTTTTGTCTTAAAAACCATAGTACCATATTATTGCATGCATCCAATAATCAAGGTACTCTTTTTAAGAAAAGGAAATTTTCATCAAAATGAATAAATTTAAAATCTCCATTTTAAATAATTTGGTTCAATTAATAATCCAATTTTTAAGGTTACGTCGTTTTTTAAATAAACAATCTTATATAAAACGTATTTGAACCAATTTGCATGTCATTGATTTAAAATCTACATTTTGAATATTGGTTGATATAAAATCTCTATTTTAAACTTGGTTCATTTAAAATTTAATTTTAAAATTTGTCGCTTCAACTTTAAATAATTTTAAATAAGCGCGTTTGAACCAATTTTATGTTCTTTACTAGCATGCAATATCCTATATATTTAACGCATCAAAAAGGAACATAATCAACCATAAACATGCAAAAGAATGTGAATAAAACAAAGTCATTTCTAATGACATTTCTTGTGAGCCAAAACAAGAAATACCAAGTCCATTCCTAAGGGACAAAAAAAATAAAAAAAACTTCAAGCTCCCAATTGCTTTAGCATCTCCATGCAAACAAGAACATCAAGCTCCATCTTCAAGCTCCATGTTGGCCTCCTTCTTGTTACATTTTATAAAATAAAAAACTAGTTCT
This sequence comes from Saussurea involucrata, assembly GCA_033807775.1. NCBI lineage: Eukaryota > Viridiplantae > Streptophyta > Magnoliopsida > Asterales > Asteraceae > Saussurea > Saussurea involucrata. The sequence continues at coordinate 95,099,520 of CM066327.1, read as the reverse complement.
AACAACTTATCTAATACTTACAAAATGAACAAAAGAAACATGAAATAACCTATTTACTATTACAAACCAACATGAATAATAATAAAAATTATAACAAATTTAAAGGAAACAACACAACAACCAACACATTGGTCCTTGGCTTGTTTATGCACATATTATTCATAAAAAAAACATAAAACAACACTTTTTTTTGCTAGGCAACTTTTATGTAACAAAAATGCATATTGAAATTTTGTTACATAAAATATATATATAAAAAAAATACAAACTAGTTGCCTAAAAACCATGTATGAACTTTTCATATAAAATGAAATTTTATCCATGGTTTCCAAAAACCAAGTTTTATCCAAATAAAAACTTATTTTTCTAATCATGCATTATAACATAGGCTCTGATACCACTTGTTGGGATTTTATGTTCAAAACATGGGTTTCAAAAACTCATAGGAGATAAAAATTAATACGCAACGGAAGCAAAAATTTGAACAAAACATAAACCCATTTTATTCCCACCAAGGATCTTGTTACATGCATGAAAAGATAAAAAAACACAAAACAAGAGAGTTCAAGATTACAACCTTTGTAGTCCTTTGGTTCCTCACGGGAGGTTTGATGTTGGTGATGAATGTAGAACTCAAAAGAGAGCTCCTCTAGAGTAGTCCACCGACAAGCACCAACACCAAAGTATGCTAGTACCTTTCTGGAGATGAGATGCAAGCTCACTTCTTTCTCAATACTACACTAGTGTTGAAAAATAAGAAGAAAAACCACCACCAAAATGGGTGGTTTTCGGCCGAAAGGAGAGAGGAAGAAGAGAGAGATAGCCAAATCCAATTTTGTGTATGTTTCAAGTGTCTATCTCTCTCCACAAGTTCTCAAGATATGCAACCAAACCCTTTTTTTCATATGGCCAAAAATTGGTCCAATAGCATTTGAGTCTTACATGCAAATATTACACTTGAGCCCCTCTAGTTTAAATTAGGTAAAATCAAGATTTTAACAATTTAAACTTGTTAGAGCATTGTTGTATTCAAGATTTACTGTAAAGTCAATGTACTGTATTTGTTAGCTTTGCCTTTATACCTTGTATGTTATGGGTATAAATAGGCATGTCTAGTTATTAGTTAGAAGAGAATCTATATCCCTTTAGGAACCTCTTGATCATTTGTCATTTACACTTTTGAGATCAATATATGGATGACAAGTTCTCTCTAGATTCTCTCTCTACATCATTCTTGATTACTTGCTAGATTTGGGATTTTACATTTGGTATCAGAGCTAAACAGAAAATTCAAGCAGATCAAAGAGCAAATTGAAGATTTTTTACACTGTTCTTGAAGATTTCGGATCCTTCATTCATCACTGTTCATGATGATTTATTACCCTTCATTGATTAATGTTCATCTAGAATCATCATCTTTTTCATTTTTTGATCTTTTGGATTGATTCTTGACATCATTGCACTCGATTTTCATCCCTGAACATCTTTAATTCAAGGATCTATACCAAAATCTGCACAGAATTTGCAGATCTGATCATTTTATATCTGTTTTTTGTTCGAAAACATTTTCTTACTATTTTGGATCATAATTCGATTAAATTGATCGAATTAGGATTTGTGATTAACTAAGAAAGTGTGTGGAATCAAATTTCGAACAAATCTGTGCAAATTTCATAACAATTGATCAAGAATTGAAAAAGTTATGGCTGATTTAGTTATTTTCGTGTTCGAAGTGCAGAATTCGGTTCATTCTTGGTGAATTTGGATCATTCATACACAATTCGGATCATTCAAAGGGAATTCGGAGTGTTCTTGGCATCACAAGTATAGAATTCGACTCAAGAAGCATTCGAATTGAGTTGAATTCGAACCCTTATGGATTCGAATTGAGTTGAATTCGAACCCTGTTAGATTCGAATTGAGAAGTTGTGGATTCATCTGAGTTGGTTTAATTTTCCAAGTAAAGAATTCGAACCAAGTTAAGTCCGAATTGAGTGAATTCGAACCCAGTTAAGTCCGAATTGGGTGAATTCGAATCCTTCTTCATCCGAATTCATTGAATTCGAATCCTTCAGCATCCGAATTCATTCAATTCGAACCCTTCAGCATCCGAATTCATTCAATTCGAACCCTTCAGCATCCGAATTCATTGAATTCGAACCCTTCAGCATCCGAGTTCATTGAATTCGAACCCTTATTCATTCGAATTCATTGATTTCGAATCCTTATACATCCGAATTCTTGTGAAAATTTTTTATTCCGAAATTTTTTCTATAGTGTATTTCATACACTTTAAGAGCTTTTCAAGAAAAAAAAATTATGCTTGATTTTCTGAACGATCAATCTTCTAGCATTCTTCAAGATGTCTGACATAGAGAATTTAAGTGGGAGAATATGGTATCAGTTAGGAAAATCTTTTGACGATCACTCTATTAGGTATTATTTTTGATATCTTTCATCTATTTTTTTGTGTGTTTAATTTTTTTCAGGATTCTATTCAAATGTATCATATAGAGAAAGAGAGAAAATGGACTCTTCTTGACGCTAAGGATGAGATCAAGCGCCTTGATTGTTTGGTTTCTAAATACATGAGATATTCTGATGAAGAGGCAATGAAAAACATAAAGCTCAAGTCTGAAAAAGCTTCATTAGAAGACAAAGTCTCTTCTCTTGAGTCCGAACTGAAAGATTTGAATGACAAGATTGTAGTGCTTGAAGTTACTCAAGAGAAAAATAAGACATTTGAGATTTCAAGTCATCAAGATAACATGAAGGAGCTTCAAGGGAGTATAAAGGCAATGGAGGAAGAATATGCTGATTTGAAGAGACATATTTTAGACATTTCCTCTTCAAATGAAAATTTTATTTTTAAAGAACAAAATGTTTTACTTACTAAAAGAATTACTGATCTTGAAGTATATATTGCAGGTCTTGAAACAAAGAAAGACAAAGACAACTCAAGTCTGCACGATCAAATCGAGAAACTTCAAGAGAAAGTAACAACTCTTCAAAAAGAAAATGCTGATCTGAAGAGCATTGAAGACAAGAGAGAGAAGATTCTTAAAGAAAAGGAAGTAATTGAACGTAATTGTATAAAACTTTCAAAACAAGTTTCTGACTTTGAGAAAGTTTTATTTCTTGAAAAGGAGAAGTTGGAGAAGGAAAGGGTCGAGTATGAAAAAGAAAAGAAAAGCTTTGAAGCGAAGAATGCGAAACTGTCAAAGAAAATTTCTGATCTTCATAAGGACTTAGAAAAGGAAAGACAAGAGCTAGATAAAGAAAGTCAAGAGCTAGAAAAGATGAAGAAAGCTGACTTTCAGGCTAGGTGCGTTAAAGACGACTTTTCTAAAGAAAGGAAGATATTTCAGCAGGAAATTCATAAATTGACAATGAATTTGGCTGCATTATCGACTGACATCATGAAAGAGAAGAGGGTCAAGTCTAATATTCAGAAGAAGCTTGATTTGGTGACCAAGGAACGGAATGACTTATCTTACAAAGTGAAGTCATTTAACAAATCCAAATGCTATTCAGAATGTCTGATTCTTCCTTCTAATCTATTCTATGATCACTCGGTGGATAATTCTTCCAAGTATCAATATGCTGATCTTCCTTCATATAAGAAAGTTAACATGCAATGGAGAGTAAAAGGTACGTCAACTGAAAAAGGTGAGCCAAAATCCTCTGTTCCCAACAAGAACACTAATCTGAAAGCTAAATCTTTTGCTAATCCTGATTCATTCTATTCCGCAAATCATTTAATCAGGTTAGCACAAAAGAATTTTTGTTGTTCTTATTGTGGTACTAATGATTTTATTAAAAATGAGAGTGTTCAATATTGGTATGGTACTTATCATTTTCCTTCCTATAGAGCTCCGCTTAACAAGCAAGGACCCAAGACACGTTGGGTACCAAAATCTACTTAATCTGTTTTTGCAGATTTAGAAGCAAAGCGTTGAACTCTCGGAAGAAGATTACTTGTACCATTAAGGGGGAGTAAAGAGACATTGGCTTTTGAACATATCAGTTCAAAACCCGTGCTTCAACGACAATGGTTTCTAAACATATCAGTTTAGGACCCGCACTTAAAAGAGATTTTGGTTTCTGAATACATCAATTCAGGACCCGTGCTTCAATGTTTTTGGCTTTTGAACATATCAGTTCAAAACCCGTACTTCAAAGACTAAGACTTCTAAACAAATCAGTTTAGAACTCACACTTCTCAGGTAATATCCTTAAATATTATATCCTTTTACTTCAAGGAACAAGTGATAAAAGGTAACATTGGATTATATTTTGTTTCTACCACTTTGAAAACTTGAATCTTTACAAATTTAATTCAATGAGATAAAATTTTCAATTTTCATTCAATGAATTAAATGTGTGCTAAAAGATGATTTTACAGGTATTTTTGTATTATCTGAGTTAGATTTGTTTCAACTTTCACCTTTGAAATAAATCGAAAGGTCAGCAAAACATGAATGAAATTATGTTGAATGCTCAAAGTTATGTTAATCTGGACTTATATAGAATATAATGCTCAAAAAGCCTATTTATCAGAATGATGGATGGAAACGAAAATATGGGGGAAGCACTATTTTTAGAACCAAGTGATTGAGATATCATTCATATTTTGTGATGGAAATCCGAACTTATATAGAATATCATTTAGTTTGAAAGTTTGTACCTGTGGCCTTTCTGGTTTGGGAGAGTAAGTCCTAAGGGGTGCTCGACACCTAGTCCCTAAGATCAACTGGTCTGGGATCGGCTGACCCAAATCCTGCAATAGAACCAGATAGAAAGCCATGTTCTATTGGTACAAATGGGTTTAAGATATATCGATGTGGCCTTTCTGGTTTGGGAAATTAAGTTCTAAGGGGTGCTCGACACCTAGCACCTAAGGCCAACTGGTCTGGGATCTGCTAACCCAAATCCTGCTATAGAACCAGATAGAAAGTCATGTTTAACGGTGTATCTTATTCTTACTAAACTTTTTGATCAAAAGATGCCAATGAGCACAAAATCAAAAGATGCCAATGTGCACAAATCAAAAGATGCCAATGAGCACAAAAGAAAAGATGCCAATGAGCACACATCTCTTGAAACTTGGGAAAATACAAAGTCGCGATAAACCCGTAAATTTGTGAAATTCTGATTTTGGACAAATAGTGTGACTTGAGCAAAGTATTCTTACATGTTTTAGAATTGAATATGCTTGAAGCTAATCATATTTCCCATGCTAGCACACCAAATAGATTTAATAAAGGGGTTGAAACTGAACAATTTTAACTTGATATACAATGATGACTTGTTCTTGAATCCAAACACATGCATTTGATTTCATTTGATTGAAAAATCTGTTAAATTTCATTAAGTTGAATTTCTTTTGTAAAGTTTTCAAATGATCAAATGTTTGTAGTTATAAAATGAAATTCAATGAATTTTATTTTCCTTGTGTAAAATTGTTTTAAAATTTGTGCTACAATTTCAAATACTGTACGTTATTGAAATATATGCATACTTTCAGGGGGAGAAAATAAATTGCTCCAGAATTCTTATTTTGAGGGGGAGCAAGGTTATTCTGTAAGGAGGAGATTGTTAGCAATACTAAAAAACACGACTGAAATTGAAAATGGTTTTCGATGATTATGATGCTCACCATCATCAAAAAAGGGGGAGAAAAGTTTAATTTCAATTTCATGTCAAAGAGCTTTCAAATCAAAGATATTTCAAGTCCAAGATTCGTTGACAAAGACTGAAGATTAGGGGGAGAAGGATCATGTGAAGTCCAAATGTTGCTGAATTTGGTTATCTTAGTTCTGAGTGGTTCTCGGAATGCGCTTACACCGAATTTGGTTATCTTAGTTCTGAGTGGTTCTCGGAATGCGCTTACACCTAAAAGTTCAACAATGTGGATGGTTTCACATCTTTCTGATCCAAACTCTAATCGTTTCTGATTTATCTTGTTCCGAATTGATGGTTCTATATAAAGATATGAAATCCATGTTCAAGACTTGAAGACAGTCTGTTGAAGATTGTATTGAAGAAGGTTGTTTTTTCAAAGAAAAAGACAATGACTTTTCATGTTTGACTGAAGATTCTTCAAAGCTGAGTTCTTAAAGAGTGTCAAAGCATATAGTTCGCCGTGAACTAGTGGAGATAAAGCTATTTGAAGATGGTTTGATAGAGTGTCGGTTGAAAAAGATTGACTTTACAAAGAGCTGAAGACTGCTGTCATATTTTTTTAAATCTTGAATCCAAAGGGGGAGATTGTTAGAGCATTGTTGTATTCAAGATTTACTGTAAAGTCAATGTACTGTATTTGTTAGCTTTGCCTTTATACCTTGTATGTTATGGGTATAAATAAGCATGTCTAGTTATTAGTTAGAAGAGAATCTAGATCCCTTTAGGAACCTCTTGATCATTTGTCATTTACACTTTTGAGATCAATATATGGATGACAAGTTCTATCTAGATTCTCTCTCTACATCATTCTTGATTACTTGCTAGATTTGGGATTTCACAAAACTATATTACATTTAGTCCCTCCTTCTAATTCTAGTTACATATGAACCCATCTTATTATTTAATAAACTAGAATATTTCATTTGCATTTAATATTATGAATTATATTCAATAATGTAACTAATAATATTTATCAAGAAATAATAATATTTATTAAGAATCAAATTCTTATAAATATTAATTTAGTGTCTACTTGTTGTTCGGTGTGACCCTATAGGATCATATATTACCGTTAATATTATTTTATAATCATTCTTGAGCATATAGAACCAACATTTGTTTCTTCTGAACAAACTTAGGGTCCTCAACTCTTCATTATACCCCAATCTCATAAATTCAGCAATTAATTCTTCTGTCAATGAGAATCTTCAAAATCTAATCTTCCTTCTAAATCATCTTTATCTGGTAAATTCAGCATATCTCTTAAAATTTGTATAGTCAACGTCAGAGAAACTCCCTCAACTTCAGATACAAATTTATTTCCCTCTAGCCTTAGATGCTTCCACCATTGTTGTATATTCTGAACAGGAACAGATTTCTTCTTTGTAAACCACTTTTTGTATGGATGATACTTCAATAACACCATGATTATCTTATGTTCTTCTTTAAATCTGCTTTTATCAAACAATAACACACAATTGTTTTCCAATAGCCTCAAATACTCTCTCTCAGGAACAATCCTTTCACCATGATTAGGTCTTCCTGACATGATTGACCTAGCTGCACTTTGTTCGTGTTGAATGTTCTCATTTTCCTCATCTGCGTTTCCCTCTGATTCATCCATATGTTCATCCCCTGCTTCTCCTCCAACATTACCTTGTACAATGTTATCTCCTATTACCCCTTCATCTACGGCTCTATTTTCAGGTCTTTGGACTTCATCATCATCTGATTCTGATTCAAACAATGATTTTGATGAATGTAATGAAATGGCTCTATATCTCCTTGAACCAAACATGATCGTAATGTGGAATTTTGAAAGAAAACAGATCCACGAACTCAGGAATTGTGCGTTTCTCACTTTTCACTCTTGGATTTCAAATAAAATTTGAAAGAGGGATTTTAAGGTCTATTTAAAATCCGCAAAGCTGAAAGGATTTAACGGTGAAAAGGCGCTTTTTGTCAAAGTTATAACATATTCAAACACTGTGAAATGCCACAAAGGATATTAAAATGAAAAGACGTGGCATTTTCAATTGAATAAGAAGCTGACACGTGTTACTTGATAGAAATTAACACAAGTTAAATGTTTTGAGTAACACGCTCAGAGTTCTGAGAAAGCATACTCAGAAGTTCTGAGTATACAGTTCAGAGAAAATCCCTTGGAAACAAAATTCATTTAAAAAACAACTTCTGACTTAATATAAAACATTTAATCATCCAGAAACAGTTTGAACAGATAGAAAATTATTTTATCATCAATATTCTGTTCTTTTAATGATGATTTGTGATTTCTGAAAAATCATTTAAAATCTAACATCTGAATTTGAAAACTTTTGAAACATTCAGAAGTAGTTTTGAACAAGTATAAAACTATTTTATCATTGAAAGCTTGTTCTCCTTAGAATGATTAGTGATAAGAGAAGAATACAAACCTTTTAATCATCTTGGAATGATTTCTGAAGAATATCAATGCTCCCCCTTGACTTTAGCATATACTCAAACACATATTAGACATAAAGGTAGAAAAAAAAATTCAGAAAAAAAATAATCTACAGAATCGAAATACTTGTATTTCTTAGAAATGAATTTTTGAAAGATAGTCCGAAGATCTGAATAACCTAATCAAAATTTAAAAAGATTTGAAGTTGGATTTCTGAAGTATTGACTCAGAAGATCTGAACTCAAGACTCAGAAGATGTGAACTCAAGACTCAGAAGTTCTGAACTTAAGAGTCAGAATTCTGAATAAGAGACTCAGAGTTCTGAGTACACTACTCAGAGAATCTTACTTAGAAAAACTTTATCATTTCTGAAAAATAGCAAATGTAATCAATTTGTCAGATTAAGCATTCCTATTTTACATATAAGAAAAGTAAACCTTTTGTGATCAAGAGGCTTTGTGAACAAGTCAGTCAATTGATACTTTGTGTGCACAAAGTGCATCTCTATAGTTCCCTTTTCAACATAGTCTTTAATAAAATGATACCTTACATCAATATGCTTGGTCTTTGAGTGCTGAACAGGATTCTGAGTTATTGCAATGGCACTTTCTGAATCACAATATATGGGAATTTTGTTGAGTTGATATCCATAGTCCATGAGTTGTGTTCTCATCCACAAAGTTTGAGAGCAGCAGACAGCAGCAGCAACGTATTCTGCTTCAGCAGTAGATGTGGATACACAGTTTTGCTTTTTTGAAGCCCAACTCACAATCTTATCTCCTAAAAAGTGACAAGCACCAGATGTACTTTTCCTGTCCAACCTGCTTCCTGCATGATCAGCATCAGTAAAACTAGTTAATTTGAAGGTAGTCTCTTTTGGATACCAAAGGCCCAAATCTGGTGAACCTTTCAGATATCTTAAGATCCTCTTAACAGCTAGCAAATGAGATTCTTTTGGATTTGATTGAAATCTAGCACAAAAACAAGTAGCAAACATAATATCTGGTCTACTAGCAGTTAGGTAAAGAAGAGATCCTATCATGCCTCTATAAATCTTGTTATCTGCTGGACTCCATTGAGATCGGCATCTAACTTGATATTTGTTGCCATTGGTGTTCTCATAGAAGCACAATCAGACATCTTAAACTTCTTTAAAATATCTTTAACATATTTTCCTTGATTTATAAAAATACCAGTTGGTAATTGTTTTACTTGAAGACCAAGGAAAAAGTTCAATTCTCCCATCATGCTCATTTCAAATTCTGATTCCATGACTTTTGAGAGTTCAGCACATAACTCTGCACTTGTAGAACCAAATATTATGTCATCTACATATATTTGAATCAGAATTAAATCATCACCCTTTTTCTTTAAGAACAAAGTAGTGTGAATATTACCTTTCTTGAAACCAGATTTTAATAAGTTATGAGTAAGAGTGTCATACCAGGCTCTTGGTGCTTGTTTTAGACCATATAATGCCTTATCTAAAACATAAACATGATCTGGAAATTGAGGATCAATAAAACCTTCTGGTTGATAGACATAGACCTCTTCATTAAGTATTCCATTCAGAAAAGCTGATTTGACATCCATTTGATATACTTTGAAGTTTTTATGTGCAACATAGGCCAAGAATATTATGATTGCTTCTATTCTTGCCACAGGTGCAAATGTCTCATCATAGTCTATTCCTTCTTGTTGAGAATATCCTTTTGCAACCAATCTTGCATTGTTTCTGACTACAACACCTGACTCATCTTTCTTGTTTCTGAATACCCATTTAGTTCCAATAACAGATTTTCCTTCAGGTTTTGGAACTAGTCTCCACACTTTATTTCTTTCAAACTGTAGCAATTCATCTTGCATTGCTAAAATCCAATCTGGATCCTCTAGGTCTTCATTGGCTTTCTTAGGTTCAATCACACTGAAAAATCCTGCAAGCATTGCTTCATTTGCTGTTGCTGATCTGGTCTTAACTCCTACTGATGGATCTCCTATCACTTGATGAATAAGATGGTCTTTAGTCCATTTGTTTGAACTAGGAAGCACATCAATTTCTGAAAAATTGTTGTTTGTATCATTCTCACCAATGATTGCTTGTAATTCTGAACTGTCCCCTTGTTCTGATACTTGTTGAGGTTAAACATCCAAGTGTAGATTCTGAGTAGTAGAGTCAGAATTCTGAATGACTTGTTCAGAGTTCTGAGACACTTGTTCAGAATTATGAGTAACTTGGTCAGAATTCTGAATGGCTTGTCCATAATTCTGAGTACTAGGATCAGAAGTTTCATTACTTGTATTGATCAAAGTTGGACATTCTTCAGATGGACATGTATCAAAAATTACAGTTGTTTGAACCACTTCTGAAGTTCCCTTTTTCATTTCTTGAACAATTTTTGGATTTTCAAAATCTAAATAAGATTCAGAAGTTAGTTCCAGAAATGCATCCTTAAACAATATATTGAGTTCTGGACAGTTAGGATTAGAAGCTGTTTCAGAAGTCATTTTTGTTTTATTCTGTCTGAGTTCTGAACTGTTTTGTTCAGAAGTCTTCATTCTTGACTCATCAAAGGTGACATTGATGCTTTCCATAATTCTCTTGGTTCTTCTATTGTAGATTCTGAATGCTTTGGAAGTAAGTGAATACCCAATAAAGTATCCTTCATCTGCCTTTTTATCAAATTTACCAAGATTTTCTCTATCTTTGAGAACATAGCATCTGCAACCAAAAACATGAAAGAATTTAATCAGTGGTTTTCTCTTGTTAAGCAGTTCATAAGCAGTTTTATCTAATCTTTTATTGATTAAAGTTCTGTTCTGTGTAAAACAAGCTGTGGCTATTGCTTCAGCCCATAGGAAGGTTGGAAGATTTGAATATGCCAACATGGTTCTTGCAGCTTCAACTAAAGTTATGTTCTTCCTTTCAACAACACCATTTTGTTGAGGAGTTTTAACAGCAGAAAACTTATGAGAAATTCCAAGACTTTGTAAAAAGTTCTGAAAAGTCTCATTTCTGAACTCTGTTCCATTGTCACTCCTGATTTTCTGAACTGGAAGTTGCAACAGGACTTGAATTCTTTTGATGAAGTTAATCAATGTTCAGCAGCTTCTGACTTAGCTCTTAAGAATTCAACCCATGTGTATCTTGAATATTCATCCACAATAACTAGCATATACTTCTTTCCTCCCATAGATTGAACTGAAATAGGACCACAAAGATCTGTATGTAGCATTTTTAATGGTGATTTGCAGGATGAGTCCATTTTTATCTTATGAGAACTTTTCTTCATCTTGCCCATTTGACATGCTGAACATAGTGATTCCTTTTCAAACTTGATATTGGGTAATCCTTTGACTAGATGTTTGCCAACCAGATTATTCAGATCCTTGAAATTTAAGTGAGAACATCTTATGTGCCAAAGACAACATTCATTTGCTATTGCATTTGATAATAGACAAACAGGGGTTAAAGCTTGAATTTTTGAAAAGTTAACCACAAATAAGTCCATACGTCTTTTGGCCCAGAAAACGTTTATGTCATTCTCAGTTAAAATCATGCAACCTGTAATGCTGAACTTAATCTGACAGAAACTATCCAAATACTGACTTATGCTGAACATATTATGTTGTAATCCTTCAACATAGAAAACCTTCTGAATTGTTAGATCTCCTTTTGTTAAATCTCCAAAACCTCTGACTTGTCCTTTGCTGTTATTACCAAAATTTACTGCTCCTCCAGCCTTTTCGGTGAAGTTTTTCAGAGAAGACTTATGACCTGTCATGTGTCTTGAAGCTCCAGAGTCTAAAAACCACACATGACAGCCCTGCAAAAACAATCAGTTAGATTTAGGTACCCATTCTGGAATGGGTCCATCTTTGTTAGCTTTGGTATCTAATTTAACAAAAGTTCCTTTGACTTTCCATTTAAAATCTTCTTTTAAGCACCACTTTCCTTTTACTTTTATGAAGTCAGAACATTTTCTGTTCACAAAATTGTTTCTTTTCTTTTTGAAAACTTTTGGTTGAGACTGAGAGACATTTCCAGTCTTCTTTTCTTTAGTTTGAAACATATTTTCTTTCTTCTTTTCTTTTGGATTAGACTGAGAAAAGTTTTCAATCTTCTTTCCTTTTATCTGAGTTTGAGGAATCAAAACAATTTTCTTTTCTGAATTATAATATGCTTTGTTTATATAAGAAACGTATGTTATTAAAATTGAACTTTTCTGAGATGATTGAAATGAATGACTACCACATTGAACACATATGAGATTCTTTCTTGCAAGAGACAATAGATCTGAAACATAAGTCTTTTCACTTTTATTGCAAGATTTCAGATTACAATTGCATTTCATACAAGAACTACTGACTCTAGGTTCAGAAGTAGTATTTAATCCAATCTCCTCATACACTCTTTTCAGATCATCTTTCCTTTTGCTTTCCTATTTTTCTGAAACATTGAATTTCACAGAATTAGCAAATGATTTGGATGATTCACCATTTTCAAATGTACTTGATTCATCAAAGAATTTCTTATCTTCTTTTAAGGCATTAATCTTGAAAAGATCATATTCAGCCTTTAACTTCTCAAGCTCTGTTATTTTCTAGACATAAGTATTGTTTTCTTTTAAAACTTGGTCCAGTTTAAAATCTACATCACAATAATCATTTTCAAAATCATCAAAAGTTTTTCTTAAGTCCTCAAGTTCTTGACTAACAAGTTTAAATCTCTTTTCAAGTTCTGAAAAGCTTTCTGAAGTGAATTGAGAATTATCAGTTGAATCGGAACTTTGACTAACAGTTTCAGAATTCTGACCTTCAGACTCAGAGTTCTGACTTGTGGAGTCAGAATTATGACTAGAAGACTCAGACTTCTGACTGGCTATTTCAGAAACCTTACTTGGTTATGAAAAACTTGGTTGTTTATTTTTGTAACTGGCATTCAAAGAATCATATTTGAATTTAGCATCATTATATTTTGGTTTCTCTTCTGTTGGTTTAGAAATTTCTTTCTTAACCTTGTCTGAAGCTTCTGACTTCTATGTTTTTGGTTCAGGAATTGTTTCCTTTGCTTTTACAGGACTTGGTTTTTGTAAACTATCTGAACTTGTTATAGAACTAGCAGGTCTTACAAAAACTTCAACAATTTCTGGGATTTTGGGTTTAGGAACCTGTAGTTTATCAAAATCATAAAGATTTGTTGGAGATCTTTTCAAAAAAACATTTTCTTCCAAACCTAATCCCATTTTAGGATTATAAAATCTTGTATCTTTAACATTGCTAGTGAGAAGATTCAAGGTTTGTTGAGTTTGACCTCTTTTCAAATTAAGGTCTTCCAACTCTTTGATTTTTGTGTACAACTTCTTTCTTTCCTCAAGTAACATATCATATTTAATTTGTAAATCAACCTTTTCATCTTTTCTTTATGAAAATTGAGTTTTTAATTCAGAAATCTTCTTTAAAAGATCAGAATTCTCATTTTTGACTTTTTGTTTCTCAACTTCAGATTCTTCAAATTGTTCTTTAATTATCTCTTTTTCTGTTCTGAACTTGTTAACCAGAATTCTTTCACCTTTTATTTGTTTTCTGAGTTTAACAAATTCAAAATTCACATTGCCAATTTGAGTCATTAAATCAATTTCAACTGCAGAATGTACCCCAGCAGAAGATTCAGAATCATCATCTTCATAATCAGAACCATCCTCATTTTTCATCTTGGCCATATAACTTTGCATTTTAGAAAAGTGAATGCAATCATCTTCATCTGAAGTATAATACAGCTAGTTCTCCTGTTCTACAAACATTGCAATCTCATTATCTCTTTTCTTAGCCAGCTGAGCCTTCTTTGTGTAGTATTCATAATCTTTTAGTACTTTCACTCTGCAGTCTCTGGCAAAGTGACCAGGTTTTCCAGACTTAAAACACAAATCCTTCTCTTTTCTTTCTTCCTTCTCTTCTTTCTTCTCAAACTTACTTTCTTCTATATCTTCTTTCTTCTTATATTTCTCTTCTGAACTACCCTGTTCCCTTCTGTACTTACCCTGAAACTTATTCTTTCCATATCTTTTGTTGAACGTGTTAGTCAACAAGGCCAATTTTTCTGCAATCAACTTGATATCAGCATCTTCCTCTGATCCTTCCTCTTCATCAGATTCTTCTTCTAACTTTGGTATTTCAGACAAAAATACCGATTTCTTTGCTGTTTTGATCACCTTATACTTTCTTTCTGAAAGTAAGGCTAGTTGATCAGAAACACTTTTTTTCTCCTCCACTACTTGCTTAACCGAATCCTCATGTGGATTCAGAACACATAATAGATCATTTAAATCTTCCTCACACATGTCTTTATTCATTTGAAGACTAATTGCAAAAGGTGACCATTCTGAATTAAGAGAATTCAGAAATTTGTAATTAATCTCAGACTTTGTCTTTTTCAACCCATTCCTCCTGAGGTTATTCAAAATAGTGCATAACTTTTCATAAGTTTGATTTAAACTTTCACACTCTCTTGCTTTGAATCTTTCATAACCATTGATGCATTGATTTAACTGTTGGTCCCGAAGGCCTATACAAGTTTGTAGAAGGGGGGGTTGAATACAAACACACAGATTTTACTTTTCTAAATTGTTTATTGATAAATCATTAACAATTTACAGCTTGTTGCGGAGACAAGATTAAGGATAAACCTAAATCTAAACAAGTTGGAACACTAAGGTTTCTTGCACTAAGAAAGATAAGGAAATTACTAATAATAACCTATCTTGAAATAAGAGATATGAACTTGTCCAGAGTTAGCAAGTTACTTCAAAATGAAGTGAGTTCATCTCTTTATATACTGCATGCATTTAATGCAAGTCAGTATACACTTTACACGTGTCATCAGCTGGTTGGTTGCATGTCATTGACCTTTGTTGACAACCTTAGTAGCCGTAAGGATGAACAGTGTAGTATCAGAGTGGTTGTATGATTTCAGACAGTCGGAGGTTCTTTTCTGACATTTCGTACGGAGTCGTGCAAGGGTGGTTAAGACAAAAGTACTTTGTACGGAGGACTTCATGATCAGCTTTCGTTGATTCAGCGATTATCATTTACTATTCAGTAGATGATAAAGTTCAGCGATAGCTGAAGTCTTGTACTTGATACTTCACGTTAAGTGGACAAATCTGAGTCTTCGCTGATCCGCATCAGTTCATTAGGAGACTTGTCGCTGGTTCTTGAGCTTGATCTTCGACTTCAGCGTAGAACCTTTGTTGACGTGAAACTTGTCTTCAGGGATCATAAGTAAACAACTAACTTATCAGCGATCATCATAATGACTGAACAGACTCAGAGCATTTATGGTGAACAGTTTCGCTGAATGTTTAACTTAAAGAGCGAGAGTTCCTATCAGCGGTACTGGAAGATCTTAGTACTTATCAGCGATAGTGAAACTCTGATACATATTGTTTACTTACAATTTTCACTATGTATATAAGAGAGGGTCATTATCAAATCACTGAGGGTTTGGATCAATAATCTCCCCCTATTTGATTATGACATAGCAACAAAGAAAATTGCTATTTAATGAAAACATAAGGATAAAAAGAACTCATAAAATATTTGTCCCTTTTACTGTTTTCTGGGATCTTTTCAGTACTGATGGAGTAAAGTACGTTCGCTGAAATCTTTCTTTAAAACTTTGAATCAGGTTACAATGAAGAACAGAAAGATTACAAGTACAAGCGAAATAATTTACAAGTACAGAAGGAAAAGGAGATTATATCAGTTTTCAAAAGGTTCTTCCTTAATGAGAAGTTCATCAAGGGTCGTCTTTTCAGTGGGGAACATCCAGTCAGGAACCGTTACGCCTTGTTTTCTTTTGTTCAGCGCTTCTTCAAAGATCAAGGGTTTTAGGTGTCGTGCCTGAATGTCTTTTCTGAAGTCACACCAGTAGATAAGATATCTGAGCTATTCGATTGGAGTGATTAGAAGCTCAGCGATCCGTTGAAAACATTTACGTCCGTCGTAGTCGAGAAAGAATATTCCAGAAGGATTATGGATGACTTTACCAGGGACGAAAAGTTCACATGGTGGCAAAGAAATGTCAAGGGTGGATAGATCAGGGTCAGGACCAAGCACTTCAGCGCGAGAGAAACCAATTCCAGTTTCATTTCGTATGACAGGACCTGAGTTTGAATCTTGACGTTTCTTCTTTGGAGAGCCTCTTTTTCTTTTCAGCTTTAGATCAGGAAGATGAGGAATGTCCACACAAGAAGATATCAAATCGATCTGTCTGTTTATCAGCTTTTCGAAATGATCCTTGTACTTAGATTGTGACGATTGGATAGCTAACCTCATCTCCAGCCATTCAGAGAGACCATACCTTTTTACAGTATCAGCGCGAAAGGTTTCAGATTGGCCATCTTCTCTGAAAAGTTTGATTTCAACAATAGGTACTCCGATAGATGTTCTTCCAGAGATGAATACCTTGTTGATCTTCGCTGGACGATATCTGAAGTGGATTTTCTCTTTACACCAGATCAGGGTGGTCTGAGAAAGTTCAGTTTTCTTTTCCACGATCTTCTGGGCTTCTTCCCAAAGCTTTCGTTGGATTTGAATGGGAACACGTTTCAGCTTGGGGTCTTTGACAGATTCTTGAGTAAGCTTGATGGCGTATTCTCTGTCTTTCTCTTCAGCTTCCTTTCTATTAGCGATGAGGCGTTCAGCTCTGAGGTGTTCCTTGTATTCAGCTTTTGAAATTCTGAACTTAGGAGGAACTGAAGGCAGTTGATCACGCCTTAGAATGATTCGCTGATCCTCGAATCGCTTTATTATTTCTTCTCTTTTCTTCTGTTCTTCTTCTCTTAGCTTTTGAGGAGCCAAGGAAGGTCTGTTTCTGTGTGAGAGAGTTTGTTCTTTAGGTTCATCAGTCTCAGAGATCAAATCCATGACTGGGATTATTTCTTCAGCGGCAGCTGGAATTATTGGTGAAGTCGCAGTTGTGGAGCCTTCAGCGATATCCTCAAACAGGGGAGAGGACTAGCTGAAACGCAGCGATCTTACAAATAAGAACTGGGTAGAAGAACTTGGGTAGAAAAGATAGAAAAAGTATGTGGATGTGTAGAGAGGTTTGTGGAGTAGAGAACTGATTGTGTATATAGATGTTCAGGGAAGGAATATAAGTAAAGTTTAGTGTACCTGACAAACCGGCTTTTCAAGCAAGATCGCCAGATTTTCATCTTCAGCGAGGCCTTTGCCTTTGCCTTTGCCTTTCTCAGCGCCAGAGGCTGAGGGCTTTGTCTTTGTCTTATCCCCTGAAGGTTCATTTATCAAGATTCCCTTAAGAGCTTTGATCCTTGGAGCAGGTTTAACGATAAAGAAATCATCGTCATCATCATCATCATTCTTTGGAGAAGAAGATGGTTCATCATCAGGGATGTCGACGGCTTCATCATCTTCTGCTTCGGATTCTTCAGCATCTTCTTCTAGTTGCTCCCTCTCAGATACAGGGGCGAGCTTCTCGGTTCCCTCAGGGTTTTCATCTCCCTGATGTTTTTCAGCGATCAGATCTTCATTCCTCTCTCCCCTGATAGATTCATCATGGGAAAGGTCTTCAGCGCTTTTGTTCAGATCTTCAGCGCTCTTCTCAGCGGTATGATCAACGCTCTTCTCCCCCTCTTTCTCATGATGACTGGGGGAGGAATGGGTAGATTCAGCGTTGGTGTTATCTCTGTCTTCTGGGCCAGAGATTTTCACACAACCTTCAAGCTTTGCTATTCTGTCTTCTAGGCCAGAAATAGCAGGCGTGATTTTCTTCAGCTCTGTGCGATCCGCCGCTGTGAAAGATTCCAAAATAGGGGCAGGGGCAGGAGCAGGAGCTGGAGTTCTCGCCTTGTTGAGCAGCTCTTCAATCATTGTTTTCATCGAACCAACGTCGGTTTTTACAGAGCCTAAGTCAGTCGTCAGAGTTTGAACATTTGTCTTCACAGCAGACATATCACCTTCTAGTGCTCCAACCGATGTCTTCAGCGTTGTTACTTCGCCGGACATGGAGGAAACTGATTGTTTGAGTGAGGTGTAGTCTGTGTAGATGTCAGCGAGCACTTTGGCGAAATCGCTGAGAGTCTTATCAACAATCTTGATGTCGTCTGTGGAAGCTTTCTTTTCCACCACCCTTGTCAGCTTCGTCAGATTCTCTCCAGCTTTTGTTACAACTGTAGAGTTGTTGGAGAGTGTGGTGGTGAGATCAGTCAGCTTAGTTTCCATGGACTTCAGAGACTCGTTGATGTCTCCCAAATTAGGACCTGTAACACATAAGTACTTGTGAACAAAGGAAAGCTCAGAAGTTTCAGGTTTAGTTACAGTGTATATGGGTTGATTTGTACCTGCAGGAGGATTGACGAAATCGTCAAAGTTGCGGACTCCTGAATAATGTTCCATATCCTCTTCGAAAGTACGGTGAGGTATGGTGATCTCTGCAGGTCCTGTCTTCATCATTTGTTGAGAAGCCTCAGCGGTGGCTTCTGGAATGATGGCATCTCCAGTGTTAGCTGGAGGAGTGTCCAAAGAAATGGAGGGAGGAGCGAAGGATAAGATTGGGATTCGGGTACTGAGTTCAGCGTTGGAATCGCTGACAATCACTTCATCAGTCTTTTGAGAGATTGGGGAGGTTGGGTAGTTTCCAAGTTTCTAACCTCAGCGTTTGGAGACGCTGAAGTCTGGATTGGAGGGATGGCTTGAACGGGTGTGGCAGAGCGTACCACGGAACTTTCCTTCAGCTCTTCAGAATGAGCTGAGGAGTCTTCAGCATGGGATTGCTGGGGTTGCTCCTTGGTTTTCTTGATCCTTTTGGAATCAAGTTGGGTGTGAGAGGGTTTCCTTTTCTTAGAAGGAGAGGATTGTGTGGCCGGGGTATCAGCGATGGGTATTGTAGCTGAAGGAGCCACAGAAAGCGGAGAATTTAGAAGAGTGAGAAGAGTAGAGAGACGTACCTCGTTGGCGACAAGTTTGAAATCGAGCACCTTAGGGCCAACCTGAGAAAGTTTCATGTCACCCTCTTCAGGATAGCTGTCCTTCATGCCATATTATAAGATGGCGCTGATGAAACGGGGGTACGGAACCCATGCTGGTCGGTAAGCGGCAGAATCTACGCGTTGTACTAGGTCATCATATATAATAGAGGCCCAGTCAATGTTTAGACCTTTCAGCAGTGCGTATCCCATAGCTTGCGTAGGTTGTGCGGCTTGATCAGAAGAGCCGTACTTCGCTGTCATGCAGCTGATCAGGTGAGCGAAGATGAAATTCATCTCACTGGGCATTTTGGACTTCTTTATCAGCGTCAGCTTCTTCTCGGGCTTCTTGTCCCTTCCAATGTCCCAGATGTAACCCATTGTGTCGAGAAAAGCAATGATGGCATCTTTGTCAGCTTGCTTCTTATGGTCAGGGAATGGAACGAAGGGTTTTTCTTTGGTGGCATTGGGAAAGTTCAGGGCTTTTCGAATGATTGCGGGGGTTATCTTAATTGTGCCATACTCAGTATCGCTGAGTATGCAATCGATGGTTTTGGAGGGGTCTTTGGCGGAGGGTAGCTGAGAGTGTCTGGCAGAGTACCAGAACTGGGATAGTAGTAGCTGACTTGCGGGAGGTGTGATGGTCAGGGCTGTTGAAATGCAGCAGTTTTTCAGGAAATTCACAGCGTCATCCAGATGTGTGACTTGCTTTCGAGGAGGAAACTCGAGAAGCGCAGAGAGGTTGTTGACCTTAGTCCAATCTAGTTGATCCAGCTTGAACTTTACCTGAGGGGCTTTGATGATGTCCACTTCCTCAGAGTCATCGGAGATGGACTCAGCGGTGACATTGATCTTTGAAGATTCCATTTCACTGTATTATCAGTTCAACCAAAGATGTTAACAAATAAGAATTATCTTAATGTGGAAAGAAATTTCCATTAAGATGTTTCGAATTTTGTCCATTTCATTCAGACATAAATGTCTTAATGAAGATTAGGGTTTTTCATGATTTTTGAAATGAAATGTAAAACCCATAAAGTCTTGTATTCCAGTTTCTAAAAGAAAACTGGATACGAATGAAGAACAAGTTTAAGATTTAGATTTAAAACTTGAAGAACAACCATGAAATGGTTGTGTTCATAAAACCATGAAAGAAATTATTTTATTTTACAAAGTTCTTTTGTTTGATCTTGTTAAAACAATGAGAAGATCGAAAACAAGTTATACGCATTTGATAATAGATAAGAACATATTAACCTTGATGTTTTGATGAAGAAGATGATGAATAGTTCTTGAGGTTTTTGAGAGCACAAATGCAACAGAGAATTCTTTCTTGCGGAGGAAGATTGTTCGCGTAAAAGACAAATATAAACCAAGAGTTGTTTATATATGGATTTTTAGAGAGAGAAAACCTTGAGCGGGAAAAGGTTTTCATCATGACACGGACACGTGTTTGCATTTGATTGGAAGTTTGAACGAAACGTGCAAACGTGTGTCAGAAAGAAATCGTGCCTAGTGTTATCCGTTGCAATGACGTCACAACTGTCCTTTCACATTATTTTAGGATGTCTCTGAGGTTTTGAAAAACTCAGGGACTCTTTTGAAAAACATGAAGCACTGAATAGAAAATATCAGTGAAGGTTTAAAGAACTTTCAAAATATCGCTGTTAAGGAAGAGATATTCAGCGATGTAAATTTATTTTGAAATCTTGCATTTACATGCGATTGTCAGAGAGAGAAAACATACCTGGATATCAGTTTTACCAAGTTTATTCAGAGAGAAGATGATGAAATGGATTATATAAGTTGATTTTATCCTGAAGGCTATACAAGAATGTATAACCGTATCGCTGATCAAATGTGAACCGCTGAAGATTTTACCCTTCAAAGTTCAGCATTCCAAGCTCGCTGATGAGAAAGTTGAATCTTGTCTCATCAAGAGGTTTGGTAAACAAATCAGCTAACTGATAATCAGTTGGGATAAGATGAAGTTCTATATCACCATTCATCACATGATCTCTGATAAAATGATATCTGATTTCTATGTGTTTTGTCTTTGATTGTAGCACTGGATTGTTTGCTATAGCGATGGCACTAGTGCTGTCGCAATAGATTGGAATTTTGGAGAGCTGAAGATCATAGTCTAGTAGCTGATTTCTCATCCACAAGACTTGAGAACAACAGCTTCCAGCGGCTACATATTCAGCTTCAGCTGTGGAAGTGGACACTGAGTTTTGCTTCTTACTTGTCCAACTTACCAGCTTTCCACCCAGGAGCTGACATCCTCCTGTGGTGCTTTTCCTATCCATTTTGCAACCTGCAAAATCACTGTTTGAATAGGCGGTTAGATCGAATCCTGAGTCTTTGGGATACCAAAGACCTAGATTCGCTGTACCCTTAAGATATCGAAAGATTCGCTTTACAGCTTTCATATGGGATATCTTAGGTTCAGCTTGATATCGTGCGCACAGACATGTTGCAAACATAATATCGGGTCGGCTAGCTGTAAGATACAATAGTGAGCCGATCATCCCACGGTACAGCGTGACATTGACAGGAACACCCTTTGTGTCCTTATCAAGTGTCAGCGGTGGTGCCATAGGGGTTTTCATAGCTGAACTTTCAGTTAAGTCGAATTTCTTCAGCATATCTTTAACATATTTTCCCTGATTTATAAAAGTTCCTTTTTCAGTTTGCTTAATCTGAAGACCAAGGAAATATGTTAGTTCACTCATCATGCTCATTTTATACTCATCTTTCATTCTATCAGCGAAACGAGTACAAAGCTCAGGGTTAGTAGAACCAAATATAATGTCATCAACATATATTTGAACTAAAATGATATGACCTTTCACTTTTTAAAAAATAGAGTTTTGTCAATCTTACCTCTCTCAAATTTTTCAATATGGAGATAAGTAGAGAGAGTATCATACCATGCACGAGGAGCTTGCTTTAAGCCATAAAGTGCCTTGTCCAGTTTATAAACATAACCTGGACGCTTAGGATCTGAGAATCCTGGAGGTTGTTCCACATACACTTCTTCATTCAGCTTTCCATTCAGAAACGCTGACTTAACATCCATCTGATGTACAGTGAAGTTTTTGTGTACAGCATATGCTAAGAAAAGACGAATAGATTCGAGTCTTGCTACTGGAGCAAAAGTTTCGTCATAATCTATGCCTTCCTCTTGTCTGTATCCCAGAGCAACAAGACGAGCTTTGTTGCGAGTTACAGTACCATGTTCGTCCAACTTGTTTCGATAGACTCATTTAGTGCCTATCACCGTTTTGTCAGTTGGTCTACGAACGAGTTTCCAAACTTTGTTTCTTTCGAATTCAGTCAGCTCTTCTTGCATAGCGCTGACCCAGTTTGGATCTCTGAGGGCATCATCTATTTTCTTTGGTTCAGTTAGAGAAATAAAGTTAACAAATAGACAAATATTACCTGCACTTCTACGAGTCTGAATACCAGCGTTGGGATCACCAAGAATTTGATCGATTGGGTGATTTACAGTCCATCGCTGAGCCGGAGCATACGTCGCTGATTCAGTCTGAACTGGAGAAACTGAAGATGAGGCTTCAGCTACTTATGGATTATCAGCTAAGAGAGGAATGTTTGCATTTGACACATCATTCACTGATTGTTGAGAAAAAGATGGAATGTCTGAGACATTTGGATCAACTGCAGGTATAGTGTTTATAGGAACAGCTGAGACCCATGATGTTTCAGCTTCACTATTCTGCATGTTTGGAATGATAGTGGGACTATCATCTTCTACTGGATGAGCATGAGGAGTGGGGATTTCTTCTGAATCACCAAGATGAGAAAACATCCATTGATTCAATTCTTCTGTATCAGCGTTCGGTTTAGAGTTCGCTGAACGGGATTCGTCAAACGTGACGTGAATAGTTTCTTCTATAGTTTGTCTTCTACGGTTGAAGACTCTGAAGGCTTTGGAGACTGAGGAGTATCCAAGAAAGATTCCATCATCAGCCTTAGGATCAAACTTTCCAAGGGCATCTCTGTTGTTCAGTATGAAACACTGACATCCAAAGATGTGAAGAAAGCTGATTGAAGGCTTTCTTCCATGAAAAAGTTAATAGGCTGTCTTTTTGAATCTTTTAACTATCAGCGACCTGTTTTGCGTAAAGCAAGCAGTGTTGACAGCTTCTGCCCAAAACTGAGTAGGCAGGTGAGAATCGCTGAGCATTGAACGTGCACCTTCAATAATTGTTCTATTTCTTCTTTCAGCGACTCCATTTTGTTGCGGTGTTCTCACTGACGAAAAGTTGTGAGAAATACCCTTACTCTCAAGGAAGGAATCAAGAGAACTGTTTTTGAATTCAGTTCCATGATCACTCCTTATTGAGCGAACAGTCATATTGTTCAGAGTTTCCATTTTCCGAACAAAGGTGATGAGTTCTTCAGGGGTGTCACTCTTTGAACGGAGAAACATTACCCATGTGTAACGAGAGAATTCATCAACTATGACCAGCGTATATTTCTTTCCAGCGATGGATTGTTTGTTAACGGGGCCAAACAAATCCATATGGAGTAGTTGTAGAGGAGATGACACTGAGGAGACTTGCTTTGACTTGAAGCTTGCCTTGGTCTGCTTCCCTTTTTCACACGCTGAACCTAAAGAATCTTTGGCGTATGAATGCTGAGGTAGACCAGTGACTAACTCTTTGGAGGAAAGAGTATTCAGTGTCTTGAAATTTAGATGTGAGTGCCTCTTGTGCCATAGCCAGTTGACATCAGAAGATGCCTTTGAGAAGAAACAGGAGTTCTCAGTGGTTGTTGAGTCCATGTTTATTACATAAACATTTTCCAAACGATAACCGCTGAGAGCTATCTTCTCCTTTTTGTCAGAGACAAAGCAGGATTCCTTAGTGAAAATCACTTTGTTATCCATGTCGCAAAGCTGACTGATGCTCAGAAGATTATGCTTTATCCCTTCAACATATGCGACTCTTCTGAAGGAGTTTGTACCATTTGAAAGTACACCATACCCTCGGGTATGTCCTTTTCCATTTCCACCGAAAGTCATAGAGGGACCTCTCTCTTCCTTGTATTCAGCGAGCAGGCTTTTCTTTCCAGTCATGTGTCTAGAGCATCCGCTATCGAGATACCAGATACCCTTCTTAACCTGCAATACAAAGGAAGATTAGTTTTTCTTAGGTACCCACTTAACCATGTATACACGTTTGTCAGTGGAAGTAGTTGGAATGGAAGGTTCAGCGGTCTTCGCAGCATTTGAAGATTCAGCTTTGTCTTTCTTCACTTTGGTTAATTTCTTAACCTCAGAGGTAGAATTCACCGTGACCTGATTTGCACCAGGGTTGGTCTTCTTTGCCTTGGGTGCAATCTTCACCTTAGCTATCTTTTCAGCTTTGGTGGCTGTGGGGCACTTACTAGCAATATGATCGGTAAGTCCACAGTGATAACATTTCCTATAACTAAAAGTAGTTCTAGGACCACTTGTATGCTGAGCTTTTAATTTTGAATTAGAAGTGCCAGCACCAAGTAAACTATTGGCTTTAGAAATGGGACGAACATTCAGTTCTTCAGATTTCTTACCAAGGAGATCCACTCTGAGTCTA
This sequence comes from Saussurea involucrata, assembly GCA_033807775.1. Taxonomy (NCBI): domain Eukaryota; kingdom Viridiplantae; phylum Streptophyta; class Magnoliopsida; order Asterales; family Asteraceae; genus Saussurea; species Saussurea involucrata. Next base: position 95,074,804 of record CM066327.1, on the reverse strand, counting down.
GGAGTAGATCGCTGAATAGATCCAGAGATCAGCTTTCTAGATCCAGAGGGGTTGGTCACTGAGGCTTTAGAAGCATTCAGCTTTGGTACTAAGGTACCCTTCTGAGGATTTTGGTAAATAACAATTCCTTTACCTTTGTCTTTAGAAACAGAGGTAGGTTTTGAATAAACCATTTTCTCCTTACCTTTTGAAGAGGTAGGAGTTTCCTCAGTGATTGGTGTAATGGACGAGGAGCACTGAGATGATGAAGTGTCAGCGAATGAGGATACAAACGTTCCAAATTTAAGCATTGAACGTTCAGTGGTTGGTTTTGGAGTATCATATTTATAACCCAGACCACGTTTATCACTCAGATGAATCTGAGCCTTAATTATCTCAGTGATCTTTGTTGAAGAATTACACCATCCTTCAACAGTAGCTTGTTCAGCTTTTAATGCAGTGATAGCTTCTGCTCGTTCGATTTTGACTAGCTGATTTAAATAGACTTGATCTTTAAAATCATCTTCAATTTTAGAAAGCTTTTCTATTTGAAGGTGGCAGTTTTTAAGCTTTTCAGCGAGATCAAGATTTTGGTTTTCAACCACAGTTTTGCCGTTCATGGCTTCGTATAAACTTCTAGTCAAGAGATCGATCTTACGGAGACTATCAGCTTCATCAATATTTGCAATATTGGTAAAGAAGGAAGGTGATACCTGAATGGCAGATGTTGAAGTGGAGGGAATGTCTGAACTTTCTTCCTCTTCTTAAATCTTAGCCATGAGACATTTATTTGCTTCATCATCTTCAGAATCAGATGATGATGCTTATTCATCAGAAGCAGCCCAATCATAGTCAGCCATCAGGCATTTTCCTTTCTTCTTAAAGCTTTTCAGCTTTGCATACTTCTCCTTCAGCTTTGAGTATTTGTCATCTTTATTCCTTGGAACAAAGGATTTCTTTGTAAAAGCTGAAGGTCTCATGATTTTCTTTGACCTGCACTCATTAGCGAAATGACCTGTCTTTTCGCAGTTGAAACAAGTAGCATTAGCCTTATCAACAAAAGCTGATGTTTTAGGCTTGTCAGCTATGGAAAGAGTTTTGTTCTTTCTAAACATTTTCTTCTTGGCGAATCTCCTGAACTTTTTAGTTAGGAGAGCCAAGGATTCATCATCATCTGAAGATTCAGAATCTGATGATCTTTCAGAGTCGCTGAGTAGAAGGTTCCTCTGAGAATAAAGCAACAGGGGTGCTTTTGGAATCTTTTACAAGATTCTTCTTAAGATGGCTAGATTGCTCATTATTCAGTAACGTGCCATATAAGGTAGCAAGGGTCATTGATCTTAGATCCTTTGATAGCTTGAGACACATGGAATAATTGTCCCAGCTTTCAGGTAAACATTCTAGAAACTTTGTCAGCGCTTCAAAGTTAGAATATTCCTTACCAACGGTTTTCAGATCTATAATTAAACAATTAAAATGTTGGTGAACTTCAGAGAGAGTTTCATTCTTACCAGAAATGATGCTTTCGTATTGTCTTACCAGGTTGATCTTTCTTGAGTCCTGGACTTCAGACGTTCCTTCATACTGAACACATATTGTGTCCCACATGGCTTTTGATGATTTCAGGTTCATGACGGAATGGTAGACTTCGTCAGGAAGGGCCATGGATAGTATGGATCTGGCTTTTGTATCTATAGCCACTTTCTTCTTATCTTCGTCGGTCCACTGATGGATTTTTTTAGGAATCAGCCTTTCTGGAATAGCAGGTCTATTTGCAGTGGCTGGAACTAAAGGATCAATTGTTACAGGGATGTGTGGGCCGTTCTCAAGATAGTAAGGTATAGTAGGGTCTACACCTTCTAAGAAGAGTGTCATCCTATTTTTCCACAAGTTGAAGTTGTCTCTGGAAAATCTAGGGGGTTTTGCAAGAGAACCATTGTCTATATAATGTGTGTTTGAGTTGGTGGCCATTTTCAGATAATAGCAAGGAAGAGAAATATCTTAGATTAGATCTTGTTTATGAGATTAAACAAATCCGCTCTGATACCACTTGTTGGTCCCGAAGGCCTATACAAGTTTGTAGAAGGGGGGGTTGAATACAAGCACACAGATTTTACTTTTCTAAATTGTTTATTGATAAATCATTAACAATTTACAGCTTGTTGCGGAGACAAGATTAAGGATAAACCTAAATCTAAACAAGTTGGAACACTAAGGTTTCTTGCACTAAGAAAGATAAGGAAATTACTAATAATAACCTATCTTGAAATAAGAGATATGTTAGGTCCATGATCTTCATACAATCCAAGTATTGTGTAACAAGATGATGAAGAACTTTATTGAAAAGGAAATCTAACCTAGAGAGAACACAAAGTGATTAGAGATCTACATCTTGTATTAATGAATTCACCTCTTACAAACTACAAGTAAAGACCTATTTATAGTCTTCATCACATGCTACAACAATTAAGCATAAGCCCTTTAACACAGCTATTGCTTTACAAAACTTTCTATTATAAAGGACAACTTCAGTGTCCTAACATTCTCCCCCTAAAGTTTTGGAAAGCAAATCATCTTCAAATCATTAGCTCCTCTCCCCCTTGATTTCCTTGTAAAAACTTTAGCGGTGCATTCTTCAAATGTAAGCTTGGCTCCCCCTTGAATGTTGCTCTTAGCCTCGACTAAATGCACTAAAATCATCTTCAAAGTGTATGCATTTAGTGAAAAACAAAGAATCCGTCTTGCTTGAAGGAGGAACGGTAATAAGCACGCACTACTAGGTAGGGATGAGACGACCCAAGCAAATAACATTGTTCAGCAACTGTGGAGAAATACTCGTCTTCAAAATATTTCAAGCCACTGAATGAAGAGAATCCAGAACTTCAATCTTCAAGAAATAGCTGGATGATTATAAGCACTCAAAAGTCTGAATCACAACCAAAGCACCAGAACAATGATTGCAAGCACTCACAATTCTGATTGATCAGGTCAGAAGAATGATTAAGAGCATTCAACGGTCTAGCATCGTCAACAAAACTTCAGAATAATGATTGCAAATATTCAAGCGTCTCTTCCAATCCAATCAAAGACTAAACTCCAACAATCAACTTCTGAATATCTTGAAAGACTTGAGCTCTTTTAAACTTTGACAGTTGCTAAATGTATGTGGCACACTGAATATAAGAATGATGTCACACACGCCTTATGCTAACTTTCATGAACAATGTCCCCCTCCTGAGACGTAGCACGGGGGTTCCGCTATTTTAATGAGAAATATTTTTCAACAAATTTCTTGGATCCGAAACCATCAGAATTCGGACCATGAAGCATCCGAAACCAATGAATCCGGATTAAGTAGGGTGCGAATTCACTCAATTCGGATCATGTTGAGTGGGAATTCACTCAATTCGGATTAAGTAGGGTGCGAATTCACTCAATTCGGATCATGTTGAGTGCGAATTCACTCAATTCGGATTAAGTAGGGTGCGAATTCACTCAATTCGGATCATGCTGGGTGCGAATTCACTCAATTCGGATCATGCTGGGTGCGAATTCACTCAATTCGGATCATGCTGGGTGCTAATTCACTCAATTCGGATCATGTTGGGTGCGAATTCACTCAATTCGGATCATGAAGGGTTCGAAATCATGGCAATTTCGTGTCATGTTGGATGCGAAACCATGCCTATCTTGAATAAATGGAATTCGAAACCATTAGAATGAGGATTAGAAAGATGCGAAGCCATCCATACCTTTGAACCTTTAGGTGTAAGCACATTCCGAAATTCAGAACTAAGATGACCAAATTCAGCAATATTTCGGACTTCACAAGATCCGAAACCAACAACTCTGAACAGTTCGAAACCATCTAAGCCATCCAAACAATAGTAGCATCCGAAACCATGAACAGTAAAGCATGAAGGATCCGAAATCATCAATGAACATTAAACGATGAAGGATCCGAATTCATCAATGAACAGTAAATGATGAGGGATCCGAATTCATCAATGAACAGTAAACGATGAAGGATCCGAATTCATCAAGAATAATCCGAATTCAAGTAACAGCATCCGAAAATCACTAAAATCATCATAACTTCTTCAATTCTTGACCAATTTCAGTGATTCTTTCGCAGACTTATTCGAAAAATGAAGATGAACAGATTTCTAGTTGATCAAAACATGTAATTCGATCGATTTGGCATACTTTTGATCCAAAAAGTGAGTTCGACTTTTTCTTGAACAAACACCATAAGAATCCGAAATCTGAGCAAAATAGGGCTAAAAACACTTGAATTGTGAAGATCCGATGATCGTATCGATGAAAAATTCTTCGATTTGGCTCTGATACCAATTGATAAATCCCAAATCTCTAGCAATAAGATATGAATGTAGTGAGAGAGAATCTAGAGAGCAAATATGTCATCCATGTATTGAGCTCAAAGGATTACAAAAGGTTTCTAAAAGATTACTAAAGCTTTCTAAAGTATTTCGAAGTGTTACTAACAAATGGTCTAGACAAGCCTATTTATACCCATAACATACAAGGTATAAAGGCATTCACAATACTGTATAGACTCATACAGTACATTGACTTTTACAGTAAATCTTGAATACAATAATGCTCTAACAAGATATGAACTTGTCCAGAGTTAGCAAGTTACTTCAAAATGAAGTGAGTTCATCTCTTTATATACTGCATGCATTTAATGCAAGTCAGTATACACTTTACACGTGTCATCAACTGGTTGGTTGCATGTCATTGACCTTTGTTGACAACCTTAGTAGCCTTAAGGATGAACAGTGTAGTATCAGAGTGGTTGTACGATTTCAGACAGTCGGAGGTTCTTTTCTGACATTTCGTACGGAGTCGTGCAAGGGTGGTTAAGACAAAAGTACTTTGTACGGAGGACTTCATGATCAGCTTTCGTTGATTCAGCGATTATCATTTACTATTCAGCAGATGATAATGTTCAGCGATAGCTGAAGTCTTGTACTTGATACTTCACGTTGAGTGGACAAATCTGAGTCTTCACTGATCCGCATCAGTTCATTAGGAGACTTGTCGCTTGTTCTTGAGCTTGATCTTCGACTTCAGCGTAGAACCTTTGTTGACGTGAAACTTGTCTTCAGTGATCATAAGTAAACAACTAACTTATCAGCGATCATCATAATGACTGAACAGACTCAGAGCATTTATGGTGAACAGTTTCGCTGAATGTTTAACTTAAAGAGCGAGAGTTCCTATCAGCGGTACTGGAAGATCTTAGTACTTATCAGCGATAGTGAAACTTTGATACATATTGTTTACTTACATTTTTCACTAAGTATATAAGAGAGGGTCATTATCAAATCACTGAGGGTTTGGATCAACATTAACTTTGCTTGAATTGATTTTGCAGTGCCAAGCATTTGCTTTTCAAGTTCATCCCACATTTCTTTTGCGGATGTTCCACTATCAATCCTATTAAAAACCTCATTGGGAACTGCCAAAGTCAACAGCGTAACAGCTCTTTTGTCAATTGCATGTCTGGTTTTCTGTGCTTCTGAGTACTGTGAAAAATTCTTCTTCACCCTAGTAGCAGGAATCTCTGGAGTTGTATCAGTTGCAGGTGTAGCAACAACATCGACATAAACTTTAATTGGACCTTCTCGTATTGAGATCATCAAATTCTCATCGATATTATCCAAGAATTGTATCATACGAATCTTCCATTGATGATATTCGTTAGGAATAAGAACAGGGGGTTTCGTCTCAGATCCTATTGAGATAAATTCTTTCGAAGACATGATTGTAAGATAATTCAACAGAAAGACAAATCGAATTTCTTGAACAAACGTAAAACAAATTCAAGAATTACAAAGAATTCAAGAATTGTGAGTAGCAGCGGAATCATTTGACGAATTGATCAAGAAATCTTCAAGAATGCGATCAAGAAACCCTCAAGAACACGATCTTAAATGAATTTGTTTGTTGATTGGCTCTGATACCAATTGTAGAAACCAGTATTCAATCTTACAATCAACTATGAACAATCAAATAGTAAAATGATAGAGATTTAGATCAACGCACTTGTATTCAATTAAGAACAGATTACAGATCTAGAGAGAGAATCTCTCAAAGATTACAAAAGCTTAATACAAAGATATGCGGGAAAGTTATGCGAAAGATTAGTTAGCATACAGTTGCTAACAACTATATATACTGTAAGGAAAAGATAAAGCTACAGTACATATACATCAAAGACTAATAGAACAATTACACGTGTCCTAATTACTAACATAATATAACTGAATGTATCCAAGACATAAGTTCTGAATAACATATTCAGAACTTCTGAACATTCTTCTGATTAAGCACTTCAGAACTTCCATCAAGCATTTGTGATATTTTCTTCAGCATTCTCAGAAGTTCTGAGTCTCCTACTCAGAACTCTGACCCTTCAGTTTGGACTTTCATACCTGTAATCTTTTCGAGACTTCTTAGATTAGAACTTCTGAGTCTTCTAACTCAGAACTCGGAGTCTTCTATCTAGAACCAACACTTGTAACTTTTGACAAAACTTTAGATCTAACAGAAGCCATTGGATTAATCTTGAAGAAAGAGAGTAGAAAATGGAAGTTGCAGGTTTTTGCAAGGTTCGCCGGAGAAGATGAAGAAAGTAAGTTCGTAAACGTTTAGAGGTAATGGTAAGTTGGGTTTTATACTGAAGAGAATGGTGGAATCTGAAAGGGTAAATATGTGAAAGTGAATAAAATTTGGGATACGTAATTGAGTATATACGGCTGGTTCAACTTTCTAGGAGAACGTGTGCCACACACGTCCAATGGGAGAATGCCACGTTAGAAGTGTCAAAACACGATTAGACGTCGTGTGCGGCCCATTAATGCTTGGCGCGTGGGCATTTCTTATTTGTGAGTTCTGTCACTCGCAGTAAATAACCCATACTGTTACAGAATTTCCATAAAAGGTCAAGTGTCAGAGTCAACAGAGGCTCTATGGTGAAGTGAGCTCTGTGATCTGAAACTTGTCTTTTTGTCTCCTCTGATGCTTGTACCTTTTCCAAAAACGTTTGAAAGATCATTGGAGAGGATCGATAGATCTTTAGTACAAATTTTCATTCACAGAGGCTTTGAGTCTCTGTCGAGGCCAACAGAGGCTCTGAGAGTGAAAATTTCTCATAACAAAAAATTTAGAGAATTTTTTGATCATCCAAGGTTTTCATTGTGTTAAACGCCGTTTTTAGGACATATTTGGAAATTTATGTCGTGGAAAACTGTTTTGGAAATGGATTTTCTTCAAGACATACTCTTAGACTGTCTAGTTTGGGCGACAGAGACTCTTTGGTGGAGTGAGCTCTTAGCTCATAAGACTTTCTTCCAGTATCCTTGTGTGTGCATTTGTACCTACAAATCCTTAAAGAAGACATTTAAGGTTGATCAACAGAGTTTCCTTATGAAATTTGCAGACATTTAAGGTTGATCAACAGAGGCTCTGTTGAACTCAGCAGAAGCTCTATGACCTTAAATTTCCCATAACGGAAGGCTCGAAAATCTTTTTGATCATTTCTTATTTGGAATGTCTTAAACATTGTTTATAAGACGTATTTTGAAATTTGTGTCCTAGAAATTTGTTTTCAAAAAGGATTTGTACGAGTTACTCACCGTTGGTTCTCCTTTGTTTGGTAAAAATACCTGGCTTCTGTAGATATGGTTGATCATATCTCTTCTTTTGGCTCCCCCTTGAATGATCAACCTCTGTAGATCAGTTCAAGGTCTCCTTCTGCTCCCCCTTGACCTATGCTTGGATCAAATGAGATAAGTTGTGCACAGAACATAGGTCAAGGTTATCAGAGGTTCTGTGGAGATTGTCATATTCTGAGCAATCCTACAGAAGCTCTGTTGGTTACAGAACTTTTGATGATTAAGAATTTACATACAGAAGAGTTTAAATATATACATATTTACAAGAAGATCAAATCTTACTTACAGAGGGTTCAACTCATGTTTATCATTCCCAACTTACCCACCAAGAAAAGGAATCTTTTCTCATCTAGTGCCTTGGTGAATAAGTCTGCAAGCTAGTATTCAGTGGACACAAAGTGCATTTTGATTGTGTCATGTTCAACATGATATTTCAGAAAGTGATAACGAATATCGATATGCTTTGTTTTTTAGTGTTGTACTGGATTCGCAGAGATTGCTATGGCACTTTTGAAATCACAGAAGATGGGAATCTTGTATATGTTGTACCCATAGTCCTTGAGCTGAGTTTTCATCCACAGAACTTGAGAGCAACATCTAGCAGCAGCAACATATTCCGCTTCTGCTTTAGATGTAGACACACAGTTCTGCTTCTTCGAAGTCCAGCTGACTAGATTACCTCCCAGGAATTGACAACTCCCAGAGGTGCTCTTTCGATCAAGCTTGCATCCTCCATAATCTGAATATGTGTATGCCTTACGACCAAAACCAGAGTTCTTCACCAGAGTCCAAGATTTTTGGTCCCTTTAAGGTATCTGAAGATCCTCTTTACAGCAATATAGTGGGATTCCTTTGGGTTAGCTTGATATCTTGTACAGAGGCATGTGGCATACATTATGTCAGGTCTACTTACGGTTAAGTATAAAAGGGACCCAATCATACCTCTGTAGAGTTTGCACTCTACAGATGTGCCATTTGGATCTGAGAATAATTTATTTCCAGTGGCCATTGGGGTCTTCATTACAGAGGCATCAGAGAGACTGTATTTTGAAAGTATGTCAGAGACATATTTTGCTTGATTTATAAAAATTCCCTCTGATGATTGTTTTACTTGGAGTCCGAGGAAGAAAGTTAATTCTCCCATCATACTCATTTCAAACTCACTTTGCATGAGTTTTTCGAAATCTTTGCACTGTTGTGCATTTGTAGACCCAAAAATAATGTCATCCACATAAATCTGTACAAGCAGAATCTCATCACCTTTTGTTTTGTAAAACAAAGTAGTATCTGTCGTACGTCTGTCGTAATCATTATTGAGAAGAAAAGTTGAAAGCCTTTCGTACCATGCTCTTGGAGCCTGTTTCAGTCCATACAGAGCTTTGTCGAGATAATAGACATATTTTGGGTACTTGGAACTTTCAAACCCTGGTGGCTGGTGGACGTATACTTCTTCTTGGATTTCACCATTCAGAAAGGCAGATTTTACATCCATCTGAAAGACTTTGAAACCTCTGTGGGCAGCGAAGGCTAAGAAGATCCTTATTGCTTCGAGCCGTGCGATAGGGGCAAAAGTTTCATCGTAATCAATGCCTTCTTCTTGGCGATATCCCTTGGCCACCAATCTTCCTTTGTTTCTAATGACCACCCCATCCTCGTCCTTTTTGTTTCTGAAGACCCATTTTGTCCCTATGGCTTGTTTCCCTCGTGGCAGAGGTACTATGGTCTATACCTTGTTTCGCTCAAACTGTAGAAGCTCTTCTTGCATAGCATCTACCCAGTTTGGATCGTCTAGGGCTTCAGAGATTCTTTTTGGCTCGATCATACTGATAAAATTTGTAAAGAAACAAAAATTAGCAGTGGCTGATCTTGTCTTGACCTTTTCAGAAGGGTCGCCGATTATTTAGCTTGGAGGATGGCTTTTCGTCCACTGTGTTGTTCTTGGAAGATGGTAATTTGAGTCATCAAGATTAACTTCTATGGTTGCACAGTGCGGTTGTGGTGCAACCTCTGTTGTTGATGGTTCTTCTGTGCTTATGCTTGATTCTTCAGCTTGTGGGAGGATTGGAATGAGAGTTGGAATTTTTTCCTCTAAGGAAGTAGAGACCGAGTCTTCGTTTTCCTCTGGTATTGATTCCTCTGTAGTCGCTGGAGTAGGTATTTCAAGAGCCTCTGTGGTTGAGTCCTTGGTTGTGTTATCTTCAGCTTCTGTTTGCTCCCCCTCAGCATGTGCATCTGTATGATTTACAGAAGTGGATGAAGTATTTAATGGACCAATTAGAGAGATACCTGACTCCAGAGGCTCTAACGTCTCCAGCAGAGGGATCAATATCATCATGGAACATCTCTTCAAATAGAAGATTTAAGTCTTCTTCTCTTGTCTTTGAGATGCCAGAGGATTCCTTCTTTAGACCGAGTTCTGAACTGATTTGTTTAGAAGTCTTTTGAAAGGAATCGTCAAAAGACACATTGATGCTTTCAACAATGGTGCGTGACTGCAGAAGATAAACTCTGTAGGCCTTAGAAGTGGCAGAGTACCCAATGAACTTTCCTTCATCTGCTTTCACCTCAAACTTTCCCCTTGCTTCTCTGTCATTTAAGATGAAGCGCTTGCATCCAAATACATGGAAGAACTTGATGTTTGGTCGCCTTTTGTTGATCAAATGATAAGGTGTCTTGATGTGCCTCTTTACAATGGTTGATCGATTTTGGGTGTAGCAAGCGGTTGACACTGCTTCTGCCCAAAAAGGCATTGGTAATCCACAAGCTGTCAGCATAGTTCTTGCAGCCTCCACAAGCGTGCAGTTCTTTCGCTCAACCACGCCGTTCTGTTGTGGGGTGCGTGCAGCAGCGAAGTTCTGTGAAATGCCTTCTTCTGTAAGATAGGCTTCAATGACAGAGTTTTTGAATTCTGTTCCATTGTCGCTTCTTAGTTTCTAAATCCTGCACTCATACAGAACTTGGATTCTTTTCATTAAATTTATCAGAACGTTTGGAACATCTGATTTCATTCTGACAAATTCAATCCATGTAAATCTTGAATATTCATCGATCAAAACAAGTATATATTTCTTGCCACCTAGGCTCTGTGTAGCAATGGGACCGCAGAGGTCGACACGAAGCATGTACAGAGGCCTAATGCAGGATATATCAGTTTTGCCTTTATGGGAAGCTCTTTTGAGTGTTCCCATTTCGCAAGCAGAGCACAAATGATCTTTATTAAACTTAACATTTGGGAGACCTTTGACTAAATCGAGTTTAACAAGCTTATCTAGAGTATGAAAGTTTAGGTGGCAGAACCTGTTGTGCCATAACGAGGCTTCTTCGCTTTTACAGGCTACAAGGCATAGCTTGTCTTCTTTGTTCTTGGCACAGAAGTTCATGAGGTAGAGATCGCCTCTTCTTTCGGCTCGCAGAAGTTTGACTCCTGTGTCCTTACCTTGTAGAGAGCAGAAGGTTCTTTTGAACATTACGTCGAAACCCGTATCACAGAGTTGGCTTACACTTAGAAGATTGTGTGTATGGCCATCCACATATGCAACTTTGCATACGGTTATGTTTTCCTTCTTTATGACTCCGTAGCCTTTAATGTACCCCTTTTGGTTTTCGCCAAAGGTCACAAATCCACAATCGTGTTTTTATTTGTACGTGGATAGAAGACCTCTGTTGCCAGTCATGTGCCGCGAGCATCCGAAGTCTAGATACCAGATCGGCACATTCTGCTTCTGCAAGACAATCAGAGAGTTTTAGGTACCCATATCCAAATGGGTCCAGCTTTGTTAGGGGTTTTCAAGTTTGCCTTAGCATTCTTGGATTTGGTTTTAGCTTCTTTTGAAGAACCATTTTGTTTCTTCTTACCCTTGAATTTAGTGTTCTTTTTGGGTGTAGAGAGGAAACAGTGTGGACTTGAGAAGTGTTGATTTAATCGATACATGAGATCAAAACAATGACAATAATGAATGTGCGAAGAGATTTGCTTAAACTTTTCATTGAAAACATTTAATGGGGACACAGAGGCATTACATTCTATCATAACATTTGACTTCCTATTACAAGAAGACCTATGTAGGTTAGATTGTTGTTTGCAAAATCCTTTGTTGAGAGCAGCCTTATGTGAGCCCCTTCTGTGGTGAACTTCTGCAGGTTTCACTGTCACAGAAGAAAAAGATTTGTAATTTTTAGCCCATTTACCCTTTTATTGCCAAGTTAGTTTTTCTTTAATAGGCCTTAAGGATTTTAAAATCTTTGAACTTGTTGGATTTTGAGAGAACAGAGCCTTTTATTGTTTAATTTTCTCAAGCTCAAGAGAGGTTTTGGCTTGTATACACATGTCTAAAAAGTCTGGACAGATAGGAACTCTTGTGATTTTCTCCTTGGGAGGAATAGTTCAGTTAAGAACTCTAGAGGGTAGTTTAAAATCCTCTGTGTCACAAGGTCCTATCTCTGACTTAGGGTCAGTCTCAGATTCGTCAGACGATGAATCATCCTCATATACAGAGGTTGAGTCACTTAGTTCCCTTTCGACAGAGGCTGGACTTTCAGAGCATGTGCCATACTCACTTTCTTCCTTTTCTAAGGGACTATCTTCTAAGTCAACAGAAGTATCTGATAAGGTTTCTTCAGAGAGATTTTGATCGATAGAAGGTGTACAGAAGTTTTCGAAAAATTGTTTTTCCTGATTTCTATCAACTCTTTTTCATCTGAAACGTTAGGCTTGAACTCAGGAGCCTCTGCCGAGAATTTCTTTTCAGAGTTTATCATGCAGACAAAGGGAACCTGTGTTTGAGTCTCGGGTTTACCAAACTTGAAGATTCCTATCTGATCTAGAGTTTTCAGATATTTCTTAGGTTTGGATTCTCTTTTGACAGAGATTGAAGGTGACAAATCTGTGTTTTCAAACCACACATTTGTCATCTTCAGAGGTTTCCTTACGTGAGGTTCCCCAGAGACTTTTCGCCTTTTGCTAACAGAGAGTAGATTTGGAAAACCAGGTTTTCTTGTACTTCCAGTGAGAAATATAGATGACAGAGATTTGTTTCTTTTGTTTCCTGTGTGTTTGGGCAAAATTTCACCAACCCTCGACCACGACCAAGAAAGGTAAGACACATGTTATGAACTATATCTTGTATTAAGATAAGGCCCCGACAAAGACCCAAAAAACCTCTGTCGTCCCTCCGAAAAGGTAAGTCGAGAGTTCCTCACGACAGTCGACCTTGACGTCGCCTACTTCGCAAGACCGTCGCATAGAATCATGTGACCTCGGCCAACTACCGCGTTATACGACAGTTATGTTTGTTCAGTGATTAATGCAGGAGTCAAAGTTATTAATGGACAATGGCTATAACCGACGAAATCAGTTATGAGCATCTAATCCCACATTGAAGACGACGACCGTTACAACAATCATCAAAGACCTTAATGATTCAATTAAAAACATCCGAAGACTATAAATCCCAAGTTCAATCCTCAGTTTCAGGGCATCGAATAACACAGGGAGAGAGACAGAGAAATGCACAAGATGCTCCGGAAGCAGTCAACGATTATCGCCTGGAAGAAGTCATCCTAGATCAAAGCAAGCCTGAGCAAAAAGTCCTTATCGGATCATCCCTCAGTCCCTGTCTCAAGGAAAAGTTAATATTTTTTTGCAGGGATATGCTTACTGTTTTGCCTGGTCACATGAAGATATGGTTGGCATTGATCCTGATGTCATCTCCCACACGCTCAACGTCGACCCGTCATTCAAACCTATCAAGCAAAAGCGAAGGAAATTTGCTCCTGAAAGGAATAAGGTGATCAATGATGAAGTCGACAACCTTCTCAAGACAGGGAAAATTCGAGAAGTAAAGTACCCCGATTGGCTTGCTAACGTCGTGGTGGATGCGAAGAAAAATGGCAAATGGAGAGTCTGTATCGATTTCAAAGACCTCAATAAAGCTTGTCCGAAAGATCCTTTCCCACTACCTCACATCGATGCCATGGTTGACGCGACAGCGGGGCATGAACTACTGACGTTCATGGATGCCTATTCCGGATATAATCAAATCCTAATGCACGCCGAGGACCAAGAAAGAACCGCATTTATGACCGGTCGAGGTATTTACTGTTATAAGGTTATGCCTTTTGGACTAAAAAATGCAAGTTCTACCTACCAGCGCCTGGTGAACAGGATGTTCAAGGATCGTCTTGGCGACACAATGGAGGTATACATCGACGATATGTTGGTCAAGTAAAAACAAGCTGTCGAGCACCTGAGGCAATCCTTCGACATCCTTAGTGAATATAGCATGAAGCTCAATCCGACGAAATGTTCCTTTGGTGTCAGCGCTGGAAAGTTCCTGGGCTATATGGTCACTCGTCGAGGGATCGAGGATAATCCAGACCAAATCAAAGCGATTATCGAAATTAAATATCCTAGAAATTTCAAGGAGGTCCAGAAGCTCACTGGTCGAGTAGCAGCGTTGAATAGGTTTTGTTTGGGCAAAATTTAACAGGTCTCGACCACGACCAAGAAAGGTAAGACACATGTTATGAACTATATCTTGTATTAAGATAAGGCCCCGACAAAGACCCAAAAAACCTCCGTCGTCCCTCCTAAAAGGTAAATCGAGAGTTCCTCACGACAATCGACCTTGACGTCGCCTACTTCGCACGACCGTCGCATAGAATCATGTGACCTCTGCCAACTACCACGTTATACGACTGTTATGTTTGTTCAGTGATTAATGCAGGAGTCAAAGTTATTAATGGACAACGGCTATAACCGACTAAATCAGTTATGAGCATCTAATCCCACATTGAAGACGACGACCGTTACAACAATCATCAAAGACCTTAATGATTCAATTAAAAACATCCGAAGACTATAAATCCCAAGTTCAATCCTCAGTTTCAGGGCATCGAATAACACATGGAGAGAGACAGAGAACGGTATCATCGAACAACACACACACATAACAATATCATCGAACAACACACACACAGAACAGTATCATCGAACAACACACACAGGACAGTATCATCGAACAACAATCTCAAGCACTCAAACTCTGAAGAACACTCATTCGAAGCAAAAGAGTCATTCACGAAAGATCGCTCTTGACGCACGACCTATACACTCGACTCATTGTTTTCACACACGACATACACTTGTCTTACATTCAACACACACACAGAACAGTCTTTCCCTTCAAGGATCGTCTTGGCGACACAATGGAGGTATACATCGACGATATGTTGGTCAGGTCAAAACAAGTTGTCGACCACGTCGAGCACCTGAGGCAATCCTTCGACATCCTTAGAGAATATAGCATGAAGCTCAATCCGACGAAATGTTCCTTTGGTGTCAGCGCTGGAAAGTTCCTGGGCTATTTGGTCACTCGTCGAGGGATCATGGCTAATCCAGACCAAATCAAAGCAATTATCAAAATTAAATCTCCTAGAAATTTCAAGGATGTCCAGAAGCTCACTAGTCGAGTAGCAGCGTTGAACAGGTTTTGTTTGGGAAAAATTTCACAGGTCTCGACCACGACCAGAAAAGGTAAGACACATGTTATGAACTATATCTTGTATTAAGACAAGGCCCCGACAAAGACCCAAAAAACCTCTGTCGTCCCTCCTAAAAGGTAAGTCGAGAGTTCCTCACGACACTCGACCTCGACGTCGCCCGTTTTGCACGACCGCAGCACAAGATCGTACGACCTTGGCTAACTCAATATACGACCGTTATGTTTGTTCAATGATTAATGCAGGAGTCAAAGTCATTAATGGGCAACGGTCATAACCGACGAAGAGCAATTATGAAGAGTTACAACTGGCGACCATTATAGCTGTTATCAAAGCAATCAATGAGCTAATCAAAGCACCGGGAGGTTATAAAAGATCAGGTTAAACTTCAGTTCCGGGGACCGAACACCGAACATCGAACAATAGATGATAAGCATCCCAGCTCAGAAGAACACTACAAGCAAAGAACTCTCACTCGAAGAATCGCTCCTGACGCACGACTTTCACTCTCGATGAACAGTTTACACATTGTTTTCACACACGACGCACACTGTTTTTACATTTCAAACACTTGTACTTTACATTTCGAAGTCTTTCCCTTCATTTGTATTGTAATCTCCGTACGATCGACACCCGGAACACCAAGGACATCACCCCTAATTGGTGACCATAGTGCAGCGACGACATCCACTGTCGTCCGTATGTTTTTTCCTCGTTGAGGTTTTTCCTGCGTCATCAAATCCTCTGTCTCATTTACATTTTTGTCTTTGTCGCACGCCTTTGTCGAACGATTCCTTTCTTTAGTTGTTAAACTCCACATCGACCTTAAGTTGTCCCTTTGGTGCGATTTTTGGCATTACCAGTTTGGCGCCATCCGTGGGACGTCATCTAGAGAAAATCTTCGACGAACGTGCGTCTTACTAACAGTTTCTTGGAGTTTCCTCTGTTTTTGATTTTCAGGAAAATGGCAGAACAGACTGCTGTCCCGACACATGAAGAGCTCGAAAATGCACAAGATGCTCCTGAAGCAGTCAACGATTATCGTCTGGAAGAAGTCATCCTAGATCAAAGCAAGCCTGAGCAAAAAGTCCTTATCGGATCATCCCTCAGTCCCTGTCTCAAGGAAAAGTTAATATCTTTTTTGCAGGGATATGCTGACTGTTTTGCCTGGTCGCATGAAGATATGGTTGGCATAGATCCTGATGTCATCTCCCACAAGCTCAACGTCGACCCGTCATTCAAACCTATCAAGCAAAAGCGAAGGAAATGTGCTCCTGAAAGGAATAAGGTGATCAATGATGAAGTCGACAACCTTCTCAAGACAGGGAAAATTTGAGAAGTAAAGTACCCCGATTGGCTTGCTAACGTCGTGGTGGTAGCGAAGAAAAATGGCAAATGGAGAGTCTGTATCTATTTCAAAGACCTCAATAAAGCTTGTCCAAAAGATCCTTTCCCACTACCTCACATCGATGCCATGGTTGACGCGACAGCGTGGCATGAACTACTGACGTTTATGGATGCCTATTCCGGATATAATCAAATCCTAATGCACGTCGAGGACCAAGAAAAAACCGCATTTATGACCGACCGAGGTATTTACTGTTATAAGGTTATGCCTTTTGGACTAAAAAATGCAAGTTCTACCTACCAGCGCCTGGTGAACAAGATGTTCAAGGATCGTCTTGGCGACACAATGGAGGTATACATCGACAATATGTTGGTCAAGTCAAAACAAGCTTTCGACCACGTCGAGCACCTGAGGCAATCCTTCGACATCCTTATAGAATATAGCATGAAGCTCAATCCGAAGAAATGTTCCTTTGGTGTCAGCGCTGGAAAGTTCCTGGGCTATACGGTCACTCGTCGAGGGATCGAGGCTAATCCAGACCAAATCAAAGCGATTATCGAAATTAAATCTCTTAGAAATTTCAAGGAGGTCCAGAAGCTCACTGGTCGAGTAGCAGCGTTAAACAGGTTTTGTTTGGGCAAAATTTCACAGGTCTCGACCACGACCAGAAAAGGTAAGACACATGTTATGAACTATATCTTGTATTAAGATAAGGCCCCGACAAAGACCCGAAAAACCTCCGTCGTCCCTCCTAAAAGGTAGGTCGAGAGTTCCTCATGACACTTGTTGGTTCCCAGATACACTTAATTAAGATTAACAATCTATTAGTAGAGTTTAGAGTTTGATGCGGAAGCGTATTAAACTAACAGATATGTTTGATAGATATTAGAACGCACATATATAAAGAAAACAGTAAAGAATGAAAAGGATTTCTTGAACAGTTACTGTTATTCAATATATAATAACAACACGAAGAACAGATTAAGAACTGTTGGTGTGTGTGAGAATATAACACTCAGATATTTGACAATAAAGCTTGAGAGTATTAGTGATTCCTTGTGTATTCGTTCTTAGGAAGATCTCAACATGAGACTTCCTTTTATACTACTCTTAGAAGACTATGAAGTAGGTCACTGTTCCTTTTACGGCATGAATAGTGAACTGGATGGTGTGAGCAATTGTTTGAGCCATGCGCATTTAATGGAGCAGATGTACTTTTGGTAAATGCATTAAATGGCGCAGACGTCTATTTTGTACCATGCCCTATTGAGTCCACTCAGAGCTTGACACGTGTTTTGACAGTACTTTTCCATGCAAGGTGATGAACAGGTCTTGGAACAGTAGCAAGATATTATAAATATCTTCAAGTCTTAGTGAGGACCACAGAGGCTCTGTAATGAGTTACAGAGGTTCTGCGGTCTAGTCCTCTGTGGAGCAGTCTTCGCCGGATTCCGAGTCTTTGGTCTTCTTTGTGCGTATGACAGAGCTTCTGTAGGAAGCCTCTGCTGCTTCTGTAGCTTCTTGACCTTGATTTCCCGGTAATGTCAGCAGAGCCTCTGTAAGAGGCTTTCTTCACTTAGCCTATTTTTCACTACTTCTAAATACTCTATGATTAGGAAGATTGAAGCTAACAACACTCGACCTCGACGTCGCCCGTTCTGCACGACCGTCGCACAAGATCGTACGACCTTGACTAACTCAATATACGACCGTTACGTTTGTTCAATGATTAATGCAGGAGTCAAAGTCATTAATGGGCAACGGTCATAACCGACGAAGAGCAATTATGAAGAGTTACAACTGGCGACCATTATAGCTGTTATCAAAGCAATCAATGAGCTAATCAAAGCACCCGAAGGTTATAAAAGATCAAGTTAAACTTCAGTTCCGGGGACCGAACACCGAACATCGAACAAAAGAAGATAAGCATCCCAGCTCAGAAGAACACTACAAGCAAAGAACTCTCACTCGAAGAATCGCTCCCGACGCACGACTTTCACTCTCGACCAACAGTTTACACATTGTTTTCACACACGACGCACACTGTTTTTACATTTCAAACACTTGTACTTTACATTTCGAAGTCTTTCCCTTCATTTGTATTGTAATCTCCGTACGATCGACACCCGGAACACCAAGGACATCGCCCCTAATTGGCGACCATAGTGCAGCGACGACATCCACTGTCGTCCGTATGTTTTTTCCTCGTTGAGGTTTTTCATGCGTCATCAAAAACTCTGTCTCATTTACATTTTTGTCTTTGTCGCACGCCTTTGTCGAACGATTCCTTTCTTTAGTTGTTAAAGTACACATCGACCTTAAGTTGTCCCTTTGGTGCGATTTTTGGCATTAACAGTTTGGCGCCATCCGTGGGACGTCATCTAGAGAAAATCTTCGACGAACGTGCGTCTTACTAACAGTTTCTTGGAGTTTCCTCTGTTTTCGATTTTCAGGAAAATGGCAGAACAGACTGCTGTCCCGACACATGAAGAGCTCGAAAATGCACAAGATGCTCCTGAAGCAGTCAACGATTATCGCCTGGAAGAAGTCATCCTAGATCAAAGCAAGCCTGAGCAAAAAGTCCTTATCGGATCATCCCTCAGTCCCTGTGTCAAGGAAAAGTAAATATCTTTTTTGCACGGATATGCTGACTGTTTTGCCTGGTCGTATGAAGATATGGTTGGCATAGATCCTGATGTCATCTCCAACAAGCTCAACGTCGACCCGTCATTCAAACCTATCAAGCAAAAGCGAAGGAAATTTGCTCCTGAAAGGAATAAGGTGATCAATGATGAAGTCGACAACCTTCTCAAGACAGGGAAAATTCGAGAAGTAAAGTACCCCGATTGGCTTACTAACGTCCCGGTAATGTCGGCAGAGCCTCTGTAAGAGGCTTTCTTCACTTAGCCTATTTTTCACTACTTCTAAATACTTCTATGATTAGGAAGATTGAAGCTAACAATCTCCCCCTAAGTAGTGAAAAAAAAAATTTGAACTTGAGTTAAGTTTGGCTAAGTTAGATAAGACAGAGGTTAAACAATACCTCGAAATTTCTTTCATTTAGAAATATGCCAGAGGCATTTTACATTTGAGTACAATGAAAGATAAACTTTAACTTTGTTTGCAGAGATTGGAGGTCTGAGAATCAGATTTTGGCATCTTTGAAATCGTTGTAGCTTCTGTTGTCTCTGCCGACTTTTCTGATCTCTTTGTAGAATCTGATGCAGAGTTCTCTTAGGCGGATTGTTGAGTCTATTTCTCTGATGAAAGTATCTGCATCATCTCTATCCATTTTCCCTGTACCTCTGTATTTTACAAGGCTTGCTCTGAATTTTCTCAGAGTACTGGTTGCGTACTTCTGACAATCCATGAGTACAAAAAGTTTAACCTGGTGTTGTGGGTTTTGAAATACTAACCCAAATCTTGGTTCTCTGATGATTGAGTTGGGCACAACATCTGGTGGGCAGCGATCTTCTGGTGGTCGTAGATCTAGATGTTTGAGACCAAGATCCTTTCCCAGCTGAAAATCTATCATGCTGTATAGCAGAAGCTTTTCCCTCATCGCTTTTCTCAATACTTGATAGGCTCTGGTATTAGGCTCTGTGTTGTAGTTGTCTTTTGTCCATTGCAGAAGGTCAGGTAGATCGTAAGGATTGATGTTTCTTAAGTCAGCATCAGCGAAGGTAGATTCTGAATTGTTCTCTCTTCTGACTTTGTAAAGATTGTACCTGACCCTTGGATAGGTTCTTGTGAAGGAGAATCTGCAGGAGATCACTTTTTTGATTTTGTGAATTGAGAAGACATCTGCTTTGGTTCTTGGCTTTGTTCTTGTGAAGATGTTCTCAAATTCTTCTCTGATCCTTGGATCTGTCACATGATCTACTGGATGATTTGTCTGATAGGATTGTTTGTAGAGGTATTTGTATACCATTTCTTCCATCTCTTCATGTGTTGGACCAGGTCGTGGAATTTGTCTTCTGAGACTCTCCATCTGTTGAACAACTTCTGCAGCTCTACCAGTTAGAGGAATTTCTGACAGAGGCTTCATTCCATGTGCCCAGTCAACTTCTTCGGGTTTTGGGGTTTGAAAGGCGTCAAACGCACTCTTCATTAGTTTTTCTGTTGGCTTTGGCAATGTTTTCTTCTTCTTTGTCTCTTCTGTCAGTATCCCTTTGCCCTTATCTTTTGCTATTGTCGTGGCAGAAACTGTTGCTTCTGTGGGTTTTGAGGTTGGCACTTCTGTTGGTTTGATGGAGGTTGCCTCTGTGGATTTTGACGATTGTGATTTAGAGGACTTTTGTGGCGATGGTTCTGTTGGCTTGACTTGCTCTGTAACCTCTGTTGGAGGTTGTTTGATGACTTCTTCTGCGAGCTCAGTTTCTATTGATGAGGTATTGACATTGAATCTTCTTGCCATTCTGAAAGCTAAAGTGAACCTGTGCCTTTCTTCTTCTCTCTTCACCATACGATCACTCATTGTTGTGTGCATCCTTTTCAGAATGTCAACAGCAGAGGTCGTTGCTCTTTTTGGTTTGGTGGCAATCGACTTTCTTCTGGGTATGGTTTGGGGTGTTTCCACAGAGGTGGGTGTTTTCTCTGTGGTTTGTTCATCTGTTTCTTCCAAAATGATTACCTCAGGGGCGGTTGTTGCCTCTGTGGCTTGCTGTTCTGCTTCTGGAGTTTTGGTTTCGTCAGGAGATGATTCCACAGAGATGGGTGTTGTCTCTGTGGTCTTTTGGGTTTGTTGTTGTCGGGTCTGTTCTGGAGGTGCTTGACTCAGAGGTTCTGCGGCTATTGGTGGACCTGTAAGTTCTCTGCTTGCAGCTTTCTCTGTAGTTTTCTCCCCCTCAGGATGATCTGATGGACCAGGATGGTCATCATCATCAGAGTCATCCTGACCCTTGTCCGATGTACCCTCTGCTCTGCAGGAAGCATCGGGTTTCTTTGGCATTGTGGCTCCAGCAGCGATCAGTTTCGCGCAGACATCATCACAGAGGCCAAGAAGAGTTGCTAGCTCTGCCTCTGTTTTGAATCTCATCCTTCCTACACTTTCTCTGAAATCTTTGACGAAGTTAGCATTGGCAGTGGTGAAAGAAAGGATGACTTCTGTCACTTGATTAATCACGTTCTTCCCAAGCTCTGTCAGCTGTGCTCTTGTCATGTAGTCTTTGGGTTGCATCAACATGGTATTTCGCATGGCTTCTTCTTGAACTTTTTGTAGGGCCTTCTGTAGATCTGCAGGAGTGATGCCCGTTGACACCGAAGTCTGTTTGTTCAATTGATCAAGGAACTTGTTGATGGAGTTCTCAATCGAAGAAGGAGTAGTTGTTGCGGCAGAAGTGGTGGATGTGGTTGCAGCAGACTTCATCTGTGAGATGGCAGTTTTCACCTCTGTAGACAGGTTGTCCATTTTGGTGTTCAGTTTTAGCAGTGCCAGTGATGTTGTCTCTGCAAAAGATTTGAAAGAGCTTTGCAACTCTTTCAAGGTTTGGTTCACAGAGGTCTCAAGGGTTTGGAAATCATCCCTTGTAACTTGTATTCCGGTGGTAACCTCTGGAGGAACACATTCGTCTCCAGAGTGAATCCCTGTTCCTGGGATACCTTCTTTCATTCCTGTTTATACGTTGAGAATGGAAGGATTTCCTTCTGATCCTTGAGAAGAAACATGAGTTTCAATCCCTACAGAAGTTCTGAGAAGAACATTGTCCAAATCCACTCCAGAGGTGGGTATTGGAATATCCTTCTGTTGACTAGGAGACTTGTCTAGAGTCTCTTTGTCTTTGTGCTCTCTACTTCTCTCTGAAAGAAGTGTGGGTCTTAATAAGTGCGTGGCAGAGGAAACAAATTCCTCTGTTGGGCGTTCTTCTGTGATCTGGGGCAATTGATCACGAACTATAGGTGAGTCTCTTTGAGGAGACTCCCTAGGAATGGTTTCCTCGGTTTTTGTGGGCACAGAGGTTGAAAGAATAACCTCTGGCTGGATGGTTTGGGTGAGGTTCGAGCTGTGCTGCTCTTTTTCAATAACTCCTTCTGCAGCTAGACCTGCGGAGTTAGAAATGTGGGTTGCACTGGGAGTTGGTTTTGGTTGTGTGCCTCTATTTATCCAGGCATCTTTTCTTGCTTCTTCCCTAAGTTCTGTGGAAGTTTCTTGCTCTGGTCGTAATTGGTCATACACTTGATGAGATCCAAATAATCTCATGACATGTGGATGATAAAGACCCCTACGTATCCATATAGCTTCTTCTTCATCTGAATCTGTCTCTAAGATCTCTATTTCTGTTTCCGTTGTTGCTAATCCCTCTTGTTGTACAACTTCGGCCCCTTTTTCTTTCTCTTCTTCCATCATGTTCTCAGAAGCCTCTGTAATTTCACCTCTGTTCCATTCAGCTTCAGTTTGTTCTATTTCTTCTGAAGCTGGGTTTGGACTTCTTTTGTGGACATCCAATCCTTGAATGAAAGGGTTTTGTAAAATAACAGGGGTTTCGGCTGGTTGATTTCTGGGTGTTGTGTCATCTTCTTGCAGATGTGTGTCAATGCCAGAAATGAAGAAATCTTGTTCTTCTGGAGAGTGGTGGTCGAGAGGTTGTGCCGTCCACCCTGCTGTATTTAGGGTGTTGGCAATTTCATGGTTCTGTAAGAAGTCGTTCAGGTCTCCTTGGTGAGCAAATCTATCTGGAGATTGATAGGGTGATTGATATCTTTCTGTAGACATTTCTTCTTCTGCAACTTCTTCTCCAGCAGTTTCCTCTTCTGCAATGGTTACCAACTTTGCAAGTGATTTACCATGCCTCTTTTTGGTTTTCCTCCTCCTAGGATTTGGTGCCCCTTCTTCTGTTGATTTTGATCTTTTCTTCTTCATTTTTGGGGAGGGAGGAGCAGAGGAGCCAATTTCTGTGGCATGAGGAGGTGAGGGTTTATCTTCTGCAGCGCTTGTTGAGGTGCCTTCTGCAGTTTTCCTCTTCTTAGCTTTTGGAGTAGATGCAGAGGTTCTTGATGAAGACTTCTTTCCCATTAGCTCTGCACGTTTGGCTATAAAGCTGAGTTGAATAGCCATGTGCTTTGCTAACTTCTTATCCTTTTCTTTTTTAGTGGAAAGAGGTTTTGCTATCATTGTTCCTAGGGGGACACCTAAACGCGGGGGTGTCATAGGACTCGGTTTAGGAGTTCTATGATCGCGTATATACTCTTTCTTAAGGGATTTATTCGATGCGTATTGCAGAAGCTTCTTTGACAGAGGTCTGCAGTGTGAGTAGCCATCAGCATGATCAGTGGGGGTATTCTTGTTCATCGGGAACTGTTTGGGAGTTGGCCCTTCCATTGGCCAATTTTGGATTAGCAGCAGAGGTTCGAATAGTACTCCTAATATTCTTTGGAATTGCAGAGGTGGTAGAAAGTTGGGATAGTTCTCTTTGACCCTTTTCGAGTTGTTCTTTCTGTCGATGGTGTTTATGATCTCTTGCATCATTATGGTCGCATAATCTAGTGGAAGATCATAGTAAACCCCATACATGATGCTCAAGATTTGATGTGAGCTCTGGTCAATACTGTCTATCTTTCCTGTCAGGCATCTGTTAAGAATAGAGAACAAAGTGTTCCACAGAGGTGGTAATCGGCCTCTGCGGAAGTCATTTCTCTTCCGTAGTTGGGTGTTGTACCCAAGCATTTCCACGAATCGACAGAGCTCTTCGTCTGTTGGTTGCTCTGCATAACTCTTCAATCCCAGAAGACCCCTTGTTGGTAGGTTGAATTCAAGTGAGAACATTGTTCTGTTGAACTTGATTTCAAGATGCTCAGATTTGTCAGGTCTTGAAATGTACCCTTTGATAAGAGAATCGTCTATATCAAATCGGCAGCTTTGCCAAAATTGGTTCAAATAACGGACTGGAATTTTGTTCGGGGTTCTTGATAGTAGAGGGAAGAGGACATGATTCTCCATGATTCTCCATGGGCTTCGCCGAAAGTAGTGGGTGAGGGGACCAAATAGCAGTTGTTGGATTTGATAGGAAGAATGGCTTCGAAATGATCCTTTGCTATAAAGTTTTGCAAGTGTGTCGTCGGAGCAAAGTCTGCTGAGTCCCCGGAATCTTGTTGTTCAATATTTCTTGCAAGGCTGGGGTTTTCAGAATGTTCTGAATGTGCAGGGGAGTGTTCCGGTGAGTTCGCCGGAGAGAGTTCAGAGGATGTAGCTCGAGAAGATGAAGCCATTTGATTTTAAGAATAAGATTTTTGCAAGCTTTTTGCAGGGTTTCGCCGGAGAAGAAGATGAGAGTTTGTAAAATGTTTTATGAGGGTAAGCTTTGTTTTTATAGGATGGTAAAACGGTAGAATTCGAAAGAGTAAAATATATGGCAATGGATTAAAGTTTGGAATCCGCACTCGAGTTTGAGCGGCGGGTTCAACTTTCCAAATAAAAACTTTCCATGTATGCCCAATGAAAATGGGACACGTAGGCCTTGTCAGAATATGACAGGACGTCGTGCGCGGCCCATTAATGCTAGGCGCGTGAGGTTGATTTTAGCCATATGAGTTTCACTCGCAGTAACAGTAACCGTTATTACAACAGATAACAAAATGGCAGAACTTTTGTGTTTTACAGAAGCTCTGTGATTTTGAAAATCTTGAGTTTTAACCTTCTCATATATCTCATTGTTATCATGACTTCTGTGGGGTTATTCTTTAACCAAAACATTTGTAAAGGCATTGGAGAGGATAAAATCGGATTTTTGTGAAGAAATTTGCTTCACAGAGGTTTTGTGGCTCTGTTGGAACTTGCAAAAGTTCTGTAAGGGCCAGCAGAAGCTCTATGAGAGAAAAAATCTCATAACAAAAATTTTATTAATATTTTTGATCATCCAATTTTTGATTTGGTTTAAGAGATGTTTTTCGGACATATTTGAAAGTTTGTATCCGAGAATACTGTTAAAAAAAAACGGTTTGTTCGAGAAGGTCATGGTCTGCGTTTTTGGTTTC
The DNA here is from genome assembly GCA_033807775.1 of Saussurea involucrata. Classification (NCBI taxonomy): domain Eukaryota; kingdom Viridiplantae; phylum Streptophyta; class Magnoliopsida; order Asterales; family Asteraceae; genus Saussurea; species Saussurea involucrata. The sequence continues at coordinate 95,049,304 of CM066327.1, read as the reverse complement.
CGAGATAACATTCCAAAAGATCGACAGAGGGTTAATTTGTGATCACATAGCATATTTCTTGCAGAACCTCTGTTGAGCTCAGCAGAAGCTCTATGACCTTAAATTTCTCCTAATTCGAATTTTGTGAAACTTTTTGAGCTTTTGATTTTTGAAATGTTATTCACAGTATATTTAGGACATATTTGACAATTCTTGTCCTAGAAAATTGTTTTCCAAAAACCTTTTGTGCGAGAGACATACCTTTTGGTTCTTCTTTTCTCGGCAGTGATATCTGACCTCTGTCGATATGGAGTCATCGACATTTTTCTTTGGCTTTCCCTTGAAAGTTTTATCTCTTTAGATCATTTCAGGGTTCCCTTCTGCTCCCCCTTGATCTAATCACCTCTGTAGATCAAGTAATTTCCTTTTGCTCCCCCTTGACCTATGCTTGGATCAAAGAATGATAAGTTTTGCATAGAACATAGGTCATGTTTTTCAGAGGTTCTGTAGGGGTCGTCAGAGGTTCTGAGTTGACTTACAGAAGCTCTGTGATTTTAAGAACTATTTAAGGTTTTAAGAATTTACATACAGAAGTAGAATCAATCAAAGCAATAAATTAAGCACTGTATTTACTTATTATTTACAGAAGATAAAGCTATACTTACAGAGGATTTTCACACCATGTTAATCATTCCTAACATACCCACCAAGAAGTTGAATCTTTTCTCGTCTAATGCTTTGGTGAATAAGTCAGCGAGTTGATATTCTGTGGGCACGAAATGCATTTCGATTGTACCGTATTCAACATGATGTTTCAAGAAATGATACCTTATATCGATATGCTTGGTTTTTGAGTGTTGCACAGGGTTGGCAGAGATAGCAATAGCACTTTTGGAATCACAGAAGATGGGTATTTTGAACAGAATGTGGCCGTAGTCTTTTAGCTGAGTCTTCATCCATAGAACCTGAGAACAACAGCTAGCGGCAGCAACGTATTCAGCTTCTGCAGTGGATGTGGAGACACAATTCTGCTTCTTGGAGGTCCAACTGACTAGTTTACCACCTAGGAATTGACAACTCCCAGAGGTACTCTTTCTGTCGAGCATGCATCCTCCATAGTCTGAATCTGTATAAGCTTTAAGACTAAAACCAGAGTTCTGTGGATACCAGAGACCAAGATTGTTGGTCCCCTTCAGGTATCTAAAGATTCTTTTTACAGCATCATAATGTGACTTCTTTGGATTAGCTTGATAACGTGCACAAAGACATGTGGCATGCATAATGTCATGTCTGCTTGCTGTTAAGTATAACAGAGATCCAATCATGCCTCTGCGAGAGTACATTCTACAGAAATACCATTTGGATCTAGGAATAACTTATTTCCAGTGGCCATTGGAGTCTTCATTGCAGAGGTATCAGAGAGATTATATTTTAAAAGTATGTCAGAGACATATTTGGCTTGATTTATAAAAATTCCCTCTGAAGATTGTTTGACTTGAAGTCCGAGGAAGAATGTTAATTCTCCCATCATACTCATTTCAAACTCACTCTGCATGAGTTTTTCAAAAATTTTGCACTCTTCTGAATTTGTAGACCCAAAAATTATGTCATCTACGTATATTTGTACAAGCATTATCTCACTATTTTTGCGTTTATAGAATAAGGTAGTATCTGTTGTACCTCTGTTGTAGCCATTGACTAGAAGGAAGGTAGAAAGTCGTTCGTACCATGCTCTTGGAGCCTGTTTCAGTCCGTATAGAGCCTTTTCAAGGTAGTATACATGCCTTGGAAACTTTGAGCTTTCAAAACCTGGTGGCTGATTTACGTAAACCTCTTCTTGGATTTCACCGTTTAGAAAAGCTGATTTTACGTCCATCTGATAGACTTTAAAACCTCTGTGGGCTGCGAAGGCTAAGAATATTCTTATTGCTTCGAGACGTGTGACAGGGGCAAAAGTCTCATCGTAGTCTATGCCTTCTTCTTGTCTATATCCTTTTGCTACTAATCTTGCTTTGTTTCTGACGACCACTCCATCTTCATCCTTCTTGTTTCTGTAGACCCATTTAGTCCCAATGGTCTGTTTCCCTTTTGGCAGAGGTACTAAAGTCCATACTCTGTTACGCTCAAATTGCAGAAGTTCTTCTTGCATGACGTCTACCCAGTTTGGGTCATCTAGGGCTTCAGAAATCTTCTTTGGTTCTATAACACTAATAAAATTTGTAAAGAAACAAATATTAGCAGTGGCAGACCTTGTTTTTACTGAGTCAGAAGGTTCTCCGATTATTTGGCTTGGAGGATGGCTTTTTGTCCACTGAGTTGTGCGTGGAAGATGATCATCAATGTCATCAAAACTTTCTTCAGAAGCTTCTTGTGTTTCTTTTTGTGCAGCCTCTGATGTTCTTCGTGCCTTAGTTGATTCTACCGTTTGTGGAATGATTGGTACGAGTGGTGGTGGAGTTTGTTCCTCTGAGGATGTATAGTCTTGGTCCTCGATCTCCTCTGTAATTGGTTCTTCTGTGGTTTGTTCAGCTTCTGTGGTCGTTTTTCTTGATGTTTCATCTTCTGCACTTTCTTCTGCTTCGGCAATAGCATCTGTAGTATTTATAGAAGAAGATGAAGCATTATTTGGACCAGTTAGAGTCATACCTGTAGGATTTTGTCCGACAGAGGATGGTTCTTCAGAAACTCTGATGGTTCCGACAGAAGGATCAATGTCATTGTGGAACATCTCCAAAAATAGAAGATTCAAATCTTCTTTTGTTCTTGAGATGTCAGAGAATTTCCCTTTAATTCCGAGTTCTGAACTTATTTGCTCAGAAGTCATTTGGAATGAATCATCAAAAGAAACATTGATGCTTTCTACAATCTTGTGAGACTTTGTAAGGAATGTTCTGTAGGCTTTGGAAGTGGCAGAGTATCCAATGAATTTGCCTTCATCTGCTTTTACATCAAACTTTCCTCTTGAATCTCTGTCGTTTAAGACGAAGCATTTGCATCCGAATACATGGAAAAATTTGATGTTTGGCCGCCGTTTGTTAAGCAATTCGTAAGGCGTCTTGAGGTGTCTTTTTACAATGGTTGATCGATTTTGAGTATAACACGCAGTAGAAATTGCTTCTGCCCAAAAGTTCATTGATAATCCACATGCTGACATCATAGTTCTTGCAGCTTCCACAAGTGTTCGATTCTTTCTTTCGACAACACCGTTCTGTTGTGGAGTGCGAGCTGCAGAGAAGTTCTGTGAAATTCCTTCTGTTGAAAGATAAGTTTCAATGACACAGTTTTTGAATTCTATGCCGTTGTCACTTCTTAACTTCTGTATTTTGCAGTCATAAAGAACTTGGATTCTTTTCATTAGATTTATCAATATAATTGGAACATCTGATTTCTTTCTGATAAATTCAACCCATGTGAAACGTGAATACTCATCAACTAAGACAAGTATATATTTCTTGCCACCTAGGCTCTGTATTGCAATGGGACTGCAGAGGTCGACATGAAGCATGTACAGAGGCCTGGTGCAAGACACATCTGTTTTGCCTTTGTGGGAAGCTCTTTTGAGTTTTCCCATCTCACAGGCAGAACATAAATGATCCTTATTGAATTTAACATTTGGCAAACCTTTAACTAGATCAAGTTTGACCAGTTTTTCCAATGTGTGAAAATTCAAGTGACAGAACCTGTTGTGCCATAACCAGGCTTCTTCACTTTTGCAGGCAACAAGGCAAACTTTGTCTTTGTTCTTTGAGTTGAAGTTCATTAGATATAGATCACCTATTCTTTCAGCTCGCAGAAGTTCCATACTTGTTTCTTCACTTTGTAGAGAGCAGAAAGTTCTTTTGAACAACACATTGAATCCTGTATCACAAAGTTGACTTACACTGAGTAGGTTGTGCTTAAGGCCATCCAGGTGTCTAGATCCTGATTTGTCTGTAGGGACATAGACAGCTGGAGCCATTCTTCATTTAGACTTTTTAAAAACATGACATTGTTTTCTTCAGAAGTTCTGTCAATGCCTGATTTTCTGCACTTGTTGATTAGAGAGTTGAATATGTCGTATGTTGTTTGCAGAGATTCTGTTGCAGAGGCTCTGAATGCATGATATTCATTGATGTACTGTGCTCTTCGGTTTTTTGTGTTTTAGCACATCCTTCCAACTGTCTTTCCAGTTCTTTCCACAGATCATGCGCTGTTTCACATGAATCCAAGGATTGAAAGAGTTCGTTGGGTATTGCCATAATTAATGTCCTCTTGGTTTTCTGAGCAACTTCATCTTCTGCTTTATCTTCGGTTGACCACTCCCCTTTTGGCTTTGGTTTTTGATGTTCGGGGATTTCGGCGGATTCAGCAGTAGCAGGTACACAAGGTACTACTGTCATGGGAATAGGAGGAGGATTGTACAGATATTGTACTTGATTTTTTTCAGTGCCCTCGAAAAAATGGACCATTCTTATTTTCCACTGAGGATACTCATCTCGAAGGAGAGTAGGAGGTTTAGTGAGAGAACCAGTAGTAAAGAAATTATTTGTATTTGTCATTTTTGAAGATTTTAGAAAGAAAGTATGACTAAAGAGTTACTTCGATGAGCTTGAAGATTTTCTGGGTTTAAGCAGTTTCCAGGCACAATTTTAAATCTCAATAATATCTATCACGAATCTTGATAAGTGGATCACATGATATTGAAAATCAAGGAAGGCTCTGATACCAATTGTTGGTTCCCAGATACACTTAATCAAGATTAACAATCTATTAGTAGAGTTTAGAGTTTGATGCGGAAGCGTATTAAACTAACAGATATGTTTGATAGATATTAGAACGCACATATATAAAGAAAACAGTAAAGAATGAAAAGGATTTCTTGAACAGTTACTGTTATTCAATATATAATAACAACACGAAGAACAGATTAAGAACTGTTGGTGTGTGTGAGAATATAACACTCAGATATTTGACAATAAAGCTTGAGAGTATTAGTGATTCCTTGTGTATTCGTTCTTAGGAAGATCTCAACATGAGACTTCCTTTTATACTACTCTTAGAAGACTATGAAGTAGGTCACTGTTCCTTTTACGGCATGAATAGTGAACTGGATGGTGTGAGCAGTTGTTTGAGCCATGCGCATTTAATGGAGCAGATGTACTTTTGGTAAATGCATTAAATGGCGCAGACGTCTATTTTGTACCATGCCCTATTGAGTCCACTCAGAGCTTGACACGTGTTTTGACAGTACTTTTCCATGCAAGGTGATGAACAGGTCTTGGAACAGTAGCAAGATATTATAAATATCTTCAAGTCTTAGTGAGGACCACAGAGGCTCTGTAATGAGTTACAGAGGTTCTGCGGTCTGGTCCTCTGTGAAGCAGTCTTCGCCGGATTCCGAGTCTTTGGTCTTCTTTGTGCGTATGACAGAGCTTCTGTAGGAAGCCTCTGCTGCTTCTGTAGCTTCTTGACCTTGATTTCCCGGTAATGTCGGCAGAGCCTCTGTAAGAGGCTTTCTTCACTTAGCCTATTTTTCACTACTTCTAAATACTCTATGATTAGGAAGATTGAAGCTAACAACACTCGACCTCGACGTCGCCCGTTCTGCACGACCGTCGCACAAGATCGTACGACCTTGACTAACTCAATATACGACCGTTACGTTTGTTCAATGATTAATGCAGGAGTCAAAGTCATTAATGGGCAACGGTCATAACCGACGAAGAGCAATTATGAAGAGTTACAACTGGCGACCATTATAGCTGTTATCAAAGCAATCAATGAGCTAATCAAAGCACCCGAAGGTTATAAAAGATCAAGTTAAACTTCAGTTCCGGGGACCGAACACCGAACATCGAAGAAAAAAGAAGATAAGCATCCCAGCTCAGAAGAACACTACAAGCAAAGAACTCTCACTCGAAGAATCGCTCCCGACGCACGACTTTCACTCTCGACCAACAGTTTACACATTGTTTTCACACACGACGCACACTGTTTTTACATTTCAAACACTTGTACTTTACATTTCGAAGTCTTTCCCTTCATTTGTATTGTAATCTCCGTACGATCGACACCCGGAACACCAAGGACATCGCCCCTAATTGGCGACCATAGTGCAGCGACGACATCCACTGTCGTCCGTATGTTTTTTCCTCGTTGAGGTTTTTCATGCGTCATCAAATCCTCTGTCTCATTTACATTTTTGTCTTTGTCGCACGCCTTTGTCGAACGATTCCTTTCTTTAGTTGTTAAAGTGCACATCGACCTTAAGTTGTCCCTTTGGTGCGATTTTTGGCATTAACAGTTTGGCGCCATCCGTGGGACGTCATCTAGAGAAAATCTTCGACGAACGTGCGTCTTACTAACAGTTTCTTGGAGTTTCCTCTGTTTTCGATTTTCAGGAAAATGGCAGAACAGACTGCTGTCCTTACACATGAAGAGCTCGAAAATGCACAAGATGCTCCTGAAGCAGTCAACGATTATCGCCTGGAAGAAGTCATCCTAGATCAAAGCAAGCCTGAGCAAAAAGTCCTTATCGGATCATCCCTCAGTCCCTGTGTCAAGGAAAAGTTAATATCTTTTTTGCACGGATATGCTGACTGTTTTGCCTGGTCGCATGAAGATATGGTTGGCATAGATCCTGATGTCATCTCCAACAAGCTCAACGTCGACCCGTCATTCAAACCTATCAAGCAAAAGCGAAGGAAATTTGCTCCTGAAAGGAATAAGGTGATCAATGATGAAGTCGACAACCTTCTCAAGACAGGGAAGATTCGAGAAGTAAAGTACTCCGATTGGCTTGCTAACGTCGTGGTGGTAGCGAAGAAAAATGGCAAATGGAGAGTCTGTATCGATTTCAAAGACATCAATAAAGCTTGTCCAAAAGATCCTTTCCCACTACCTCACATCGATGCCATGGTTGACGCCACAGCAGGGCATGAACTACTGACGTTCATGGATGCCTATTCCGGATATAATCAAATCCTAATGCACGTCGAGGACCAAGAAAAAACCGCATTTATGACGGACCGAGGTATTTACTATTATAAAGTTATGCCTTTTGGACTAAAAAATGAAAGTTCTACCTACCAGCGCCTGGTGAACAAGATGTTCAAGGATCGTCTTGGCGACACAATGGAGGTATACATCGACGATATGTTGGTCAAGTCAAAACAAGCTGTCGACCATGTCGAGCACCTAAGGCAATCCTTCGACATCCTTAGAGAATATAGCATGAAGCTCAATCCGACGAAATGTTCCTTTGGTGTCAGCGTTGGAAAGTTCTTGGGCTATATGGTTACTCGTCGAGGGATTGAGGCTAATCCATACCAAATCAAAGCGATTATCGAAATTAAATCTCCTAGAAATTTCAAGGAGGTCCATAAGCTCACTGGTCGAGTAGCAGCGCTGAACAGGTTTATCTTTCGATCCTCGGATAAATGCCATCTATTCTACAATGTCCTCGTGAAGAACAAGGGCTTTGATTGGACCGAGGATCACGAGCAAGCATTGCAGACACTCAAGGAGTACATGGCGTCACCTCCTTTGTTGACAAAACCTCACGATCATGAGGTGCTACAGCTATATTTAGCTGTTAGTCCTAACGCAGTAAGTGCCATCCTGACGCGCGAAGATGAGAAACAGCAACTACCAATCTACTATGTGAGTATATCTCTTTTGGACGCAGAGACCAGGTATTCCTCTATGGAAAAATTGATTTTGTCGCTAGTCACAGCTTCTAAAAAATTGCGACACTATTTTGAGTCACATCCTATTACTGTGATGACTAACTTTCCTCTTAAGTTTGTCTTAAGAAAACCTGAGTTGACAGGTCGTTTAGCAAAATGGAGCATATATCTCAGCAGTTACGACATTGATTTCAAACCCATGACCGCAATCAAATCGCAAGCCTTGGCAGACTTCGTCGCCGATTTCAGTCCAGAGCTGGAGAAACAGCTAACTCAGGGCTAGGCGTCTGTTTGGACAAAAAATCACGTCGCTCGACCGCGACCAGAATAGGTAAGACGTATGATTAAGGACTATATCTTGTATTAAGATAAGGTCTCGACAAAGACCCAGAATACCATCATCGTCCCTCATAAAAGGTAAGTCGAGAGTTCCTTACGATGCTCGACCATAGTGTCGCCCGATCTGCACGACTATTATATAAGGACGTGCGACCTCGACCAAAGCTAACGTTCACCATGACTGTTTATTAAGTGTTTAATGCAGGAGTAAAAGTCATTAAGGAGCAACGACTATAACCGACGCAATCATTAAACAGTCGGCGACCGTAACTGACGAAGATCATTACTCCGGCGACCGTTCCCAACCGTTAAGGCCATTAAAGGAGCATTCATGGATGAAGCTAAGGACGCGGAGACTATAAATATCAAGCTCAATCAACATTTCAACACATCGAATATCCGGCGATTAACAACCGAAGCAATATTCAAGAACACCTGAAGTGAAGAACCATAATTCTAAGTATCGCTCTCGACGCACGACAACAGCCCTCGACCAGCAGTTCACACTTTGTTTCGTACACGACAAACACCTATTTTTACATTCAAACACTTGTACTTTACATTTCGAAGTCTTTCCATTCATTTGTATTGTAATCTCCGTATGATCGACACCCGGAACACCAAGGACATCGCCCCTAATTGGCGACCATAGTGCAGCGACGACATCCACTGTCGTCCGTATGTTTTTTCCTCGTTGAGGTTTTTCCTGCGTCATCAAATCCTCTGTCTGATTTACATTTTTGTCTTTGTCGCACGCCTTTGTCGAACGATTCCTTTCTTTAGTTGTTAAAGTACACATCGACCTTAAGTTGTCCCTTTGGTGCGATTTTTGGCATTAACAGTTTGGCGCCATCCGTGTGACGTCATCTAGAGAAAATCTTCGACGAACGTGCGTCTTACTAACATTTTGTTGGAGTTTCCTCTGTTTTCGATTTTTAGGAAAATGGCAGAACAGACTGCTGTCCCGACACATGAAGAGCTCGAAAATGCACAAGATGCTCCTGAAGCAGTCAACGATTATCGCCTGGAAGAAGTCATCCTAGATCAAAGCAAGCCTGAGCAAAAAGTCCTTATCGGATCATCCCTCAGTCCCTGTCTCAAGGAAAAGTTAATATTTTTTTTGTAGGGATATGCTGACTATTTTGCCTGGTCGCATGAAGATATGGTTGGCATAGATCCTGATGTCATCTCCCACAAGCTCAACGTCGACCCGTCATTCAAACCTATCAAGCAAAAGCGAAGGAAATTTGCTCCTGAAAGGAATAAGGTGATCATTGATGAAGTCGACAACCTTCTCAAGACAGGGAAAATTCGAGAAGTAAAGTACCCCGATTGGCTTGCTAACGTCGTGGTGGTAGAGAAGAAAAATGGCAAATGGAGAGTCTGTATCGATTTCAAAGACCTCAATAAAGCTTGTCTAAAAGATCATTTCCCACTACCTCACATCGATGCCATGGTTGACGCGACAGCGGGGAATGAACTACTGACGTTCATGGATGCCTATTTCGGATATAATCAAATCCTAATGCACGTCGAGGACCAAAAAAAAACCGCATTTATGACGGACCGAGGTATTTACTATTATAAGGTTATGCCTTTTGGACTAAAAAATGCAAGTTCTACCTACCAGCGCCTGGTAAACAAGATGTTCAAGGATCATCAAGGCGACACAATGGAGGTATACATCGACGATATGTTGGTCAAGTCAAAACTAGCTATCGACCACGTCGAGCACCTGAGGCAATCCTTCGACATCCTTAGAGAATATAGCATGAAGCTCAATCCGACGAAATGTTCCTTTGGTGTCAGCGCTAGAAAGTTCCTGGGCTATATGGTCACTCGTCGAGGGATCGAGGCTAATCCATACCAAATCAAAGAGATTATCGAAATTAAATCTCCTAGAAATTTCAAGGAGGTCCAGAAGCTCATTAGTCGAGTATCAGCGCTGAACAGGTTTATCTTTTGATCCTCGGATAAATGCCATCTATTCTACAATGTCCTCTTGAAGAACAAGGGCTTTGATTGGACCGAGGATCACGAGCAAGCATTGCAGACACTCAAGGAGTACATAGCGTCACCTCCTTTGTTGACAAAACCTCACGATCATGAGGTGCTACAGCTATATTTAGATGTTAGTCCTAAAGCAGTAAGTGCCATCCTGACGCGCGAAGATGAGAAACAGCAACTACCAATCTACTATGTGAGTAAATCTCTTTTGGATGCAGAGACCAGGTATTCCTCTGTGGAAAAATTGCTTTTGTCGCTAGTCACAGCTGTTAAAAAATTGCGACACTATTTTGAGTCACATCCTATTACTGTGATGACTAACTTTCCTCTTAAGTCTGTCTTAAGAAAACCTGAGTTGACAGGTCGTTTAGCAAAATGGAGCATATATCTCAGCAGTTACGACATTGATTTCAAACCCGTGACCGCGATCAAATCGCAAGCCTTGGAAGACTTCGTCGCCGATTTCAGTCCATAGCTGGAGAAACAGCTAACTCAGGGCTAGGAGTCTGTTTGGACAAAAAATCATGTCGCTCGACCGCGACCAGAACAGGTAAGACGTATGATTAAGGACTATATCTTGTATTAAGATAAGGTCTCGACAAAGACCCAGAACACCATCATCGTCCCTCATAAAAGGTAAGTCGAGAGTTCCCTACGATGCTCGACCATAGTGTCGCCCGATCTGCACGACTATTATATAAGGACGTGCGACCTCGACCAAAGCTAACGTTCACCATGACCGTTTATTAGGTGTTTAATGCAGGAGTAAAAGTCATTAAGGAGCAACGACTATATCCGACGCAATCATTAAACAGCCGGCGACCGTAACGGACGAAGAACATTACTCCGGCGACCATTTCCAACCGTTAAGGCCATTAAAGGAGCATTCATGGATGAAGCTAAGGACGCGGAGGCTATAAATATCAAGCTCAATCAACATTTCAACACATCGAATATCCAACGATTAACAACCGAAGCAATATTCAAGAACACCTGAAGTGAAGAACCATTATTCTAAGTATCGCTCTCGACGCACGACAACAGCCCTCGACCAGCAGTTCACACATTGTTTCGTACACGACAAACAACTATTTTTACATTCAAACACTTGTACTTTACATTTCGAAGTCTTTCCCTTCATTTGTATTGTAATCTCCGTATGTTCGACACCCGGAACACCAAGGACATCGCCCCTAATTGGCGACCATAGTGCAGCGACGACATCCACTGTCGTCCGTATGTTTTTTCCTCGTTGAGGTTTTTCCTGCGTCATCAAATCCTCTGTCTCATTTACATTTTTGTCTTTGTCGCACGCCTTTGTCGAACGATTCCTTTCTTTAGTTGTTAAAGTACACATCAACCTTAAGTTGTCCCTTTGGTGCGATTTTTGGCATTAACAGTTTGGCGCCATCCGTGGGACGTCATCTAGAGAAAATCTTCGACGAACGTGCGTCTTACTAACAGTTTCTTGGAGTTTCCTCTGTTTTCGATTTTCAGGAAAATGGCAGAACAGACTGCTGTCCCGACACATGAAGAGCTCGAAAATGCACAAGATGCTCCTGAAGCAGTCAACGATTATCGCCTGGAAGAAGTCATCCTAGATCAAAGCAAGCCTGAGCAAAAAGTCCTTATCGGATCATCCCTCAGTCCCTGTCTCAAGGAAAAGTTAATATCTTTTTTGCAGGAATATGCTGACTGTTTTGCCTGGTCGCATGAAGATATGGTTGGCATAGATCCTGATGTCATCTCCCACAAGCTCAACGTCGACCCATCATTCAAACCTATCAAGCAAAAGCGAAGGAAATTTGCTCCTAAAAGGAATAAGGTGATCAATGATGAAGTCGACAACCTTCTCAAGACAGGGAAAATTCGAGAAGTAAAGTACCCCGATTGGCTTGCTAACGTCGTGGTGGTAGCGAAGAAAAATGGCAAATGGAGAGTCTGTATCGATTTCAAAGACCTCCATAAAGCTTGTCCAAAAGATCCTTTCCCACTACCTCACATCGATGCCATGGTTGACGCGACAGCGGGGCATGAACTATTGACGTTAATGGATGCCTATTCCGGATATAATCAAATCCTAATGCACGTCGAGGACCAAGAAAAAAACGCATTTATGACGGACCGAGGTATTTACTATTATAAGGTTATGCCTTTTGTTCTAAAAAATGCAAGTTCTACCTACCAGCGCCTGGTGAACAAGATGTTCAAGGATCGCCTTGGCGACACAATGGAGGTATACATCGACGATATGTTGGTCAAGTCAAAACAATCTGTCGACCACGTCGAGCACCTGAGGCAATCCTTCGACATCCTTAGAGAATATAGCATGAAGCTCAATCCGACGAAATGTTCCTTTGGTGTCAGCGCTGGAAAGTTCCTGGGCTCTATGGTCACTCGTCGAGGGATCGAGGCTAATCCATACCAAATCAAAGCGATTATCGAAATTAAATCTCCTAGAAATTTCAAGGAGGTCCAGAAGCTCACTGGTCGAGTAGCAGCGCTGAACAGGTTTATCTTTCGATCCTCGGATAAATGCCATCTATTCTACAATGTCCTCGTGAAGAACAAGGGCTTTGATTGGACCGAGGATCACGAGCAAGCATTGCAGACACTCAAGGAGTACATGGCGTCACCTCCTTTGTTGACAAAACCTCACGATCATGAGGTGCTACAGCTATATTTAGTTGTTAGTCCTAACGCAGTAAGTGCCATCCTGACGCGCGAAGATGAGAAACAGCAACTACCAATCTACTATGTGGGTATATCTCTTTTGGACGCAGAGACCAGGTAATCCTCTATGGAAAAATTGCTTTTGTCGCTAGTCGCAACTGCTAAAAAAATGCGACACTATTTTGAGTCACATCCTATTACTGTGATGACTAACTTTCCTCTTAAGTTTGTCTAAAGAAAACCTGAGTTGACAGGTCGTTTAGCAAAATGGAGCATATATCTCAGCAGTTACGACATTGATTTCAAACCCATGACCGCGATCAAATCGCAAGCCTTGGCAGACTTCGTCGCCGATTTCAGTCCAGAGCTGGAGAAACAGCTAACTCAGGGATAGGCGTCTGTTTGGACAAAAAATCACGTCGCTCGACCGCGACCTGAACAGGTAAGACGTATGATTAAGGACTATATCTTGTATTAAGATAAGGTCTCGACAAAAACCCAGAACACCATCATCGTCCCTCATAAAAGGTAAGTCGAGAGTTCCTTACGGTGCTCGACCATAGTGTCGCCCGATCTGCACGACTATTATATAAGGACGTGCGACCTCAACCAAAGATAACGTTCACCATGACCGTTTATTAAGTGTTTAATGCAGGTGTAAAAGTCATTAAGGATCAACGACTATAACCGACGCAATCATTAAACAGCCGGCGACTGTAACGGACGAAGATCATTACTCCGGCGACCGTTTCCAACCGTTAAGGACATTAAAGGAGCATTCATGGATGAAGCTAAGAACGCGGAGACTATAAATATCAAGCTCAATCAACATTTCAACACATCGAATATCCGGCGATTAACAACCGAAGCAATATTCAAGAACACCTGAAGTGAAGAACCATTATTCTAAGTATCGCTCTCGACGCACGACAACAGCTCTCGACCAGCAGTTCACACTTTGTTTCGTACATACAAACACCTATTTTTACATTCAAACACTTGTACTTTACATTTCGAAGCATTTCCTTCATTTGTATTGTAATCTCTATATGATCGACACCAGTATCCAAGGACATCGCCCCTGATTGGCGACCATAGTATAGCGACGACACCCACTGTCGTCCGCAGGTTTTTTCCTCGATTGAGGTTTTTCTTGCGTCATCAAATCCCTTGTTTCTTTCTTTTATTTATCGTCGCACGTCTCGTTGAAAGATTCTTTCTTTAGTTGTTTAAGTCCACATCGACCTTAAGTTGTCCCTTTGGTGCGATTTTTAGCATTAACAGTTTGGCGCCATCCGTGGGACTACATCTATAGAAAATCCTCAACGAACTTGCATTCTACTAATAGTTTCTTGGAGTTTCTTCTATTTTCTGTTGCAGGAAAATGGCAGCCCCTGGAAATCCGCAGCAAGCCGTCGCTCAGATGTATCAGGAGCTCGAGGTTCCCAGGAATCAACTCAATGCAATGGCAGAGCAGAATCGCAGAGCAGCTGAAGAGATCGCGCGGCTAAGGAATCCTTTTGGACCCCAGAATGGTCCTAGACCATTCATCCAGAATCCAGGTCCGGGACCAGGCCCGTACGCATAGAATCAGCATCCAGGTCCATTCATGCAGAATCAGCATCCAGGTCCATTCATGTAGAATCAGCACCCAGGTCCGTTCATTCCGAATCCCCAGTCTGGGCAGATTCCCCCTCAGCACATCCGACCACCACCCTTGAACAATGGATCCCAACCATTGCAAGTTGGCGCCCAGCCGTTTCACAATGGATCCCAGCCGATTTCCTAGCCGTCCCAAAGTGGTCCGCAACCTTTCCAGCAAGGATCGCAACCTTTCCAGCAAGGATCGCAATCTTTCCAGCAGAGATCGCAGCCATTTCAGCAGGGACCACAATAGTTTCAGAATGGACCGCAACAATTCCACTATGGGTCGCATCCATATTTTGTCCCGTTCAACGGGGACACCAATGGTTCGTCGCATGGTAATGGCACTAGTCCAGGGACCAATCCCTCGACAGGGGAAAATCCTGATCTTAACGATCCCGTCGCCCAGCGTTTGAAGATGTTAGAAGACCAAAATGAGCGCGTCATGTCCTTGCTCGCCAAGTTGCCTGGGGCATCCGTGCCTGTCGACGTCGAGCCTCGCTCGGGGTATCAGGCGTCGCCCTTCATCGACGAGATCGCCACCGTCGAGGTCCCAAAGAAATATAACATTCCTGCCTTCACTCCCAAGTATTCGGGTGTGACCTATCCAACCGAGCATGTCGCGCAGTATAAGCAGCTCATGTGGACAATCTCGATTCCACACATGTACCAGGAAGTATGCATGTGCAAGAGTTTTGGGGCGACTCTCACTGGTCCAGCTCTCCAGTGGTTGATCAATCTCAAACCCAAATCTATCGGGTCGTTCGCCGAATTGGTCAACCAATTCTCCCGGCAATTCGCCAGCAGTCGTAAGATGGAAAAGCAGACTAGTGATCTGTACTATGTCGTGCAGAAGACCAATGAGTCTATTCAAAGTTATTTCAATAGATTCAATGCCGAAATGATCAGTATCCGCAATTGTGACATCAAAACTGCGATCGAAGCCTATAAGCGTGGTCTAGACGATAGTTCAGGTCTATATATCGATCTGACCAGGTATCCCCCAGAGACTTTCGAAGACGTCCGAGCTCGAACCTTAGCATATATGAGGGTCGAGGACGACGCAGCCTTTCGTCGCAAACACACTGACGACAAAAAGCCGTTAGGTATCAAGAAGCCAGAATTCAAGTCGAAAGCCATATCCAGAATAGAGCCAGCGCGTCAGATTTCAAACGTTCATTTCAAGACGAAGGCAGAAGCTAAAACCACGACTAAATTCCCCGTGTACCCCAAGATCTCCTCTTATGGGTTCAAAGGGTTAGCTAAGGACTTAGTCGAAGCTCTGAAGACCACCCAAGCACCCATCCGGTGGCCGAAGAAGTCTGACTTGGACGATGCTAAGAAGGATAAATCAAAGTGGTGCGACTTCCACGTCGACCATGGTCATACGACAGATGACTGTATCGCACTCAAGAAGGAATTGGCATATCATGTTCCACAAGGTAATTTCAAAGATATTATTGATGAGGTCGTTCTTCCAGCTAATAGCCACCGATCGTCAGTGCCCAAGCTTGCAAAGATCATCAATTGCATCACTGGTGGTTCGGACGTGTGTGGTCTGACATACTCCGCAGCTAATCGTCATGCCAGTCAAGCGCCCGACGACCGGCCTATTCCTCGTTCATCCAGACCCAAAGGAGATTTGAAACTAGAAGCCATGAAGATCGTGTTCGACCAAGTCGACCTCGGCGACTCGTACCAAAAGCATCACGACGGGTTGATCATCCAACTCACGGTCGGTAACTGTTTGATGCGTCGAGTATTGGTAGACGGGGGCAGTTCAGCAAACGTCATTTTTCTCAACACTATCAAAGCCATGGGAATTGATCGCTCAGAAATCACCCGACGTTCGACAACTTTGGTCGGTTTCAATGGAGAAACGATGAGCACCTTTGGAGAGATAATTTTGCCCGTCTATGCCGGAGGAGTCAGCAGACTAAGTTCAGTGTTATCGACTGTGCGTCAGCCTATAACATCATCTTAGGTCGACCATGGATTCATGAAATGAAAGCCGTTCCCTCGACATATCATCAAATCATGAAATTCCCTACGCCGTGGGGAATCCAAGAGATCATAAGCGAGCAAAAAGTCGCTCTAGATTGCTATAAAGCCACCTTGAAGCCGCGAAAATAGGCCGTCAAGAACGTCACTCCAACCCAAGGCAAAACACGATCATAAGAGTCACGACAGGTTTGTTTCTTTTTTCTGAAATAACAGGTTCGCCAGGTCGTGCGACGCGTATATTGTGGTGATTTGCGACGACATGTCCCAGATCTAGCACATCGTCTCAAAGCCACCACAAGGGGGAAAGATGATACAATATATCCAGAGGCCCAGCATGAAAACCAAAAATTCAAAGTATTTCAGAACACTCGACAAGAAGGTACGTTCCTTACCCTTTTTCATTTTTTACATATGATTATTTACCAAGACAATTACTGACTTAAGCATTGGAGGGTCGTTGGTTAGCCAATGACCAAACCCCCGACATCTCTTTATCGCAGGATCGCACGACATATATGATCAGGTCCATGACTTGATCACGCCTCATAGCTCGTCGAACGACTTAATCGCACGATCTTATAGTCTAAACGACTTTGCAGTCTATTTGGGCAAAAAATCACGTCTCTCGACCACGACCAGAACAGGTAAGACGTATGATTAGGGACTATATCTTGTATTAAGATAAGGTCTCGACAAAGACCCAGAACACCATCGTCGTCCCTCATAAAAGGTAAGTCGAGAGTTCCCTACGACGCTCGACCATAGCGTCGCCCGATCCGCACGACTATTATATAAGGACGTGCGACCTCGACCAAAGCTAACGTTCACCATGACCGTTCGTTAAGTGTTTAATGCAGGAATAAAAGTCATTAAGGAGCAACGACTATAACCGACGCAATCATTAAACAGCCGGCGACCGTAACGGACGAAGATCATTACTCCGGCGACCGTTTCCAACCGTTAAGGCCATTAAAGGAGCATTCATGGATGAAGCTAAGGACACGAAGACTATAAATATCAAGCTCAGTCAACATTTCAACACATCGAATATCCGGCGATTAACAACTGAAGCAATATTCAAGAACACCTGAAGTGAAGAACCATTACTCTAAGTATCACTCTCGACGCACGACAACAACCCTCGACCAGCAGTTCACACTTTGTTTCGTACACGACAAACACCTGTTTTTATATTCAAACACTTGTACTTTACATTTCGAAGCATTTTTCTTCATTTGTATTGTAATCACTGTACGATCGACACCAGTATCCAAGGACATCGCCCCTGATTGGCGACCATAGTGCAGCGACGACATCCCCTGTCATCCGCAGGTTTTGTTTACCTCATTCGACTTAGGGCTTGCAGTTCGTACTGAGCATCGAAAAGCTGAATAGCTAACTCATCGGCGTGTGCCAAAGCCAACCTCTCCCTCTCCAACGCCGCATCCTCCCTTTTCAAAGCAGATGCCACCAACTCCTCAGCTTTCGACATCTCGGCGTACAATGCCAGAGACGATTGGAGCGTCTAAAAATACACGAAAAAGTGTTAGACAACGAACGACATCGAACGTTGAAATAAGTCATGAAAGATTGACACTTACTGAGAACGCAAGACTGGCAACCTGAGATCCTATCTCTTCGGCTGGAACCCCGTGAAAACGCTCCCTGAAAGATGGAAGCAAACACCTCTCCAAGTGAGATAAACAACGTCGTCCCATCTAGGACACCATCCGCCATAAAGTCCGACGGCAATGAAAAATTAACCGTCGCGACTTCGGCCGATGACCCCTCGCCCCTGACGGCAGATGATGGGGTTGGCATCTTGAACACCGGTCTCCTCATTGTCGCCGGAAGCGCCGAAATTGCCGGTGTCGCGTCCATCGGGCCAGGACGGCTGGATGACGCCTTCACCTTTTTAGGCAGAACAACTCTCGATGAGTTATCAACCCTCGATGACGGTTCCCTCAGGAACGTCTTCCTGGTTCTCTTTTGGCTCGACCCATCTGTCGAAACGTCTTCACCTCGAAGGGCACGCATGATCTGCTTCCATCTCGCCTTAGAGACTGATTTCCTCTCAGTCGACACTAACCAGGAAATTCATGAAACATCAGATGGAAAATATAAATGGTTAAAATCAACAATCGTAAAATGTTTACCGGTCGTTTCCTCTCGTTCAGCGTCCATCGCCACGTCCTCGTCTTCGGCCACCAATTGCCACGTAACGAAAGATCGTTCGTCAACGCTAAGACTCAAGAACTTGTTAATCTTAGCCTGGGAATCCGCAGTCGGTTTCACATCGTCAAACTGAATCTCTGAGGATAACAGGAGAAGAATGGTAAGTAAAAGCCATAAAAATGAAACTCAAAAAATGGCGAAGCATACCTGTCTTATTTCAACCTGACCGCATCCAATCGCTGCTGGAATCCAGTGAATCGGCAAGAACAAACACATACCTTGACTTCCACCCACGATCATTAACACCAGTTCCCAAAACCAAAGAACGATCACCCCTGAACTTAGAATAAGGACTATAACGCCAGTTATTATCCTTTTTAACTTGATACGCCGCTAAGAAATCATTCATGATCATAGTAGACTTCCATTTTGCGGACACTCGCTCAATAACCAGTAGAACTCGCCAAAGTTGGGGCATTAATTGTCCCGGCGACACATCGAAATCCTGCATGAATGACTTAGATAAACAAGAAAAAGGCCACTGAAACCCTATCCTAAAAGGATACTCATACAAAGCAATATATCCCTCGGGGCAGTCCATAGAACGAACAATCCCCGGACACCGCAACTCTATATTTGCCGAGATTTTTGCCAAACTCCTAAAAGCATCTAAGTCTACGTGATTCATGATAAGGCTAACAGGTTCCGTCGACATTGTGAATCGGAGGACAGAACAAGATAAACGCTCTAAACTGCTAGCCGAAGATTCGCAAAGATTCGAATAAGTTCGAGTGAAAATTGGTAAAAAATCAGAACAAAATCCCTTCTCAAAAAACACTTTGAAAACGTTTCAAGAAAAGATCCGTCGTGATCTCTATTTATGCAACCGATCATATCAGGACGAGTGTTTCGATAAATCAACACGCGTCCATGCCCTTTCGTATACCCACCCGGATCTTCGACACCTGTCCTCGACAGCTGGTAAGCATCATCGCGCGTCAGTATGACATCACAACTTTTCAACTTCTCGTTCAGTTAAAGGCGAACCGGTCTAGTTCCACGACAACCAGGTAAGTCCCTCAACGCAAGTCACAAGTCTAAGCGTTCGACAAGCAAAATTTAAAACTTAAACTTGACATTCAATTTTCAAATTTTGGGGGCAAGCTGTTTGGGCAAAAAATCATGTCGCTCGACCGCGACCAGAACAGGTAAGACGTATGATTAAGGACTATATCTTGTATTAAGATAAGGTCTCGACAAAGTCCCAGAACACCATCGCCGTCCCTCATAAAAGGTAAGTCGAGAGTTCCTTACGATGCTCGACCATAGCGTCGCCCGATCCGCACGACTATTATATAAGGACGTGCGACCTCGACCAAAGCTAACGTTCACCATGACCGTTTATTAAGTGTTTAATGCAGGAGTAAAAGTCATTAAGGAGCAACGACTATAACCGACGCAATCATTAAACAGTCGGCGACCGTAACGGACGAAGATCATTACTCCGGCGACCGTTTCCAACCGTTAAGGCCATTAAAGGAGCATTCATGGATGAAGCTAAGGACGAGAAGACTATAAATATCAAGCTCAATCAACATTTCAACACATCGAATATCCGGCGATTAACAACCGAAGCAATATTCAAGAACACCTGAAGTGAAGAACCATTATTCTAAGTATCGCTCTCGACGCACGACAACAGCCCTCGACCAGCAGTTTACACTTTGTTTCGTACACGACAAACACCTATTTTTACATTCAAACACTTGTACTTTACATTTCGAAGCATTTCCTTCATTTGTATTGTAATCTCTGTATGATCGACACCAGTATCCAAGGACATCGCCCCTGATTGGCGACCATAGTATAGCGACGACACCCACTGTCGTCCGCAGGTTTTTTCCTCGATTGAGGTTTTTTCTGCATCATCAAATCCCTTGTTTCTTTATTTTATTTATTGTCGCACGTCTCGTCGAAAGATTCTTTCTTTAGTTGTTTAAGTCCACATCGATCTTAAGTTGTCCCTTTGGTGCGATTTTTGGCATTAACAACGTCGTCTTAAAGTCGCCACATGGGGGCAAGATGGTGTACTCAGTTCGATGCGATTTCAAGACCACCAACAACGAAGCTGAGTACGACTCCCTGATCATAGGAATGAATATGGCCTACGACTCGGGGGCAACCGCATTACACGTCAAAAGCAATTCTCTCCTAGTGGTAAACCAGATCAATGGAAAATTCGCGGCCAAAGATTCCAAAATGACAGCGTACTTGAAGGTAGCAAAAGAAAAGTACGAAAAATTCAAATCTTTTTCCATCGAACAGATTCCAAGGGACCAGAACACTCAGGCCGATGCTTTAGCGAACCTTGGGTCTGCTTTAGTCGAACCAATATTCGACGTTATTCCCATGATCCATCTGGTGACATCGTCTATCGAAAACGTCGATGTCGTTCAGATTGTGGACGAAGAGGATGATTGGTCGTGCGACATCCGAAATTTCCTCATGCACGATCAACTCCCAGAAGACAGGATGAAGCCCGGAAGATCAGATTCAAAGCATCCAAATACTTCATGATTGGGGATAAGCTATATAGACGATCATCAACAAGTTTGAACTTAAGATGCGTCATTGGCAAGAGTCAGGTCCAGAAAATCCTTCAAGAGATGCACAACGGTAAATGTGGCAAGCATTCCGGTGCTCGCAATTTGGCTAATTGTATATCTCGACAAGGGTATTTGTGGCCAACCTTGCGACAAGACGCCATCAAGTATGTCCAGAACTGTGATCCTTGTCAACGACACTCAGGTAAGTCACATAAACCCTCTAAGCCTCTACACTCGACGCTTATCCCATGGCTCTTCATGATATGGGGAATGGACATCGTCGGTGAACTTCCCCTAGCCCTGGGACAAATGGATTGAGGCGGCTGCTTTTTCCCAGATAAGGGATAAAGAAGTCATCTCTTTCATCCAGACTAGCATCATACGCAGATTTGGGATTACATCCAAAATTGTCTGTGACAACGGATCCCAATTCATAAGCGACATGACTCAACAATTCTGCGAAGACATAAGCATCAAGCTGATAACCTCGACTCCCAGATACCCCCAAGCTAACGGACAAGCTGAATCAATTAATAAGACCATTATTGCTTCGATCAAGAAAAGGCTAATGGCTTCAAAAGGAAAGTGGGTCGAAGAGCTCCCTTCGGTCCTCTGGGAAAATCGCACGACACCTCGCACGTCCACAGGACAAACTCCTTTTTCTTTAGTCTATGGCTGTGAAGCTGTTCTACCGGTCGAGGCCCAACTCCCAACTTCAAGGCATACTTCAGTCGATCGCAACTTGGTCGATTTAGGATACGACCTCGACGCCCTTGAAGAGCTTAGAGAGTCAGTCTTGATTAGGATGGCGTCGCAAAAGCAAACGGTCGAGCGACATTTCAACAAGAACGCCAAAATCAAAGTCTTTCAAATAGGCGACTACTTCCTCCGTCGAGTATTCCAAAACACTCAAGAACTCAATGCAGGTAAACTTTCTATTAAGTGGGAAGGTCCTTATCATATATCTGAAGTCGTGGGAAAAGAGGCCTATCAACTCCAGACCCTCGACAACCAAGAAATTCCACGCAGCTGGAATGCAACGCATCTGAAAAGATATTTCTATTGAACCCTTTTTCATACGATTCTTTATTCACCTCGACGGTAACTAACTTGAGCATCGGAGGGTCGTTGGTTATCCAACGACCAACCTCTGACAATATTATATCGCAGGATCGAACGACATGAGTTAATCATGTGACTTTCCCAAAATCGCGTAACGTAAGGATAATATACGATTCAATATACGATTTAAAGTAATCGCACGATTCGATTGGGCAATCGGTTCACAATCCGAGTATGTCGACCTAGGAAGGCCTCATGTTCTGAACAAATGCTCTAGACGCATGTATACTTGTTTTTACACGACTAATGTTATCATCGTTATCTCATAATGAAAAGCCTTAGTCGCACGTACCTACGGTTGTATTCAATTTATAAGTGTGTTTATGCGATTAAACATTACTTTCGACAATTGCTTGCAATATACAATGAAAAATCTCATGAAACTTCATTCATACTTAAACGTATTTACATTAGACAACTCGATCACCAACGATCAGTTATGAAAAATTCATAAAGCATAAATCTATCCTAAGACTAAAGAAAGTTGTCGGCCGCATCTTCACCCAAAGTCTCGATCTCTGAACCCTCGAAATGCGCTAAGGAGCTTATCCAAGGATCAAACGACTAGGACAGGGCTGCTTCATATCGCGACATATTACGAAAAAGAGTCCACAGTATTTTGAGAATGTGGCTCTTAAGATTAATATTAAAAGTAAGGAATATGACGCTCTCGATGATCGACTTCCGGTCCAACGACCCCTCAGTCTTCGCATATCGAACGAACAAAGATCGAAGCATCTGTAAAACACAAAACTGTTAATAAGCCTTCAACAAAAGCCAATAACACATAGAAACACAAGTTTTAAAAGAGAAACTTACAACGAATGCCTGCATGGCTATATATGATCCCGTTTTCACGACGGAGACCCATCAAAAACGTTCCTCGAAAGATAGGAGTTGGCATTTCCCCAGATGCGGAAATGACTTCGTCCCGTCTAGGACATCGTCGTATAGGAAGTCCAACAGAAACATAAAGTTGACCGACGTGACTTTTCTCTCACCCTCTCCCGTCTTTACACCCTTACCCTTATCGGCTGACAAAAGGGTTGACGTGGCTATAGAGGACATCGTCGCCAGATGCGCAAGATCAACGAATGTCGCGTCCATCGCAATCAACGCCTTCGTCGCCTCATACATAATAAATCTCGATGGATCGTCAACCTCTGGAGACTTGGGAAAGATGGAAAACTATACATTATATAGTCGCTCAAAAGTTTTCAGCGAGTTAGAAATCCTAGCAATTTTGGAAAATATTGAGCAAATGAATAGCAAGAAATCTCGCTTTAAAAAACTTTCCGAAAAGCCATAACAAATGATCCATTCTGATCTCTATTTATGCAAACGATCATGTCACGTCGAGTCCTCTGATGATCGCCACGCGTCCTCGTCTTTTCGTATGACTTCACGGATCATCGACACCTGTCATCAACAGCTGGTAAGCACGGTAAGCACCATCGTGCATCGGCATGACGTCACAACTTTATCCTCTTTTCGACTTCCCTCCATAGTTTGAATTGAACCGATTCAGTTCGAAGACAACCAAGGTAATTTTCGACACAAGACCCTGAGCACCCGACAAGCAAAATTTAAAGTTCGAATTTGCCATCCTACTTTCAAATTTTGGGGGCATACTGTTTGGGCAAAATTTCACCAACCTCGACCACGACCAAGAAAGGTAAGACACATGTTATGAACTATATCTTGTATTAAGATAAGGCCCCAACAAAGCCCCAAAAAACCTCCGTCGTCCCTCCTAAAAGGTAAGTCGAGAGTTCCTCACGACAGTCGACCTTGACGTCTCCTACTTCGCACGACCGTCGCATAGAATCATGTGACCTCGGCCAACTAACGCGTTATACGAATGTTATGTTTGTTCAGTGATTAATGCAGGAGTTAAAGTTATTAATGGACAACGGCTATAACCGACGAAATTAGTTATGAGCATCTAATCCCACATTGAAGACGACGATCGTTACAACAATCATCAAAGACATTAATGATTCAATTAAAAACATCCGAAGACTATAAATCCCAAGTTCAATCCTCGGTTTCAGGGCATCGAATAACACAGGGAGAGAGACAGAGAACGGTATCATCGAACAACACACACACAGAACAGTATCATCGAACAACACACACAGGACAGTATCATCGAACAACAATCTCAATCACTCAAACTCTGAAGAACACTCCTTCGAAGCAAAAGAGTCATTCACGGAAGATCGCTCTCGACGCACGACCTATACACTCGACACATTGTTTTCACACACGACATACACTTGTCTTACATTCAAAACACTTGTACTTTTCATTTCGAAGTTTTCCTTCACTTGTATTGTAATCTCTGTATGATCGACACCCGAAACCAAAGGACATCACCCCTGATTGGCGACCATAGTGCAGTGACGACTTCCACTGTCGTCCGCAGGTTTTTTCCTCGTTGAGGTTTTTCCTGCGTCATCAAATTCCCTGTCTCGATTATATTTTCATCTTTATCGCACGCTTCTGTCGAACGATTCTTTTCTTTAGTTGTTAAAGTCCACATCGACCTTAAGTTGTCCCTTTGGTGCAATTTTTGGCATTAACACTGTGTATGGATCTATTTCACAGAAGCCAATTCCCCGTCTCCCTATTTTTGTGTTAATTTTCTCGTACACCTTCTGTGCATCTTGGTATTTCTTAATTAAAATATATCTTCTGAGTAAATCTTGACAGAGGAATTCTCTTTCCTTTTGAAAATAATGTTTAAGAGCTAGAATGTTCATTCTGTCGGTCTCAACGTCCTCTAGTTCTTTAGATTTTGTTTTTAATGCAGAGTTAAGTTCAGAAATCTTTTCTTTCAAAGGATTTAGGTGTTTGTTTCAATTTATTCCTTTTCTTGAAAGATTTTAGCCTTTTCTTGAGTGAGAAGTCTAGCTTCTCACTCAAAGAAGGTAAGCTTCTTTTGAATACTTTCGCAGGTCTTTTTAAGTTCTGTGTATTTAATGTTTAGTTTGAGCAAATCAGCTTCTGCTTGACTAGAGTTAGAGTCAGAAGTGGATACCTCACTATCGAAGTCGGATGAGCTGACCTCTGCCATTGCACAGAACAAGGCATTTTTGTCGCCTTCATCAAATGATTCGTCTGACAGCCAGTTCTCATAGTTCACCATTAGCGACTTCTGAGCATAAAACTCTGCTTTCTTTTTATAGTAAGCAGAGTCCCTCTGTGGGTGGTTTGATTTGCTCCTACAGTCAGCGGCATAATGACCTGACTTGCCACAGTTAAAACATCCTTGGTTCTGGGAACCGTTGCCAGCTCTGTCGTCCGACCTCTGTCGGTCACCACCTCTTTCAGTTCTACATTCATTGGCGTAGTGGCCTGGCTTACCACAGTTATAACATACTTGGTTTTGTGGAGTGTTGCCAACTCTATCGTCTGACCTCTGTCGGTCACCACCTCTGTCAGTCGACCTCTGTTGGTCGCTACCTCTGTCGTTCCTTTCAGTTGAGCCTTCTCTTCCTCAATCATCTCTTCCATGGCGTTCATTATCAGACTTCTTTTGGTGACCTCTGCTGAATTCTCTTGTCAAAAAGGCTAACGATTTAGCAATAGAGGCCATTGATGTCTCTTCTTCTTCCACCACATCCTCATCTTTACTATCAACGATCAAGATCTTCTTTTTCTTTTCTTCCACTGCTTTCTCCTTTTTCGGTTTCTCTTTATCTTCTGTAGCCTTACCATCCAGCGCAAGAGGTGCACTGATTTGAATTTTTTCTTGTGCAATCTGAGGCTCTTGGGCTGCCAATGTTCCATAGAGATCTGACCGAGTCCAGGAGTCTAAGTCTTGATTTGTTTGCAGAGACATAGACAACTGGAGCCATTCATCATTGAGACTCTTTAGGAACATGACATTGTTTTCCTCAGAAGTTCTGTGGATTCTGAACCTCTTGCACTTGTTGATTAGAGAGTTGAACCGATCATATGTTGTCTGCAGAGGTTCTGTCGGCAGATCTTTGAATGCGTAGTACTCATTGATGCACTGGGCTATGCGGTTCTTCTGAGTTTTGGCCCCACCCTCCAGTTGTCTTTCCAGTTCCTTCCACAGATCGTATGCAGATTCACACGCATCTAAGGATTGGAAAAGGTCATTGGGTATGGCCATTATCAGAAGTCTCTTAGTCTTCTGAGCAACTTCATATTTTGCCCAATCAGGATCTGACCACTTGTCCTTGGTCTTTGGTTTCGTGTGCTCAGTGAGTTCAGGAGTGTCGTCTGTGGCAGGTACACGGGGTACTGTGATCATTGGTACGAAAGGAGGATTGTTGATATAGTACATGAGTTCTTTGTCAGTACCCTCGAAGAAGTGAATCATTCATATCTTCCATTGAGTGTGCTCATCTCTGAGTAGTGTGGGTGGTTTGGTTAAAGAACCAGCGGTGAAGAAGTTGTTTGTGTTTATCATTTTGAAAGGGTTGGAGAAATCTAGAAAAATAGGGTATGAACAGTAAACCTTCGGAGAATGAAGTGGATGTTTATAATGATTTTTATAAGCTTTAAAACATTTGAACAATGCACTAAAATGGAGATTTAACCGAAGAAACAGATTCTGTAAGTTTACCAAAGTCGAAACAGGTCGAGAATGGCAGAAAAATAGATGTTGTTTTGAAAGATATGAAAAATAGGTTAAAAGTCCATGTTTCTACCAAAAATCATTGTAAGTGAGGATCTCTTGATATAGAAAATCAAGAACCGCTCTGATACCAATTTTTGGTTCCTGTTTTGCTTAACAATGGTGATTCTATCTAATTAGTTCAAACAATATATAATGTGGAAGAGTTTTAACGAACTAACAGATATAATGAGGTAGAATAACACACAATATCAAATATATGAAGTGTAAAGAACACAGATAAATAGCTCAATGATTCACTGTATTTGATATAATAAGAACACCAAGATCACCGAAAGGTTTGATAAGAATCTGCTCTAAAGGTGTGTGTGTCGTGCAAAGCTTAATAGAAGAACTCAACATGAGTCTTCTATTTATACTACTTCTAAAGGGGACAAGATCTTAGATAATAAGGACCGAAAGTACTAGGATACAGTTGATGAATAGTTGTTGGAATGTACTAATACACTATTATGTTACTGTTGATACAACGTGCATAAAATGTTCCGTATTCTGCTTTAGGCTGAAACCTATCAGAGTTTGACACGTGGATTTGTCAGGTCACGCCTTATCAGAATGATCTTCAGAACCTTCGAATGGCAGATATTGTAAGAAGCATGTTTGTCCTTGTTTAGATCTTTTGCGTAGATCTTCTTTTTACCACAAAGGCTCTGTCAAGTATGACAGAAGCTCTGTGGCCTTGTCCGTTTAGAAGAGTCTTATGTTGCTTCTTTACTTCGGTCTTCTTGGCTAACCCGGCAGAGCCTCTGTCGAAGACTTCTGTTTTCTCGGTTACTCGGCTACTCGGCAGAGCCTCTGTCGACGACTTCTATACTTAGCCTATTTTTCAATACTTCTATTAACAGAAAGATTGGAGCTAACAAATAGGTCCAGGTTCAATCTTCATTGTTCATTGATTTAGAAATTAAGATATTCATTTACTCATGGTTTGTTGCTTTATTCCAGGAAATCAAAATTAACATACTTTTTAGTGTTTAGGACTTTAACTTCAGAAACCAGAAATTCATATTGTTTATCTCATTTTGTTATTTGCAGTAGTCAAAACTCAAAAGATTTGGGCATTTGGTACTTGGGACTTGGGACTTGGGAGAACAAATGTCTAATTGGGCCAAAACACAAACATTATTATTCACAAAATAGCCAAAACATTATTACACAACAAAATATCAAAATTTAAACATAATAAATATAAAAAGATGCATATATGTTCCCAATGTCATCACCAAAATACACAAAAAATTAACATAATAACAATAATCCACTCATATTTTTGTGAATGTGATCATATATTTACAAAAAACCATGATAACACTAATAAGCATAATCAATCACATTTTTTATCTCATGAAGACCCTGATGTTGTCTGCTTCCCACATCTGTGGTTCGAACTTGTAATTTGTTAAGTTCGTAGAACTCAAAATATTCACTGGAAATAATTAAATATACATTTTCAATAATATAATAATATGTAAATAATAAGATAGAATATTGATTATTGAAATAAGTTATAATGTACTTGAAGGAAAATGGATAAGTTTCACGTGGGATACATATATTATGGATTTATTTGCAATTGCACGAGCTACCCTCACAGGAAACATTGGTCGAACATCATACAAGCGCAACTTTATAATACTTCCCGTATATAATAGGAATGTTAGTGATTATAATATTTTGTTAATAATTATAATAATACACACACTTACGTTACATCTTGCAGAAACAGTTCATAAGAACCAAGTTGGAAAACGTTTTCATTTATGAAATAGGTTCTTCGTCCTCCCATGATGATTTTTCCATCAACATCTAAAATAAGGATATTTATATTTTAAAATTAGATTTATATTATAAAATGTATATTTAATAGTATATAAATTTAATGAATAACTTAAATGTACCGATCATCATTTTTTTAGTAGTACAATCTTCAACAAGGTCTCTTATCGAGGGCACCAATGGATAGAACACAAATCCATTTTCGACATCGCTCGTTAATGGTTTTAACTTTGTGTCATTACTTATTAGGATACCTTTTCATTGTAGACCAACCTATAGCCTTCATACCTTGGGGGATCATCATAAGTGTATTCAATTCGAAAATGATCCAAAGAAAAAACGCCTCCGACCAAATTCCTTTGTTTGTATGATTGCATCAAATAGCCTAGAACAATTGCTACCATTTTCTCTCTCTAATATAAAATGAAATATTTCTTAAATAGATTTAAAAATGTCAATTTTTACCATGCATTGAAAGTATGAATATTTTTAACTTACATTTTGATCAAGTAAAATAATATATAGGCATTATTGTTTGACATCTTCCCAAACAAGCTCCACACGGACAGTTCTCAAGTTCCACCAACCAAAAAATTCGTATTGTAGAGATGAAAACACTTCAACGTTATACGGAGAATCCATTTCTACAAGTTTGTAAACATTAATAATATTGTTAACATTATAAAAAAAACCACACTCTAAAAGAACACCAAATAATCTCTCTCTCTCTCTCTCTATCTCTCTCTCTCTCTCTCTCTCTCCCTCTCTCTCTCTCTGTATATATATATATATATAGAGAGAGAGAGAGAGGAAATTTCAAATGAAAACTCAAATTCAATTGTAAACATGAGGACAAATCTCGTCCATTGATCGCAGCCATATTTAAGCCATTCCTAAAATTCAGCTTTAGGGATATTTTCGTCAAATTAGAATCTGCGCCTTGAATTTTTATTTTTTTTTAATTAAAAAACTTTTACCCCCTTAAATTTTAAAATAAATTATCTCAAAAATTACTAACATTTTAATCAAGCAAATTACATCAAAAAACGAGAATTTCGTGCTCTTCGATATGACATCCATCATGATATAGTTTTTTTTCGATTTAACCGTTTTTTACGTGAAATCGTGTATATGTGTTATATTCAGTCTGCATATATGGAATTATTCAGTCTGAATATAACACATATTCAGACTGAATATAACACATATTCAGACTGAATATAACACAT
Organism: Saussurea involucrata; assembly: GCA_033807775.1. NCBI lineage: Eukaryota > Viridiplantae > Streptophyta > Magnoliopsida > Asterales > Asteraceae > Saussurea > Saussurea involucrata. Next base: position 95,019,411 of record CM066327.1, on the reverse strand, counting down.
ATTCAGTCTGAATATAACACATATTCAGACTGAATATAACACATATTCAGTATGAATATAACACATATTCAGACTGAATATAACACATAAAACCATGCGATAAACACGACCAATAATTGTGTGGTAAAACCTAATATGTGGTATATGATATCATGTGATGATCAAGTTCTTCAAATCGAGATGTAGCTGAAAAATATGAGGTTAGCGGTAGTTGAACAATAACCAAATCAAAAAAATTCATGCGATGTATTGATATGTATGTCACCAAGAAAACCAAAGATGGATAATAACAGCAACAATATTCGATGAACAACACAGATGGTTAAGGGAGAATGGCCTTAGTATGCATGCGTGGCATGTATATGCAATGTGAAAGAATGCAGCAATAGATGTGAACAAAAGAAGACGTGAGTGATGAATATGTGTTATATTCAATCTGAATATGTGTTATATTCAGTCTGAATATGTGTTATATTCAGACTGAATATGTGTTATATTCAGTCTGAATATGTGTTATATTCAGTCTGAATATGTGTTATATTCAGTCTGAATATGTGTTATATTCAGTCTGAATATGTGTTATATTCAGACTGAATATAACACATATACACGATTTCACGTAAAAAACGGTTAAATCGGAAAAAAAAACTATATCATGATGGATGTCATATCGAAGAGCACGAAATTCTCGTTTTTTTGATGTAATTTGTTTGATAAAAATGTTAGTAATTTTTGAGATAATTTATTTTAAAATTTAAGGGGGTAAAAAAATTTTAATTAAAAAAGAAAATAAAAATTCAACAAAAATAGGCGCTGATTCTAATCTTTCCAATTTTACCCCTGTACGCTAAATATTCACTAAGTCATGGACAGAGTTTTCAACTTATTTACAAAATTGCCACCGTGTTTTTTTTCCATTGATCTTTTCACCAGATTATTAATCAACGGTTGTGGTTTGTCCTCACGTTTACAATTGAATTTGAGTTTTCATTTGAACCCACCCCTATATATATATATATATAGAGGGAGCTTCAAATGTAAACTTTTTTTCGTGTGTGTAAACTCTCGATTTCATAGGTATTTTGATGAAACTTTTTTTTGGAATTGTTTATTTTGATGAAATTGTTTCATATCATTCATTTCTTGACGAAATGTTTTTGCGAAATTTGTAGTTTCATAGGTGAAAACGAAAAATGTATGAAACAATTCATAAAAATGAAAAAAAAACCTATGAAACATCAAATTTCATAAAAAAATTCGTCAAGAAATGAATGATATGAAACAATTTCATCAAAATAAACAATTCTATAAAAGAATTTCTTCAAAAAAAACCTATGAAACTACAAAGTTTACACGAAAAAAAAGTTTTAATTTGAAGGAGCCTCTCTCTCTCTCTCTATATATATATATATATATATATATATATAGGTGTGTGAGTGTGGATTTTCGTTTTGTTATTATCATATGGATTTATTGGTTTGGATATTACGTCGATATTTGTTGGATTAGATCATGCCAGATTTCAATCTTGTTTTTGATGTATCGTTCTGGTTTGATTTTACCGACGTATATATTTTGAAAATGTATATGTGTGTTCTAGGACTGTCAAGCAATTTTCGGAGCTTTGACAACTTCATAGTCCTTTTGGAGGATGGACTATGGTATTTAGGGAGGGGAATTTTATTGTGGTAAACTTTCATGAATCATTGTTTGACTAATGACCTTTACTCGATTTTGAATAAAAGATTGATGTTTATACGAATCAGGAACTTCAATGCTATCTTATTAGAACTGTATGTTGAAATAATAATTGGTTTATGATAATAGTTTTCACAATGTTCTGTATGCTATCTTATTTTTCTTTCCACAGGTTTGGAGATTTAAAATTCCAAAATCCAGAGAACAAAGCTTTTACACAACACTTTCAGAAAAACTATGCTGGAAAAATTTTGGAGTGCCACCTAAACTTGTTGAATGCAATATGTGTTGGTGACTATCTACCTGATAGAGTTACCAACCTAATTTTGCAATACTTGAGCAATAGGTGTGTTACATATGATTGATTTAAGCACATAAGTCAGCTGTTTTTTATGTTAGAAACTTAAACTACTGGTTTCTGAATCATTGCATCTTCTATTGGAGCATGCAAGTTGTGCTGAAAATTTGCCAAGTGGATATTCATAAGTTTATTCTAATGTCTGCTTCTATTTCATCAGTAAAGAATATGGCTCCAATTTTTTTTGATATTTTCCATGTCTTATTGCTTAAATTGGTTCCTACAAAGAAATATAATGCTTTACATTTCATGACACATGTTGTTAGTGTTCTTTGTTGGCTTGAACACTTTGTTCTTTCTATGAAATTTTTGTATTTCCTTTATGTTTTAAATTTTCTTATATCACGGTTCTTCTTAACATGTATAATCTACTTCAATCAAGACTTGATGTTGTACTTTTTGAGATTATCTTTCCACGTATGTGCTTCAATGACAATGATCAAACCCTTTAGGAGGAAGCACCACATGAGTATGTGAGAAAGGGTTATGGTGAGTCTTCCACATATGGTTGCTCTCTACTATCATTTTAAGATATACCTACAGATGCTTTCAGAAGTGGAAACATTGACCTCTGGATATGAACTTAAATGATGTAAGACACTCCAAAAGAATACCAAATTTATAAAAACGAAATTTATAATATATAAAATAGAAATGATTTGTTGTTTTCTCTGATTTTACCATACAAATGACTTTTAAATCATGAATGATGGGGTGAAGGGTGAAGGGGGTGTCATACCTTATTACACAGAGCAAAATGGAGATGAAGCAAAATGGAGCAAAGTAAAGAGTAAAGCTTCAATGCTGAGGTTTTCTTTCGTACCTAAAAGATTAAGCAACCATTCGATATGTTGTTAAAAAGTAAATAAAAATCTGTTGTTAAAGAAACCATTCGATATGCCGCATATGTTGTTAAATCAGGGGGTTTCTTACCATAATGGAGCTGGAGCTTGTAACTGATGAGAGTCGTTGGGAGGTTGCAGCTGATGAGAGCTTGTTATATACAACAAAGCTTTATTAACCAAGGTGGTTTTTATGGGAGCAAGCTTTATAAACCAGGGGGTTTTTATGGGAGCAAGCTTTATAGTCTTGGTTTTTTTTAATGGGAGCTTAAAATTTGTGGTTTGCTTGTTACATTCACCAAAACATCCGCCAAATATCAAAAAGAATCTTGAGAATCTGTACTTTATGCAGATTGGAGCTGAAAGAGGTGGAAAAAGACTGCAAGGTTGGTGGTGGCTGCAAGATTGGTGGTGGATGCAAGGTTAAATAGTCATGGGTAAAAGCATTCAATTAGGTAAAAAGATTGTTTTGGTACATTTGACTTTTTAATAAGAAACATAGTCTGAAAATTTCTTCATTTGATAGTCAGGATATGTAATACCCGAGATTTTAATTTAGTCGGTAACTGGGAATTGTGGTAGAATTTCGAGTTTTAGAAAGTTGTGTGGCCTAAGTGTAAAGAAATGTAAGTTTAGTGCTTAGTGTGAAAAGTATATAAAGAATGAGAAACCCTAATTTGCTCATTTTCTAGCTTTTCTAGTGTGTGTGAGTGTGTGCGGCTAAGAGAGGGAGCAAGAAGAGATTTGTAGCATTTGAAGAAGAGAATATAGTGTGGCAGTTGAACATTGGATTTATCAGTGGAATCTGCAGGTAACTAAAAATCCTTTCTCTTCTTTTGTTGTGGTGAAATGTATTGGGAGTTTGAGAAGGAACTTGGGTTTTTGGTGGGTTTCTTGTATTTCCTCAGTTAATCTGTTTAAGAGGAGTTTAGATTGGGATGATGTGTAAACTATCGACCTATAATCAATCTATGGGTGTATTGGGAGGATTAGGATAAGAAGTGTTTAATTTCCCAGCGTTTTGGTGCTTTTCATCGCGTCCGGAAACCTTTAGAGCAGGGTAGTGTCCGGACGTTTTGGGTGGTGTCCGGACGTTTTGGGTGGTGTCCGATTAAGATGTGGTGTCCGGATGTGTCTTCTATCCGGGTAGGTTGTGGTGGTGGTTTCCGGTAGTTAACCGGAAACCCTTGAGAACCCGGAAGTGTCTGGATTGTCCGTCCGGATTGTTCAGACCGTCCGGAAAGTTCGGACTATCCGGGTAGATTTAGTTGTCCGGATAAATCTTCTGGACAGTGTTCTTGTGACCCTGTAGTGCAGTCTGTTAGGCCGAGGTGTTACCCGTGTGAGTGTGTATTTCGATCTAGTGACTTATCACGGTAGTGTGTATCCTTATAGGTGCAGTTGAAGGGAGAATCCATCTAGTAAGAGGAATAAGCAGGACGACAGGTGAGTCTTTCTGAACCTAAATTTTATAAAAAATGTGTGGCTGATGATTATTACCTAATTGTGAGTTTTCCAACTGCTGTTATTATAAAGTGAAGAACTAGTGTGTGACATGGTGATCATTTAACGGTGTGCTTTTCAATTACTTTTACTGAAAAATGGCGAGTAAGTGTGTGGTGTGATTATTATCTAACGGTGTGCTTTCCAACTATTTCTATTCCGAAGCTATGATTAATTGTTTGATAATGTGTGTGAACTAAAGGTGTATGACCATGCTCTGGCTTTGGTGTGACATGGGCGGTGTGTGCCCGATTACGCTGTCACGGTGTGGGTGACATGGGCGGTGTGTGCCCGATTACGCTGTCACGGTGTGTGTGACATAGGCGGTGTGTGATCGATTGCGCTGTCACGGTGTGTGTGACTTTAGCGCGTGCCAGTAGCATGTGTCAATGTGTGCATATCAATTTTGTGTGTTTGTTATGATTTATACAAATGGTTTCATAACTGATTTTATAAACTAAAATATTTTGGTGTGACTTGGTGTGGAGGGAACTCACTAGACCTCATGGTCTAACCCTCGCTTTTCAAAACTAAAAACCTTTTCAGGTAAGCAGGTAGCCGAGAACACGTTTAGAGGTATTGAGCAAGACGTGGGTTGGAGCTTTGCGTTTAGAAAAAGTAGAAGAACTTCCTTATATACCTAGTTAGATTTCTCAGCTGTATTTAGGGTTATTTCCGCAAACCCTGTGTTGTAATCTAGATAGCGTGAACACGTTGAGCCATTTTGGCGTTTTGAATTAAAGATGTAGCCCTTAGCATATTCGTTTGTTTTGGGTTGTTACAAATGGTATAAGAGCCCTAGTTTAAGGGATTTAGGTGACCGAATGGGCCTAAACTTAAATTGTGGAGTAGAAGGACACAGCTGAGATATAGGAAGCCTTTAGTGAGGACCGTAATCATCGAGGATCTAGGATGATAGGGGTGAGGACTTTCATGTAAGGTAAATTCAAATCACATCTGGCCAATGTCATTTTGAATTTACAGGTGCATGTGTGTGCTTGCTCACTTTTGTTCTGATAGTCGATTGAGGTGTTAGTGTGTGAAGAGTAACAGTAGTGTGCGGCGTGTGGTGGATAGTGTGTTGGTTCTATATGCTCAAGAATGATTATAAAATAATATTATCGGTAATATATGATCCTATAGGGTCACACCGAACAACAAGTAGACACCGAATTAATATTTATAAGAATTTGATTCTTGATAAATAATATTATTTCTTGATAAATATTATTAATTATATTGTTGAATATAATTTATAATATTAGATGCAAATGAAAGATTCTAGTTTATTAATTAATATGAGTGGCTCATATGTAACTAGAATTAAAAGAGGGACTTTAGTGATAAAGTTTAAAATAGTTAAAATTGGGATTTTAACCATTTTAAACTAGGAGGACTTAAAATAAAATTTTGCATGGAAGCCTTGATTCTCATTGGCTCTCTTGGGTGGCAATGTCATAAGCCTTGGATATGTAAACCCTTTTCATCTCATTTTCAAAAAGACATGCAAAACTAACAAAAAAAAAGAGTTTTTTTCTCCTCCTCCTCCCTATAGTTTCGGCCGAAACTACCATGGATGGTAGTTTTGGTGTTCATTTTGTTATCCAATCTCTAGTAGTCTTTGATAAAAAGCTTCATCTTGCATCACCTAAGAAAAGGAACTAGCATTTCCGAATGTGTCGTTGCTTGTGGTGGATACCTGTTGATCCAAACCCTCAGTGATTTGATAATGACCCTCTCTTATATACTTAGTGAAAATTGTAAGTAAACAATATGTATCAGAGTTTCACTATCGCTGATAAGTACTAGGATCTTACAGTACCGCTGATAGGAACTCTTGTAGTTTAGATTAAACATTCAGCGAAACTGTTCACCATAATACTCTGAGTCTGTTCAGTACTTATGGTGATCGCTGATAAGTTAGTTGTTTACTTATGATCTCTAAAGACAAGTTTCACGTCAACATAGGTTCTACGCTGAAGTCGAAGATCAAGCTCAAGAACCAGCGACAAGTCTCCTAATGAAATGATGCGGATCAGCGAAGACTCAGATTTGTCCAATCAACGTGAAGTATCAAGTACAAGACTTCAGCTATCGCTGAACTCTATCATTCGCTGATGAAGAATGATAGATCGCTGAATCAACGAAAATCTGATCATGAAGTCCTCCGTACAAAGTACTTTTCTCTTAACCACCCTTGCACGACTCCGTACCATATGTCAGAAAAGAACCTCCTTATTGTCTGAAATCGTACAACCTCTCTGATACTACACTGTTCAAACATGCGGCTATTAAGGTTCTCAACAAAGGTCAATGACATGCAACCAATCAGCTGTTGCCACGTGTAAAGTGTATACTGCCATGCATTAAATGCATGCAGTATATAAGAAGATGAACTCACTTCATTTTGAAGTAACTTGCTAACTCTGGACAAGTTCATCATTTTTATCTTGAGATAGGTTATTATTAGTAATTTCCTTCTCATTCTTAGTGCAAAAACTTAGTGTTCCAACTTGTTTAGATTTAGGATTTATCCTTAATCTTGTTTCCGTAACAAGCTGTAAATTGTTAATGATTTATCAATAAACAATTTAGAAAAGTAAAATTTGTGTTTGTATTCAACCCCCCCCCCCCCCCTCTACAAACTTGTATAGCCCTTCGGGACCAACAAGTGGTATCAGAGCGGATTTGTTTAATCTCATAAACAAGATCTAATCTATACTAAGATTTCTCTTCCTTGCTATTTCTGAAAAATGACTACTAACACAAACACAAATTATATCGACAATGGTTCTCTTGCAAAAACCCCTAACTTCTCCAGAGATAATTTTAATCTATGGAAAAATAGGATGACTCTCTTCTTAGAAGGTGTAGACCCTACTATGCCTTATTATCTTGAAAACGGCCCATTTATTCTTGTAAGAATTGATGCTGCAGTACCTGCCGCTGAGAATATACCTGCTATTCCAGAAAGGCTGATACCCAAAGAAGTTCATACGTGGACCGACGAAGATAAGAAGAAAGTGGCTATCGACACAAAAGCCAGATCCATACTATCCATGGCTCTTCCTGACGAAGTCTACCATTCCGTCATGAACCTGAAATCCTCAAAAGCTATGTGGGACACAATATGTGTTCAGTATGAAGGTACTGCTGATGTCCAAGACTCTCGAAAGATCAACCTGATAAGACAGTATGGAAGTTTCATTTGTGGTAAGAATGAGACTCTCTCTGAAGTTCACCAACGTTTTAATTGCTTAATAATAGATCTGAAAACTGTTGGTAAGGAATATTCTAACTTTGAAGTGCTGACAAAGTTTCTAGAATGTTTACCTGAAAGCTGGGACAATTATTCTATGTGTCTCAAGTTGTCAAAAGATCTAAGATCAATGACCCTTGCTACCTTGTATGGCACGATGCTGAATCATGAGCAATCAAGCCATCTTAAGAAGAATCTTATAAAAGATTCCAAAAGCACCCATGTTGCTTTAATCTCAGAGGAACCTTCTACTCAGCGACCCTTGGTCACTATCACTGAGTTAGAGAGTAACTCTGAAAGGTCATCAGATTCTGACTCTTCAGATGATGATGAATCTTTGGCTCTCCTAACTAAAAAGTTCAAGAGGTTCGCCAAAAAGAAAATGTTCAGAAAGAACAAACCTCTTTCAATAACTGATAAGCCAAGATCATCAGCTACTGTTGATAAGGCTACTGCTACTTGTTTTAACTGCGAAAAGATTGGACATTTCGATAACGAGTGCAGGTCTAAGAAAGTATCGAGAAACTCAGCGTTTCCCAAGAAATCCTTTATTCCCAGGAATAAAGATGACAAATATTCTAAGCTGAAAGAAAAATATGCAAAGCTGAAAAGCTTCAAGAAGAAAGGCAAAGGCCTGATGGTTTACGATTGGGCTGCTTCTGAAGAAGAAGAATCATCATCTGATTCTGAGGATGATGAAGCAAATCTTTGTCTTATGGCAAAGATTGAAGATGAGGAAGAAAGTTCAGACATTCCCTCTACTTCAACATCTACAATTCAGGTATCACCTTCCTTCTTTACAAATATTGCAAATATTGATGAAGCTGATAGTCTCCGCAAAAACGATCTCTTGACTAGAAGTTTATATGAAGCCATGAATGGCAAAACAATAGTTGAAAACCAAAACCATGATCTCGCTGAACAGCTTAAAAACTGTCACCTTCAAATATAAAAGCTTTCTAAAATTGAAGAAGATTTTAAAGATCAAGTGCATTTAAATCAGCTAGTCAAAATCGAACGAGCAGAAGCTATCGCTGCTTTAAAAGGTGAAAAAGCTACTGTTGAAGGATGGTGTAACTCTTCAACAAAGATCACTGAGATAATTAAGTCTCAGATACCCCTGAGTGATAAACGTGGTCTTGGTTACAAATATGAAACTAAAGAACCAACCACTGATCGTTCCATGCTCTTATTTGGAACTTTCGTATACTCAGTCGTTGATACTTCATCCTCCCAGTGTTCCTCGTCTAGACCGACTATTCCTGAGGAAATCTCTACCTCAAAAGGTAAAGATAAAATGGTTTATCCAAAACCTACCTCTGTCCTTAAAGATAAAGGTAAAGGAATTGCGTTGAACCAAAATCCTCAAAAGGGTACTTTAGTACCAAAGCTGAATGCTTCTAAAGCTTTAGTGATTTATTCCTCTGGATTAAGGAATCAAATCTCTGGATCTACTCAGCGTGGGTCTATTCAGCGATCTACTCCTAGACTCAGAGTGGTTGTCCTTGGTAAGAAATCCGAAGAACTAAATGTTCCTCCCATTCCTAAAGCCAAAAGCTTATTTGGTGCTGGTCCTTCAAATTCAAAATCAAAAGATCAGCACTCAAATGATCCTAGAACTACTTTTAGTTATAGGAAATGTTATCACTGTCGACTCACTGATCATATTGCTAGTAAGTGCCCCACAGCCACCAAAGCTGATAAGATAGCTAAGGTGAAGATTGCCCCCAAGGCAAAGAAGACCACTGAGGTTAAGAAATTAACTAAAGTGAAGACTGACAAAGCTGAATCTTCAAATGCTGTGAAGACTGTTGAACCTTCCATTCCAACTGCTTCCACTGACAAACGTGTACACATGGTTAAGTGGATACCCAAGAAAAACTAATCTTCCTTTGTGATGCAGGTTCAGAAGGGTATCTGGTATCTCGATAGCGGATGCTCTAGACACATGACTGGAAAGAAAAACCTGCTCGCTGAATACAAGGAAGAGAAGGGTCCCTCTGTGACTTTCTGTGGAAATGGAAAAGGACATACCCGAGGGTTTGGTGTACTCTCAAATGGTACAACCACCTTCAGAAGAGTCGCATATGTTGAAGGGTTGAAGCATAATCTTCTAAGCATCAGTCAGCTTTGCAACAAGGATAACAAAGTAATCTTTACTAAGGAATCCTGCTTTGTCACTGACAAAAAGGAGAAGATAGCTCTCAGCGGTTATCGTTTGGAAAATGTGTATGTAATAAATATGGACTCAACAACCGCTGAGAACTCCTGTTTCTTCTCAAAAGCCTCATCTGATGTCAACTGGCTATGGCATAAGAGGCTCTCTCATATGAATTTTAAGACACTGAACACACTTTCTTCAAAAGAGTTGGTTACTGGTCTACCTCAACACTCATACGCCAAAGAGTCTTTATGTTCAGTGTGTGAAAAAGGGAAGTAGACCAAAGAAAGCATTAAATCAAAGCAAGTTTCCTCAGTGTCATCTCTTCTACAACTACTCCATATGGATTTGTTTGGCCCTGTTAACAAACAATCCATCGCTGGAAAGAAATATACACTGGTCATAGTTGATGAATTTTTTCGTTATACATGGGTTATGTTTCTCCGTTCCAAGAGTGACACCCCTGAAGAACTCATCACCTTTGTTCGGAAGATGGAAACCCTGAACAATTTGACCGTTCGCTCAATAAGGAGTGATCATGGGACTGAATTTAAAAACAGTTCTCTTGATTCCTTCTTTGAGAGTAAGGGTATTTTTCACAACTTTTCTTCAGTGAGAACACCGCAACAAAATGGAGTCGCTGAAAGAAGAAATAGAACAATTATTGAAGTTGCACGTTCAATGCTCAGCAATTCTCACCTGCCTACTCAGTTTTGGGCAGAAGCTGTCAACACCGCTTGTTTTACGCAAAACAGATCGCTGATAGTCAAAAGATTCAATAAAACAACCTATGAACTTTTTCATGGGAGAAAGCCTTCAATCAGCTTTCTTCACATCTTTGGATGTCAGTGTTTCATACTGAACAACAGATATGCCCTTGGAAATTTTGATCCTAAGGCTGATGATGGAATCTTTCTTGGATACTCCTCAGTTTCCAAAGCCTTCAGAGTCTTCAATCGAAGAAGACAAACTGTTGAAGAAACAATTCACGTCACGTTTGACGAATCCCGCTCAGCGAACTCTAAACCGTCCGCTGATACTGAAGAACTGAATCAATGGATGTTTTCTCATCTTGGTGATTCAGAAGATATTCCCACTCCTCGTGCTCACACAGTTGAAGATGATGGTCCTACTATCATTCCAAATATGCAGAATAGTGAAGCTGAAACATCATGGGTCTCAGTTGTTACTATAAACACTATACCTGTTTCTGAAACGAATATCTCAGACATTCCATCTACTTCTCAGCAATCAGTGAATATAGTGTCAACTGCATCCATTCCTCTCTTGGCTGATACTCCAGACGTCGCTGAAGCTTTATCTTCAGCTCCTCCAGTTCAGGTTGAGTCAGCGTCTCACGCTCCGGCTCAGCGATGGACTATAAATCACCCAATTGATCAAATTCTTGGTGATCCAAACGCTGGTATTCAGACTCGACGAAGTGCAGGTAATATTTTTTTATTTGTTAACTTTATTTCACTTACTGAACCAAAGAAAGTAGATGATGCCCTCAAAGATCCAAATTGGGTCAGCGCCATGCAAGAAGAGCTGACTGAATTCGAAAGAAACAAAGTTTGGAAACTTGTTCGAAGACCAACTGATAAAACAGTGATAGGCACTAAATGGGTCTATCGAAACAAGTTGGACAAACAAGGAACTGTAACCCGCAACAAGGCTCGTCTTGTTGCTCAGGGATACAGACAAGAGGAAGGCATAGATTATGACGAAACATTTGCTCCAGTAGCAGGATTAGAATCTATTCGTCTATTCTTAGCATACGCTGAACACAAAGACTTCAACGTTTCTAAATGGAAAGCTAAATGAAGAAGTCTATGTGGAACAACCTCCAGGATTCTCAGATCCTAAGCGTCCAGGTTATGTTTATAAACTGGATAAGGCACTTTATGGCTTAAAGCAAGCTCCACGTGCATGGTATGACACTCTTTCTACTTATCTCCATATTGAACAATTTGAGCGAGGTAAAATCGACAAAACTCTATTTTTCAGGAATGTAAAAGGTCATATCATTCTTGTTCAAATATATGTTGATGATATTATATTTGGCTCTACTAACCCTGATCTTTGTACTCGTTTCGCTGATAGAATGAAAGTTAAGTATAAGATGAGCATGATGGGTTAACTAACATATTTTCTTGGTCTTCAGATAAAGCAAAATGAAAAAGGAACTTTCATTAATCAGGGAAAGTATGTTAAAGATATGCTGAGGAAATTCGACTTAACTGAAAGTTCAGCTATGAAAACCCCTATGGCACCACCGCTGACACTTGATAAGGATACTAAGGGTATTCCTCTTAATATCACTTTGTACCGTGGGATGATCGGATCACTTTTGTATCTTACAGCTAGCCGACCCGATATTATGTTTGCAACATGCTTGTGTGCACGATATCAAGCTGAACCTAAGATATCTCATATGAAAGCTGTAAAGCGAATTTTTCGATATCTTAAGGGTACAGCGAATCTTGGTCTTTGGTATCCCAAAGACTCAGGATTCGATCTAGTCGCCTATTCAGATAGTGATTTTGCAGGTTGCAGAATGGATAGGAAAAGCACCACAGGAGGATGTCAGCTCCTGGGTGGAAAGCTGGTAAGTTGGACAAGTAAAAAGCAAAACTCAGTGTCCACCTCTACAGCTGAAGCTGAGTATGTAGCCGCTGGAAGCTGCTGTTCTCAGGTCTTGTGGATGAGAAATCAACTACTGGACTATGACCTTCAGCTCTCAAATATTCCAATCTATTGCGACAGCACAAGTGCCATCGCTATAGCCAATAATCCAGTGCTACACTCAAAGACAAAACACATCGAAATCAGGTATCATTTTATCAGAGATCATGTGATGAATGGTGATATAGAACTTCACTTTATCCCAACTGATTATCAGTTAGCTGATCTGTTCACCAAACCTCTTGATGAGACAAGAATCAACTTTCTCATCAGCGAGCTTGGAATGCTGAACTTTGAAGAATAAAATCTTCAGCGGTTCCCATTTTGATCAGCGATACGATTATATAAACTTGTATAGCCCTCGGGATAAAATCAACTTGTATAACCTATTCTATCATCTTCTCTCTGAATAAACTTGATTCGCTGATATCAAGGTATGTTTTTCTCTCTCTAACAATGGCATGTAAATGCAAGATTTCAAAATAAATTACATCGCTGAATATCTCTTCCTTATCAGCGATACTTTGAAATTTCTAAAAACCTTCACTGATATTTATAATTCAGTGCTTCATATTTTTTTTGTGTCCCTGAGTTTTCAAAACCTTAGAGACATCCAAGAATATGAAAGGACAGTTGTGACGTCATTACAACGGATAAGCCCTGGCACGTTCTTCTTTCTGACACACGTTTGCACGTTTCGTTTACTCGCCAATCAAATGCAAACACGTGTCCGTGTCATGATGAAAATCTTTTCCCGCTCAAGATTTTCTCTTTCTAAAATCTCTCTATATAAACAAATTCTTCGTTTATATTTTCCTTTTACGCGAACTTCTCCTCCAAGCAAAGAAAGAATTCACTGTTGCATTTTTCTCTCGATTTTTCAAGAACCACTGTTCATCTTCTTCAAACATCAAAGGTTAATATGTTCTTATTATTCACCAAATGCATATAACTTGTTTCTGATCTTCTCATTGTTTTAACAAGATCAAACAAAAGAACTTCTCAAAAATGAAATTATTCTCTTTCATGGTTTTATGAACACAACCATTTCATGGTTGTTCTTCAAGTTTAAATGCAAAAATCTTAAACTTGTTCTTCATTTGTTTTTCCAGAATCCCAATCTTCAAAGGAAACTGGAAAACAAGATTTTTATTGGGTTTGAAATTTCGTTTTTCAAAAACAAGAAAAACCCTAATCTTCATTAAGACATTTTGCTTGAATGAAATGGACAAAATTCGAACCATCTTATTGGAAAATCTTTCCACATTAAGATTATTCTTATTTGTTAATATTTGGTTGAACTGATAATACAGAAAATGGCATCTTCTGACATTCCCAAGAACACCATCGCTGAAAACACTGCTGCTGATGATACTGCTGAGGAAGTGGACATCCTCAAGGCTCCTCAGGTCAAGTTCTCTCTTGACAAGCTGGATTGGACTAAGGTAAACAACCTTTATGCGCTTCTCTAGTTTCCTCCTCGAAAGCAAGTCACACATCTAGATGTTGCTGTGAAATTCCTCAAGAATTGCTGCATCTCCACAGCCCTGACCATAACCCCTCCCGTACATCAGCTTTTGCTATCACAATTCTGGTACTCTGCCAGACACTCTCAGTTACCATCAGCCAAAGACCCCTCCAAAATAATTGACTGCATCCTTTGCGATATCGAATATGGCACCATGAAGATCACCCCTGCCATCATTCGCAAAGCCCTCAGCCTTCCCATAGCAACCAAAGAAAAACCCTTCGTTCCCCTCCCTGACCCCAAGAAAAACTCAGACAGGGAAGCCATCATTGCATTCTTTGATGCAATGGGCTATGTATGGGAAACTGGAAGGGATATGAAGCCCTAGAAGAAGCTGACCATTATAAAGAAATCGAAAATGCCCAGCGAGATGAATTTCATCTACGCTCATCTAATCAGCTGCATGACTGCCAAGAGCGGCTCCTCTGACCAAGCCGCTAAACCTCAGCAAGCAATGGGATATGCATTGCTGAAAGGTCTACATATAGACTGGGCATCGATCATCTATGATGACCTGGTACTAAGAGTGGACTCCGTCGCTGACAGACCTCCATGGGTTCCGTATCCTCGATTCATCAGCGCCATATTCCAAAAAGGCCGGAAGGACAGCTATCCTCAAGAGGGTGACCTGAAACTTTCTCAGGTTGGTCCTAAGATACTCGACTTCAAACCAGTGGCGAATGAGGTACGTCTTTCTACACTCTTAACTGTTCTAAATCCTTCTACTTCTTCTACTTCTACTGCTCCTTCAGCGGACAAACCCACCGCTGATACCCCAGCTGCAACCTCCATTCCTCTTAAAAGGAAACATTCTGACACCCAACTTGGTTCCAAAAGAACTAAGAAACCCAAGGAGCAACCCCAGCAATCTATTGCTAAAGACTCCTCAACTCCTCTTGTTGGGCTGAAGGAAAGTTCAGTGGTACGCTCTGCCACAACTGAACAAGCCATCCACTCTATCCCGACTTCAGTGTCTCCAAGCGCTGAGGTTACAAACTTGGAAACTACCCAACCTCCCTCAGTCTCTCAAAAGACTGATGAAGTGATTCTCAACGATTCCAACGCTGAACTCAGTAACCAACCTCCATTCTTACCCTTCGCTTCTCCCTCCACTCATTTGGACACAACTCCAGTTATCACTGATGCACCTGTCATTCCTCCAGAAGCTAAAGGAACGACAGAAGTAGGACCTGCAGAGATGATCATACGTTCAGGTTCTCTCGCTGACGATATGGAACATTTCTCAGGCCATCGAGATTTTGATGAATTCATCAATCCTCCTGCAGGTATACAACAACCCCTAAACACTGTTACTAAACCCCAAACTTCTGAGCTTTCCTCTGTTCACAAGTTTTTATATGTTACAGGTCCTAATTTGGGAGACATCAACGCGTCTCTGAAGACAGTAGAGACAAAGCTGACAGGTCTCACGTCTACTCTTTCCGGAAACTCTTCAGCTGTAACAACCGCTGGAGAGAATCTTTTAAAGCTTACAACCGAAGTCGGAAAGAATGCCTCCAAAGCTGATGTGGAGAAGGTTGATAAATCACTCGGTTATTTTGCCAAAGTTCTCACTGACATCTACACAGACTACCTCGACATCAAGAAATCAGTTGACACCATGTCCAGTGAAGTCACAACGCTGAAGACATTGGTTGGAACACTCGAAGGTGATATGTCTGCTGTAAAGGCTGATGTCAGTTCAGTAAAAACTGATATGAGTTCTGTGAAGACTGATGTCAACACGATGAAGAATGACATCTCTTCAATTCAGAACTTGTTGACGCAGATCCTGACCAACACAACCGCCCCTGCACCTGCCCCTGCTCCTGCACCTGAGCATTTTACTCCGGCAGATCGTGCTGAACTCGTCAAAATCAATCCTGGTATTTCTGCTCTTCAAACCAGATTATCAACGATTGAGACTTATGTCGGGGTCCCTGGCCAAGAAGACAGGGAGAAAACCACAGCTGCTGAATCGTCTCATTCCTCCCCCAGTCATCATGAAAGGGAGAGGGAGAAGAGCGCTGAAGACCCTTCCAAGAGCGCTGAAGACCTTTCCCTTGATGAATCTATCAGGGGAGAGAAGACCGAAGACCTCACCTTCACTGAAAAGGGTAAGAAGACAATTGAAGCTGAAGTAGCCGCTGGACCTCAGGGAGATGAACACCCTGAGGGAACCGAGAAGCTCGCCTCTGTATCTGAGGGGGAGCAACTCGAAGAAGAAGCTGAAGAAACTGAGTCTGAAGCTGAAGATGAAGAAGCCATCGACTTGTCTGATGCTGAACCATCCTCCTCTCCAAAGAATGATGATGACGAAGATGAAGATGACGATGATGATGATTCTTTTATCGCCAAGCCTGCTCAGAGAACTAAAGCTCTTAAAGGGATTCTGATAAATGAACATTCAGGGGAGCAGACAAAGACAAAGCCATCAGCATCTGAAGCTGACAAAGGCAAAGGAAAAGGTGTCGCTGAAGATGAAAATCTGACGATCTTGCTTAAAAAGCCGGTTTGTCTGGTACACTAACTCCTTACTCCACATCCCTCCTCTATACACTTTATCAGCTCTCTACCTCCGCAAACCTAGATACACTATCCCATTCTTTCTCTCTCTGTTCTACCCAAATTCTTACTTGTAAGATCGCTGCGTTTCAGCTAGTCCTCTCCCATGTTTGAGGATATCGCTGAAGTTCCTACAGCTGCGACTTCAACAATAATCCCAGCTCTCAACGCTGATGACATAATCCCTATCTTGGATTTGATCTCTGAGACTGATGAACCTGAAGAACAGACTTTCTCTCACAAAAACAGACCTTCCTTGGCTCCTCAAAAGCTAAGTGAAGAGGATCAAGAAAAGAGAGATGCAATGATCAAGAGACTCGAAGATCAGCGAATCATTCTAAAGCGTTATCAACTTCCTACCGTTCCTCCAAAGTTTAGAATTTCCCAAAAGGAATACAAGGAACACCTCAGAGCTGAACGCCTAATCGCTGAAAGAAAGGAGGCTGAAGAAAAAGACAGAGAATACGCCCTCAAGCTTACTCAACGATCAATAAAAGACCACAAGCTGAAAAGAGTTCCCATTGATGTTCAACGTCAGCTATGGGATGATGCTCAAGAGATCGTTAGAGAAAAGACTAAGGTCTCTGATACGACTTTGGAATGGGCTAAACAAATGATGACCTATCGATCTAGACCATCCAAAATCATCAAAGTAAACATCAGAGGAAGACTGTACGCCGAAGTTCCTTTTGTTGAAGTGGATGTCTACAGAGAAGACAAAACCAAGCAAACTTTCTATGTTGCTACCTTAGAAAAGTTTAGTCTCTCTGAATGGTTAGAAACGAAATTAGCCATTCAGGGATCGCGCTCAAAGTTCAAAAGCCATGTCGAGAAGATCTTAAACAAATAGATCGACCTGCTTTCTTCTGCTGTGGATATTCCTCCTCTTCCACCTCAACAAAGAAAAGTCTCTGCTAAGAAAAAGAAAGTCTCTGATTCAGGTCCTCCTCTACGGAATGAAACAGGTATTGGTTTCTCTCGTGCTGAAGTTCTTGGCCCTGATGCTGATCTCTCAGCGCTTGACACCTCCCTACCACCTGGAGAAACTTTCATTCCTGGCACAGTTGTAAGTGATCCATATGGTACATTCTTTCTAGACTACGATGGAAACCATCACTTTCAACGTATCTCTGAGCTCCACATCGCTCCCATCGAACAACTCAGAGATCTCTTATACTGGTGTGAAGTCAGACGCGACATCAAAGCTAGACACCTGAAGCCCTTGATTTTTGAATAAGCTCTGAAGAAAAAGAATCAAGGAGCAGATGTTCCTGATTGGATGATTGCCACATCAATGACCCTTAATGAACAACTCATTAAGGAAGAACCTTTTGACGGATAGGATCGCCTTGTAATTCTTTCTATCCTTATCTGTCTACATCTTTTGTACTTGTAATTCTATTCGCTGTACTTGTAATTTTTCCACTTCTCTCTGTAATCCTTACACAGTTTAAAGAAAAATTTCAGCGAATGTACTTTACTCCATCAGTACAGAAAAGATCCCAGAAAACAGTAAAAGGGACAAATACTTTATGAGTTCTTTTTATCCTTATGTTTTCATTATATAGCAATTTTCTCTGTTGCTGTGTCATAATCAAATAGGGGGATATTGTTGATCCAAACCCTCAGTGATTTGATAATGACCCTCTCTTATATACTTAGTGAAAATTGTAAGTAAACAATATGTATCAGAGTTTCACTATCGCTGATAAGTACTAGGATCTTACAGTACCGCTGATAGGAACTCTTGTTGTTTAGATTAAACATTCAGCGAAACTGTTCACCATAATACTCTGAGTCTGTTCAATACTTATGGTGATCGCTGATAAGTTAGTTGTTTACTTATGATATCTGAAGACAAGTTTCACGTCAACATAGGTTCTACGCTGAAGACTCAGATTTGTCCAATAAACGTGAAGTATCAAGTACAAGACATCAGCTATCGCTGAAATATCATTCGCTGATGAAGAATGATAGATCGCTGAATCAACGAAAACCTGATCATGAAGTCCTCCGTACAAAGTACTTTTGTCTTAACCACCCTTGCACGACTCCGTACGATATGTCAGAAAAGAACCTCCTTATTGTCTGAAATCGTACAACCTCTCTGATACTACACTGTTCAAACATGCGGCTATTAAGGTTGTCAACAAAGGTCAATGACATGCAACCAATCAGCTGCTGCCACGTGTAAAGTGTATATTGCCATGGGTTAAATGCATGCAGTATATAAGAAGATGAACTCATTTCATTTTGAAGTAACTTGCTAATTCTGGACAAGTTCATCCTTCTTATCTTGAGATAGGTTATTATTAGTAATTTCCTTCTCCTTCTTAGTGGAAGAAACTTAGTGTTCCAACTTGTTTAGATTTATGATTTATCTTTAATCTTGTTTCCGCAACAAGCTGTAAATTGTTAATGATTTAACAATAAACAATTTAGAAAAGTAAAATATGTGTTGGTATTCAACCCCCCCCCCCCCCCCCCCTTCTACAAACTTGTATAGCCCTTCGGGAACAACAATACCGCTAGAGGAACTCTTTTTGGGTTCTACATTCTTCATCAACATCCAACCTCCCGAGAGGATTCAAAGTCTTCAAAGGTTGTATTAACTTGAACTCTCATGATATGTTGCTTTTATCTTTTCATGCATGTAACAAGATCCTTGGTGGGAATAAAACGGTTTTATGTTTTGTTAAAATTTTTGCTTCCGTTGCGTAAATAATTTTTATCTCCTTTGAGTTTTTGAAACCCATGTTTTGAACATAAATTCCCAACAAGTGGTATCAGAGACTTTGTTATAATGCATGATTAGTAAATAAGTTTTTTTTTTGATAAAACTTGGTTTTTGGAAGCCATGGATAAAATTTCATTTTTTTATGAAAAGTTCATGCATGGCTTTTTTGGCAAATTGCTTATATATTTTATGTAACAAAATTTTTAACATGCATTTTTGTTACATAAAGGTTGCCTTAGAAAAACAAAGTGTTGCTTTATTTTATTTTGTTTATGAGTAATATGTGCATAAACAAGCCATGGACCAATGTGTTGGTTGTTATGTTGTTTTTTTAAATTTGTTATAATTTTTATTATTATTAATGTTGGTTTGTAATAGTAAATAGGTTTTATTATTTAATGTTCTCTTGTTCATTTTGTAAGTATTAGATTAGTTGTTAGAACTACTTTTTTATTTTAAAAAATGTAACAAGAAGAAGGCCAACATGGAGCTTGAAGATGGAGCTTGATGTTCTTGTTTGCTTGGAGATGCTAAAGCAAGTGGGAGTTTGAAGTTTTTTATATTTTTTTGTCCCTTAGGAATGGACTTGGCATTTCTTGTTTTGGCTCACATGAAATGTCATTAGAAATGGCTTTGTTTTATGCACACATTTTTTTGCATGTTTTATGGTTGATTATGTTCTTTTTGATGGGTTAAAATATAGGATATTGCATGCTAGTAAAGAACATAAAATTGGTTCAAATGCGCTTATTTAAAATTGTTTAAAGTTAAAGCGAGAAATTTTAAAATTAAATTTTAAATGAACCAAGTTTTAAAATAGAGATTTTATATCAACCAATATTTAAAATGGAGATTTTAAAATTGATAACATGCAAATTGGTTCAAATACGTTTTATGTAAAATTGTTTATTTAAAAATGAATTTTAACTATCTCAAAACTAGAAGGGTTTGTTTGGTAAATATGCATGGTCTTCCTCCCTTTGATTGGTCATATTGGGTGGCAAAAAGGAGAGCACATGCTCTTGATTTAAATAAATGGATTTTAATTGATCCAAATTATTTAAAATGGAGATTTTAAATTTATTCTTTTTTGAGAAATAGTTTATTTTTTCTTAAAAGAGTACCTTGCTTATTGGATGCATGCAATAATATGGTACTATGGTTTTTAAGACAAAAATTGAGATTTTGAGTTTTATTGAAGAATATAAAATGGAGTTTTCAAAACTCTTACAAACTCATAGTCTTAATAATAAAAGTGTTTTTTAAAAGACTATAAATGGTTCTTATTATGGTCAAACTCAAACGTTAATATTAACATATGATCATATATAATTAGTTGATAAAATAGAGATTTTATTTAACTAAAAGAAACCATTTGAGTAGTAAGATTTAATTAAATACCATGTATTATTAAATGCATGCAAAATCACATGATACTAAAAATGTTTTAAAACTAGAATTATAAAACATTATAAATTCCTTTTCAAAATGCAAGTCTATGCCGTCCTTTTGAGAAACACTCAATACGTCGCTATGACACCCTTATGGGATAAAGGTCACCTAACTACTTGGATTGTCTTGAGATGGATGAGGTGATTCTTATGTCTTTGTGGGATAAAGGTCACCTAACCGCATGGATGTGAGTTTCACACGTTGTTTCAAGTAGGATGACTTGATTGGGAATCTTTTGTGATAAAGGTCACCTAAGCATTAGAAACCCAAGGCATAGATGGGATCAAACATGCCAATTAACAAACAAGTTGTTAAGGATCCCATAACGCTAGGAATTACATTTAATGTAATCGATAAACGTTATCTACCTTGTTGTATTAAATGGACGGGATAAAGGTCACCTAACCGTTTCATTTGTTTTGCAACGTTGGATCCTAGATTTTATGCAAATTAATGTTTTTAGAAAACGAAAGGGTAATTAATTTGCTTAATAAATAATATTGAAAATACTATATTAACTTTGTTAAATTTTATAGATGGCCTAAAATGCAAACACTACAATTAACACATCCCTAAGACATTTTCTTTTGGAAAAAAAGTTAACCACTCAGAACTTCCCAATTTGTTTTCAAAACATTGAGACGCGTTCTCAGACGTGAAAACAAATTATACCTATTCCTCGTACCTATTCCTCAAGAACCTCCTCTTACCTCCATAGAAGCTAACGATACTTGATTGAAACATAATGATGATTCAATCAATGTATCACGTCTTATGCTTGAAACAATGGTGCCATCCTTACTAGAAAGAATGGAAACGTTTCCACTGAGGGCATTTGACATGGTAAACCGATTACCAAAATATTACCAAATGTATATGGTCCGTGAACGCTTCGATACAATTGGACAAAGGCCAAAACGTAAGCCCTCATATTCAAACTAATGAGGACACACCTTGACTATTTGGATAGACTTGACTATCCTTATTCCAATGGGAGAGCCATAGATGTGATCCTTAAATATCTGACCAACGCATTTGATGTTTTTGTCGAGAATCTGAATGTAGTGATAGATGAGGCAACATTGGTCATAGAAGAGGAGATTGTCCTTCTGAGAAATAAATGTTTTATAACGAAGGAAAGCCCTTCAAGTATCAATATTTAAGATAGAACTTTTACCTTTCTATCTTACACTTGTGTATTTGATACTAAGTGTAGAACTCACTCTTGTAATATGTTACAGATAATCAAGAAAGGTAAATGACTGAAAGACATGCAATATGGTGATCCATATAAGCAAGGAAGCAAGATTGCGTACCAAGCTTAGGCCATCGTTAACGCCTGCGGGCTCGGCTCGGGCTCGGGCTCCTGCGGGCTCGGGCGGGTAGTGGTAGGGGGGTTGCGGGCTTCCTATGCGGGTACGGGATGCGGGTTTGAAAACCCGAGAAACCCGACGATTTTTGTTTGTTTTTTATTTTATTTTTTTAATATTTTTGAAAATAAATAAATCCAACGGCTACCAACGGCTATATTTTTATTTTTATTTTAATTTGTTTTTCAATTTAATCACGCTATATATATTAATCCAAACCCATATTATTTTTCACACAAAAATCTCTCAAACTCTCTCAAACCCTCTCAAATTCTCTCAAACTCTCTCAAATTTCATCATGAATCCAAACAAAACACCTACATCCCGTCGTAACCGACCGGATACACCGCAACCGCAAGAAGAGCCGGAGTTTGGTTTCCAAGCATTTACACAACAAGGTTGTCATCCGCAATTTTCGCAACAATTTTCGCAACAATTTCCGCCACAATTTTCGCAACAATTTCCCCAACAATTTCACCAACAATTTCCTTACCAATTTACACGTCCCGGTTTGATTGAACAAGGTTATACTCCGGCTAACTACAATCTTCCTTCACCCGCAATCAATCTCGACGACGACATTGTTCCGGAAACCCAACATGCTAGCCCGCACACACCACAATCCATCTCCACACAACAATCTATCCCGGAACCATCAAACCCGACACCAACGAGAAAAGGAAAAAACAAAAAATATGAAAATAGAGCCGTCAAACAGATGTGGAGTAAAGACGAGGAACTCGCATTAGTTTCGGCGTGGGTTGACGTTTCGGAGGACCCCGTTGTCTGTAACGCACAAACCGGTGGTAATATTTTTATTGTTATTATTTTTATTATTATTATTATTATTATTAATATTATTAATATTATTATTATTCTTGTTAATATTCTTATACTTGAATTTACATAAATGTAGAAAGTTTTTGGACCCGTGTCGGGCAAGTGTTCTTTAGTTTAATGGGTCGCAAAAATTATAGAACAACTCATCAACTCAACACCAAGTTCAACGACCTCAATAAAAGAATAAATTCTTTTGGCGGCATCTACAACAACTTTCTCACTAATAGAGGGAGCGGAATGAGTGAGGCCGACATTTCACGAACGGCACACGAACGGTACCGAACACAACTTGGGTTTGCTTTCACTCACGAACAAGCTTGGGAAGTCCTCAAAAAATGTCCAAAATGGGGAGCCGTTCCAACGATGACGACAACTTCATCGCGGGGTTCAAAACGTACCAACCCTTCCAATGATGACGATGACGACAACTTCATCGAGCAACTTCAACGACCCATCGGGAGAAACAAGGCAAAAAAACATCAACGAGTAATACGAGCGGGTATTCAAAGTCTTGAGAGGATTCAAAGTCTTCAAAGTTTTGGGTTCTACATTCTTCATCAACATCCAACCTCCCGAGAGGATTGAAAGTCTTCAAAGGTTGTATTATCTTGAACTCTCTTGATATGTTGCTTTTATCTTTTCATGCATGTAACAAGATCCTTGGTGGGAATAAAACGGTTTTATGTTTTGTTCAAATTTTTGCTTCCGTTGCTGATAGGTCCATGATCTTCATACAATCCAAGTATTGTGTAACAAGATGATGAAGAACATTATTGAAAAGGAAATCTAACCTAGAGAGAACACAAAGTGATTAGAGATCTACATCTTGTATTAATGAATTCACTTCTTACAAACTACAAATAAAGACCTATTTATAGTCTTCATCACTTGCTACAACAATTAAGCATAAGCCCTTTAACACAGCTATTGCTTTACAAAACTTTCTATTATAAAGGACAACTTCAGTGTCCTAACAACCCGAATTAGTTATACTAGCAACATGTTTAGTAATTTAAGTGTTCTTTCCCGTTTTTGGTTATAGTTGCAGTTTTCCAAAGGAAAACCGGTATTCTCTATAACCTTTGGCTCTGATACCAAATCTGTCACACCCCGCTAAAGTGGAAACACGGGATGTGCAGCTCAAGTTTCATAGCAAAAGTTACAAGATCACATCAACCATCAAAATACATTCAAAAGGTTAAAACCTTGTCTTTTACAATCGTTTTTACGAAAGGGGAAATGAACATAAATAAAATATAGAAAAGAAAGTTTCATCACGTGTAGCCTTCCTACATCCCAACCTTAAAGACGTTCTCCTGAAAAGCATGTCAATAAAAAGGTCAACTAATGCACTAGTTGGTGAGATCACATGTTTAACGAGTACAACATTGTTTATCATAGCAAAATAGTTTAAATCCGCACAAGTGGATAAGTCAAAGTAGTTGAATCCATACAAGTGGATAAATCAACCGGTTATGAAAAACTTGCTCATGGTAATAGTATGTATTGTGTTTAAGCTGTGAGCCCGTTACCCGACCTATATGACGGCAGCCCCAGCGCATGATCTATCACCAATAATGCGTACGGAAAACAATAATTATGCACTCAAGCAAGCGCGACTTGTGAGTGGGGTGTCAACCAAATAACGTTATTCATAATTACCAACGGCTCACACTCGTGAGTTAAACGGGTAACGTAAGTTAAACGGGGACTTACGTATGATAGAGAGAAAGCTCAAACTTACAACACGCGTAAACCATACATACTATAGAGCATAAATGATTATAGCAAAGTTTACGTTTTCAATAAAACAAGTAAACCGGTGCGTAAAAGTAATTGTAGTAACGACATGCTTTTCACCCCAAAATATGTAAAACATTGAAAACGGGGATGTGATAACTCACTTGATAAGCAGTAGTGTCCGGGAATCTCCCACAAGTACCTCGAGATGATCCTACTTCGAACCTATGAACGCAAGGTCAATAGTAAGTTTTTGCCTCGAGGGTTCGGTACTAATTATCCAAATCGTAACAAATATATATACTTTGTTCTCGTTGGATTAAAGTTTCCGCAATTTCATCACAATAAGTAACAAAAAGGGTTTAAAAAACTTATATATATATATAGTACATATATATATATAAAGCGAAATTTTATCGTAAAAACGATAAAATTAAGGGTTTTAAATGTAAAGACAAGTATTTAAAGTGCATAAATATAAATGTATAATATATATGTATATTCCACAATTTCATCATAAAATGATGAAATGGGATCAACAATATCTAAATTGCATAAATATATATAAATATATTATATATATGTATATTCCACAATTTCATCATAAAATGATGAAAAGGGAGGAAGAATAAATAAATTGCATAAGTAAGTTAGATGCATAAATGTATATAAATTTAAGATATACATATACATTCCACTATTTCATCATAAAATGATGAAATGGGATTAGAAGTTAGTCCTTAATAATAATAAGAAATTTGTCCTTTGCTGTCCAGATTTTGGTGTCACATTGTGTCCATCTTTGGGTAACTTCCACGTATAGTTAGGTCAAGATATTTTATGTCCAAAGGGTTTAATGAGTTAGAAAACTTTTGGAATAAGTTTCATAATTTTTAGAAGTGTTTAAGTACATGAAATAATACTTGACGTAAAACTCGACAGAAGACGTTGCTGCTTGCGCACTATTTCTGTGAAAACTGTTTGGTAGATGAAATCTTTGCGTTTTTGAGTGAAACTACTTGGGTTTGAATTCTAACATTTAAAAATAATTTCCAGAAACAGAATCACTCAATTTAGAGTTTTATTGAGTGAGATATGATCATTTGAAGAGAGGTGTGGAGTCTGACAGCAAGCTGTCAAAACTACACCTTGTGCATGTGCTCCTATATTGACTTCTTAACCAAAATTCTTATTCCTTTGCATGCAAAATCCGATTTGACCCTTTTCCATACACTTATTTTTAGTTCCAAGACACATTTTTGAACCATTTAAATTACATTCAAGTTACCTATCAACTCATCTTTTATAAACTTTTGTAAAAGACTCATTTTGAAGAATGTTGATGTTCTTGCCAAGAACATCAACATGCAACTTAAAAGTATGTATTTTGAGCTCATGCATGTTTGTTTAAGTATTGTTTAGTGGATTACAAAGATACAGTCATGAAACTCTTGAACAAAAGAAGATGGATTTCTCAAGAAAACTACATGGATGTGTTTAAAATGTTCATCTTTGGTCTTAACATAGGTTTGATTTTGGATTCACCACCTTTTTAATAACAAGAAGATGTTATGGTGGTAAATCTACAAACATTAAGACATTGTAAAGAATATTTTTAAAAAGTTAAAGAAAGTGTAGAAGGGATGAAGAACATTCATCAATTGCAAGAAAGTGAAAATAACTTAAAAGAGTGTGTGTGGATTTCACCCAACACACTTGTATTTACCTTGGATTATTTTTATCCTTTGAAGAAAAGTGATTGAGGGGCTAGAATTTGGGATGAAGATGGATGAAGATTTGAAGATTTGAAGATTTGAAGATGTAGAGAGAAAGAATTGCAAGTATTCTTTTAGAGAGAGAGTGAGATGAGATAACGAAATGGATTGTGAAGACTTGTTGCATTCTTATGGAGTAGAGAGGGGGGGGGGCTCTCAAGGTGGGGGGGGGGGGGGGGGTGGTGAGTGATAGAAATAATTTGTCCAATCTTGTCTTTTTGATTAAAAATTAAAATACAAGTATTTTCTTAATAAATGAAATACAAAGTATATATATATAAAATAAAGTATATATATATATACTATTATTGAAATACATAAATTATCAATTATATAAATACTTGTAGTATAAATGTAGGTCAAGTTGGCATTTTATGAGATTTATGGGTAATTTCCTAATTCAAGGGTTTCTTAGGTAAAATTTCTCGAATTTTCCTATCGTACCGCATTTACTGCTAAACTTGCACTGTGTGAACTATGTCATGAGAAAAATGATATATTCAGTGTAGTTCTAACCTGAGGTGTAAATTTGACGGTTGTCACACCTCTCGGTCACCGACAGAACCCTAATCTAAATCCTTCACACCCTCAACCTTCGACTAATCCAAACCCACACCAATCCCAAGTTGCTCCAGTCACACCCATTCAGTACAAGCGACGATTTAAGGCGGTGACAGTGGCTAACACAGAAGTGGTGAAAAGAAGGAGAGTCGATGAAGAAGAGGGAGATGCATTGAAAGAAGCAGGCGATGAAAATACACTGAGGGTCAAGGAAATAGAGGAACCACAACAGTCTACTCCACCTACTGCTATTGACAAAGGAAAATCTAAAATGTTAGATGAGAATGCTGAAATGAGAGGTATGATGAAAGAGGTGATGAAAAGAGTCGACCGTTGGTTCTGTATGAGAAGGCAAAAGATGATTTGCAGAGAGCGATGTGGATGAAGGAGCAAATAGAGTTGGTAAAGGATCTACCCCCGTTCCCCTTGGATTTATTGTGGAAGCCTGCGGATCGCCAGCCTACTCACAATGAGTAGGGCAGGTTTCATTTTCTATCACACCCCTTATCCCTTTAGAATAAGAGTTTTACGTTTTCAGAGTCTTGCATGTTAGTTTAATAATGTCTGGGATTGTTGAGTATTGACTAATTGTTATTTTCTTCATGCCATCTTACACACAATTCACACTTAGTTTCATTTGTTCATTGGTTGAGCTGATAGCCTGAATAAAATAATAAGTCTCAACTCTTACATTTTTGTATCACTAGAACTAGCCTTGTAATTCTTTGATTCACCAATTTTTGTTAGAATCCATGCATGTTGAAATGCTTCTGAGTGGGTATGGATGGGTTGTATTTACCTTGGATTATTTTTATCCTTTGAAGAAAAGTGATTGAGGGGCTGGAATTTGGGATGAAGATGGATGAAGATTTGAATATTTGAAGATTTGAAGATGTAGAGAGAAAGAATTGCAAGTATTCTTTTAGAGAGAGAGTGAGATGAGATAACGAAATGGATTGTGAAGACTTGTTGCATTCTTATGGAGTAGAGAGGGGGGGGGGGGGGGGGGGGGCGGCCTCTCAAGGTGGGGGGGGGGGGGGGGTGGTGAGTGATAGAAATAATTTGTCAAATCTTGTCTTTTTGATTAAAAATTAAAATACAAGTATTTTCTTAATAAATGAAATACAAAGTAATTATATATAAAATAAAGTATATATATACTATTATTGAAATACATAAATTATCAACTATATAAATACTTGTAGTATAAATGTAGGTCAAGTTGGCATTTTATGAGATTTATGGATAATTTCCTAATTCAAGGGTTTCTTAGGTAAAATTTCTCGAATTTTCCTATCGTACCGCGTTTACTGCTAAACTTGCACTGTGTGAACTATGTCATGAGAAAAATGATATATTCAGTGTAGTTTTAACCTGAGGTATAAATTTGACGGTTGTCACACCTCTCGGTCACCGACAGAACCCTAATCTAAATCCTTCACACCCTCAACCTTCGACTAATCCAAACCCACACCAATCCCAAGCTGCTCCAGTCACACCCATTCAGTACAAGCAACAACTTAAGGCGGTGACAGTGGCTAACACAGAAGAGGTGAAAAGAAGGAGAGTCGATGAAGAAGAGGGAGATGCATTGAAAGAAGCAGGCGATGAAAATACACTAAGGATCAAGGAAATAGAGGAACCACAACAGTCTACTCCACCTACTGCTATTGACAAAGGAAAATATAAAATGTTAGATGAGAATGCTGAAATGAGAGGTATGATGAAAGAGGTGATGAAAAGAGTCGACCGTTGGTTCTGTATGAGAAGGCAAAAGATGATTTGCAGAGAGCGATGTGGATGAAGGAGCAAATAGAGTTGGTAAAGGATCTACCCCCGTTCCCCTTGGATTTATTGTGGAAGCCTGCGGATCGCCAGCCTACTCACAATGAGTAGGGCATGTTTCATTTTCTATCACACCCCTTATCCCTTTAGAATAAGAGTTTTACGTTTTCAGAGTCATGCATGTTAGTTTAATAGAGTCTGGGATTGTTGAGTATTGACTAATTGTTATTTTCTTCATGCCATCTTACACACAATTCACACTTAGTTTCATTTGTTCATTGATTGAGTTTATAGCCTGAATAAAATAATAAGTCTTAACTCTTACATTTTTGTATCACTAGAACTAACCTTGTAATTCTTTGATTCACCAATTTTTGGTAACACCCATAGCATGTTGAAATGCTTCTGAGTGGGTATGGATTGGTTGTTCAAGTTCCACCACTAGGTCCATGGTGTTTGTTTCAATATTGGACACCAAGAATTGTAAACCAATAGCAGATGTGGTTAGCTGGTTAAGATTAGCTAGTACAGAGGCATCTCTTTCTGTTTGAACTACTGGTGACAATCTCTCATCCTCACCACTCTCATTCTGTTTTTCCTGACATATTCTAACCAAGCTCTCCGAATTTTGCCCCTCATTTCTCTCAGAATGTTCACCCACTTGAACATCCTCCCCCTCTCTAACTTGAGTAGACCCGTCACCTCTCTTCTCAGGTTGGTCCTCATTGGTAGGGATTTGAGGTACTTCAATTCCCATAGAGGTACAATATTCTTTTAAAATCTCACTCTCCCTTGGTATGTAATTCCTAAGTGATCTTGGCAAAAGTTTATGATTAGGATAATGCTCGATTTTAGTAACTGAAGACATCTTACCCAAGTAGAAAATAGGACCATGTTCTTCATTTGATCTTCTAGGAATGGTTCTGTTTTCTTGCATTGCATACCAAATCACAAATTGCCAATACCTTATATAAGGTATGTATAATAGAGGTGTATCCTTTGTTTTCTTTTGAATAGCCTTCTGATTTTTCTCAAACGTATTCTTCATGTCTTCCCAAAGTATAGCAGTGTAGTCATAATGCCTATTCTTCACTAAACCCTGAAAGATTTGAAGAATCTGTTTTGAACCTTGATCTGCAGAGCTATTCTTCCCTGACAAACATTTATTCACCACATGAAAGAAACATGCCCGAATTGGTGGCAATTTGTTCCTTCTAAACAAACTAAGAGTCCTTAACCCTTCATTACACCCTAACTTCATAAACTCTGCAATTAATTCTTCTGTGAAAGGTGAGTCTTCAAAATCTGACCTTCTTTGCACATCATCTTTCTCTGGATGATTTAGCATTTCTCTCAGTGCAGGGATTGATACAGCAAATGTTACTCCTCCAATTTCAGATATAAACTTGTTTTCCTCTAACCTAAGATGTCTCCACCATTGTTGAATATACTGAACAGGGACTGTTTTGCACCTTGTAAACCATTTCCTGTAAGGATGATAGTTGAATAATTCCATTATGATTCTGTGTTCAGGCTTAAATCTACTCTCCTCAAATAATAAGACACAATTGTTTTCTGACAATTTCAACCATTCGCCTTCAGGTACAACCCTTTCCACTAAATTTGGTCTATTCGACATTATCGACCCTGCAGCACTCTGTTCATGTTCAACATTTATGTTTACCTCATCTGCATTCCCTTCTGATTCAGCCATTTGTTCATCTCCTTCATTTATTTCATCATTTCTTATTGCGTCTTCTTCAACATCTCTATTTTGCACTTCATCATTATCTGAATCGGATGAATCCATTAAAGACTTAGCAGAATGCAGAGATATTTGACCACCTCTTCGAAATCCAGACATGATTTAAGAAGAAAACAAACTCAAAGAACTCTGGATTGATTCGTATCTCACTTTTCACTCTGAAATTTGAAAGAATTTGAAATAGGGATTTTAAGACCTATTTAAAATCCTCGAAGTTGAAAGGTTTGACGGAAAAACGAGGTCAAAATTATAACGGAGTCAACACACTTGAAATGCCACAGAGGATTTAAATGAAATGCGTGGCATAATCAACCAAATATGAAGCTGACACGTGTTATTGGATAGAATATTGACTCAAGTCAAAGATCTGAATAACACGCTCAAAAGATTGACTTTCCTTTATCGGAGATCTGATTATTCTACTCAGAGTTCTGAGTCCATGATTCAGAAGAATTTTGCCTTGTAACCAAAATTTATTTAAAATCAACTTCTGATAAATGTAAAACCTTTAATTATTCAGAAGAGGTTTGAACGGATAGAAAATTATTTTATCATCAGAATTATGTTCAAATAGCGATGATTTAAAAAAAATCATTTAAAATCTTATATCTGAATATGAAATTTTTTGAGATTCAGATGTAGTTTGAACAAGTAAAAAAAAATATCATTAAAAGCTTGTTCTTCTTAGAATGATCAGAGATAAGAATTGAAAACAAACCTTTTAAGCATCATGAAATGATTTCCAAAAGATATTAATGCCCCCCCTTGACTTTAGCATGTACTTGACCATATATGAGACATAAAGATGAGATAGAAAAAATAATAGAAAGAAAATAATCCACAAATTGAAATATTTGTATTTCTCAGAAATGAATTCTTAAAAGTTAGATTTCTGAAGTATTGACTCAGAATATCTGAACTCAAGACTCAGAAGTTCTGAACTCAAGAGTCAGAAATTCTGAATACAAGACTCCGAGTTCTGAGTACACTACTCAGAAAATCTTACTTAGAAAAATTTTATCAAAAAAAATATAATCAATTAGTCAGATTAAGCATTCCTATTTTACATATGACAAAAGAGAACCTTTTGTGATCTAGAGGCTTTGTGAACAAGTCAGCCAATTGATACTTTGTATGCACAAAGTGCATCTCTATAGTTCCTTTTTCCACATAGTCCTTTATAAAATGATACCTCACATCTATGTGTTTAGTCTTTGAATGTTGAACAGGATTCTGAGTAATGGCAATTGCACTTTCTGAGTCACAGTAGATAGGAATTTTGTTGAGCTGATAACCATAATCCATGAGTTGTGTTCTCATCCACAAAGTTTGAGAGCATGAAGCAGCTGCAGCAACATACTCTGCCTCAGCAGTTGAAGTAGACACACAATTCTGCTTCTTTGACGCCCAACTCACTCTTTTATCCCCCAAAAAGTGACAAGCACCAGAAGTACTTTTTCTGTCCAACCTACTTCCTGCATGATCAGCATCAGTGAAAGCAGTCAATTTAAAGTTAGTTTCTTTTGGAT
Organism: Saussurea involucrata; assembly: GCA_033807775.1. Lineage (NCBI taxonomy): Eukaryota > Viridiplantae > Streptophyta > Magnoliopsida > Asterales > Asteraceae > Saussurea > Saussurea involucrata. The sequence continues at coordinate 94,987,258 of CM066327.1, read as the reverse complement.
ACCATAAACCTAGATCAGGTGACCCTTTGAGATATCTTAGAATTCTTTTGACAGCCAACATATGCGATTCTTTTGGGTTAGATTGAAATCTAGCACAGAAACAAGTAGAAAACATGATATCTGGCCTACTTGCAGTCAGATAAAGTAAAGATCCAATCATGCCTCTATAGAGTTTGTTATCCACTGAAACACCTTTGAGATCAGCATCTAACTTTATGTTTGTTGCCATAGGTGTTCTCATAGAAGCACAATCAGACATTTTGAACTTTTTCAGAATGTCTCTGACATATTTTCCTTGATTTATAAAAATACCATTTGGTAATTGTTTGACTTGAAGACCAAGAAAAAAATTTAGTTCACCCATCATGCTCATTTCAAATTCAGATGACATGATTTTAGAAATATTATCACCTAGTTCTGCACTAGTAGAGCCAAATATTATGTCATCAACATAAATCTGAATAAGAATTAAATCCTCACCCTGTTTCTTTAAAAACAATGTTGTGTCAATCTTACCTTTCTTGAACCCTGAAACTAACATGTGTTGAGTAAGAGTGTCATACCAGGCTCTTGGTGCTTGTTTTAGACCATATAAAGCTTTATCTAAAATATAAACATGGTCAGGAAATTCTGGATCAACAAATCCTTCAGGTTGATGAACATACACCTCTTCATTAAGTTTACCATTCAGAAAGGTTGATTTGACATCCATTTGAATTACATTAAAATTCTTGTGTGCAGCATATGCCAAAAATATTCTGATTGCCTCTATTCTTGCCACTGGTGCAAATGTCTCATCATAATCAATTCCTTCTTGTTGACAGTATCCCTTAGCAACCAATCTTGCCTTGTTTCTGATAACAACACCTGATTCATCCTTTTTGTTTCTGAACACCCATTTAGTTCCAATGATAGATTTACCTTTAGGCTTTGGAGTGAGTCTCCAGACTTTGTTTCTTTCAAATTGAAGCAATTCCTCTTGCATTGCTGAAATCCAATCTGGATCCTCTAGGGCTTCATTAGCTTTCTTAGGTTCAATCACACTTAAGAAACCAGCAAACATTGCTTCATTTGTTGTAGCTGATCTGGTTTTTACTCCTGCTGATGGATCACCTATTACTTGATGAATAGGATGATCTTTAGTCCATTTGTTTGCACTAGGAAGCACATCAATCTCTGAAAAATTGTTGTTTGTATCATTCTCATCAATGATTGCTTGTAATTCTGAACTGTCCCCTTGTTCTGATATATGTGTAGGTGTTGCATCCAAGTTTGGATTCTGAGTAATGAAGTCAGAATTCTGAGTGACTTGTTCAGAGTTCTGAATACAAGGTTCAGAATTCTGATTACAAGGTTCAGAATTTTCATCACTTGTATTTATCAAAGTTGGACATTCCTCAGATGGACCTTTATCAGAAATTATAGTTGATTGAACTACTTTTGGAGTTCTATTTTTCATCTCTTTAACCATCTTTGGGTTTTCATATTCTGCATAAGAATCAGAAATTAGTTCTAGAAAAGCATCCTTAAACAGTAAATTGAGTTCTGAACAAATAGGATTACAATTTGTATCAGAAGTCATTTTTGTCTTGTTCTGCATGAGTTCTGAATGGTCTTGTTCAGAAGTCTTCATTCTGGCTTCATCAAATGTTACATTTATGCTTTCCATCATCCTCTTGGTTTTTCTGTTGTAGATTCTGAATGCTTTGGAAGTTAAAGAATAACCAACAAAGTATCCTTCATCTGCCTTTTTATCAAATTTACCAAGATTTTCTCTGTCTTTAAGAACATAGCATCTGCAACCAAAAACATGAAAGAATTTGATTAATGGTTTTCTTTTATTTATCAGTTCATAAGCAGTCTTATTTAATCTTTTATTGATTAAAGTTCTGTTCGGTGTAAAGCAAGCAGTTGCAATTGCTTCAGCCCATAAGAAAGTTGGAAGATTTGAATAAGCCAACATAGTTCTTGCAGCTTCAACTAGAGTCCTGTTTTTCCTTTCAACAACACCATTTTGTTGAGGAGTTTTGACTGCAGAGAAATTGTGAGAAATCCCAGAATTTTCTAAAAAATTCTGAAGAGTCTCATTTATGAACTCTGTTCCATTATCACTTCTGATTTTCTGACCTGGAAGTTGTAAGAACACTTGAATTCTTTTGATAGAGTTTATCAAGGTAGTAGCAGCTTCTGACTTAGCTCTTAAGAATTCAACCCATGTGTATCTGGAATATTCATCAACAATTACAAGCATATACTTCTTTCCTCCCATAGACTGAACTGAAATAGGACCACAAAGATCAGTATGAATCATTTCCAATGGTGCTTTGCAAGATGAGTCCATTTTTAATTTGTGAGAACTCTTTTTCATCTTGCCCGTTTCACAAGCTGAGCATAATGATTCTTTTCAAATTTAATCTTTGGTAAATCTTTAACCAGATGTTTTGCAACAAGATTATTCAGATCTTTGAAGTTTAAATGAGAACATCTTCTGTGCCACAGCCAGCATTCATTTGCAGTTGAATTTGATAAAAGACAAACAAGATTTAATGTTTGTAATTTTGAAAAGTTAACCACAAATAAGTCCATGTGTCTTTTGGCCCAGAAGACTTTAAGATCATTCTCAGTTAAAATCATGCAACCTGTTATTTTGAACTTGATTTGACAAAGACTGTCGAAAAATTGACTTATGCTGAAAAGATTATGTTGTAATCCTTCAACATAGAAAACTTTTTGAATTGTAAGATCTCCTTTTGTTAAATCCCCATAACCTTTAACTTGACCTTTGCTGTTATTTCCAAAGTTAACTGCTCCTCCAGCTTTTTCTGGGAAATTTGATAGAAAAGACTTCTGACCTGTCATGTGTCTTGAAGCTCATAAATCTAAAAACCACACATGACAGCCCTGCAAAAACAATCAGTTAGTTTTAGGTACCCATTTTGGAATGGGTCCTTCTTTGTTAGCTTTGTCATTTGATTTAACAAAAGTGCCTTTTACTTTCCATTCAAAATCTTTCTTTAAACACCATTTACCTTGAACTTTTATGAAGTCAGAACATTTTCTGTTCACAAACTTGTTCAATTTCTTCTTGAAAGTTTTAAATTTGGATGTTGCAGTGTTTTCAACTTTCTTTTCTTTCATATTAAGCTCTTTCTCATTCTTTCCTTTGATTATAGTTTGAGGATTTTCTTCTTTTATCTTTTCTTTTCTCTGAGTTTGAGGAACAGGAACATTCTTCTTTTCTGTATTCTGAATATCTTTTCTTATAAAAGAAACAGATGTTATTGTGATTGGACCTTTCTGAGAATATTGAAAAGAATCACTTCCACATTGAACACAAGTCAGATTTTTCTTTGAAAGTAACAAAAAATCTGTACCATAAGTTTTTTCACTGTTATTGCTATTTTTCAAGGTACAGGTGCATTTATTACAAAAACTATGTGCTTTAGGTACAGAAGAAGAATTCAATCCAATCTTCTCAGAGACTCTTTTCATATCATCTTTCCTTTTGCTTTCCTCTTTTTCTGAAAAATTCAACCTATTTGTGTTAGAGAATGAAGTAGATGATTCACCTTTTCATATGTACTTGATTCATTAAAGAATTTTTTATCATTATCTTTTAGAGCATTAATCTTGAAAAGATCATATTCAGCTTTCAGTTTCTCAAGCTCTGTTATTTTCTGAATAAAGACAAAAAAAAAAAATTAAAGCTTTTTCAAGATTAGCATCCACATCACAGTAATCATTTTCAAGTTCTTCATAAGATTTCCTTAATTCCTCAAGTTCTTGACTTACAAGATTAAATCTCTTTTCAAGCTCTAAAAAGTCTTCTGACTTTGTTTCAGAACATTTAGTTGATTCAGAATTTTGACTCTTTGAATCAGACTCAGATTTCTGACCTTCAGATTCAGAGAACTGATTTGAACAATCAGAATTCTGATTAGAAGATTCAGATTTCCGACTATCTGTTTCAGAAACCTTACTAGTATCAAATATGCTTTCTATGTCAGAGTATGAAAAACTTTGTTGTTTATTTTTGTAACTGACATTTAGTGAGTCATATTTGAATTTAGTATCATTGTATTTTGGTTTCTCTTCTTTTGGTCTAGAAATTACTTCTTAACCCTATCTTCTGAAACATCTGACTTTTCTGTTTTTGATTCGGAAACTGTTTCCTTTATCTTTTTAGAACTTGATTTCTGCAAACTATCAGAACTTGTGATAGAACTTGCAGGTCTTATAAAAACTTCAACAACTTCTGGAATTTTTGGTTTAGGAACATGAAGCTTTTCAAAATCATACAAGTTGACTGGAGCTCTTTTCAAAACAACATTTTCTTCTAATCCCAATCCCTTCTTTGGATTATAAAATCTTGTATCTTTAACATTGCTTGTTGAAGGAACAGGATCTAATCTTACAATCAATATAGAAAGCAGTAATTGAGAAGTTGTATGATCAAGCCCAATTGTATTCAATGATGAACAGAATTACAGATCTAAGAGAGAGAGAATCCCAAAGATTACAAAGAATGAATACAAAGTTATACGGGAAAAATCAATCAGTTAGCAACGTAGAGCTAACTACTATTTATACTGCAACGGACATCTTAAAGCTACAGTACAAATAACAAAGACTAATAAGAACATAACACGTGTCCTAATTAGTTTATAAAATACTAAGTAAAGTATCTCGTCATAAGTTCTGAATAGGTAGTTCAGAACTTCTGAACATTCTTCTGATAACGCTTCTCATATCTTCTAACTCCTTAACTCAGACATCTGACTTCTCTTCCCAGACTTATCAATACTTTTGAGCTTTCACAGTCAGACCTCTGACTTCTCTACTCAGAACATCTGAGTCTTCTTATCAGATCTTCAACACTTGGTTTATTGACAAAACTTCAGATCTAACAATCTCCCCCTTTTTGTCAAATAAACTTAAACTTTGCATCATCCAGTTCTTTCAGAGCAGGAACAATTTTCTGAAGTAGCACATTTCTCAGATTAAGCCTCTTATCAATTTTGTCAATGATTTCTTGAATAATTTCAACTTGCTGATTGATTACTTCTTGAGTCATGTTTGCTTCCTTCACTTTCAGCATCTTTTTCTCCAAATTATGCTTTATGATTCTTAAAGTTCCAGAACAGTATTTTGCAGTTTCCTTTGCTCTGAAGAAAATCTTTCCACTTTTGTTTTTCAAAAATACTCCCAAATCTGGATATTTGTGAACACTTCCAGTCTTTAACACCTTTTTCTGTTCATGATCTGTGTTGGGATTTGCCAGATAAACACATGACTTTTGTAAGTACAAAGCTATTTGAAAATCTATATAACAGTGCCACCTTAAGATGTAGAACATGGCCTCAATTACCACACTTCTGGCCTTCCTTTCATTTCTGTCTTTGCTCGACTCTTTGAAGCATAGAAAGTTGTGTAATCTGTAGAAGTCAACTACTGATAGTTTCTCAAAATCTGCATCAGTAAAGTAATAAACCTTGCCATCTTCTCTCAGAACTTCAAAAGATAAGTACTCCATCTTTCTGAATTTCTTAACCCGCAATTCTCTGATTCCAGTAATTAAAAAATCTGAGTAAACGGCTTGCTTTGTTTTGCCAAGACATCTTGATTTTTCAGCCAACCAGATCTGAGTCTCCTTAGGTCTATCATAATACACATCCAAGAATTGTACTTCTTTTGGTTTGAAGAACTCAGGCAAATCAAATTCAAGAAAGTATCCATTTAGATCAATGGATATTTCATCTTCTTTGGGTTCAGACTGTTCAGCTTGATCAAAACTAGTTATCTGCATATTCTGAGATGTTGCGTTCTGCACTTCTTCAACTTCATCTGACAGAATTTCATTCACTTCATACTCAGCAGGAAACACAAAATCATTATGTAGAATCTTTTTGGGATTCACCTCAGATAGCAACCATTCACTACTGTTTCTGATTTTTCTTCTAAGATCCAACCTCCTTTCCACAGAGTTCATACATTTTTTCTTTAAACTCTCTCTTTCAGTTTCCACACTTATTTCCATTTTAATCAATAACCAATTCAGAGTTGCATCACTGTACTTCACCAACTCTTTTAATCTGAACAATTCAAGCCTTTCGTGAACTGTATATGTGAACCCTTCTGTCTCCATTCCTTCATTCACAAATCCCTTCAAATGCAAATCAATTTCTGCTTTCTTTGTGGGAGAACTCAAATTACACTTCTCTTTTCGTTCTTCAATAGCTAATTGGAAGTCATACAAGTATATATTTCTGACATAGATACCCAGAAGTCTTCTGCATTCAATTTCTATCAAGGCTTCTTCAGTGCTGGCAAAGAACTTGACTAGAAAGATCTGATCATCAAGAGTCAATCTGTGAAAATCAAAAGTAGACATGGAAACCTTTGTATTTCTTTCTTTCAGTACTTCCATTCTAACAAACATTAAACCATTGAATTCATCTTGTTGAAACATAAGAACTTTCTCAATTCTTTTCTGAATATGCAGTTTTGAGTCAGGAACTCTGAACCTGTTAGAAGCTTCTGAGTAGACCATCTGAGCTCTGTCATCCATAAAACCATCAATGTTACTTTCCAAAGGCTCATACTCTCCTTCTGTGTAGTAGAGATTATCATATATTTCCTCAGGAAAAATATCATCATGAAATTGTCTGGCTAATGGCACATCACTTAACTCTAGAATGAAATCACATACAGGTTCTTCTAGTCTTTGCAAGTTAATCTTTGGGATCTCAATTGGTTTTCTAAATACATACTCAGAAGGCATAAAGAAGTCTTTCACTTTCACATACTCTTCTTCTGTATTTAACTCATCACAAAAGTTAAATATAAAATCATCTTCAAAATCCTGAGTATAATTCACAGTTCTGTCTTCTTCTCCCATTAGATCAATAGGTCTTACCATTTTTATTCCTTGCTGAACTTTTTGAACATTCAAAGCTCTGACTAAATTATTATGCATCCTTCTGATCAACTCTTCACTTAACCTCCTTTCTTTTAATTCAGAATCCGTCATATCTTCTTTGATATACACCACAATATCTGTACACATGTTGACCACTTCACTTTCCACTGTCTTTTCTGATCTCAATACAGATTCCTCAATAGCTTCAGTTTCATCAGAGTTTCCTTCCATTTCTATGTCTAAGTTCAATTCCTCTGTTTTATCTGAATCACCACCATCTGTACTTTCCAACTCCATTTCCTCTGTATCTGAGCTATCAATCTGAACTATCTGAGTTATTGCCTTTAAATTTTCCTGTGTCTGATCTTCTGAACTTTTTGTACTAGCTAATTGCATATCTGCCATCTCAAAATCTTCTATGCCAATATCATCATCAGAACTTAACCTTTGTCTTTTCTCCCCCTTTTGATGATCATGAGGCTCATTATCATCAAACTTTCTATTCAAGTTCTGATTAAAAGTAACTTCAGGTTCAGCTTCTGCAATAGGAACAGGATCAAGAGGCTTTGAAGTAGAAGCCAATGATACACTCAGTGCTTTCAGTATAGATTCCTGCATACCTTGCATTTGTTTTAACATATCTTTTTGAAAACCAGACATTATATCCATGATCTCCTTTTTGTGAGAATCCAAGGATTTCTTTACATCATCTACTTTGGTTTCAATAGAAATCAACTTTTTCTCCAACACAACTTTCAAATCTGACATCTCATCATTCAAATCCTCCACCTTCTTCTCCAAATTTTCTACTTTTTCCCCCATCTCCTTGTTTTGTTTCTGAATCTTTTCAAATTCAGAAGTTTCTAACAGTGAACCTGAATCAACAAATGGTCCAGTTTTCATGTGCCCAGAGGGCTCATGGCCTGTAGATAACACACAGTCATCTTGTACAACAGATGCACGTTTGAATGAGGCTTTTGTAATGTTCACCTCACCAGGACTTCCATCCAATCCTCGACACCCAACATTAGGTATGTCTATGAATGTTGTTTCAGGAATACGAAATTCCTGATTTGTGCAAGTGTCAGAAGGAATTTCAGGCTCAATATAAATAGGACTGTGATATTCAGACTCAATGTGTTGAAAAATAGATTGGGATTTATCACCTCCCTCCAAATGAGTTTGGGATGGTTCCCCGGATTTGTGTGAAACAGTAGCATGTTGAAATGCTTCTGAGTGGATATGGATGGGTTGTTCAAGATCCACCACTAGGTCCATGGTGTTTGTTTCAATATTGGACACCAAGAGATGTGAACCAATAGCATTTGTGGTTACCTGGTCAAGATTAGCTGGTTCAGAGGCATCTCTTTCTGTTTGAACCTCTGTTGACAATCTCTCATCCTCATCACTCTCATTCTGTTTTTCCTCACCAAATCTAACCAAGCTCTCAGAATTTTCCCTCTCAAGTCTCTCAGAATGTTCACCCATCTGAACATCCTCCCCCTCTCTAATTCGACTAGACCCCTCACCTCTCTTCTTAGGTTGGTCCTCTTAGGTAGGGATTTGAGGTAATTCAATTCCCATAGAGGTGCAATAAGCTTTTAAAATCTCACTCTCCCTTGGAATATAGTTCCTAAGTGATTTTGGCAACAGTTTATGATTGGGATAGTTTTCAAGTCTTGTTACCGAGGTCATCTTACCCAAATAAAATGTAGGACCATGCTCTTCATTTGTTCTTCTTGAGATTGTTCTGTTTTCCTGCATGGCATACCAAATAACAATTTGCCAGTACCTTATATAAGGAATGTATGTCAGTGGAGCATCCTTTGTTTTCTTCTGAATTGCTTTCTGATTCTTCTCAAATGTATTCTTCATGTCTTCCCAACGTATTAAAGTATAGTCATAATGCCTATTCTTCACTAAACCCTGAAAGATCTGAAGAATTTGTTTAGAACCTTGATCAGCAGAACTATTCTTCCCTGACACACATTTATTTACCACATGAAAGAAGCAAGCCCAAATAGGTGGTAATTTGTTTCTTCTGAACAAACTGAGAGTCCTCAATCCTTCATTGTATCCCAACTTCATAAACTCTGCTATTAATTCCTCTGTTAAGGGCGAGTCCTCAAAATCTGTCCTTCTTTGTACATCATCTTTCTCTGGTAAATTCAGCATTTCTCTTAGTGCAGAGATAGATAAGACAAATGTCACTCCTCCAATTTCAGACACAAACTTATTATCTTCTAACCTAAGATGTTTCCACCATTGTTGTATGTACTGAACAGGCACATTTTTACTTCTTGTAAACCATTTTCTGTACGGATGGTGTTTGAATAACTCCATGATAATTCTGTGTTCAGGCTTAAAACGGCTTTCCTCAAATAATATAACACAGTTATTTTCAGATAATTTCAGCCATTCACTCTCAGGAACAATTCTTTCCACTAAAATAGGTCTATCTGACATAATAGAACCTGCAGCACTTTGTTCATGTTCAATATTAACGTTTACCTCATCCGCATTTCCTTCAGATTCATCCATTTGTTCATCTTCTCCATCATTTCTTATTGCTTCTTCCTCTACAGCTCTATTCTGTACTTCATCATTATCCGAATCAGATGAATCCATTATCGATTTTGTAGAGTGTAGCGAAATTTGACCACTCCTTCGTATTCTAGACATGATTTAAGAAGAAAACAAATTCAAAGAACTCTGGATTTGATTCGTATCTCACTTTTCGCTATGGAATTGGAAAAGATTTGAAATAGGGATTTTAAGACCTATTTAAAATCCGCGAAGTTGAAAGGTTTAACGGAAAAGCGAAATCAATGTTATAACGGAGTCAACACATTTGAAATGCCACAGAGGATTTAAATGAAATGTGTGGCATAATCAAACAAATATGAAGCTGACACGTGTTAGTGGATAGAATTTTGACTCAAGTCAAAGATCTGAATAACACGCTCAGATGTTTTGACTTTTCTTTATCAGATATCTGATTGTTCTTCTCAGAAGAATTTTACCTTGTAACCAAAATGTCATTTAAAATCAACTTCTGACAAATATAAAACATTTTGATTATTCAGAAGAGGTTTGAACAGATAGAAACACTTTTTATCATCAAAATTCTGTTCATATTATGATGAATTAAAAAATCATTTAAAATCTTATATCTGAATATGAAAAAAAAAATTAATTCAGATATAGTTTGAATAACAACAAAATTTATCATGAAAAGCTTGTTCTTCTTAGAATAATCAGAGATAGAAAATGAAAGCAAATCTTTTAAGCATCACAAAATGATTTCCAAAGGAATTTTGATGCTCCCCCTTGACTTGAGCATGCATTTGACTATTAATGATACATAAAGATGAGATGAAAAGATAATAGAAGAAGCATAATCCACACAGTTGAAGTATTTTAATTTCTCAAAAATAAATTTTTGAAAGCTAGATTGCTGATGTATTGACTTAGAATATCTGACCGTAAGATTCAGAGGTTCTGGTCTCAAGACTCAGAAGTTCTGACCTCAAGACTCAGAGTTCTGAGTACACTACTCAGATAATTTTACTTAGAAAAATTTAGCATTTTTAAGAAAAAAAAAATATTTTCAATTAGACAGATTAAGCATTCCTATTTTACATATGAGAAAAGAAAACCTTTTGTGATCAAGAGGCTTTGTGAACAAGTCAGCCAATTGATACTTTGTATGCACAAAGTGCATCTCTATAGTTCCTTTTTCCACATATTCCTTTATAAAATGATACCTCACATCTATATGTTTAGTCTTCGAATGTTGAACAGGGTTTTGAGTAATGGCAATTGCACTTTCTGAGTCACAATAGATGGGAATCTTGTTAAGCTGATATCCATAGTCCATGAGTTGTGTTCTCATCCACAATGTTTGAGAGCATGAAGCAGCAGCAGCAACATACTCTGCTTCAGCAGTTGAAGTGGACACACAATTCTGCTTCTTTGATGCCCAACTCACTATTTTATCTCCCAAGAAGTGACAAGCACCAGATGTACTCTTTCTGTCCAACCTACTTCCTGCATGATCAGCATCAGTGAAAGCAGTCAATTTGAAGTCAGTTTCTTTTGGATACCATAAACCTAGATCAGGTGTTCCTTTGAGATATCTTAAAATCCTTTTGACAGCCAACATATGTGATTCTTTCGGGTTAGATTGAAATCTAGCACGGAAACAGGTAGAAAACATGATATCTGGTCTACTTGCAGTCAAATAAAGTAATGATCCAATCATGCCTCTATAGAGTTTGATATCTGCTGAAACACCTTTGAGATCAGCATCTAACTTTATGTTAGTTGCCATAGGTGTTCTCATAGAAGCACAATCAGACATTTTGAACTTTTTCAGAATATCTCTGACATATTTTCCTTGATTTATAAAAATACCTTTTGGTAATTGTTTGACTTGAAGACCAAGGAAAAAATTCAGTTCACCCATCATGCTCATTTCAAATTCAGATGACATGATTTTTGAAAAATTATCACATAATTCTGGACTGGTAGAACCAAATATTATGTCATCAACATAAATCTGAATCAGAATCAAATCATCACCCTGTTTCTTTAAAAACAAAGTTGTGTCAATCTTACCTTTCTTGAATCCTGAACCTAACAAGTGTTTAGTAAGAGTGTCATACCAGGCTCGTGGTGCTTGTTTTAGACCATATAAAGCTTTGTCTAAAATATAAACATGATCAGGGAATTCTGGATCAACAAAACCTTCAGGTTGATTGTTAGATCTGAAGTTTTGTCAATAAACCAAGTGTTGAATATCTGATAAGAAGACTCAGATGTTCTGAGTAGAGAAGTCAGAGGTCTGACTGTGAAAGCTCAGAAGTATTGATCAGAGAAATCAGAAGTCTGGAAAGAGAAGTCAGATGTCTGAGTTAAGGAGTCAGAAGATCTGAGAAGCTTTATCAGAAGAATGTTCAGAAGTTCTGAACTACCTGTTCAGAACCTATGACGAGATACTTTACTTAGTATTTTATAAACTAATTAGGACACGTGTTATGTTCTTATTAGTCTTTCTTATTTGTACTGTAGCTTTAAGATGTCCGTTGCAGTATAAATAGTAGTTAGCTCTATGTTGCTAACTGATTGATTTTTCCCGTATAACTTTGTATTCATTCTCTGTAATCTTTGAGATTCTCTCTCTCATAGATCTGTATTTCTGTTCATCATTGAATACAATTGGGCTTGATCATACAACTTCTCAATTACTGCTTTCTATATTGATTGTGAGATTAGATCCTGTTCTTTCAATTGGTATCAGAGCCAATCAACAAACAAATTCGTTCAAGATTGTTATCGCGAAGATCAATTGATAAATTTCTTGAAGATTTCTTGATTCATTCAAAATTCGATTCCGCTGCTAGGGCTAGTTCTTGAATTCTTGTCAATTCTTGAATTACCTGTTACATTTCGATCAAGAAACTCGAATTTGTCTTTCTGTTGAATTTTGTTACAATCATGTCTTCTAAAGAATATCTAGCCATGGGATCTGAAACCAAACCGCCTGTTCTTATACCAGAAGAGTATCAGCAATGGAAAATCCGAATGATCAAATTCCTAGACAACATTGATGAAAACCTTACGATTTCTATTCGAGAAGGCCCAATTGAAGTATACATCGATGTTGCTGCAACCCCTGCTACAGAGACAACTCCAGAAATTCCAGCGACCAGGGTGAAAAAGAGTTATTCCCAATACACAGCTGAACAGAAAAATAGGCATGCTATTGACAAAAGAGCAATTACTTTGATGACTTTGGCTGTCCCAAATGAGGTTCTTAACAGGATTGACAGTGGATCATCAGCTAAAGAAATGTGGGACGAATTGGAAAGGTAAATGTTAGGAACTGTGAGATCTATTCAGGCAAAGTTAAATCAAAGCATAAATGCTTATGAAAGGTTCAAAGCAAAAGAGTCAGAAAGTTTGACACAGACATACAGTAAATTTTGCACTATTCTAAATGACTTGAGAAGAAATGGACTGAAGAAAACAAAATCAGAAATAAATTACAAATTTCTGAACAGTCTAAATTCAGAATGGTCATCATTTGCCATAAGTCTGCAAATGAACAAGGATATGTGTGAAGAAGACTTAAATGATCTATTTTGTGTTCTTAATCAACATGAAGACTATGTCAAGTTAGTTGTGGAAGAGAAGAAAAATGTTGCTGATCAGTTAGCGTTCTTATCAAAGTCCAAAGCAATCAAAGCACCCAAAAAGACTGCATATCTATCAGAGATACCTAATCTGGAAGAATCTGACAAGGAAGAAGGATCAGAAGATGATGAAGATATCAAGATAATGGCTGAGAAACTAGCTTTGTTGACAAATACTTTCAATAAAAGGTATGGGAAGGGTAGATTTCAAGGAAATTATAAGAGAGTTGGGAGTTCAGACTATAAGAAGAAAGAAGACAGAGAAGAAAATAAGTTTGAAAAGAGAATAGAGAGAAGTGAAGAAAACAATGAAGAGAAGGATGAAAGAAAAGAAAAGAATCTGTGTTTCAAATGTGGAAAATCTGGCCACTATGCTAAGGATTGCAGAGTTAAAATTGTGAAAGACTATGAGTACTACACCAAGAAGGCTCAGCTTGCAAAGAAGAGAGATGATAAAATTGCTTTGTTGGCTGAACAGGAGAATTGGTTGTACTATACTTCTGATGAAGATGATCACATCAACTTTCCACAGATGCAGAGCTATATGGCAAAAATGAGGAATGAGGATGATTCTGATTTTGAAGATGCTGATTCTGAGTCATCTGCTGAGGTACATTCTTCACTTGAATTAGAGTTAATGACACAGATTGGTGAAATGAAAACTGAATTTGCTAATCTAAGAAAACAGATAAAAGGAGAAAGAAATTTGGTTAACAAATTCAGAATTGAAAAAGAAGTAATAAAAGAACAATATGAAGAATCTGAGGCTGAGAAACAGAAAGTTAAAGATGAAAATTCTGAATTGATGAAAAGGCTTTCTGAACTAAAAGTTGAGTTTTCAAAAATAAAGGATGAAAAAGGTGATTTACAAATAAAATTTGATATGTTATTTGAAGAAAGAAAGAATTTATACACTAAAATTAAAGAATTAGAAGATCTGAATTTGAAAAGGGGTCAGACTCAGGAAACACTAAATCTTTTATTAAACAACGTTAAAGATACAAGATTTTACAACCCAAAGAAGGGATTGGGATTGGAAGAAAATGTCACTTTAAAAAGAGCTCCAATTAACCTGTATGAAAAACTTCAAGTTTCTAAGCCAAAAATCCCAGAAATTGTTGAAGTTTTCATAAGACCTGCTAGTTCTATAACAAGTTCTGACAATTTGCAAAGACCAAACTCTAAAAAGTCAGATGAGAAAATTTCTGAGTCTAAAACAGAAAAGTCAGTTGGTTCAGAAGAAAAGGTTAAGAAAGAAGTTTCTAAACCAACAGATGAAAAGCCAAGATACAATGATACTAAATTCAAGTATGATTCCTTAAATGTCAGCTACAAAAATAAACAACCAAGTTTTTCATATCATGACATTGAGAGCATATTTGACACAAGTAAAAATTCTGAAACAGTCAATCAGAAGTCTGAAACTTCTAGTCAGGATTCTGAACTTTGTAGTCAGAACTCTGAGTCTAAAGATCAGACATCTGAGTCTGTAAATCAGAACTCTGACTCAGGTAGCCAGAAGTCTGATTCAACTGGATTTTCTGAAACAAAATCAGATGAATTTTTGCAACTTGAAAAGAGATTTAATCTTGTGAGTCAAGAACTTGAGGACTTAAGGAAAGCTTATGATGAACTTGAAAATGATTTCTGTGAGGTGGATATTAAACTTGAAGAAGCTTTGAAAGAAAAGAATATTTTTATTCAGAAAATAACAGGGCTTGAAAAACTGAAGACTGAGTATGATCTTTTTAAAATTAATGCTTCAAGAGAAAATGATAAATTCTTTAATGAATCAAGTACATATGAAAAAGGTGAATCATCTAATTCTTCTAACAAAAAGAACTTGAATTTTTCAGAAAAAGAAGAAAGCAAAAGGAAAGATGATCTTGCAAAGTTGAATGATCTGAAAAGGGATCTTGAGAAGCTTAGAATGAAATCTACTTCTGAACTCAAAGCTAGAAATTCTTGTAATAAGGGCAATTGTACTCTGAACAGTATCAATAAAAATGAAATGACCTATGTTTCAGATTTATTGTCACTTGCAAAGAAAAATCTTGTTTGTGTTAGATGTAAAAATGATTCATTCCAATATTCTCATAAATGTCAAGTCAAAATAACTTCTGTTTCATACATAAGAAAAGATATTCAGAAAGTTTCTGTTTCTCAAAATACAGAAAAGAAGAAAATTTCTGTTCCTCAGACTCAGAAGAAAGAAAAGATAAAAGAAAAGAAAGTTGAAAATATAGCAAAACCAAAATTTACAACTCTCAAAAAGAATTTAAACAAGCTTGTAAGCAGAAAATGTTCTGACTTCATAAAAGTTCAAGGAAAGTGGTGTTTGAAGAAAGATTTTGAGTGGAGAGTAAAAGGTACTAATGTTAAATCCAATGACAAAGCTAACAAAGATGGACCCATTCCAAAATGGGTACCTAAACCTAACTGATCCTTTTGCAGGGCTGTCATGTGTGGTTTTTAGATTCAGGAGCTTCAAGACACATGACAGGTCAGAAGTCTTTTCTATCAAACTTCACAGAAAAGGCTGGAGGAGCAGTAAACTTTGGAAATAACAGCAAAGGACAAGTCAAAGGTTATGGGGATTTAACTAAAGGGGATCTGACTATCCAAAAGGTTTTCTATGTTGAAGGATTACAGCATAATCTTTTCAGCATAAGTCAGTTTTTAGACAGTCTTTGTCAAATTAAGTTTCAAATAACAGGTTGCATGATTTTAACTGAAAATGATGTTAAAGTCTTCTGGGCCAAAAGACATATGGACTTATTTGTAGTTAATTTTTCAAAATTGAAAACATTAAATACAGTTTGTCTTTTATCAAAATCAACTGCATATGAATGATGGCTTTGGCACAGAAGATGTTCTCATCTGAATTTCAAAGATCTTAATAATCTTGTTGCAAAACATTTGGTTAAAGGCTTACCAAAGCTTAAATTTGAAAAAGAATCATTATGCTCAGCTTGTGAAATGGGCAAGATGAAAAAGAGTTCTCACAAATTAAAAATGGACTCATCTTGCAAAGCACCATTAGAAATGATTCATACTGATCTTTGTGGTCCAATTTCAGTTCAATCTATGGGAGGAAAGAAATATATGCTTGTGATTGTTGATGAATTATCCAGATACACATGGGTTGAGTTCCTAAGAGCTAAGTCAGAAGCTGCTACTACATTGATAAATTTTATCAAAAGGATTCAAGTTCTCTTACAACTTCAAGTTCAGAAAATCAGAAGTGATAATGGAACAGAGTTCAGAAATGAGACTCTTCAGAATTTTTTAGAAAGTTCTGGGATTTCTCACAATTTTTCTGCTGTCAGAACTCCTCAACAAAATGGTGTTGTTGAAAGGAAGAATAGAACTCTAGTTGAAGCTGCGAGAACAATGCTGGCTTATGCAAATCTTCCTACTTTCCTATGGGCTGAAGCAATTGCAACTGCTTGTTTTACACAAAATAGAACTTTAATCAATAAGAGATTAAATAAGACTGCTTATGAACTGATAAATAAAAGAAAACCATTAATCAAATTCTTTCATGTTTTTGGTTGCAGGTGCTATGTTCTCAGAGACAGAGAAAATCTTGCCAAATTCGATAAAAAGGCAGATGAAGGATACTTTGTGGGTTATTCTTTAACTTCCAAAGCATTCAGAATCTACAATAGAAGAACCAAGAGGATGATGGAGAGCATAAATGTAACTTTTGATGAAGCCAGAATGCGGACTTCTGAACAAGACAGTTCAGAACTCATGCTGAACAAGACAAAAATGACTTATGATACAAATTCTAATCCTATCTGTTCAGAACTCAATTTACTATTTAAGGATGCTTTTAGTGAACTAATTTCTGATTCTTATGCAGAATATGAAAACCCAAAGATGGTCAAAGAGATGAAAAATAAGACTCCAGAAATAGTTCAATCAACTGTAATTTCTGACAAAGGTCCATCAGAGGAATGTCCAAATCTAATACATACAAGTGGTGAAAATTCTGAACCTTGTAATCAGAATTCTGATTCTTGTACTCAGAACTCTGAACAAGTCACTCTGAATTCTGACTTCATTAATCAGAACCCAAACTTGGATATGACTTCTATTCATACATCAGAAAAAGGGGACAGTTCAGAATTACAAGCAATCATTGATGAGAATGATGCAAACAACAATTATTCAGAGATTGATGTACTTCCTAGTGCAAATAAATGGACTAAAAATCATCCTATTCATCAAGTAATAGGTGATCCTTCAGAAGGAGTAAAAACCAGATCAGCTACAGCAAATGAAGCAATGTTTGCTGGTTTCTTGAGTGTAATTGAACCAAAGAAAGCTAATGAAGCCTTAGAGGATCCAGACTGGATTTCAGCAATGCAAGAGGAATTGCTTCAATTTGAAAGAAATAAAGTCTGGAGACTCATCCCAAAGCCTGAAGGTAAATCTATTATTGGAACTAAATGGGTGTTCAGAAACAAAAAGGATGAATCAGGTGTTGTCATCAGAAACAAGGCAAGATTGGTTGCTAAGGGGTACTGTCAACAAGAGGGAATTGATTATGATGAGACATTTGCACCAGTGGCAAGAATAGAGGCAATCCGAATATTTTTAGCCTATGTTGCACATAAAAACTTCAAGGTGTATCAAATGGATGTCAAATCAGCCTTTCTAAATGGCAAACTTAATGAAGAGGTGTATGTCCATCAACCTGAAGGTTTTGTTGATCCAGAATTCCCTGATCATGTTTATATTTTAGACAAAGCTTTATATGGTCTAAAACAAGCACCACGAGCCTGGTATGACACTCTTACTAAACACCTGTTAGGTTCAGGATTCAAGAAAGGTAAAATTGACACAACTTTATTTTTAAAGAAACAGGGTGATGATTTGATTCTGATTCAGATTTATGTTGATGACATAATATTTGGTTCTACCAATCCAGAATTATGTGATAATTTTTCAAAAATCATGTCATCTGAATTTGAAATGAGCATGATGGGTGAACT
Source organism: Saussurea involucrata (assembly GCA_033807775.1). NCBI lineage: Eukaryota > Viridiplantae > Streptophyta > Magnoliopsida > Asterales > Asteraceae > Saussurea > Saussurea involucrata. The sequence continues at coordinate 94,969,139 of CM066327.1, read as the reverse complement.
GAATTTTTTCCTTGGTCTTCAAGTCAAACAACTACCAAAAGGTATTTTCATAAATCAAGGAAAATATGTCAGAGATATTCTGAAAAAGTTCAAAATGTCTGATTGTGCTTCTATGAGAACACCTATGGCAACTAACATAAAGTTAGATGCTGATCTCAAAGGTGTTTCAGCAGATATCAAACTTTATAGAGGCATGATTGGATCATTACTTTATTTGACTGCAAGTAGACCAGATATCATGTTTTCTACCTGTTTCTGTGCTAGATTTCAATCTAACCCGAAAGAATCACATATGTTGGCTGTCAAAAGGATTTTAAGATATCTCAAAGGAACACCTGATCTAGGTTTATGGTATCCAAAAGAAACTGACTTCAAATTGACTGCTTTCACTGATGCTGATCATGCAGGAAGTAGGTTGGACAGAAAGAGTACATCTGGTGCTTGTCACTTTTTGGGAGATAAAATAGTGAGTTGGGCATCAAAGAAGCAGAATTGTGTATCCACTTCAACTGCTGAAGCAGAGTATGTTGCTGCTGCTGCTTCATGCTCTCAAACATTGTGGATGAGAACACAACTCATGGACTATGGATATCAGCTTAACAAGATTACCATCTATTGTGACTCAGAAAGTGCAATTGCCATTACTCAGAACCCTGTTCAACATTCAAAAACTAAACATATAGATGTGCGGTATCATTTTAAAAAGGACTATGTGGAAAAAGGAACTATAGAGATGCACTTTGTGCATACAATGTATCAATTGGCTGACTTATTCACAAAGCCTCTTGATCACAAAAGGTTTTCTTTTCTCATATGTAAAATAGGAATGCTTAATCTGCCTAATTGAAAATATTTTTTTTCTTAAAAATGCTAAATTTTTCTAAGTAAAATTGTCTGAGTAGTGTACTCAGAACTCTGAGTCTTAAGATTCAGAACTTCTGAGTACTAAGATCAGAACTTCTGAGTCTTGAGTTCAGAACTTCTGAGTAGTGTATTCAGAACTTCTGAGTCTTGAGTTCAGAACTTCTGAGTCTTGAGATCAGAACCTCTGAATCTTAAGGTCAGAGATTCTGAGTCGATACTTCAACAATCTTACTTTCAAAAATTTATTTTTGAGAAATACAAATAACTTCAACTGTATGGATTATGCTTCTTCTATTATCTTTTTATCTCATCTTTATGTATCATTAATAATCAAAAGCATGCTCAAATCAAGGGGGAGCATCAAAATTCTTTTGGAAATCATTTTGTGATGCTTAAAAGATTTGTTTTCATTTCTTATCTGTTCAAACCTCTTCTGAATAATCAAAATGTTTTATATTGGTCAGAAGTTGATTTTAAAAGACATTTTGGTTACAAGGCAAAATTCTTCTAAGTCATGGAATCAGAACATTTGTGCGTGTTATTCAGATCTTTGACTTGAGTCAAAATTCTATCCACTAACACGTGTCAGCTTCATATTTGTTTGACAATGCCACATATTTCATTTAAATCCTTTGTGGTATTTCACATGTGTTGACTCCGTTATAACATTGATTTCGCTTTTCCGTTAAACCTTTCAACTTCGCGGATTTTAAATAGGTCTTAAAATCCCTATTTCAAATTTCTTTTAAATTCCAGAGCGAAACGTGAGATACGAATCAAATCCAGAGTTCTTTGAATCTGTTTTTCTTCTTAAATCATGTCTGAAATACGAAGAAGTGGTCCAATTTCTCTACATTCTACAAAATCGATAATGGATTCATCCGATTCGGAAAATGATGAAGTACAAAATAGAGTTGCAGAGGAAGGGGCAATAAGAAATGATGAAGAAGATGAACAAATGGATGAATCTGAAGGAAATGCGGATGAGGTAAACGTTAATATTGAACATGAACAGAGTGCTGCAGGTTCTATTATGTCAGATAGATCTATTCTAGTGGAAAGAGTTGTTCCTGAGAGTGAATGGTTGAAATTATCTGAAAATAACTGTGTTATATTGTTTGAGGAAAGTCGTTTTAAGCCTGAACACAGAATTATCATGGAGTTATTCAAACATCATCCGTACAGAAAATGGTTTACAAGAAGTAAAAATGTGCCTGTTCAGTACATACAACAATGGTGGAAATATCTTAGGTTAGAAGATAATAAGTTTGTGTCTGAAATTGGAGGAGTGACATTTGTCTTATCTATCTATGCACTAAGAGAAATGCTGAATCTACCAGAGAAAGATGATGTACAAAGAAGAACAGATTTTGAGGATTTACCCTTAACAGAGGAATTAATAGCAGAGTTTATGAAGTTGGGATACAATGAAGGATTGAGGACTCTCAGTTTGTTCAGAAGAAACAAATTACCACCTATTTGGGCTTGCTTCTTTCATGTGGTAAATAAATGTTTGTCAGGGAAAAATAGTTCTGCTGATCAAGGTTCTAAACAAATTCTTCAGATATTTCAAGGTTTAGTGAAGAATAGGCATTATGACTATACTTTAATACTTTGGGAAGATATGAAGAATACATTTGAGAAGAATCAGAAAGCAATTCAGAAGAAAACAAAGGATGCTCCACTGACATACATTCCCTACATAAGGTACTGGCAAATTGTTATTTGGTATGCCATGCAGGAAAACAGAACAATCTCAAGAAGAACAAATGAAGAGCATGGTCCTACATTTTATTTGGGTAAGATGACCTCAGTAACAAGACTTGAAAACTATCCTAATCATAAACTATTGCCAAAATCACTTAGGAGCTATATTCCAAGGGAGAGTGAGATTTTAAAAGCTTATTGCACCTCTATGGGAATTGAATTACCTCAAATCCCTACCCAAGAGGACCAACCTGAGAAGAGAGGTGAGGGGTCTAGTCGAATTAGAGAGGGGGAGGATGTTCAGATGGGTGAACATTCTGAGAGACTTGAGGGGGAAAATTCTGAGAGCTTGGTTAGATTTGGTGAGGAAAAACAGAATGAGAGTGATGAGGATGAGAGATTGTCAACAGAGGTTCAAACAGAAAGAGATGCCTCTGAACCAGCTAATCTTGACCAGGTAACCACAAATGCTATTGGTTCACATCTCTTGGTGTCCAATATTGAAACAAACACCATGGACCTAGTGGTGGATCTTGAACAACCCATCCATACCCACTCAGAAGCATTTCAACATGCTACTGTTTCACACAAATCCGGGGAACCATCCCAAACTCATTTGGAGGGAGGTGATAAATCCCAATTTATTTTTCAACACATTGAGTCTGAATACCACAGTCCTATTCATATTGAGCCTGAAATTCCTTTTGACACTTGCACAAATCAGGAATTTCGTATTCCTGAAACAACATTCATAGACATACCTAATGTTGGGTGTCGAGGATTGGATGGAAGTCCTGGTGAGGTGAACATTACAAAAGCCTCATTCAAATGTGCATCTGTTGTACAAGATGACTGTGTGTTATCTACAGGCCATGAGCTCTCTGGGCACATGAAAACTGGACCATCTGTTGGTTCAGGTTCACTGTTAGAAACTTCTGAATTTGAAAAGATTCAGAAACAAAACAAGGAGATGGGGGAAAAAGTAGAAAATTTGGAGAAGAGGGTGGAGGATTTGAATGATGAAGTATCAGATTTGAAAGTTGTGTTGGAGAAAAAGTTGATTTCTGTTGAAACCAAGGTAGATGATGTAAAGAAATCCTTGGATTCTCACAAAAAGGAGATCGTGGATATAATGTCTGGTTTTCAAAAAGATATGTTAAAACAGATGCAAGGTATTCAGGAATCTATATTGAAAGCACTGAGTGTATCTTTGGCTTCTACTTCAAAGCCTCTTGATCCTGTTCCTATTGCAGAAGCTGAACCTGAAGTTGCTTTTAATCAGAACTTGAAAAGGAAGTTTGATGATAATGATCCTCATGATCATCAAAAGGGGGAGAAAATACAAAGGTTAAGTTCTGATGATGATATTGGCATAGAAGATTTTGAGATAGCAGACATGCACTTAGCCAATACAAAAAGTTCAGAAGATCGGACACAGGAAAATTTAAAGGAGATGGTTCAGATAGTACAGCTTGATAGTTCAGATACAGAAGAAATGGAGTTGGGAAGTATTGATAGTAATGAATCAGATAAAACAGAGGAATTGAACTTGGATACTGAGATGGAAGGAAACTCAGATGAAACTGTAGCTATTGAGGAATCTGATTTGAGAATAGAAGAAATAGTGGAAAGTACAGTGGTAAACAGGTGTACAGATATTGTGGTTTATAACAGAGAAAGGACAATGGAGTCTGAATCAGAAGAAAGGAGGTTGAATGAAGAATTGATCAGAAGAATGCATAATGAAGTAGTCAGAGCTTTGAGTGTTCAGAAAATTCATAAAGGGATAAAAGTGATAAGACCCATTGATCTAATGGGAGAAGAAGACAAAACTGTGGATTATACTCAGGATTTTAAAGATGATTTTAGGTTTAACTTTTGTGATGAGTTAAATACAGAAGAAGAGTATGTGAAAGTGAAAGACTTCTTTATGCCTTCTGAATATGTATTCAGAAAACCAATTGAGATTCCAAAGATTAAATTGCAAAGACTAGAAGAACCTGTGTGTGATTTCATTCTAGAGTTAAGTGATGTGCCATTAGCCAGACAATTTCATGATGATATTTTTCCTGAGGAAATATATGATAATCTCTACTACACAGAATGAGAGTATGAGCTTTTGGAAAGTAACATTGATGGTTTTATGGATGACAGAGCTCAGATGGTCTACTCAGAAGCTTCTAACATGTTCAGAGTTCCTGACTCAAAACTGCATATTCAGAAAAGAATCGAGAAAGTTCTGATGTTTCAACAAGATGAATTCAATGGTTTAATGTTTGTTAGAATGGAAGTACTGAAAGAAAGAAATACAAAGGTTTCCATGTCTACATTTGATTTTCACAGATTGACTCTTGATGATCAGATCTTTCTAGTCAAGTTCTTTGCTAGCACTGCAGAAGCCTTGATAGAAATTGAATGCAGAAGACTTCTGGGTATTTATGTCAGAAATATATACTTGTATGACTTCCAGTTGGCTATTGAAGAAAGAAAAGAAAAGTTTAATCTGAGTTCTCCCACAAAGAAAACAGAAGTTGATTTGCATGTGAAGGGATTTGTGAATGAAGGAATGGAGACAGAAGGGTTCACATATATGGTTCACGAAAGACATGAATTGTTCAGATTAAAAGAGTTGGTGAAGTACAGTGATGCAACTCTGAATTGGTTGTTGATTAGAATGGAAGTAAGTATGGACGTTGAAAAGGAGAGTTTAAAGAAGAGATGCATAAACTGTGTGAAGAGGAGGTTGGATCTTAGAAGAAAAATCAGAAACAGTAGTGAATGGTTGCTATCTGAGGTGAATCCCAAAAAGATTCTACATAATGATTTTGTGTTCCCTGCTGAGTATGAAGTGAATGGAATTTTGTCAGATGAAGCTGAAGAAATGCAGAACACAATATCTCAGAATGTGCAGATAACTAGTTTTGATCAAGCTGAACAGTCTGAACCAAAAGAAGATGAAATATCCATTGATCTAAATGGATACTTTCTTGAATTTGATTTACCTGAGTTCTTCAAACCAAAAGAGGTACAATTCTTGGATGTGTATTATGATAGACCTAAGGAGACTCAGATCTGGTTGGCTGAAAAATTAAGATGTCTTGTCAAAACAAAGCAAGCTGTTTACTCAAATTTTTTAATCACTGGAATCAGAGAGTTGAGGGTTAAGAAATTCAGAAAGATGGAGTACTTATCTTTTGAAGTTCTGAGAGAAGATGGCAAGGTTTATTACTTTACTGATGCAGATTTTGAGAAACTATCAGTAGTTGACTTCTACAGATTACACAGTTTTCTATGCTTCAAAGAGTCAAGCAAAGACAGAAATGAAAGGAAGGCCAGAAGTGTGGTAATTGAGGCCATGTTCTACATCTTAAGGTGGCACTGCTATACAGATTTTCAAATAGCTTTGTACCTACAAAAGTCATGTGTTTATCTGGCAAATCCCAACACAGATCATGAACAGAAAAGGAATTTAAAGACTGGAAGTGTTCACAAATATCCAGAGTTGGGAGTATTTTTGAAAAACAAAAGTGGAAAGATCTTCTTCAGAGCAAAGGAAACCGCAAAATACTGTTCTGGAACTTTAAGAATCATAAAGCACAATTTGGAGAAAAAGATGCTGAAAGTGAAGGAAGCAAACATGATTCAAGAGGTAATTAATCAGCAAGTTGAGATTATTCAAGAAATCATTGACAAAATTGATAAAAGGCTTAATCTGAGAAATGTGCTACTTCAGAAGATTGTTCCTGCTCTGAAAGAACTGGATGATGCAAAGTTTAAGTTTATTTGACAAAAAGGGGGAGATTGTTAGATCTGAAGTTTTGTCAATAAACCAAGTGTTGAATATCTGATAAGAAGACTCAGATGTTCTGAGTAGAGAAGTCAGAGGTCTGACTGTGAAAGCTCAGAAGTATTGATCAGAGAAATCAGAAGTCTGGAAAGAGAAGTCAGATGTCTGAGTTAAGGAGTCAGAAGATCTGAGAAGCTTTATCAGAAGAATGTTCAGAAGTTCTGAACTACCTGTTCAGAACCTATGACGAGATACTTTACTTAGTATTTTATAAACTAATTAGGACACGTGTTATGTTCTTATTAGTCTTTCTTATTTGTACTGTAGCTTTAAGATGTCCGTTGCAGTATAAATTGTTAGATCTAGAGTTTTGTCAAAAACACAACTGTTAAGATCTGATCTGAAGAATCAGAGTTCTGAGTAAGAAGACTCAGAAGTTCTGATCAGAGAATAATGAAAAGATTACAAGTATGGAAGTTGCTCAGAAAACTCAGAAGTTCTGAGTAGAAGACTCAGAAATTCTGAGTGAGAAATCTCAAAAAGATTCTAAGTGTTGGATTCTGACTAGAAGGTTCAGAGTTCTGAGTAGGAGACTCAGAACTTCTGACTGAAGACAAATGTTCTGATGCGCTTATTCAGAAGTATGTTCAGAATTCATATCTTGGGATATTCTCTGTTATATTCAGTTACTAATTAGGACACGTGTAATTGTTCTATTAGTCTGTTTCTCATATGTACTGTAGCTTTAGCCTTTCTCTATAGTATATATAAGAGTTAGCAACTGTAGCTAACTGAATCTTTGATATAATCTTTGGCTAACCTTTTGGATAACTCTTTACGCATAAATTGTTAGATCTATTGAGAGAGAAATTCATTGTAATATCTTGTAATTCACAGATTGTTAATAGATCATATGACCAGTTGCTGTTAATACGATCTTAATTGTTCATATTTGATTGTAAGAGTGTATCCTGAAACTTACAATTGGTATCAGAGCCAATCAACAAACAAATTCGTCCAAGAGTGTGTTTGATCGCGTTCTTGAAGTTTCTTGATCAATTCGACAATTGATTCCGCTGCTGCTAACAATTCTTGAATTCCTAACAATTCTTGAATTTGTTTCTATCATTGATTCAAGAAATTTGAATTTGTCTTTCTGTTGAATCGATATCTTACAATCAAGTCATCCAAAGATCTTCTCTCAATGCTGATTAATTCTCGAAATTAAACAGAGATCACAGGTATGTTTTCGAAATTCTTGATTGGTTTCTTGATCAAAGTGATTATATCTGTTGCATGTTGATTAGTATTCAAATTTTTGTTGAAAAGAAGATTTCATTAATTCATGTACTCTAACTGTTTGATAAAATGCATGTGACAGATTTGATTAGTTATTGCATATTCTAGATCTGTGTTGATTCTCAGTTTTGATCAAAATTCATAGTTGATATTTGAATTTTTCATTTCATCATGCCTGAGATTGTTGAAGTTTTTGTGAGACCTGCAAGTTCTATAACCAGTTCAGACAATTTAAAAAAATTAAGTCCTGTAAAAGCAAAAGAAACAATTTCTGAAACAAAAACTGAGATTGCTCATTTAAGCAAGATTGCTAATCTTCAAGCAAAACAAGATGAAAGTACAAAAGTTATAAAGATTTTGCAAAAAGAGAAATCTTATTTTCTAAAGGATTTTGAAAAGGTTCAAGAAAACATAAAGTTGTTAGAAAAAGAGAATGTTGATTTGAAAGAGAAGGGCAATTTTAGAAGAAAGATGTTGACAGAGTCTGAAAATAGAATCAAATCATGTGAAATGAAAAATTGTCAACTCTTGAAACAGATCTATGATTTTGAACAAGTACTTATACTTGAAAGAGTGAAATTTGAGAAAGAGAGAAGAGACTTTCAAACTGAGAGGAAAGGTTTTGAAACAAAGTCTGTTGAATTATCTTTGAAAATTTCTGATTTGGAGAAAATTCTTGCAAAAGAAAGAAAAGAGTTTGAATGCAAGAAAAATGTTTTTCAAAAAGAAAAGAATGGTTTTGAGAAAAAGAAAACAGGAATGTTAAATGAGTTTTCTGTAAAAATAAATGAGTTGGAGAAAGAGTTGGAAGATGGAAGGAAAGAGACTGAAAAGAAGAAGGTAAATGGATTTAAAGAAAAATGCTTAAAAGATGAGTTTGAGAAGGAAAAGAAAGTTTTTCATTTGGAGATAAGGAGGCTTATTAAGAAATTATCTGATTTATCAACTAAAATCATGATAGAGAGGAAGTCCAAATCTGATTTGCAGTCAAGGTTTGATATGTATGTTAAAAAGTTTAAAGAATTTGAAACAAAAGTTGTTAACAAATCAAATCATAGTTCAAAAGATCAGATTCGTTCTTCTAATCTGTTTTATGATTCTTCTATTGATAAATCTTATAATTGTTCTTTTAAAAAGATAAAAATGGAATGGAGAGTTAAAGGAACTACTTCCAAGAAAGAAGTGCCAAAATCAAAGGTTCCTAATTCAAATGTCAAGAAGAACAATACATTTCAAAGAAAATATTTTGTTAAACCTGATGTGATTTATTCTGTAAATCAATTAGTCAGAATTGCACAAAAGAAACTTTGTTGTTCATATTGTGGGACTGATGATTTTGTGAACAAGAATTTTATTCAGCACTGGTATGGTTCTTATAGAATATCTGCATATACCACTGCACCTAACAAACCTGGACCCAAGTTCATATGGGTACCAAAGTCAACTTAATCTGTTTTGCAGGTTATTCATGTGTATAGCTGAATGAATGATCCATACCGACACATGACTGAAAACAGATGTTGTGCTTAATTGAGAATTTTGACTTTTGGATAATTCAGTCCAAAACTCGATCTGAATGTAATTATGGATTTCTGATTCATATAGATCAATTTGTTGATCTTGAAGATTTTTTTGAAAAAGTTCTGTTTGCTATGAGGTTATCGAACTCATAGATGTGAGTGTTTTTCGTAGAAAACATTTCCAGAGAATGTGTTCAGAATCACATTTTAAGCAACTCTGCAAATTTTGGTTGAAAAATTCTGATTTTTGAGCAAGTTATGGTGATTTGAAGTTCAGAATGTTCAAAAATCACAAAATCCAAACATTTTTCTAAGGCATTTTCTCTGGATAGTTTTATCAGAATTCTGACTCTGTTACTCAGAAGTTCTGACTCTATTACTCAGAAGTTCTGACTCTACTACTCAGAATTCTGACTCAACTAATCAGAATTCTGACTCTGATACTTAGAATTTTGAGCAAGTTACTCAGAATTCTGACTCTTCTAATCAGAATTCTGACTCTACTACTCAGAATTTTTTTGATAACTAATGAGGAATCATCGTAGATGATTACCAAAATCTCTTGATTTTGCAGGATTATCTTGATTTTAGAGGAAGTATTGACTCAAAATTTGATCTGATTGTTTCAAGATAATGTTCAAAACCCGTGATTCAACGTTTTAGGTTTTTGAACATATCAGTTCAAAACCCGTACTTAAATGACAATGGCTTCTGAATAATTCAGTTCAGGACCCGTACTTCAGAGACTAAGACTTCTAAACAAATCAGTTTAGAACTCATACTTCTCAGGTGATATCCTTAACTGTCATATTTTTCTGTTTCAAGGAACAAGTGGTGAAAGGTAACATTGTATTATGTTTTATTTCTATTGCTTTGAATGTTTGAATCTTAACAATTTAATTCAATGATATGATTTTGTTATTTTTCATTCAATGAATAAAATGTGTGTCAAGGGTGCTTTTACAAGTATTTTTGTATTATCTGAGCTATATTTGTTTCAACTTTCACTTCTGAAATAAATCGAAATGTTAGCAAATCATGAATGAAATTATGCTGAATGCTCAATGTTATGAAATTTAGACTTATATAGAATATAATGCTCAAAAAGCATAATTTGTCAGAATGTTGGATGGAAACGAAAATATGGGGGAAGTACTACGTTTTAGAACCAAGTGATTGAGATGCAATATATATATATATACAAAATCATTTAGTTTGAAAGTTTGTACCTGTGGCCTTTCTGGTTTGGGAGAGTAAGTCCTAAGGGGTGCTCGACACCTAGTCCCTAAGATCAACTGGTCTAGGATCGGCTGACCCAAATCCTGCAATAGAATCAGATAGAAAACCATGTTCTACTGGTACAAATGAGTTTAAGATATATCGATGTGGCCTTTATGGTTTGGGAAATTATGTTCCAAGGGGTGCTTGTCACCTAGCACCTAAGACCAACTGGTCTGGGATATGCTGACCCAAATCCTGCTATAGAACCAGATAGAAAGTCATGTTTAACGATGTATCTTATTCTTACTAAACTTTTTGATTAAAAGATGCCAATGTGCACAAAATTAAAAGATGTCAATGAGCACAAAATTAAAAGATGTCAATGAGCACAAAATTAAAAGATGCCAATGAGCACACATCTCTTGAAACTTTGGGAAAATTCAAAGTCGCAATAAACCTGTAAATTTGTGAAAATCCTGATTTTGGACAAATAGTGTGAGTAGAGCAAAGTATTCGTATATGTTTTTAGAATTGCATATGCTTGAAGCTAATCATATTTCGCATGCTAAGCACACCAAATAGATTTAATAAAGGGATTGAAACTGAACATTTTTAACTCGATATGCAATGATGACTTATATTTGAATCCAAACACATGCATTTGATTTCATTTGATTGAAAATCTGATAAATTTCATTAAGTTGGATTTCTTTTGTAAAGTTTTCAAATGATCAAATGTTAGTAGTTATCAAGTGTAGTTCAGTAAATCTTATTCTCCTTGTATAAATGTTTTCATTAAAGCACTATATTTGAAATGAATAATTTTAATGAAATATATGCATACTTTCAGGGGGAGAAAACAAACTGCTCCAGAATTCTTATTTTGAGGGGGAGCAAGGTTATTCATTAAGGAGGAGAAAAAGCATAGACTTCATTCGAAGAAAAAGCATCGCTAAAGTTTTGAAAATCAAGGGGGAGAAAAGCTAAAGATTTTGAAGATGATTTTGCTTTTCAAAACTTTAGGGGGAGAAAAGCTAAAGATTTTGAAGATTGATATGGTTTTTGTACAGAAATAACAAAAGAGAGAAATGTTATTTTAAGAAGAAGAAGAGGAAAAGGAAACTGATCGGTTGTTTCTTATAAAGAAATCTTATGAAAGCTGAAATGAAGATGAGAATTGTCATTTCAAGGGGGAGCAAAGAAAAAGCAAATATATAACATAAATCAATTTGGAAATCGTTGCTGCTGCTGATTAAAGACTGGCCAGAAGTTGTTAACTCAGATTATTCAGAATTCTGAGCAAAAGTTGTCAAAGCATTCAGAAGAGCTCCTTCTGAAGATTGTTCCTGCTCTAAGAATTTGATGATGAAAAGTACAAGTGTGTTTGACAAAAAGTGGGAGATTGTTAGATCTAGAGTTTTGTCAAAAACACAACTGTTAAGATCTGATCTGAAGAATCAGAGTTCTGAGTAAGAAGACTCAGAAGTTCTGATCAGAGAATAATGAAAATATTACAAGTATGGAAGTTGCTCAGAAGACTCAGAAGTTCTGAGTAGAAGACTCAGAAATTCTGAGTGAGAAATCTCAAAAAGATTCTAAGTGTTGGATTCTGACTAGAAGGTTCAGAGTTCTGAGTAGGAGACTCAGAACTTCTGACTGAAGACAAATGTTCTGATGCGCTTATTCAGAAGTATGTTCAGAATTCATATCTTGGGATATTCTCTGTTATATTCAGTTACTAATTAGGACACGTGTAATTGTTCTATTAGTCTGTTTCTCATATGTACTGTAGCTTTAGCCTTTCTCTATAGTATATATAGGAGTTAGCAACTGTAGCTAACTGAATCTTTGATATAATCTTTGGCTAACCTTTTGGATAACTCTTTACGCATAAATTGTTAGATCTATTGAGAGAGAAATTCATTGTAATATCTTGTAATTCACAGATTGTTAATAGATCATATGACCAGTTGCTGTTAATACGATCTTAATTGTTCATATTTGATTGTAAGAGTGTATCATGAAACTTACATAAATAGTAGTTAGCTCTATGTTGCTAACTGATTGATTTTTCCCGTATAACTTTGTATTCATTCTCTGTAATCTTTGAGATTCTCTCTCTCATAGATCTGTATTTCTGTTCATCATTGAATACAATTGGGCTTGATCATACAACTTCTCAATTACTGCTTTCTATATTGATTGTGAGATTAGATCCTGTTCTTTCATTGATGGACATACACCTCTTCATTAAGTTTGCCATTTAGAAAGGCTGATTTGACATCCATTTGATACACCTTGAAATTTTTATGTGAAGCATAGGCCAAAAATATTCTGATTGCCTCTATTCTTGCCACTGGTGCAAATGTCTCATCATAATCAATTCCCTCTTGTTGACAATATCCCTTAGCAACCAATCTTGCCTTGTTTCTGATGACAACACCTGATTCATCCTTTTTGTTTCTGAACACCCATTTAGTTCCAATAATAGATTTACCTTCAGGCTTTGGAATGAGTCTCCAAACTTTATTTCTTTCAAATTGAAGCAATTCCTCTTGCATTGCTGAAATCCAGTCTGGATCCTCTAAGGCTTCATTTACTTTCTTTGGTTCAATCACACTCAAGAAACCAGCAAACATTGCTTCATTTGCTGTAGTTGATCTGGTTTTTACTCCTGCTGAAGGATCACCTATTACTTGATGAATAGGATGATTTTTAGTCCATTTATTTGCACTAGGGAGTACATCAATCTCTGAATAATTGTTGTTTGCATCATTCTCATCAATGATTGCTTGTAATTCTGAACTGTCCCCTTGTTCTGATGTATGAATAGGAGTCATATCCAAGTTTGGGTTCTGATTAATGAAGTCAGAATTCTGAGTGACTTGTTCAGAGTTCTGAGTACAAGAATCAGAATTCTGATTACAAGGTTCAGAATTTTCACCACTTGTATTTATTAGATTTGGACATTCCTCTGATGGACCTTTGTCAGAAATTACAGTTGATTGAACTATTTCTGGAGTCTTATTTTTCATCTCTTTGACCATCTTTGGGTTTTCATATTCTGCATAAGAATCAGAAATTAGTTCACTAAAAGCATCCTTAAACAGTAAATTGAGTTCTGAAAAAATAGGATTAAAATTTGTATCAGAAGTCATTTTTGTCCTGTTCAACATGAGTTCTGAACTGTCTTGTTCAGAAGTCCGCATTCTGGCTTCATCAAAAGTTACATTTATGCTCTCCATCATCCTCTTGGTTCTTCTATTGTAGATTCTGAATGCTTTGGAAGTTAAAGAATAACCCACAAAGTATCCTTCATCTGCCTTTTTATCGAATTTGGCAAGATTTTCTCTGTCTCTAAGAACATAGCACCTGCAACCAAAAACATGAAAGAATTTGATTAATGGTTTTCTTTTATTTACCAGTTCATAAGCAGTCTTATTTAATCTCTTATTGATTAAAGTTCTATTCTGTGTAAAACAAGCAGTTGCAATTGCTTCAGGCCATAGGAAAGTAGGAAGATTTTCATAAGCCAGCATTGTTCTCGCAGCTTCAACTAGAGTTCTATTCTTCCTTTCAACAACACCATTTTGTTGAGGAGTTCTGACAGCAGAAAAATTGTGAGAAATCCCAGAACTTTCTAAAAAATTCTGAAGAGTCTCATTTCTGAACTCTGTTCCATTATCACTTCTGATTTTCTGAACTGGAAGTTGTAAGAGAACTTGAATCCTTTTGATAAAATTTATCAATGTAGGAGCAGCTTCTGACTTAGCTCTTAGGAACTCAACCCATGTGTATCTGGAGAATTCATCAACAATCACAAGCATATATTTCTTTCCTCCCATAGATTGAACTGAAATTGGACCACAAAGATCAGTATGAATCATTTCTAATGGTGCTTTGCAAGATGAGTCCATTTTTAATTTGTGAGAACTCTTTTTCATCTTGCCCATTTCACAAGCTGAGCATAATGATTCTTTTTCAAATTTAAGCTTTGGTAAGCCTTTAACCAGATGTTTTGCAACGAGATTATTAAGATCTTTGAAATTCAGATGAGAACATCTTCTGTGCCAAAGCCAACATTCATTTGCAGTTGATTTTGATAAAAGACAAACTGTATTTAATGTTTTCAATTTTGAAAAATTAACTACAAATAAGTCCATATGTCTTTTGGCCCAGAAGACTTTAACATCATTTTCAGTTAAAATCATGCAACCTGTTATTTGAAACTTAATTTTACAAAGACTGTCTAAAAACTGACTTATGCTGAAAAGATTATGCTGTAATCCTTCAACATAGAAAACTTTTTGGATAGTCAGATCCCCTTTAGTTAAATCCCCATAACCTTTGACTTGTCCTTTGCTGTTATTTCCAAAGTTTACTGCTCCTCCAGCCTTTTCTGTGAAGTTTGATAGAAAAGACTTCTGACCTGTCATGTGTCTTGAAGCTCCTGAATCTAAAAACCACACATGACAGCCCTGCAAAAGGATCAGTTAGGTTTAGGTACCCATTTTGGAATGGGTCCATCTTTGTTAGCTTTGTTATTGGATTTAACATTAGTACCTTTTACTCTCCACTCAAAATCTTTCTTCAAACACCACTTTCCTTGAACTTTTATGAACTCAGAACATTTTCTGCTTACAAGCTTGTTCAAATTCTTTCTGAGATTTGTAACTTTTGGTTTTGCTATATTTTCAACTTTCTTTTCTTTTATCTTTTCTTTTTTCTGAGTCTGAGGAACAGAAATTTTCTTCTTTTCTGTATTTTGAGGAACATAAATTTTCTGAATATCTTTTCTTATGTATGAAACAGAAGTTATTTTGACTTGACATTTATGAGAATATTGAAATGAATCATTTTTACATCTAACACAAACAAGATTTTTCTTTGCAAGTGACAATAAATCTGAAACATAGATCATTTCATTTTTATTGATATTGTTCAGAGTACAATTGCCCTTATTACAAGAATTTCTAGCTTTGAGTTCAGACGTAGATTTCATTCTAAGCTTCTCAAGATCCCTTTTCAGATCATTCAACTTTGCAAGATCATCTTTCCTTTTGCTTTCTTCTTTTTCTGAAAAATGCAAGTTCTTTTTGTTAGAAGAATTAGATGATTCACCTTTTTCATATGTACTTGATTCATTAAAGACTTTATCATTTTCTCTTGAAGCATTAATTTTAAAAAGATCATACTCAGTCTTCAGTTTTTCAAGCTCTGTTATTTTCTGAATAAAAATATTCTTTTCTTTCAAAGCTTCTTCAAGTTTAATATCCACCTCACAGAATTCATTTTCAAGTTCATCATAAGCTTTCCTTAAGTCCTCAAGTTCTTGACTCACAAGATTAAATCTCTTTTCAAGTTGCAAAAATTCATCTGATTTTGTTTCAGAAAATCCAGTTGAATCAGACTTCTGACTACCTAAGTCAGAGTTCTGATTTACAGACTCGGATGTCTGATCTTTAGACTCAGAATTCTGACTACAAAGTTCTGAATCCTGACTAGAAGTTTCAGACTTCTGATTGACTGTTTCAGAATTTTTACTTGTGTCAAATATGCTCTCAATGTCATGATATGAAAAACTTGGTTGTTTATTTTTGTAGCTGACATTTAAAGAATCATATTTGAATTTAGTATCTTTGTATCTTGGCTTCTCATCTGTTGGTTTAGAAGCTTCTTTCTTAACCTTTTCTTCTGAACCAACTGACTTTTCTGTTTTAGACTCAGAAATTTTCTCATCTGACTTTTTAGAGTTAGGTCTTTGCAAATTGTCAGAACTTGTTATAGAATTAGCAGGTCTTATGAAAACATCAACAATTTCTGGGATTTTTGGCTTAGAAACTTGAAGTTTTTCATACAAGTTGATTGGAGCTCTTTTTAAAGTGACATTTTCTTCGAATCCCAATCCCTTCTTTGGTTTGTAAAATCTTGTATCTTTAACATTGCTTAATAAAAGATTTAGTGTTTGCTGAGTCTGACCCCTTTTCAAATTCAGATCTTCTAATTCTTTAATTTTGGTGTATAAATTCTTTCTTTCTTCAAATAACATATCAAATTTTATTTGTAAATCACCTTTTTCATCCTTTATTTTTGAAAACTCAACTTTTAGTTCAGAAAGCCTTTTCATCAATTCAGAATTTTCATCTTTAACTTTCTGTTTCTCAGCCTCAGATTCTTCATATTGTTCTTTTATTACTTCTTTTTCAATTCTGAATTTGTTAACCAAATTTCTTTCTCCTTTTATCTGTTTTCTTAGATTAGCAAATTCAGTTTTCATTTCACCAATCTGTGTCATTAACTCTAATTCAAGTGAAGAATGTACCTCAGCAGATGACTCAGAATCAGCATCTTCAAAATCAGAATCATCCTCATTCCTCATTTTTGCCATATAGCTCTGCATCTGTGGAAAGTTGATATGATCATCTTCATCAGAAGTATAGTACAACCAATTCTCTTGTTCAGCCAACAAAGCAATTTTATCATCTATCTTCTTTGCAAGTTGAGCCTTCTTGGTGTAGTACTCATAGTCTTTTACAATTTTAACTTTGCAATCCTTAGCATAGTGGCCAGATTTTCCACATTTGAAACACAGATTCTTTTCTTTTCTCTCATCCTTCTCTTCTTTGTTTTCTTCACTTCTCTCTACTCTCTTTTCAAACTTATTTTCTTCTCTGTCTTCTTTCTTCTTATAATCTGAACTCCCAACTCTCTTATAATTTCCTTGAAATCTACCCTTCCCATACCTTTTGTTGAAAGTATTTGTCAACAAAGCTAGTTTCTCAGCCATTATCTTGATATCTTCATCATCTTCTGATCCTTCTTCCTTGTCAGATTCTTCCAGATTAGGTATTTCTGATAGATATGCAGTCTTTTTGGGTGCTTTGATTGCTTTGGACTTTGATAAGAATGCTAACTGATCAGCAACATTTTTCTTCTCTTCCACAACTAACTTGACAGAATCTTCATGTTGATTAAGAACACAAAACAGATCATTTAAGTCTTCTTCACACATATCCTTGTTCACTTGCAGACTTATGGCAAATGATGACCATTCTGAATTTAGACTGTTCAGAAATTTGTAATTTATTTCTGACTTCGTTTTCTTCAGTCCATTTCTTCTCAAGTCATTTAGAATAGTGCAAAATTTACTGTATGTCTGTGTCAAACTTTCTGACTCTTTTGCTTTGAACCTTTCATAAGCATTTATGCTTTGATTTAACTTTGCCTGAATAGATCTCACAGTTCCTAGCATCTGCCTTTCCAATTCGTCCCACATTTCTTTAGCTGATGATCCACTGTCAATCCTGTTAAGAACCTCATTTGGGACAGCCAAAGTCATCAAAGTAATTGCTCTTTTGTCAATAGCATGCCTATTTTTCTGTTCAGCTGTGTATTGGGAATAACTCTTTTTCACCCTGGTCGTTGGAATTTCTGGAGTTGTCTCTGTAGCAGGAGTTGCAGCAACATCGATGTACACTTCAATTGGACCTTCTCGAATAGAGATCATAAGGTTTTCATCAATGTTGTCTAGGAATTGGATCATTCGGATTTTCCATTGCTGATACTCTTCTGGTATAAGAACAGGAGGTTTGGTTTCAGATCCCATGGCTAGATATTCTTTAGAAGACATGATTGTAAGAAAATTCAACAGAAAGACAAATTCGAGTTTCTTGATCGAAATGTAACAGGTAATTCAAGAATTGTCAAGAATTCAAGAACTAGCCCTAGCAGCGGAATCGAATTTTGAATGAATCAAGAAATCTTCAAGAAATTGATCAATCGATCTTCGCTATAACAATCTTGAACTAATTTGTTTGTTGATTAGCTCTGATACCAATTGAAAGAACAGGATCTAATCTTACAATCAATATAGAAAACAGTAATTGAGAAGTTGTATGATCAAGCCCAATTGTATTCAATGATGAACAGAATTACAGATCTAAGAGAGAGAGAATCTCAAAGATTACAAAGAATGAATACAAAGTTATACGGGAAAAATCAATCAGTTAGCAACGTAGAGCTAACTACTATTTATACTGCAACGGACATCTTAAAGCTACAGTACAAATAACAAAGACTAATAAGAACATAACACGTGTCCTAATTAGTTTATAAAATACTAAGTAAAGTATCTCGTCATAAGTTCTGAATAGGTAGTTCAGAACTTCTGAACATTCTTCTGATAACGCTTCTCAGATCTTCTGACTCCTTAACTCAGACATCTGACTTCTCTTCCCAGACTTATCTATACTTCTGAGCTTTCACAGTCAGACCTCTGACTTCTCTACTCAGAACATCTGAGTCTTCTTATCAGATCTTCAACACTTGGTTTATTGACAAAACTTCAGATCTAACACTTGTTAAAAGATTTAATGTTTGCTGAGTCTGACCTCTTTTCAAGTTAAGATCTTCTAATTCTTTGATTTTGGTGTACAAATTCTTTCTTTCCTCAAATAGCATATCAAACTTTATTTGTAAATCACCCTTTTCATCTTTAACCTTTGAAAGCTCATTTTTTAATTCAGAAAGAGTTTTCAACAATTCAGAATTTTCAGTTTTAACTTTCTGTTTCTCAACCTCAGATTCCTCATACTGTTCTCTTATTACTTCTTTTTCAATTCTGAATTTGTTAACCAGACTTCTTTCTCCTTTTATTTGTTTTCTCAGTTTTCATGTCACCAATCTGTGTCATTAAATCAATTTCAAGTGCAGAATGTACCTCAGTGGATGACTCAGAATCAACATCTTCAAAGTCAGAATCATCCTCATTCCTCATCTTTGCCATATAACTCTGCATCTGTGAAAAGTGAATACAGTCATCTTCATCTGAAGTGTAATACAACCAATTTCCCTGTTCAGCTAACATTGCCACTTCATCATCTCTTTTCTTGGCTAGCTGAGCCTTTTTGGTGTAGTACTCATGATCCTTCATAATTTTTACTTTGCAATCCTTTGCATAGTGACCAGACTTTCCACATTTGAAGCACAGATTCTTTTCTTTTCTTTCTTTCTTCCTTCTCTTCTCTATTTTCTTCTCTTCTCTCTTCCTTCTTTTCATATTTACTCTCTCCTCTTTCTTCTCTTCTCTTGAAATCTGAATTTCCCTACTCTCTCTTGTAATTTCCATGAAATTTACCCTTTCCATACCTCTTGTTAAAAATGTTAGTCAACAAAGCTAACTTCTCAGCAATTATTTTGATATCTTCATCTTCTTCTGCTCCCTCTTCATTATCAGATTCCTCCAGTTTTGGTATCTCAGATAGATACGCAGTCTTCTTGGGTGCTTTAACAATTTTGGACTTTGACAGAAAAGATAACTGTTCTTCAACATTTTTCTTTTCTTCAACAACAATCTTAACAGAGTCTTCATGCTGATTAAGTACACAAAATAGATCATTGAGATCTTCTTCACACATATCCTTATTCATTTGTAGACTGATAGCAAACGATGACCATTCTAAATTTAGACTGTTCAGAAATTTGTAGTTTATTTCTGACTTTGTCTTTTTCAGCCCATTTCTTCTCAAATCATTCAGTATAGTGCAAAATTTACTATACGTCTGAGTCAAACTTTCTGATCCTTTAGCCTTGAACCTTTCATAAGCATTTATGCTTTGATTTAACTTTGCTTGTATTGATCTGACAGTTCCTAACATCTGTCTTTCCAGTTCATCCCACATTTCCTTGGCAGATGATCCACTGTCAATTCTGTTTAGAACTTCATTTGGGACGGCCAATGTCATCAATGTGATAGCTCTTTTGTCTATAGCATGCCTATTTTTCTGTCCAGCTATGTATTGCATGAATTTCTGGAGTTGTCTCTGTTTCAGGAGTTGCAGCCACATCGACATAGACTTCGATAGGACCTTCTCGGATAGAAACCATCAGATTTTCATCTATGTTATCCTAGAATTGGATCATTCGTATTTTCCATTGCTGGTACTCTTCCGGTATGAGAACAGGTGGCTTTGTTTCAGATCCCATGGCTAGATACTCTTTTGAAGACATGATTGTAAGGTATTTCAACAGAGAGACAAATTTGAATTTCTTGATTGAAAAACAACAATTAATTCAAGAATTTCTTAAGAATTTAAGAATTAGAACTTGCAGCGGAATCGTTTTTTGAACGAATCAAGAAATCTTCAAGAAATTGATCAATAACCTTCGCGATCACGATCTTGAACAAATTTGTTTGTTGATTGGCTCTGATACCAATTGTAAGTCCAAGATTCACTCTTACAATCAATATATCAATGTATGAAACAGTAATTGAGAAGTAATATGATCAAGCCAACTTGTATTCAATGAAGAACAGATTTACAGATCTTAGAGAGAGAGTATCTCAAAATTACAAAAGATGAATACAAATATATGCGGGAAAAATCAGTTAGCGACGTACTACTAACCACTATATATACGGTAAAGGAAATACTAAAGCTACAGTACATATAAGAATGACTAATAGGAACAATACACGTGTCCTAATTAGTTAACTAAATACAAAGTAAAGCATCTAGTTATAAGTTCTGAACATGTTGTTCAGGACATCTGAACATTATTCTGATTAAGCTTCTCAGAACTTCTGACTCTTCTTCTCAGACTTCTGTACTTAGCAAACTTTCAGAGCATTCCTTCTGAGCCTTCTTAGTCAGAACTCTGACTCTTCAATTCAGAACTTCTGAGCCTTCTTAGTAAGAATTCAACACTTAGTTTATTGACAAAAGTCAGATCTAACAACCATTGTTGGACGTAGAGCTCAGGAAGGTTATCGTCGAACATTATGAGGGCTCGGAAGATTTCTGAGTTTCTAAAAAACTCAACAAATATATGATAAACGGGTAGATAGTTGGCTGGTTTAGCATCGAAACGGTAGTTGTTGTGTTAGCCGCAAGTATCTGTAATGTAAAAGTATTGAAAATATTATCAAGTCAGAAGACCATCAGAGATGCAGCAGAAGACTTAGAAGAAAAAAAGCTTCAAGAAGATCAACAGAACTCAACAGAGTTCTGGTGGAACTAACAGAGCTCAACAGAGCTCTGTCAGAAGATCAACAGAAGAACTGTTCACAATCGAAGACCAACAGAGCTCTGGTCTATGAGCTCTGTTGTAGTGAAGACCTCTGTGATGCCTAAGTCTCGTAAGAAATCCCAAGTGTTAGACAAGTGTCCATACTTTCCACGTATGCCCTAAAATTAGGAGACACACTTTCCACGTGTCATTCTAGGCTACGATAGTACACTGTCTTCACTTTATCAGGGCTATAAATAGAGAGGTAGTGGAACAAACAATTGTAAGCTTTGGGAAGAATAGTTTTCCACAATTGTTTAAGCACATACTGCATCAATCCCGAGCACTACCTCCGTACGATATTGTTCCCTGTGAGATTTCAGGATACACCATTGATCTTGTTCTTGGTGTTATCCATTATCAATATACGAGCAGCGTTTCTTATTTGATCTTGTTATCATTATCCTGTTCTATAATTGATTCTCACTATTACAATATCATTTACACAATCACTCACCTTAATGGCTTTATATTTAAATGCTTCCGCTGTCTATATTACTGCCATTAATGTGATACAACGTGAATCTGGGAACCTACAATTGGATTCAGAGATTGCTTGATTTTCTTAATCAAACCATCCAATCTACCAAGGTTGATTCACTGTTGTTGATTGTGTGTGCATTTCAAAGCTTCCTAGTATACTCTGTTTTACAGTTTAAAGTTTAAAAGTTAATATACCACTGTTTTAAGCTTTCCAGTCTAGATTAAAGATATTATCTACTGTTCATTACTGTTCCATTGGTTACTATTCACTTACTTTCAGTTTATACTCTTTCAAATCCAGTTGAAACTGTTATACCCTGTTTTTCTGAAAAATGGCAAATAACAATATCAACCCTATTTATACTGCTGGTTCTCTGACTAAGCCTCCTACTCTTCTGAGAGATGAATATCCTCAATGGAAGATTAGGATGGTTAACTTCCTTGAGGGGATGGACAGAGATTTAATGCGTTCTGTCACGGATGGACCATTCAAACCCATGGTTTTGGTTCCACGTGTACCCGCAACACAAACTACTGCTGAGATTCCTGCTCACTTTGAACCCAAAACCACCGGATTCACTGATGAAGAGACATTAAAAATGGAAAATGATCTAAAAGCAGTTAAACTTCTGATTATGGCCATTCCTAATGAAATATTTCAAGAACTAGATTCATGTGTTACTTCCAAAGAAATCTGGGATCAACTTCTTAATCAGCTTGAGGGTGGCATCAAAACCCAAAAGAACAGAAGGACCCAATGTATAAATGAATACAACGATTTCAAGGCACTTCCTGAGGAAACCTTATAACAAACCTACAACAGATTCAATGTTTTGATAAACAAATGTAAAAAGTGTGGGGTTGAAAGGTCGAAGGAAGATAACAATGTTTTGTTCCTGAAAAGTCTGAATGATGAATGGTTAAATCTGTCCATGTCTTTAAAAGCTAACCAAGATCTAGATGCATGGTCTCTTACCGATGTGTATGGCACTCTGGCCGCAAAAGAGAAGATGTTGTCAAACAAAAAGGCAAATCCACCATTGCAGGACCTATTGCGTTAGTCTTTGAATCAAAGAAATCCACAGAAGGAAAAACCAACAGAGAAAGTTCCAGCAGAGGAAAGAAGAAGAAGAGTAAGAGTTTGGTAGCTGAAAGTGATACAGAAGAAAACTCATCAGATGAAGATGACGATATAAATGCGTTTGCTAAATCTCTCGCATTAATCACTCAACAATTCAACAAGAGATTTGGCAACAGAGCATTCAACAGAAGAGGTAGATATGAAAATGATGAGAACAAAGCTTATGCTGCACCTCCACAACAGAACCACCACAACAGAGCTCCGACAGAACAGAGACAGCAACAGAAGTTCAATACTCCTGCTCCACAGAAGGCTGATGCTGCCCAACCCATCAATCAGAATGATGGACGCTGCTTCAGATGCGGCAAACCTGGCCATTTCTCTGCTAACTGTAAAGGTAAACTTGTAAAGGATCAAGATTATTACAAGAATAAATACAAGTACAACTACAGAGAAAGAAGCTATGTTGCTGAGATGGAGAACTGGATCTCTGATTCATCTTCTGATGATGAACCAGAGAAAGCCATTATTGCTGTGGATGATGGAAGTTTGGAAGTTGATTGGATGACCGGAGGAAGAATAGAAAAGTCCGAAGAAGAAGATGTAGCTCATGCATTTGCCCTGACCGTAATAGAGCCAGACAACAGAGCGCTGGAGACAACCAGACCCAGTGCCAAGGTACATTTCTCTGAATCCAAGTCTGACTCAGAACTTGAGATGCATGTGTCATTACTTACTGAAGAGTTTCAACTCTTAAAACTAAAGCTTTCGGAGGAAAAAGAGTTAAGAAAACTAGCTCAGAAGGATCTGTCATTCTACAAGAGAGAGAAAACTCTCTTGGAACAGGAAAAGGAATAAATATACAAAGAAAAGTCTGAGCTAGAAGTCTTACAACAAAAGAAAGAAAGCACGTTTTCAAAAAGGGTTAAAGAGTTTGAAGAAATTTTAATCAAAAAGTATCAGGATGCACAGAATGTGTATACCAAAATCAATTCTCAAGAAGACAAGCAAGGTCTAGGTTTTAGTGACATTGTTCCTTACAAAAGAAGGTTAAAGGCATCTTATCCCTTTGCCTTCTCTATTGGAAAAATGCAAGAGGATGTGATCTCTGGAACTGATGTTTTCAAAAGAGCCAAAATATCAGATTTTACAAAAGCAAAAAGACTAAGCTTAAGGAATGTCAGCTATGACTCGTTGAATCAAGAAAAGGTTACAAAACCATCTGAAAAGTTTATTCTTATCAGGGAAGAGCAGAAATAAAGCTTACCGATTCCATTAAAAGTCTTGATCCAAAAGAAATCTTTAACTTCAATTCTTTCAAGGAGGAGAAGTCTGTTACTTCCATTACAGAATCCTCGTGTGCTTCTATACAGAGAGAACTCAACTCTGAAGTCCCAGTCTTCTCTCCATCCTCTGAAACCTTACGAACAACTTTTGAAGAGGATATTTTGAATGTTATTGAAGAAGATGTTGCTTGTGATGCTTTAAAACCAAAGATAAGAAAGTTTAAATTCACCAGAGCTGCTAACTCTAAGATACCCAATGAGTCTAACACCTCTACCAGAGCCATCAGAGACTTTCTGTGCTCTGACAGTGACTCTGATTCTGAGGTAGATGAGCAAATTTTCTGTGCTCCTAAGACTTCTTTGCACAAACCTAAACAGGCAATTGTTGAATCTGGTTCTCTGAAAAACGTCTCATTCTTCAAGAAACAGAACATATTTATACCTTTGCCAAATTTGAAAAATAAGGGTATCAGAATTATTTCCTCTAATGAGATAGAAGAAAAGAAAAGAGGAAAAACTAAGATTATTCACGAGGACTATACCTCTGTTCCTTACGCTTATGATCAAGTTAAATTTACAACAGAGCAGAAAGGAAAATGGAAAGTCAATGACCAACCTACTCATACACCTATTGTAAATCCAAAGAGAAACAGTTTCGTGTCAAGAGAGTTTGCTCCAAGAAACAACAATCTTAAATCACAGGACAGAATGTACGTAAATACATCTGGTCCCAGAGTTTTTCAAAATCAAGCTCCCTTTAAACAACAGTCTTTGAATAAAAACGACAATTTGAATCAATCTTCATGTTCTATCAAATGCAATTGTATTCAACTTCTGTTACAGTTAAAGAACCATATAAATGGTCCTCACTGTGTTCTGAATCAGTCATTTCAAAGGAAAAATCCCAAGACTATTCAGAATGCACAGAAGAAATCCTCTGGCATACCATCCCAAAATGGAAAGCCAGAAGGAAAGCCCATGAACCCCCCCAAACCTAACAAGAAAGGACCCAAAATGCAATGGGTACCTAAAAGAAACTAATTTGTCATGCAGAAACCCCATGTGTAGATCTGGTATTTAGATTCAGGATGCTCAAGGCACATGACGGGGAATAAGGAGCTGCTTACTTCTTTCAAGAACAAAATGGAAGTGCAGTAACCTTTGGAGGAGATAATGGCGGAAAGATTAGAGGAAACGGTACATTAGTCAATGGTGGTGTTTTAGTTTCTGAGGTTGCTTATGTTGAAGGATTAAACCATAATCTGCTTAGCATAAGTCAACTCTGTGATCATGGGTTCGATGTCAATTTTAGGAAGAAGTATTGTTCTATGTTACTTTCCGAGTCTGGTCAAGAACTCTTAAGAGCCGACAGAAAAGGCAATCTTTATAAAATGAATTTCAATCCTAACCAAAACTCTACAACAGAGAAGCTCTGTTTAGTGTCTTTAAAAAATGAAGATGCCTGGCTTTGGCATAAAAGATTTGCCCATTTGAACTTTTCAAATCTTGACAAGCTCGTGAAATTAAATCTAGTAAAAGGACTTCCTCCACTGAAATTTGACAAAGACCATCTCTGTTCTGCCTGTGAATTGGGAAAGATGAAAAGATCTTCACATAGAACTAAGAGTGATCATAGTTGTCCCAGACCTTTGCATATGCTTCATGTGGATCTTTGTGGTCCTATTTTTGTGCAAAGTCTGTCAGGCAAGAAGTATATTCTAGTACTTATTGATGAATTTTCTAGATACACTTGGATTGAGTTCATCAGAGTAAAATCTGATGTCCCAGAAATTCTAATAAGTTTGTTGAGAAGGATACGGGTTCTGTTAGGATTAAAAGTGCAAAAGTTGAGAAGTGACAATAGGACAGAATTCAAGAATACAAGAATAGATGCCTATCTTTCAGAAGAAGGAATCTCCCAGAACTTCTCAGCTGCCAGAACTCCACAACAGAATGGTGTAGTGGAAAGGAAGAACAGAACTCTGGTAGAAGCCGCCTGAACCATGTTGGCCGGCTCTGTCCTTCCCATCAACTTCTGGGCAGAGGCAGTCTCAATAGCATGTTTCACCCAAAACAGAGCTGTCATTGTAAAAAGATTTAAAAAGACTCCATATGAACTCATCAACAACAGAAGGCCAAACGTAAAATTCTTTCACGTTTTTGGCTGTAAGTGCTACATCTTGAACGACAGAGAACAACTGGGTAAATTCGACAAAAAGGCGGACGAAGGAATCTTTATCGGTTATTCCTTAACCTCTAAGGCCTACAGGGTCTACAACACCAGAACTCATGTCATTCAAGAGAGCGTTAACGTGTCCTTTGATGAAAGTACATCAAGTGCCTTTGATCGCAAATCAACAGAGGGGACACAAACAGAACAGAAGAAGCCAAGTTCTTCAAAGACAAGGGAAGAAGACATCAATCTTGTGTTCGATGATTTCTTCGATGATGATATCTCCTCTGTCAACATCAACAGAGGCGATCAAGCTCAAAATTCAACAGAACAAAATCTTACAGGTACAACTCTCACTGGTCCCTCCAATACTTCACCATCTAGTTCTCTGTCTACGGGTGTAATTCAGAGAAATGAGGAACCACAATCAAATATAAGAGAACCTGAAAATGAGCCATCATCACCTTTGCTGACCAATGTTGGGAGAGATTCCCTATTCGAAAGCTCACCTTCACAAAGCCCTGTTAGCAATTCACAGAGCAATGAGGCCACTCTCCAGAGTTGTGTGCCACAGAGCCCTGGTGCCAACCCACAGAGCTCTGATGCTGAAATTCACCTTTTCCCATCAGAAGCACGAACCCCTCCTATTGTCCATGCTCCCATGACAAGATGGACAAAGGATCATCCCCATCATCAAATTATCGGTGCTGCTGAAGATGGTGTGAAGACGAGATCGGCCACAATCAATGAAGCTTTCTTCGTAAATTTTTTAAGCATGATTGAGCCAAAGAAAATTTCTGAAGCCCTTGAAGACCCAAACTGGATCGAAGCTATGCAGGAAGAGCTTCTAGAATTCGAAAGAAACAAAGTTTGGTCCTTGGTTCCACTTCCTAAAGGCAAAGCTGCCATTGGAACCAAGTGGCTGTTTAGGAATAAAATAGATGAAGATGGGATAATCATCAGAAACAAAGCCCGTCTGGTTGCAAAGGGATACAGACAGGAAGAAGGCATTGATTATGACGAAACCTTTGCACCTGTGGCTAGGCTAGAAGCTATAAGAATCTTCCTTGCCTATGCTGCTCATAAGGGTTTTAAGGTCTACCAAGTGTATGTCAAGTCTGCCTTTCTGAATGGCAAACTGCAAGAAGAAGTTTATGTCCAGCAACCACCTGGTTTTTAATGTTCTGAGTTTCCAGACCACGTTTACAAGGTAGACAAAGCTCTATACGGCCTTAAGCAAGCTCTAGAGCCTGGTATGAAACTCTGTCCAAATTTCTATTGATCAATCACTTCGAGAAAGGTACTGTCGATAAAACTCTATTCTTTAGAAGGTATAAGAATGATATACTTCTGGTACAAATATATGTTGATGACATTATTTTTGGGTCTACACAACAAGAGTACTGTGATAGGTTTGAGGATTTGATGAAAAGCGAATTCAAAATGAGCATGATGGGAGAACTTTCTTTCTTCCTTGGTTTAAAAGTTAAACAATCTGACAGAGGGACTTTTATAAGTCAGTCCAAGTACATCTCTGATATGTTAAAAAAATATAAGCTCAATGATTCAAAACCAATGAAAACTCCTATTGCCACTGGAGTTAAGCTTGACTCTTATCTTAATGGTGAACCAACAGATGTCAAGTACTACAGAGGCATGATAGGGTCACTTCTGTACTTAACTGCCAGCAGACCTGATATAATGTTTGCAACCTGTCTCTGTGCCAGATTTCAAGCAAATCCTACAGAAACTCATTTAACAGCTGTCAAGCGTATCTTTAAATATCTGAAAGGGACTCAATTTTTGGGTCTCTGGTATCCTCTTAATTCTGGTTTCGAGCTTGTAGCATATACATATTCAGACTATGGAGGATGCAAGTATGAAAAAGAGTACTTCTGGTAGCTGCCAACTGCTTGGAGAAAAGTTGGTGAGTTGGACATCCAAGAAACAGAACTGTGTTTCAACCTCTACAGCAGAAGCAAAATATGTTGTTGCTGCTTGTTGTTGCTCTCAAGTGATATGGATGAAAACACAACTCAAAGATTATGGCTTAGAGTATGGTAAAATTCCAATTCTATGCGACTCCAAAAGTGCCATTGCCATAACAGCCAATCCAGTTCAACACTCGAAAACAAAGCACATCGACATAAGGTACCACTTCATAAAGGATCATGTTGAAAAAGGGACTATTGAAATGTATTTTGTTTCAACTGACCTCCAGCTTGCTGACTTGTTCACAAAAGCCCTTGATGAAAGGAGATTTAACTTCTTAATCAGCAATCTGGGTATGCTGAATATGTCCTCCTAACTCTGTTCAAATTCAACAGAGCCTCTGATGCTCCAATAGAGCTCTGTCAAAAGTTAGGAAGGATAGTTCAACAGAGTCTCTGTATTTCACCAGAACTCTGTCGAGCATACTTTTTCAACAAGCTTAGTGAATCTGTTTGTACATGGTTTTTTTTTGTAAAAAGTTTTTTTTTGCTCATATTTCAAGGGGGAGTTTATAAAGTTTTGCGCATGGTTTTAGGGGGAGCGAGTCAATTTTTTTTAAAAATCAAAATGACTTCGCTTTCTGTTCTGAAAAGAAAAATCGTTTTGAAGAAAAAGGGAAAACCTGTTCTGATGAAAATATTTTTGATAATGTCAAGAACCTACCAGAACTCTGATATTTCACCAGAGCCTCTGCTGTTTCTCACCAGAACTCTGTGAAATTTCTAAAGTCAAGTTCTGTTCTCGTTCTTTGGCCATTTCCTCATCAAATACAGAATTTTAAATGTTTTTGGGTAAAGGTGAAACACCAAAGGAGACTTGAAAAGAAAGAAAAAAGGTCACTCGTCAGAGGCAAAACGTGCAAAGCTCCAACAGAGCTCTGTCGGTTTATGCCACGTCATCAGAAGTAAAGTCATCAGAGGCGCGGGTTATTTCTAAGCGTCAACCACTTGTCACCCACACATCTCTAACCGCGACAGTTTACTTGCACAAAAGTGGTCAGGACAAATCCACGTGGCACTTTCTAATTGAAAGCAAAACCACTAGCTGTCCCCACGATACACAATTCAGGCCACTCCACCTTCTGACACTCGAGTGCCTACAGTATCTACGGCGATTACACAGCCACAAGTTCTGATTATAAATATCCATAACCTTGACCCATTTCATTTCTAAACCTCCTAAACCTTTCACCTTTCCCTCTTTTATTCAAATCCTCAGTACTCTTCAAGAAAACCCCAAACCTGCAACAATGGCGGAACCCCAAAACTCTGTTGATTCTAGCCGAATACAACCCACTGATGATATCATTGTTCTTCCATACGACTTTGATGACAACAACTACAGATTTGATCCCACTCCAAGACTCTATCTACCCCTGTATCATGTCTTCATTGAGTTCTTTAGAAACTCTGATATCTTTAGAGCCCTAACAGAATTCGGTGACCATCTTCCTGCGATCTATGTCCAACAATGGTGGACCACATGCCAATATATCGAAGAACAAGACGGGATAGTTGGGAGCGTCAACGCAAGTAATGGAGGAGCGGGAACAATCCGCATTAGAGCAAGTACCCTAAGAAGAATCTTCAGAATGAAAACCAAACGACAACTAGGAATAGACGCCTATGAGAAACCACCAAAAACAGCTGTCCTTCTTGATTTCATGAAGTTTCTGGGTTACAACAAGGATCTGAATAGGATAGGAGAGTTCAAGCGACAGAATCTACCCACTATGTGGAATTTCATGTTCTCCACCTTAAACAGAACCCTTACAAGCAAATTTGGTAGTCAAGACCAAGCCACAACGGAAATCCTACAAATCATGTATGGATTGTTTTTCAATCGAAACTTTGACTACGCCAGCATTCTCTACAACGATCTTCTTACGGCTGTTAATATAAAAACCTCATCCATCGCAAGAGGAGGAGTCGTTGGATCCCACAAGTTCTTGAAGATGATCAAGTTTCCACGCTTCATCAGTCTGGTGATCAGAAGAGCCTTCGACAGACTGGAACTAACTCATCAGGGTCGCTCCACACCTGTTTGGCCGATGTCCAAATTCCTCCCCACCACTTCAGGCGAATATCCCTTCATAAGAAGAATTCCAGGTACAATTCTTGCCCTTATCGCCCCTGACCATATCTCTATCCAGAACTATCAGAGTGCTGCTCAACCTCAAGAACCTGAGGTGAGAACCCCAGCATACTTAGGATCTGAGCCTTCATTGGAGAGCTTGAGTGAGGAGATTGGTGAGGAAGTTAATAGACCAGAGGCAAGAGTACCCGAAGTGGGGTCTTCCTCTAGAAGAGAGGAAGTAGAGGACAGAGCATCTCCTAGAGAGGCTGTCCATGAGGAAGTACAGGAAACACCAGAGGTAGAAACAATCTCTTTGATAGTGGTGAGCGAGAGGAAAATATCAGAGAGAATCCTGAGAGTTCTACAGCCATAGGAGCCGAGGAAAATGTGAGAATAGAGAAATATGCTCAACAGAGTACATCTGAGGGTATCTTTAACCAAAATCCCAGTGCTTCCACACAATCTAATCCTGGTGATCAAGACCAAAGAATTATTGAAACAGAGGTGCACACCTCGAACCCTGTGAGATCCCACATCGGCTAGGAGGGGGAACGAAGTCCTCCTTATAAGGGTGGATGGATACCCTCCTTGCATGAGGCCTTTTGCTTGTCATAGGGTGCGGTCTGGGTGCGTCCCGCGTATGCCTGTGCGGGCAAGAACAAAACTGTGAGCGGTGCCGGCATGCTATTATGCAAAGGGTATCCACAAAGCGGACAATATCGTGTACGGTGGACTGGGGATGTTACTGAATGGTATCAGAGCCAGTCACCGGGTCGATGTGTCAGCGAGGACGCTGATCCCACTTAAGTGGGTGGATTGTGAGATCCCACATCGGCTAGGAGGGGGAACGAAGTCCTCCTTATAAGGGTGGATGGATAACCTCCTTGCATGAGGCCTTTTGCTTGTCACAGGGTGCGGTCTGGGTGCATCCCGCGTATGCAGAGGGTATCCACAAAGCGGACAATATCGTGTACGGTGGACTGGGGATGTTACAAACCCCAACCAGCCTATACCATCAGAGGCACATTTTCATGCCTCTGATACGCACGAAGCCGGGGAAGCTATCTTTGGTAGTGATGTTCATTCGCCCCAGAACATCAATAGGTCACCTCCACACGATGATGCCTCTGTGGCTCATATAGACAGGTCACAAAATAGACCAGAGATCTTCGTAATCTCACGTAGTATCTGTCCGACTCAGGGACAATGGGAGACCATAGTAGACCAAGGGAAGACATTGCTTGATCCAAATGCTTCTCATCACACCAGATTTCCTTCTTCAGAACCTGAGCTGGAAGAGGAAACTTTGGTCAGAATACCTGTAGTTGTTTCCCCTCAAAGGGAACATCAAGGATCAGGTGGAAGTCCTCCAAGAGCCAACATCAACACAACTCTTGACGGAGGCGCCTCTGAAATCGAGGAAGACTTGGATCCATGTGTTGGAACCAAGGACACCCCCATTGACACTGTCACAAGAGCAGAGTTCGAAAGCTTCTGTGACAGTATCAACAACTCCTTGAATGAGTATAAACTTATCAATAAACAAAAGGAGGAGCTGATCCGCAAGGAAAATGCTTCTCTCAAGGAAGAATTGCTGAACATCTCGAACAAGCATGCTGAGATAACTCAAAAATATGCCGAGGCTGAAGCACTCAGAACAGAGTCTGAACGGGTCAGAGGAGAAGAGATTGCAAAGCTGACAACTGAGATAGCCGACCTAAGATCAGTCAGAACAGAGGAAGTTAAAAAGACTTCGACAGATCTTGCAGAGCTAAAGCGACTCATAACAGAGAACCACACAGCACCGATGAACAGAACCCTTCCCATCCCCACGGTTATTCTTTCAAAATCTAACGTCAGAACCTTGACAGAGATAATTACCAACTCTGTTAAGGAATCCATAAAAGAAGCAACCACCTCATCTGCTACTCCACTCAACATCTCCAGCTCTAACCCGAATGACCTAACCATGACTGTTGGCCAAATGGGAGACTTCAGAAAATCATCTCTTAGCCGAATGATGACGATCTCATCAAAATTTGTAATGAAAGCTAAGGCGACAGAACAACATGTGAAAGCGTCTCTTGATACTCACAAGGTCAACTTTGAGGTTCAAGTAGAAGAGATCAGAGGTGCTGCAACAGAGGTAGAAGATGTAAGGACAAAGGCAGCCTTAAACTTTACTAATATTATTTTACAGGCTACCTCTACATCGAAAAGACTTGCAGAAGAAGCACCCACAGATGAACCTTCAAGCAAGAGACACAAAGCTTATCTGAGATTTGTTGTTCCGTCCTCACCAAAAGCTCGAATTGACGATTCTGGCGATGATGATGATTTCGAAGATGCTCAAGAAGGTCAATCAGACAATCAATTGGGTGAGTCCTCAGAACAACAAAAGGGGGAGAAGGAGACGAAGAAGGAGAAGGAGAAGGAGAAGGAGAAGGAGAAGAAGGAGAAAGAAAAGGAGAAAGAGACAGAGAAAGAGAAAGAGGTTGAAAAAGAGAGAGAAGCTAGGGGTAAAGGGAAATCACAGAAGCAACTGAGGCAGAGGCTACAGGAGAAGAAAAGGGGATAACAGAGGAACACACGCCAGAAATGACGGTGGTGGCATTTGACTACATGTTCAAGGACAGAGTCATCAAACCAACAAAAGCGTCAACACAAGAACCACCAGAGATCATCTGCCTAGATACCCCTCCTATATCTCCAAGAAAAGAACCAGAAAGGACAGAACCATCCTCTGCTGAAGGACAAACAAGTCAAGACCAACCTCAAGTCACTCAGAAATCTGATCACATCGACACTCTTATGGCAGAAACCCATAATGACCCAAACCCAATGGTAACAGAACAGAACCCAGAAACCTCTACCTTTCATACCGAAAAACCTGCCTTAGAAACGGTATTTGCATTTCTATATGCTGACAGAGACATCATCCCTGTAAATGCCGTACCCATTAACCCATACCTTAACCCAGTCAGAATAAACACCATTTCTGATGCAAGGCTAAAGTTCATCCAAACCAAGTCAAATCAGAACAGAGCCATCAATATAAACTTTGGTATCCGTAGAATTCTGGACATCAAGCACAAGAAGTTTCAATATGACAGAGTCACATACCATGAGTATACTGTGGAATCAACAGAAGGCAAAAATGAAATCTTCAATGACAATGATCTCGTCCTTCTGAACCCATACGACCTGATCTTACTTCACGCATACTGCTTGAACTTCTCAGAAAGATACACGCCGGCCAGAACTGCGCTACCAGAAGTAAGATTCGCTATGCAAGAGCACATCAATCTCAGAATACAGATTGATTATCAGCTAGGCATAGAGTTTGAAGTAGAAAAACTATTGATTGCACCACCAAATGAAAACTTGAGGGTTATGGCCATCACAGAACTGGAACCGTAGTAGAAGATCCTCCAGTCTTTGTCTGCCGACAGAAGGGCACAAAGAAGGCCATCAGAGCAGCTGAAGCCCACAAGTACTCGAGTGAGTCGCTAGTATATCTCAAGAACATAATCCAAAATCTCCCAAGAAGTAAGTGTCCATAAGAACAGCAGAAACCCATCATCGACCAGATTGATCTGATGCTGGACTTCCGTACTCTAATCAGAAGATTCGACAGAATTCTTAGGGGAGATAACTATGCATAAATGTAATACTTCTTACCATGCACTGTAATATCTTAGAAGAATAGTACAAAGGCTAACAGAGGTAAATATTCTCTGTTCTTTTTGTTTACATCTCTGTTTCAAAATTTTTTATTTTCAATACTTAGGGGGAGATTGTTAGCCCCAAGTATCTGTAATGTAAAAGTATTCAAATTATTATCAAGTCAGAAGACCATCAGAGATGCAGCAGAAGACTTAGAAGAAAAAAGCTTCAAGAAGATCAACAGAACTCAATAGAGTTCTGGTGGAACTAACAGAGCTCAACAGAGCTCTGTCAGAAGATCAACAGAATAACTGTTCACAATCGAAGACCAACAGAGCTCTGGTCTACGAGCTCTGTTGTAGTGAAGACCTTTGTGATGCCTAAGTCTCGTAAGAAATCCCAAGTGTTAGACAAGTGTCCATACTTTCCACGTATGCCCTAAAATTAGGAGACACACTTTCCACGTGTCATTCTAGGGTACGATAGTACACTGTGTTCACTTTATCAGGGCTATAAACAGAGAGGTAGTGGAACAAACAATTGTAAGCTTTGGGAAGAATAGTTTTTGTAAGTACAGGATCTAATCTTACAATCAATATAGAAAGCAGTAATTGAGAAGTTGTATGATCAAGCCCAATTGTATTCAATGATGAACAGAATTACAGATCTAAGAGAGAGAGAATCTCAAAGATTACAAAGAATGAATACAAAGATATACGGGAAAATCAATCAGTTAGCAACGTAGTGCTAACCACTATTTATACTGCAACGGAAATATTAAAGCTACAGTACAAATAAGAAAGACTAATAAGAACATAACACGTGTCCTAATTAGTTTACTAAATACTAAGTAAAGTATGTAGTCATAAGTTCTGAACAGGTTGTTCAGAACTTCTGAACATTCTTCTGATAACGCTTCTCAGAGCTTCTGACTCTTTCTCTTCTCAGATCTCTGACTCCTCTACTCAGAGTCTTCTTATCAGATCTTCAACATTTGGTTTATTGATAAAACTTCAGATCTAACAATCTCCCCCTTTTTGTCAAATAAACTTGAATTTTGCATCATCCAGTTCTTTTAGAGCAGGAACAATTTTCTGAAGTAGCACATTTCTCAGATTAAGTCTCTTGTCCATCTTAGCAATAATTTCTTGGATAACTTCCACTTGTTGATTGATTGCTTCTTGAGTTATATTTGCTTGCTTCACTTTCAACATCTTTTTCTCCAAATTGTGCTTTATGATCCTTAAAGTTCCAGAACAGTATTTTGCAGTTTCCTTTGCTCTGAAGAAGATCTTTCCACTTTTGTTTTTCAAAAACACTCCCAAATCTGGAAATTTGTGAACGCTTCCAGTCTTTAACACCTTTTTCTGCTCATGATCTGTATTGGGATTTGCCAGATAAACACATGGCTTTTGTAAATACAGAGCTATTTGGAAATCTGTATAACAGTGCCACCTTAAGATATAGAACATGGCCTCAATCACCACACTTCTTGCCTTCCTTTCATTTCCGTCTTTGCTTGACTCTTTGAAGCATAGAAAGCTGTGGAATCTGTAGAAGTCAACCACTGATAGTTTCTCAAAATCTGCATCAGTAAAGTAATAAACCTTGCCATCTTCTCTCAGAACTTCAAAGGATAAGTACTCCATCTTTCTGAATTGTTTGACTTTCAGTTCTCTGATTACTGTGATTAAGAAATCTGAATAAACAGCTTGCTTTGACTTGCTAAGACATCTTGATTTTTCTGCCAACCAGATCTGAGTCTCCTTTGGTCTATCATAGTACACATCCAAAAATTGTATCTCTTTAGGTTTGAAAAACTCTGGTAAATCAAATTCAAGAAAGTATCCATTCAAATCAATTGACATTTCATCTTCTCTTGGCTCAGATTGTTCAACATGCTCAATTCTTGTTATCTGCACATTCTGAGGAGTTGTGTCCTGAACTTCTTCAATTTCATCTGAAAGAATTTAATTTACTTCATACTCAGTAGGAAACACAAAATCACTATGTAACATCTTCTTGGGATTAACTTCAGATAGCAACCATTCACCACAAATTCTGATCTTTCTTCTGAGATTCAACCTTCTTTTCATAGAGTTTACACACTTTTTCTTTAAATTCTCTCTTTCAGTTTTAGCACTTACTTCCATTTCAATCCGTAACCAACTCAGAGTTGCATCACTATATTTTACCAGTTCTTTTAGTTTGAACATTTCAAGTCTCTCTTGAACTATATATGCAAACCCTTCAGTTTCCATTC
The DNA here is from genome assembly GCA_033807775.1 of Saussurea involucrata. Lineage (NCBI taxonomy): Eukaryota > Viridiplantae > Streptophyta > Magnoliopsida > Asterales > Asteraceae > Saussurea > Saussurea involucrata. The sequence continues at coordinate 94,932,654 of CM066327.1, read as the reverse complement.
CTTCATTTACAAACCCCTTCAGATATACATTAAGTCCAGCAATATTTGTTGGACATCTCAGATTGCACTTTACTTTTCTTCCTTCAATGGCTAGTTGAAAATCATACAAATACATATTTCTGACATAGATACCCAGAAGTTGATAGGCGGGTATCACCCCCCCTAAATCTACCGCAAGTGTACGGGTCGAATCAAGTAATAACGTACGGTAAGTGCGAGTATCGAACCAAAGGAACCAGGTGTCAAGTACCACAATGACTGTATAGATTATTAACTAGACTATCGCAGATTGATTTGGGTTGTTGTGTATTGGAATACGAAATTAAACTTAATTAATTCAAATAAGAGAAAGAGTTGGAGGGTTGGATTCCTCAGGTAAACAATTACTTAACGCACAGATTTGACACGATTGACATAACTCCAGGATGACTGGTATAATCACAAACCATCACTATACTCTATCAAGCTATAACAACATTCATTCTACACTCTGTATCGTCATTCGATCTCAACAAAGATAAGTGAACAAACAATGATTAAAAACCCACAAAGTACGAATTATCATATTTCTATCTCAAATTCGACTAAGACATGAAGGATTAGATCAACCTCAAAACTTTTCTCAAACGTTAAAAGATTCGTTAAATCAAATAATAGTTGATCGGACTATTACAAGCATTAAGAACAATCCCACATGTTTCATCCATAAGAATCAAATCGATCGTATCTACTGTAAAGCTAAATAATCATCCAACCATGATTCAAACCAACCCCCCAACATGAACGGGTTAGTTCATATTGGGGGTTTCACAACTCAGAAAAGAAATAATAAAAACGAAAGTAAACATGTTGGTTCTAAAAGAAATGAAATCTAAAACTCCCTGAAAAGCTTAATCCTTCGATGAATGGACTCGATTCGCCTTTTGATTCTCGTATCTTGATGTTTCTAGCCTTCTTCTCGCCTTCAAAAATCGTCTTCTATCTCCCAAAATCGCCCCAAGAGAGTCTCCAAACGTAACTGATTGATTCCCCCCTCAACCCTAGCAGAAAAAGGCTTTAAAAACGTATAAGGGGCTTGGCGCGTTTGTGGGCACGTTTGGAGGCAAAATAATGTCGGAAAACGACATTATCAACAACCCCAAACCGAGCGTTGCTTGTCCCCAAGCAAAATAGCGACACAAATAAGCATTCAACCACAATCCAAACAATCGCAATTTCGTGTTGTCGAGAATATCAATTGCGATCTCTAGTCAACTCAACAACCACCATGAATTACTTGTGAGATGGACGAACAGTGAGCAGACCTAGCTATGGAATCTAAACAGCAAAACCTTGGGAAAGGGATCTATCAGGGACCACACCACACGTAAGTGTACCTAGACTAAACACACATAGAGAGGATTTTGCCTTGACCCTACCTCACGGTTCTCTCTCTTCGCTCGAGCCCTAGGTTTCACACATGTTGTCATGCTTTCAGAAGTTGGGTACAAGAATTCACAAATCTTGCATGAACAACAATTAAACAATAACGCACAGTTGTAACCAAATTGATCTCAGAAGGAATCCATTATCAAGACTAGGTCATAGAAACGTTGCTTCGCCACTCCTTACAAACTCTCCATGCTGAATTCAGATCTTTAAATGGGTATGGTTGCTGCTTTTGGGTGGACGTCAAAGGATTTATGACGATATTTGGTGATCCTCCCTTCTTTCTTTCATTCGGGCTTCCTAACACTTCACTCAAATTCTTTAAACTGACCCCTCAGTTTTATTTAGCTCTTTTTTTGGCAAAACCCTTTATGACTGATTGATTGGGTTCGGGTTTTTTTTAGGAGGGTTCAATGGGTTTCTTTTGGGAACCTTGAGTGGTGAAAAGCAATGGGATTAGCAGCAACTAATAAGCATGATGAGTTTTCACATGGTTTATTCACAAAGATAGGCAGAAGCTTCACTCCTATTCCTATGGATGTCTTTGATAATGGATGCAAGTTATAGCGAGATCAGCTACAACAACGATCAAAGGACTAATGAAAGGTGTATCGAGTAGTGTGTAGTCTCTCAGAATCGATGTTCGCAAATGTGTGGCTCAACAACTCACGGGTGGTCTCAACTAATGTCTCTATGTGTGCATTCACCTAGATCCAATCTCGTGCTATATTATCCCTTTTAACTCCTCCCCCCAAAATTATTGTCTTCGAACTCTCACACTAAATCATGCTCAACTGGTCGCCCATTCCTCACTATAAACAAGGTGATTATTCATTCCACTGAGATCAACAAATGATATAATCGACAAACCACCGCAAACCAGACACAACCATTGTCCCCAATATACCAAATAACATATAAAAGAAAGAATCACAAAATAGCGAATCGGTACAACTAACAATAATTACGCAACCCCAAACCTAATCTCTAGATTAGGTTTGTTTTCACAACAAGGAATCATAAAACAATAAAGTTCAAGTGAAAACAGGGACCCCAAACCTTGGTGAAACCGAGGTTTGCAAAGAGATGTTGTGTAGATACCTTTCAGGGAGCATACGCGGATCACTATTCACCTATTTCTGCCCTTCCTTCTCCTGCCTTGCTCTTGGTCATATCAGAATTGCTATCAGGGGTCAAAAACTAAACACAAACACACAAAACATAAAACATAAAAACAACACACAAAACAAAAGAAAGCACACAAAAATAAGAAACTGACCAAAATAAAAATTAAGATTTAACCTATGGTGGGTTGCCTCCCACCCAGTGCCGTATTTTCTGTCGTGGCACGACTGTGTGGCTCTCAATTTGGCTCGATATCGCTTGCGGAATTGACTCTACCACACATACGATTGTTCCTGATTTCCTCCACATGCGTTTTCCCATTCTTACCATTTTCTGATCCATTTTGCCCCGTTCTTGGTTCACCTCTATCTTCTACTCTCTTGAGAACATGGAAGGTTACTTTCTCATTCCCAACTCTAAGAGTCATTACCCCTTCTTCCATGTCTATCAAAGCCTTGCTTGTGGCTAAGAATGGTCTTCCCAAGATTAACAGTATCTCAACATCTTCCTCCACATCTAGAACTACAAAATCAACTGGAAAATAAAATTTTCCAACCTTTACCAAAACGCCTTCCACGATTCCATAAGGGTACTTCACCGATCTATCTGCAAGTTGAAGTGTCATGTTCGTTGGCTTCACTTCCCTCAAGCCAAGTTTCCTAAAAATGGATAAAGGCATTAAATTAACACTTGCACCAACATCACATAATGACTTACTGAAATTAGATTTTTCTATTTGAACAGGGATAGTAAAACTCCATGGATCCTTAAGCTTCGGGGGAAGCTTATGCTGAATGATAGCACTGCACTCTTCAGTAAGTGCAACTTGGGCATGCTCCTCGATCTTTCTCTTCTTGGACAAGATATCTGTCATGAACTTGAGATAACTTGGCATTTTTGCCAGTGCCTCCGCAAATGGAATATTGATGTGTAATTTCTTGAAAATGTCAAGAAATTTCTTGAGTTGTTCCTCATCCTTATGTGCCTTCAACCGATTTGGAAATGGTAGCGGTGGCACATACGGGTTGACTGGTGGTTGCTTCTTCTTCTTTTCTCCATCCTCCGGGTTTTCCTTCGTCATACCTTCTTCACCGGCTTCCTTCCCCTTATCTCTATTCTTTGACATTTCACTCTCTATCTCCTCGTCTACCTTGATGGGACCCATTTCAGTACCTTTAGCTTTACTGTCATCAGTTAAAGGTTCTCGGGTAGGGTCTATAATTAACTCCTTTCCACTTCTCAGATAAATAGCCTTGCACTCCTTTCTTGGTATTCGTTCAGTCTGACTAGGGAATTGACCTTGAGTCCTGGATTGTAGTGCTTCCGCAATTTGTCCGACTTGTCTTTCTAACATCTTGATTGAGGCGGTATTCTGGTCAGTTGTCGCCTTCACATTACCCACTGTACTTGCCAATCCTTCAACTGCACCTTCCATCTTTGACATGAATTTCATCATCATGTCTTCTAATCCCGGATTCTTTTATGAAGATTGCCCCTCATCAAATTTCTTCTGATTATAACCTGGGGGACGATAAACATTGTTAGCCGAAAAAGAATTCGAAGAGTTAGAATGGTTACCATACTGCTGCTGCTGTCCCATTGTTTCTTTAGCTGGGCCTTGTTGAGGTTGACTCCAAAAAAAATTAGGATGTCGCTTCCATCCCTCGTTATAGGTGTTAGAGAATGGGTCATTCCTCGGCCGATTATTCTGATTCTGAACGAACAGGACTTGTTCCGGCGATTGATAGTCTTGAGAATTCTGAACATTCGGTTGCATAGTCGCTCCTCTCATTTGATTAGTCAACGCAGTCAACTGTGCCTTTATATCCTTCAACTCTTCTGCTTCTTGTACATTTGCCACTTTTCTGACAGCAGATCTTGGCGTGGAATAGCTATGTTCTGCCAGATTCTCTATCAATTCGACCGCTTCCTCATAGGACTTGTTCATTAAAGCTCCCCCTGCAGCAGCTGTGAGGTCATTCTTAAATTGAGGGTTCAATCCCACATCAAAACGTTTGTATAATCATCCACTCTTGTAACCCATGATGTGGACACTTCTTGAGCATTGCTTTATATCTTTCCCATGCGTCGTACAACGACTCTTGATCCCATTGGGCAAAATGAGTGATATCTGACAGCAGTTGGGCCGTTCGCCCTGGTGGAAAGAATTTGTTGAGAAAAGCTGTCACCATATCGTTCCATGTTCGAATCGACCCCGGTGGTAAATTCTCTTCCCAAGTGGTGGCTCGGTCCCTCAATGAGAATGGGAATAACCGTATCTTGATTGAATCTTGATCCGCCCCATTTACCTTGAAAGTATTGCATATCTTTTCGAATGAGCGCAAATGTGCATAAGGGTCTTCGGTTGCTGCACCTCCAAACATATTCGATTGTACCAATTGGATGGTACCAAGCTTGATTTCAAAATTATTAGTAGCTATCGGAGGTGCATACGGTCCTCGTTGTGCAGCGCCCATGTTCGGATTGGCGAAATTCCTCATTGGTACCCTTTGTGGTGGCGGTGGTGGATGATGGACATTGTGATTGTTACCATTATTAGCCCCATTATTGACGCCATGATTAACGTTGTGGTTGGCATTGGCATTGTTGTGATTCTGATTGTTCTGATTATTAGGAGGAGGAACATTGTTTGCATTTGCATTTGCATTTGGAATTGGTTGACCATTACCCATGGGCAACCCTTCTCCCCAATCTTCCCCGATATGGATGTTGTTGTCGGCCATTCTGTTTCGTGCTTGTCGCCTCAGGTCTCTGGCAGGCCGTTCTATCTCCGGGTCAATCGGTAATAATTCCCGAAACAGTCTTCTTCTTGGCATAAACCAAGAGGTAACCTTAAACAGAGAATATAGAATCTCAAAACCCAAAAATATATGAATTTTCAAAGCAGATTATAATAAATTAAAAACAGGGTGTCTAATGTAATAATTTCTACAGCTGGTAGTGATATTCACACAAAACAGGTTCCCCGGCAACGGCGCCAAAAACTTGATAGGCGGGTATCACCCCCCCTAAATCTACCGCAAGTGTACGGGTCGAATCAAGTAATAACGTACGGTAAGTACGAGTATCTCAATAAAAGCATCCTTAAACAGTAAATTGAGTTCTGAACAAATAGGATTAGAATTTGTATCAGAAGTCATTTTTGTCTTGTTCTGCATGAGTTCTGAACTATCTTGTTCAGAAGTCCTCATTCTGGCTTCATCAAAAGTTACATTTATGCTCTCCATCATCCTCTTGGTTCTTCTATTGTAGATTCTGAATGCTTTGGAAGTTAAAGAATAACCCACAAAGTATCCTTCATCTGCCTTTTTATCAAATTTGGCAAGATTTTCTCTGTCTTTAAGAACATAGCACCTGCAACCAAAAACATGAAAGAATTTGATTAATGGTTTTCTGTTATTTATCAGTTCATAAGCAGCCTTATTTAATCTCTTATTGACTAAAGTTCTATTCTGTGTAAAACAAGCAGTTGCAATTGCTTCAGCCCATAGGAAGGTAGGAAGATTTGAATAAGCCAGCATTGTTCTCGCAGCTTCAACTAGAGTTCTGTTTTTCCTTTCAACAACACCATTTTGTTGAGGAGTTTTGACAGCAGAAAAATTGTGACAAATTCCAGAACTTTCTAAAAAATTCTGAAGAGTCTCATTTCTAAACTCTGTTCCATTATCACTTCTGATTTTCTGAACTTGAAGTTGTAGGAGAACTTGAATCCTTTTGATAAAATTTATCAATATAGTAGCAGCTTCTGACTTAGCTCTTAGGAATTCAACCCATGTGTATCTGGAGTATTCATCAACAATCACAAGCATATATTTCTTTCCTCCCATAGACTGAACTGAAATAGGACCACAAAGATCAGTATGAATCATTTCTAATGGTGTTTTGCAAGATGAGTCCATTTTTTATTTGTGAGAACTCTTTTTCATCTTGCCCATTTCACAAGCTGAGCATAACGATTCTTTTTCAAAATTAATCTTTGGTAAACCTTTAACCCGATGTTTTGCAACAAGATTATTAAGATCTTTGAAATTCAGATGAGAACATCTTCTGTGCCAAAGCCAGCATTCATTTGCAGTTGAGTTTGATAAAAGACAAACTGTATTTAATGTTTTCAATTTTGAAAAATTAACTACAAATAAGTCCATATGTCTTTTAGCCCAGAAGACTTTAACATCATTTTCAGTTAAAATCATGCAACCTGTTATTTGAAACTTGATTTGACAAAGACTGTCTAAAATCTGACTTATGCTGAAAAGATTATGTTGTAATCCTTCAACATAGAAAACCTTTTGGATAGTCAGATATCCTTTAGTTAAATCCCCATAACCTTTAACTTGACCTTTGCTATTATTTCCAAAGTTTACTGCTCCTCCAGCCTTTTCTGTGAAGTTTGATAGAAAAGACTTCTGACCTGTCATGTGTCTTGAATCTCTTGAATCTAAAAACCACACATGACAGCCCTGCAAAAAGGATCAGTTAGTTTTAGGTACCCATTTTGGAATGGGTCCATCTTTGTTAGTTTTGTCATTGGATTTAACATTAGTACCTTTTACCTTCCACTCAAAATCTTTCTTCAAACACCACTTTCCTTGAACTTTTATGAAGTCGGAACATTTTCTGCTTACAAACTTGTTTAATTTCTTTTTGAAAGTTGTAACTTTTGATTTTGCAACATTTTCAACTTTCTTTTCTTTTATCTTTTCTTTCTTCTGAGTCTGAGGAACAGAAATTTTCTTCTTTTCTGTATTCTGAAGAACATAAATATTTTTCTTTTCTGAATTCTGAATGTCTTTTCTTATGTATGAAACAGAAGTTATTTTGACTAGACATTTATGAGAATATTGGAATGAATCATTTGTACATCTAACACAAACAAGATTTTTCTTTGCAAGTGACAATAAATCTGAAACATAGGTCATTTCATTTTTATTTATACTGTTCAGAGTACAATTGCCCTTATTACAAGAATTTCTAGCTTTGAGTTAAGAAGTAGATTTCATTCTAAGCTTCTCAAGATTCCTTTTCAGATCATTCAACTTTGCAAGGTCATCTTTCCTTTTTCTTTCTTCTTTTTCTGAAAAATTCAACTCCTTTTGTTAGAAGAATTAGATGATTCACCTTTTTCATATGTACTTGATTCATTAAAGAATTTATCATTTTCTTTTAGAGCATTAATTTTAAAAAGATCATACTCAGTCTTCAGTTTTTCAAGCTCTGTTATTTTCTGAATAAAAATATTCTTTTCTTTCAAAGCTTCTTCAAGTTTAATATCCACCTCACAGTAATCATTTTCAAGTTCATCATAAGCTTTCCTTAAGTCCTCAAGTTCTTGACTTACAAGATTAAACCTCTTTTCAAGTTTTAATAATTCATCTGACTTTGTTTCAGAAAATCCAGTTGAATCAGACATCTGACTACCTGAGTCAGAGTTCTGATTTACAGACTCAGATGTTTGATCTTTAGACACAGAGTTTTGACTACAAAGTTCAGAATTCTGACTAGAAGTTTCAGACTTCTGATTGACTGTTTCAGAATCTTTACTTGTGTCAAATATGTTCTCAATGTCATGGTATGAAAAACTTGGTTGTTTATTTTTGTAGCTGACATTTAAAGAATCATACTTGAATTTAGTATCATTGTATTTTGGCTTCTCATCTGTTGGTTTAGAAACTTCTTTCTTAACCTTTTCTTCTGAAACAACTGACTTTTCTGTTTTAGACTCAGAAATTTTCTCATCTGACTTTTTAGAGTTTGGTCTTTGCAAATTGTCAGAACTTGCTATAGAACTAGCAGGTCTTATGAAAACTTCAACAATTTCTGGGATTTTTGGCTTAGGAACTTGAAGTTTTTCAAAATCATACAAGTTGATTGGAGTTCTTTTTAAAGTGACATTTTCTTCCAAACCCAATCCCTTCTTTGGGTTGTAAAATCTTGTATCTTTAATATTGCTTATTAAAAGATTTAATGTTTGCTGAGTCTGACCCCTTTTCAAATTCAGATCTTCCAATTCATTGATTTTGGTGTATAAATTCTTTCTTTCCTCAAATAACATATCAAATTTTATTTGTAAATCACCTTTTTCATCCTTTATTTTTGAAAACTCAACATTTAGTTCAGAGATCTTTTTCAACAATTCAGAATTTTCATCTTTAACTTTCTGTTTCTCAGTCTCAGATTCTTCATATTGTTCTTTTATTACTTTTTTTTCAATTCTGAACATGTTAACCAAATTTCTTTCTCCTTTTATCTGTTTTCTTAGATTAGCAAATTCAGTTTTCATTTCACCAATCTGTGTCATTAACTCTATTTCAAGTGAAGAATGTACCTCAGCAGATGACTCAGAATCAACATCTTCAAAATCAGAATCATCCTCATTCCTCATTTTTGCCATATAGCTTTGCATCTGTGGAAAGTTGATATGATCATCTTCATTAGAAGTGTAGTACAACCAATTCTCCTTTTCAGCCAATAAAGCAATTTCATCATCTCTCTTCTTTGCAAGCTGAGCCTTCTTGGTGTAGTACTCATAGTCTTTCACAATTTTAACTCTGCAATCCTTAGCATAGTGGCCAGATTTTCCACACTTGAAACACATATTCTTTTCTTTTCTCTCTTCCTTCTCTTCTTTGTTTTCTTCACTTCTCTGTACTCTCTTTTCAAACTTATTTTCTTCTCTGTCTTCTTTCTTCTTATAATCTGAACTCCCAACTCTCTTATAATTTCCTTGAAATCTACCCTTCCCATACCTCTTGTTGAAAGTATTTGTCAACAAAGCTAGCTTCTCAGCCATTATCTTGATATCTTCATCATCTTCTGATCCTTCTTCCTTGTCAGATTCTTCCAGATTAGGTATCTCTGATAGATATGCAGTCTTTTTGGGTGCTTTGATTGCTTTGGACTTTGATAAGAATGCTAACTGATCAGCAACATTTTTCTTCTCTTCCACAACTAACTTGACAGAGTCTTCATGTTGATTAAGAACACAGAACAAATCATTTAAGTCTTCTTCACACATATCCTTGTTCATTTGCAGACTTATGGCAAATGATGACCATTCTGAATTTAGACTGTTCAGAAATTTGTAATTTATTTCTGACTTCGTTTTCTTCAGTCCATTTCTTCTCAAATCATTTAGAATAGTACAAAATTTACTGTATGTCTGTGTCAAACTTTCTGACTCTTTTGCTTTGAACCTTTCATAAGCATTTATGCTTTGATTTAACTTTGCCTGAATAGATCTCACAGTTCCTAACATCTGCCTTTCCAATTCGTCCCACATTTCTTTAGCTGATGATCCACTGTCAATCCTGTTAAGAACCTCATTTGGGACAACCAAAGTCATCAAAGTAATTGCTCTTTTGTCGATAGCATGCCTATTCTTCTGTTCAGCTGTGTATTGGGAATAATTCTTCTTCACCCTGGTCGCTGGAATTTCTGGAGTTGTCTCTATAGCAGGGGTTGCAGCAACATCGATATACACTTCAATTGGACCTTCTCGAATAGAGACCATAAGATTTTCATCAATGTTGTCTAGGAATTGGATCATACGAATTTTCCATTGCTGATACTCTTCTGGTATAAGAACAGGCGGTTTGGTTTCAGATCCCATGGCTAGATATTCTTTAGAAGACATGATTGTAAGAAAATTCAACAGAAAGACAAATTCGAGTTTCTTGATCGAAATGTAACAGGTAATTCAAGAATTGCCAAGAATTCAAGAACTAGCCCTAGCAGCGGAATCGATTTTTGAACGAATCAAGAAATCTTCAAGAAATTGATCAATCGATCTTCGCAATCACAATCTTGAATGAATTTGTTTGTTGATTGGCTCTGATACCAATTGTAAGTACATGATCTAATCTTACAATCAATATAGAAAGCAGTAATTGAGAAGTTGTATGATCAAGCCCAATTGTATTCAATGATGAACAGAATTACAGATCTAAGAGAGAGAGAATCTCAAAGATTACAAAGAATGAATACAAAGATATACGGGAAAATCAATCAGTTAGCAACGTAGTGCTAACCACTATTTATACTGCAACGGAAATATTAAAGCTACAGTACAAATAAGAAAGACTAATAAGAACATAACTGTTAGATCTGAAGTTTTGTCAATAAACCAAGTGTTAAAGATCTGATAAGAAGACTCAGATGTTCTGAGTAGAGAAGTCAGAGGTCTGACTGTGAAAGCTCAGAAGTATTGATCAGTGGAAAGAGAAGTCAGATGTCTGAGTTAAGGAGTCAGAAGATATGAGAAGCTTTATCAGAAGAATGTTCAGAAGTTCTGAACTATCTGTTCAGAACTTATGACGAGATACTTTACTTAGTATTTTATAAACTAATTAGGACACGTGTTATGTTCTTATTAGTCTTTCTTATTTGTACTGTAGCTTTAAGATGTCCGTTGCAGTATAAATAGTAGTTAGCTCTATGTTGCTAACTGATTGATTTTTCCCGTATAACTTTGTATTCATTCCTTGTAATCTTTGAGATTCTCTCTCTCTTAGATCTGTAATTCTGTTCATCATTGAATACAATTGGGCTTGATCATACAACTTCTCAATTACTGCTTTCGATATTGATTGTAAGATAAGATCCTGTTCTTTCAATAACACGTGTCCTAATTAGTTTACTAAATACTAAGTAAAGTATGTAGTCATAAGTTCTGAACAGGTTGTTCAGAACTTCTGAACATTCTTCTGATAACGCTTCTCAGAGCTTCTGACTCTTTCTCTCAGAACTGACTTCTCTTCTCAGATCTCTGACTCCTCTACTCAGAGTCTTCTTATCAGATCCTCAACATTTGGTTTATTGACAAAACTTCAGATCTAACAGTTTTCCACAATTGTTTAAGCACATACTGCATCAATCCCGAGCACTACCTCCGTACGATATTGTTCCCTGTGAGATTTCAGGATACACAATTGATCTTGTTCTTGGTGTTATCCATTATCAATATACGAGCAGCATTTCTTATTTGATCTTGTTATCAGTATCCTGTTCTATAATTGATTCTCACTATTACAATATCATTTACACAATCACTCACCTTAATAGCTTTATATTTAAATGCTTCCGCTGTCTATATTACTACCATTAATGTGATACAACGTGAATCTGGGAACCTATATGTTGTCTGCAAACTTGTAAGGTTGGATTACGATTTCGTCTACGGGTCCTATACGGCTTGATTCTGCGGAGTTTTGTCTTTCAGCCATTGTTGCAGGTTTAGGGTTTTTGAAGAACTCAAAGGTTTTGAACGAAAGAGGGAAAGGTTAAAGGTTTTGAATGTTCAGTAAGCGTAAGAAATGAAATGGGTCGAAAGGAATGGGTATTTATACTAGAAACGTATGGCTGTTTTATCATCGTAGGTACTGTAGGTACTCGAGTTTCAGATAGTGGAACGGCCTCTACAGTAGAACGTGGGAACAACTAACAGTTGGTTTCTCAATTAGAGAGTTCCACATGGACTTGGGCTCTGACAACCTTTGGGCTATCAAACCGTCACGGTTAGAGATTTGAGAGTGACATGTGGTTGACGCATAAGAAATAACCCGTATCTGATGACATCACCTCTGATGACGTGGCAAAAAACTGATAGAGCTCTGGTGGAACTCAGCACAGTTTTGCCTCTGTTGAGTGACCTTTTTCATTCTTTTCAAGTAACCCAAGATGTTTCACCTTCACCCAAAAACATTTGCAAATCCTGTATCTGATGTGAAAATAGTCAAAAGAACGAAAGCAGAACAACCTCTGAGATTTCACAGAGTTCTAGTAACAAACAGCAGAGGCTCTGGTGAAATGTCAGAGTTCTGATAAGTTCTTAACATTATCAAAAAAGTTTTCATCAGAACAGGTTTTCTCTTCCTCAAAAAGATTTTCTTTTCTCGTTCAACGAGCAAAGTCAATTAGATTTGAAATTTGAGTTGACTTGCTCCCCCTTAAACCATGCTTATATTCCTATTAAGCTCCCCTTTGAACCATGAGCTTAATTGATAGATTTTTTTCCAGCTTTTCTCTTTTCTTGCAACAATATTTACAAAAAGGAAAACAAAAGTATATACACAAATGAAATTCAAAAGAATAATATTGAAAAAAAGTATGCTTGCAGAGCTCTGGTGAACATCAGAGGCTCTGGTGAACTATCTGTTAGGGTCAATTTATGTTGATTTAAAGTTCAAGGGTCTGTATTGCAATTCTTTAATTTGAGCTTTGTTAGTGAACGGGCCGTGGGCTTGTTAACCACGGGCCCGCCATATATAATGTTCTTTAGCCTTAGAAAATTAGGCTAGTTGTCTCATTTGCTTTACTACTTTGTATTGCAATTCTCTCTGATTGAAAGCTAATAGGGATGACCAGTTGAAATCACAAACTCTATTGTTTTACATATATTGATTTCATTGTTCGTTGCACGGATCTTAGACTCTCAATTGGTATCAGAGCAGACGCACAAAATTGATTCAAAGCCTTCCTATTGATTTATGGTAAGTATTGCCTTTTCACGTCTGTGTTCTTCTTGAAAATTCAAAATCTTGATTCTGGTAAAATTGTTCGATCTGGTTTATTGGGTTGTGTTAGTATCATTGTTATTATTGATTCTGCAAATTTTCACATCCTAATTCGACCATTTGAGTGGTTTTTGAAGCAAATTAAAAGTCAAAAGTTTGAGTGTGTTCTTCATTAAAAATCAAATTTTTACCATCAAAACGTATTGTTTTTGCTTCAAAATCGATTGGGTCAGTGTTATTTTTGTGTTTGGTAGTGTTTCTAATCTTCCTGGAACATTTTTGAGCAACCCTAGTCGATTCCCAATCAATTGGAAACCCACAGCCGCAGTTCCCGGATAGGTCAGTCGAATTTTCCGGACAAATCTTCACTTTCCGGACGATTGTGTTATTCTTTCCGGGTACGTCTCCTTTCCGGGTAAGTCACTTAATTTCCATTCTTTCCGGGTAATTTGTTCCGGAAACCCAAAGTTTCCGGTAAAGATTTTATCCGGACAACCCTAGGTTTCCGGTAAAAATTTTTATTCGGGCAACCCAAGTATCCGGGAAAACATTTTATCCGGACTCTCCATTCACCCTGTAAGTCCATCATCCGGTAAGTATTGTTTTTATTTTGTTTCATTCGGACACTTTTGCCTTCCGGTAACCTCTGTTATCCGGAGACCTCAAGCTGTTCGGACACTTCTACTTATCCGAAAACCTTAAGTTTTCCGGATTCTTCTGCATATCCGGATACTTCTGTTTGAATTGAACAGTTTTCATTCAATTCTGATCCGGACACTTCCAGATCAGATATCTCATACGGATTCCTATCAGTGAGTTCAGTTTGTTGAAATCTTACCAGTTCCTAGTTCACATCTGTCGTAGAACCTGCGTTAGGATTCCACTCAAAGTGCCTTGCGTTAGGTTTACACTTTGAATCAATCAACACGTCTGACGATCACTCCATTGCAACCAAAGATGTCTTCATGTGACGCTCTCTCAATCGGTACCGACTCCAAACCACCTTGCCTCTATCAAGGTGAGTACAGCCAGTGGCGCGACAGGTTCATGATCTTCATAGAGTCCAAGGACAACTATGCGTATATCAAGAGAGCTCTTAAAGATGGTCCAATCACTTGGCCGACGAAGACCATAGAAGCAACTGCAACTGCTGTAGCTCGTACTGAGGACAAGACTATTGCCGACATGACCGAAGATGAAAGAGGCATGATTGAAGGTGAAAAGCATGCAAAAAGATATCTTGTTCAAGCCCTCTCCAACACGATCTACACTGCCATCGATAGTTACAAATACACAACAAAGGGCATTTGGGATCAAGTGGCCAGAATGATGCGTGGGAGCGATGTCGGAAATCAACTGAAGATCAACATCGCAATAACCAAGTTCGATGGTTTCAAGCAGCGCACCGACGAATCTCTCACACAGGCCTATGAACGTTTCTGCTTACTTCTTAATGAACTGAACAAGAATAATATCACTTGCTCCAACACCGAAAACGCGCTCAAGTTTCTCAATAATCTGCTGCCAGAATGGAAGGTGTTTGCTTCTCATGTCAAGCACAACAACTTGATAGAGAACATTGGCATCAATGAACTTTATGAGACGCTTCTTCAAGACGAAGATGAAGTGAATGAGCTTCTGAGCGAGAAGAAGACTGAGTCAAAGCCAGCTGCTGATCCTATTGCACTCATGTCCTTCAAGAAAGGGTAATCTTCGGGCCGTCACTTCAAACGTACTTAAAAGCACAACTCTTCCGAATCTGAAGAAAAGGAAGAGAGTGATTCTAATGATGAAGTATCCGACTTCAAGAAAGAAATAGCTCTGCTCACTAAATATTTCCAACAACAAAAGTTATATAAAAAGCCTTCGTCTAATAATCAGCGCTACTCCACCTCCTCCAACAAGCGCCACGATCATCAGGACAAGTATGAGGGAAAGAAGAAAGCTGATGAGCAAGATAAGTCAGAGAAGAAGGAGAATACGGAGAAAGAAGAAAGTAAGAAGAAAGATGAACCAGTGACATGCTACAACTGTGGAAATCTTGGTCACTTCGCCAAAGACTGTAAGAGGCCTGTGGTAAAGAGCTCTCATTACTACAAGGCTAAGCTCGCCTGATTGAGCATAAGGAAGCTGGAGAAGCTCTACTGGTTGGGTCGTTCTGATGATGAAAGCGATTCTGATGGTGCTAATGCTTTCATGGGATATCACTCTCCAGCCGATGAAGAGAAGACAAGTCAGGTATGTGATTCTTGCCAAGAAGATTTTTTGAATCAAATGAAATCACTTGTTGAGCAGGCATATTCCTTTAAGGCCACCACTAAAGAACAAAAGCTTGAGATTAGTTCCCTAACCGAAAAGCTAGATGTTCAAACAAGAATAACCGAAAAATATAAGTCTGAAAATGCTAATTTAAAAGAAAAATGCAAAAATCTTTCAATAGCACCTAAAGACTTACGGGCCAAGTTATCTGATCTTCAGTCTCAGTTTGCTCAGTGTTTGAATGAGAAAGAAGATATTGTTTATCAATGTTCTGCTCTTCAAATTCAACACAAGGAGTTGTTGCTAAAATTCTTGATCTTGAAACCAAACTCCACAAAAGGGGTCATATTGATCAAACCATCTTTCTGAATAAACCCAAAGAGTTCACCTATTTTAACAAAGACTGGGGAATCGGATATGATAACCCACACTAGTTGAAAAAGGGAAGATACCAAACTCCTACTTTGTATGATTTTGGTTGTTTTGGATTAGATAAAAAGTATCCGGAATATGCAATTCAATGGACTGGCCCTCTTTAACCTGAAAAGGAAGAGGAAACCGAGGAATATAAGCGCGCACACAAACGGGGAATACAACTTCCGTTTTGTTATGAACCTTAAATTATTCCTATCAAAAGAGCAAAAAGTATATCTCAAATGACTACTTCGACCCCTACAAGGTTGCTACGCCTAAGGATTCCTCCAAAAAGGATGAGGACCAAGCACCAGCAACCAAGACTGAGACGGACGAGTTTAAACTCTATGTTCCTCCTCTCATCTTGGAAGCAAAGATTGTCGAGTTGGAGGATTCACTTGAGAAAGAAAGGTCTGTTTTTCAAAACGAAAAGAAAGCGCTTATTCAGGAAATTGAGGAACTCAAATCTGAGAAAACCGAAGTTGTGTCAAATGAAGAAAAGGAAACTCTTCAGAGTGAAATCAATAAGCTCTCATCTAAATTGTCTGAAATGACAAGAGAAGCGATGAAAGAGCACATGAGAAATAGTCAACTCCAAGTGCATCTTGACCTACTTCAAAATGTAACGCAGATTTCACCTGAACTTTCCTCAAACTCATCTGACACATCCTCGTGTAAAGCCTTCATAGGAAATATCTCTCTTCACTAGAAAGTAAAGTTTTTCAAGATGAGTGTGTTAAAAGAAATCTAAACTCTGATTTTTCAAACGCTTCCGCACCGAATTCCCCAAAGCACACTAACACAACGTTATTGGTCCCGAAGGGCTATACAAGTTTGTAGAAGGGGGGGGGGGGGGTTGAATACAAACACACGTTTTTACTTTTCTAAATTGTTTATTGATAAATCAAGACAATTTACAACTTGTTGCGGAACAAGATTAAGGATAAATCTAATTTAAACAAGTCTTGAGAAACACTAAGTTTCTTGCACTAAAAAGATTTAAAGAAATTACGAATAATAACTTAAAAATAAGAGAGAAATAAGAAGATGGTCCGAGCACACTTCAAAACTGAAGTAAGGTTCTTCTTATATACTGCATGCATGTAATGCATGGCAATATGGCTTTACACGTGGCAACAGCTGAGTGGTTGTATGTCATTGACCTTTGTTGACAACCTTAGTAGCCGTATGGTGCACAGTGTAGAATCAGAGTTGTTGTACGATTACAGACAAAAGGGATGTCCGTTCTGACAGTTCATACGGAGACGTGCAAGAAAGGTAAGATAATAGTAACATGCAGGGAGACTTCATGATCAGCTTTCATTGAGTCAGATCTTTATCAGCGAATGATAAAGTTCAGCGATTGCTGAAGTCTTCTACTTGATACTTCACGTTAAATGGACAGGTCTTGCTTTGCTGATATCCGCATCAGTTCATGAGTAGACTTGTCGCTGGTTCTTAAGCTTGATCTTCGACTTCAGCGTAGAACTTTGGTTGACGTGAAACTTATCTTCAGAGATCATAAGTAAACAAACTAAACTATCAGCGATCATGAATAGAACTGAACAGGCTCAGAGCTATATGATGATGAACAGTGTTCGCTGAATATCTAATCTAAAGAATGAGAGTTCCTATCAGCGGTACTGTAAAGTCTTAGTACTTATCAGCGATAGTGAAACTCTAATACATATTGTTTACTTACAATTTTCACTAAGTGTTTTAGAGTGTGTCATTATCAAATCACTGAGGGTTTGGATCAACAATCTCCCCCTATTTGATTATGACATAGCAACAGAAAAAATTGCTATTTAATGAAAACATAAGGATAAAAAGAACTCATAAAATATTTGTCCCTTTTACTGTTTTCTGGGATCTTTTCAGTACTGATGGAGTAAAGTACATTCGCTGAAATTTTTCTTTAAACTTCGTAAAGATTACAGAGGGAAGTGGAAAAATTACAAGTATAACAAATAAAATTACAAGTACAGACGATGTAGACAGATAAGGATAGAAAGAATTACAAGGCGATCCTATCCGTCAAAAGGTTCTTCCTTTATGAGAAGATCATCGAGGGTCTTTGATGTGGGAATCATCCAGTCAGGGACAGTTACACCTTGATCCTTTTTGTTCTTTGCTTCTTCAAAGATCAGGGGCTTGAGGCGACGTGCTTGAATGTCGCGTCTAACTTCACACCGGTATATGAGGTCTCTGAGCTGTTCGATGGGAGTGATTGGAAGCTCAGAGATGCGTTGAAAGTGTTGATTTCCATGGCAGTCTAGAAAGAATATACCATAGGGATCACTTAGGACTTTGCCAGGGATGAAAGTTTCACCAGGTGGTAGGGAGGTGTCAAGCGCTGAGAGGTCAGCATCAGGACCAAGAACTTCAGCACGAGAGAAACCAATACCTGTTTCATTCCGTATAGGAGGACCTGAGTCTGAGGTTTTCTTTTCCTTTGCAGAGGCTCTTCTTTGTTGAGGAGGAAGAAGAGTGGAAGGAGGAATATCCACAGCAGAAGAAACCAAGTCGATCTGAGAATTTAAAATTTTCTCGACATGGCTCTTGAACTTTGAGCGGGATCGCTGAATGGTTTATTTCACTTCCAACCATTCAGAGAAACCAAATTTCTCTAAATTAGCAGCATCGAAGGTTTACTTGGTTTTGTCTTCTCTGAATACATCAACTTCAACAACAGGAACGTCTACAAACAGTCTTCCTCTGATATTTACCTTGATGATTTTGGATGGTCGAGATAGATAGTTCAGCATTTCTTTACACCATTCCAAAGTCGAATCAGATACTTTAGTCTTTTCTTCAACGATCCTTTGGGCATCATCCCATAGCTAACGTTGGACATCAATGGGAGTTCTTTTCAGCGCAGGGTCTTTCACCGATTGTTGGACAAGATGGATGGCGAGAGCCTTATCTTTTTCTTCAGCTTCCTTCTTTTCGGCGAGTAATCTTTCAGCTCTTAAATGATCCTCGTATTCTTTCCTTGAAATCATTAACTTTGTGGGAGCAGGGATTTTGTTACGAGGAAGAATGATTCGCTGATCTTCAAGCTGTTTGATCATTGCATCTCCCTTTTCTTGATCCTCTTCACTTAGCTTTTGAGGAGCCAAGGAAGGTCTATTTTTGTGAGAGAGCAGCTGTTCTTCAGGTTCATCAGTCTCAGGTGTTAAATCCAAGTCTGGGATTATTTATTCAGCTTTTGTGGATGGGATTATTTTTGGTGTTGTCGAAGGAGCTTCAGCGAGATCTTCAAACAGGGGAGAGGACTAGCTGAAACACAGCAATTGTTAAGTAAGAATATGGGAAGAAAGAGATAGAGAAAAGAACGTGGTTAAGTGTATAGAGGTTTTAAGGATAGAAGGATTGAGATTGAGAAGGGATAGAGGAGGGATGCAGTGTAAGGGAATAGAAGGTAGTGTACCTGATAAACTGGCTTTTGAAGAAAGATCGTCAGATTGTCTTCTTCAGCGAGGCCTTTGTTTTTGCCTTTGTCAGCTTCAGACGCTGCAGGCTTTGTCTTGGTCAGCTCCCCTGAAGGTTCTTTTATCTCGATCCCTTTTTGAGCTGGGGCTTTTGCAACAGGCTGGACGTAGAAGAAACGTCATCATCATCGTCATCATCATCATCTTTGGGGGATGATGATGGTTCTTCATCAGAGATGTCGACAGACTCATCATCTTCAGCTTCTTCTTCAGACTCGACCTCTTCAGCATAAGGTTCGGTCACGTCATCAGCAGCTTCCTTAAGTTGCTCATCGAGTTGCTCCCCCTCAGATACAGGGGAAGGTTTCTCGGTTTCCTCAGGGTTTTCAACTCCCTGAGGTTGTGAAGTAGAAGTAGTAGCAGCAGCAGTTTCAATACCCTCCCCCTCAGCATTATGGGGAAGGTCTTCTTTAGTCTTCTCCCCTTCTTCCACATTATGGTTGGGGGAGGTAACAGATTGTTCAGCAGCAGCAGTGTATATTTGGTCCCTGTATTCTAGGCCAGAGATCCCAACACAGTTCTCAATCTTTGCTAATCTGACTTCCAAGCCAGTTATAGCATGATTGATCTTTTGCAGAGCTTCGCGATCGACCTGAGTAAAATGAGAAGTTGGGGCGTTTAGGCGATCGAGTACTTTCTGAACAATTTATTTGACGGCGGAGACGTCAGCCTTGATCGTGGAGACTTCACCCTTTAGAGAACCAACCTCTGTCTTCAATGATGTGACTTCATTGGACATAGTGGTGAAGTTTGTTGAAAGAGAGGTGGTTGCGGTTAAATTGTCAGCGAGGGTAGTAGCAAATTGAGCAATGCTACCATCCACCTTCTCCAGATCAGTTTTGGAGGCTTTTGTATCAACGATCTCGATAAACGTTTTGAGTTTCTCTCCAGCGTCTGTAACCGCTGAAGAGTTCGTGGAGAGAATGGTGTTGTAATTTTCCACCTTTGTTTCCAGGGCCTCCAGGAAGGTGTTGATATCCCCCAAATTAGGACCTGAAACAGTTATTAACTTATGAACAAAGGAAAGCTCAGAAGTTTGGGGTAGAGAGAGTGGAGTGTTTTGGATTGTGTTTATACCTGCAGGTGGGTTGGCGAAGTTGTCAAACCCTTTGTGTCCTGAATGATATTCCATGTCGCCTTCAAGAGTACATTGGCCCATGGAGGTGCCTGCAGATCCTAAGTTTACATCCATCATCGTATTTAGAGTGTCTGTAGCTGAGTAATGTACGATGAAGGGTCTCCCTGAGAAAGTTGGGAAAATTTGTGGAGAGACCAAAGATTGAGTAGGAGGAATGAGGGATAATAATGATGGTTGGGTGCGAGGTTCAGCATTGGATCCGCTGTCAATCACTTCAGTCTGTAGAGAGGCTGAAGGAGGTGGGTTCATTTCCAAGTTTATAACTTCAGCGTTTAGAGACGCTGAAGCCGGGATGGAAGGGGTAGCTTGATCAGCTGTGGCAGAGCGTACCACGGAACTTTCCATCAGCTCTTCAAGATGAGTTGTGGAGTCTTCAGCGTGTAAATGTTGGGGGGGGGGGGTTGCTCCTTGGTTTTCTTGATTCTTTTGGAACCAAGTTGGGAAGATGAGTGTTTCCTTTCTCGAGAAGGAGTGGAGGGTGCAGCGTGGGTATCAGCGGTGGGGGATTTCACTGAATGAGCTACAGAAGTAGAAGAAGGAGGATTGAGAAGAGATAGGAGAGTAGAAAGACGTACCTCATTTTCCAGCGGCTTGAAGTCGAGTACCTTGGGCCAACCTGAGAGAGTCTCAGATCACCCTCTGTTGGGTACCTCTCGCCAAGTCCTTGTTGAAAGACGGCGCTGATGAATCTGGGATAAGGAACCCATGAAGGTCTTTCAGCTATATCCACTCTGAACGCAAGGTCGTCGTAGATGATTGAGGCCCAGTCAACATTTAGACCTTTCAGCAATGCATAGCCCATTGCTTGCTGAGGTTGAGCAGCTTGATCAGAAGAGCCACTTTTCGCTGTCATGCAGCTTATCAAATGTGCGAAGATGATGTTCATCTCGCTGGGCATTTTGGACTTCTTGATCAAGGTCAGTTTCTTCTCAGGCTTCTTGTCCCTTCCAGTGTCCCAGGCGTAACCCATTTCATCGAAGAATGCAGTGATGGCTTCCCTATCAGCATGGTTTTTGTGGTTTGGGAGAGGGACAAAGCGGTTTTCTTTGGTAGAGGTAGGAAGACTCAGTGCTTTCCTAATAATAGCAGGGTTGATTTTGGTGGGGCCAAATTTTGTGTCACACAGAATAGAGTCAACGATCTTCGTTGGGTCTTTGGCATGGGGTACCTGTGCTCTTCTGGCAGTATACCAGAACTGAGATAGTAGGAATTGATAAGCAGGGGGTGAAATAGTCAGTGCTGTAGATAAGCAACATGTTTTGAGGTAGTTCACAGCATCATCCAGACGTGTGACTTGCTTTCGAGGAGGAAACTCGAAAAGCGCATGAAGGTTGTTCGATTTTGAAAAATCGTTTTCCTCAAGTTTGAACTTGACCCGAGGAGCTTTGACGAGAGTCAGTTTCTTTACAGCAGAGGATTTCTCAGCGGTAGGAGCTGGAGTAGAAGATGCCATTTATGTTTAACATATCAACCATGAATCATAAAAAAAGATACAGTCTTATTGTTAAAGATTTTCCAATAAGATGTTTTTCCGATTTTTGTCCATTTCATTCAGACAGAAATGTCTTAATGAAGATTAGGGTTTTGTTGTTTTGAAAAAGAAAAACAAACCCAGTAAAAGTCTTGTTTTCCATTTTCCTTTAGATAAGGATTTTGGAAAAACGAATGAAGAACAAGTTTAAGATTTTGAGTTTTAAACTTGAAGAACAACCATGAAAAGGTTGTGTTCATAAAACAATGAAAGAAATGATTTCATTTTAGAAAAGGTGTTTTTTGTTTGATCTGTTAAAAGCAATAAGAAGATCAGAAACAAGTTATGCAGGTGAATAATAAGAATATTAACCTGGTAATCGAAGAAGGAGATGAACAGTTTTCTGGAAATATGCAATAGTAAATCTTTTCTTGCTTGGAGAAGAAGTTCGCGTAAAGGAAAAATATAAACTCGAAATAGTCTATATAGTGAGATTTGAGAGAGAGAAAAACTCGAGCGGGAAAGTTTTTCATTATGACACAGACACGTGTTTGCATTTGATTGGATGGTAAACGAAACGTGCAAACGTGTGTCAGAAAAAGAACGTGCCAGGGTTTATCCGTTGTGATGATGTCACAAACGTCCTTTCATATTTTAGGATGTCTCTGAGGTTTTGAAAGCTCAGGGACTATTTTGAAAAACATGAAGCACTGAATAGAAATATCAGTGTTAGCCTAAGAAATTTCAAAGTATCGCTGTTAAGGAAGAGATATTCAGCGATGCAATTTGTTTTGAAATCTTACATTCACATGCGAACGTCAGCGAGCAAGAGAGAAAACATACCTTGATATCAGCGAATCAATTATGTTCAGGGGGAGAATGATAGAATTGGTTATATAATTGTTTTATCCTATCGCTGATCAAGTGTGAACCACTGAAGATTTTACTCTTCAAAGTTCAGCATTCCATGCTTGCTGATGAAAAAGTTGAATCTTGTCTCATCAAGAGGTTTGGTGAACAGATCAGCTAACTGATAGTCAGTTGGAATAAAATGAAGTTCTATATCACCATTCATCACATGATCTCTGATAAAATGATACCTGATTTCGATATGTTTGGTCTTTGAGTGTAGCACTGGATTGTTGGCTATAGCGATGGCACTTGTGCTGTCGCAATAGATTGGGGTTTTCGAGAGCTGAAGGTCATAGTCTAGTAGTTGATTTCTCATCCACAAGACCTGAGAACAACAGCTTCCAGCATCTACATACTCAGCTTCAGCAGTTGAGGTGGACACTGAGTTTTGCTTTTTACTTGTCCAACTCACCAGCTTTCCACCCAGGAGCTGACAGCCTTCTGTGGTGCTTTTCCTATCCAATTTGCAACCTGCAAAATCACTATCTTAATAGGCGATTATATCAAACCCTGAGTCTTTGGGATACCAAAGACCTAAGTTCATAGTACCCTTAAGGTAACGAAAGATTCTCTCTACAACGATCATATGAGATTCCTTAGGTTCAGCTTGATATCGTGCACAAAAACAGGTTGCGTACATTATATCGGGTCGGCTAGCTGTAAGATACAAGAGAGAGCCGATCATCCCACGGTACAGCGTGACATTAACAGGTATTCCATTTGAATCCTTGTTTAGTGTCAGCGGAGGTGCCATAGGGGTTTTCATAGCTGAACTCTGAGTTAAATCGAATTTCTTCAGCATATCTTTAACATACTTTCCCTGATTAATGAAAGTTCCTTTTTCATTTTGTTTTATCTGAAGGCCAAGGAAATATGTTAGCTCACCCATCATGCTCATTTTATACTCTTATTTCATCCTTTCAGAGAAAAGAGTACAAAGATCAGGGTTAGTAGAACCAAATATAATGTCATCAACATATATCTGAACAAGAATGATATGACCTTTCACTATTCTGAAAAATAGAGTTTTGTCGATTTTACCTCGCTCAAAATTTTTAATTAGGAGATAAGAGGATAGAGTGTCATACCATGCACGTGGAGCTTGCTTTAAGCCATAAAGTGCCTTATCCAGTTTATAAACATAACCTGGACGCTTAGGATCTGAGAATCCTGGAGGTTGTTCCACATAGACTTATTCATTCAGCTTTCTGTTAGCTTTAATTAGCTCCTAATTAAATGAATGTTTTATAAAGATATTTTAATGTTTTAGATATTTTTTATAGATATTTACTTAGATATTTTATATAGATATTTTTGATATTGTCTATATTTTAGATATCTTAAATATCAAATGTGTAAATGGCCTTATATAAGAGGTGTCCATAGTCTTATTTCAAGAAGTGAGAAATATGGAAAGCACACAAAAACACACATAGACTAGTTTCTTATGAGAGTCGTTTCATGTTTAGTGTAGTGTTCTTCAACATTTCTCCTCTCCATATTTAATCATCAATGAATATGAGATAAGTTTCTTTATGATTGCTCTTCATGTATATCTTATCTCTATATTTAAATATGGACTTTATATTTCTTCTATTGTTGCTCAAAAATGGGATCAACAATTGGTATCAGAGCCGATTGAAGAAACTTTTCTTCAAAGTCGATCATCTATGCAACAATGGAAGTTTTAGATGGTTTAGTTTATGATATACTTCATGTGTGTGTTTTGATTCTTTCTCATTCAATGGTTTTATTTGATAAGCACTAAGTAGATGGTTGATCTATGATCTCATCCTTGTGTGCGCTTAAGTCCATAGTAATTATTTTTGCATCTTGGTAGTAAGGTTGTTGATCTTTGTTAGATCTGACCTTTATTTTCAAGATTGGACTATCTTTGATCCAGATTTTGTTTGTCTTCCGCTGGTCATAAACATTTATATATGAATAACAAAATCATTTGGTTCTTGAGAAAGTTGTTTGAGAAAGATTTGATGTTTTGTTAAATGTTCAAAGTCTGATCTGAAACGTTTTTTTAAACTTTGAGTTCTTCTAATTAGTTTTCTGACTTGATCAATTAGAGATCGAATTATTTGCACTCACGGTTTTAAAAATTATATGAAGACCGTCTTATCTTTTACATCAAATCAGATTTAATGACAGATTTGCGCTGTTGTATTAAACTGATCATATCTCACTCATAAAAACACCGATTGATGCGATTCAAAAAGCCCTGGATTCCTAAGACACAGATGAACAGATTTCGTGTTTTGAGAATTCAGAGATTCGAAATTTATAAGGGTCATATGCTGATGGAAAGCTGAGAGCTGATGGCTGTCGCTGAAAGCTGAAGAAAGCCATCGCTGAAAGCTGAAGAAAGCCATCGCTGAAAGCTGAAGAAACCTGTCGCTGAAAGCTAAAGGCTGAAACCTAAGTGCTGTCGCTGAAAGCTGGAGCTGAGAGCTGAAAACCATCGCTGAAAAGAGCCATCGCTTAAACATCGCTGAGCCATCGCTGAACCATCGCTGAGCTGTCACAGAAGGCCATCGCTGAAGTAAGCCATCGTTGAGGTCAGCAATCACTGAAGGTCAGCCGTTGAAAGCTATCAACTGTCGCTGGAAATTGCTGTCAGCTTTGCACTGTTTCAGAAACACGCGCATAACTTCCTACTCGGTGCTCCGATTCGCATGAATCCAAATTTGTGTCAAAGTCAATGGACTCTTGCTCCACCGAAAGCATCGCATTTCACTCATGCTCCACACGCGCATAACTTCCTACTCGGTGTTCTCTCAACGGTTCTTCATGGTGTCAAGCTACATTTGTCACATTTTAAATGTCACTCCATCCTCTGTTATTCACGTTTAAAGCTCGGTGGATGAGCCTACATTTGAGGGGGAGCACATGATGCTTTGAAGACTTGAAGAATGGAACATCAAAGGTTCTAAAGAAAGCAAAGGGGAGACTATAAGATGATGCTTTCTTTATAAAACATTAGGGGGAGATTGTTAGCTTTAATTAGCTCCTAATTAAATGAATGTTTTATAAAGATATTTTAATGTTTTAGATATTTTTGTATAGATATTTACTTAGATATTTTATATAGATATTTTAGATATTGTCTAGATTTTAGAAATCTTAAATATCAAATGTGTAAATGGCCTTATATAAGAGGTGTCCATAGTCTTATTTCAAGAAGTGAGAAATATGGAAAGCACACAAAAACACACATAGACTAGTTTCTTATGAGAGTCGTTTCATGTTTAGTGTGGTGTTCTTCAACATTTCTCCTCTCCATATTTAATCATCAATGAATATGAGATAAGTTTATTTATGATTGTTCTTCATGTATATCTTATCTCTATATTTAAATATGGACTTTATATTCCTTCTATTGTTGCTCAAAAATGGGATCAACACTTTCCATTGAGAAATGCTGACTTAACATCCATTTGATATACATTGAAGTATTTGTGTATAGCGTAAGCTAAGAATAGACGAATAGATTCTAGTCTTGCTACTAGAGCAAATGTTTCGTCGTAGTCTATACCTTCCTCTTGTCTGTATCCCTGAGCAACAAGTCGAGCCTTGTTGCGGGTTACAGTTCCATGTTCGTCCAACTTGTTTCGATAGACCCATTTAGTGCCTATCACTGTCTTGTCAGTTGGTCTTCGAACAAGATTCCAAACT
The DNA here is from genome assembly GCA_033807775.1 of Saussurea involucrata. Lineage (NCBI taxonomy): Eukaryota > Viridiplantae > Streptophyta > Magnoliopsida > Asterales > Asteraceae > Saussurea > Saussurea involucrata. The sequence continues at coordinate 94,906,197 of CM066327.1, read as the reverse complement.
TTGTTTCTTTCGAATTCAGTCAACTCTTCTTGAATGGCGCTGACCCAGTTTGGATCTTTGAGGGCATCATCTATTTTCTTTAGTTTAATCAGAGAAATAAACTTAACAAATAAACAAATATTACCTGCACTTCGGCGAGTCTGAACACCAGCGTTTGGATCACCAAGGATTTGATCAATTAGGTGATTTACAATCCATCGCTGAGCCGGAGCATAAGTCGCTGACTCAAATTGAACTGGAGGAGCTGAAGATGAGGCTTCAGCAACTTCTGGAATATCAGCCAAGAGAGGAGTAGGTGCAGATGTTATCTCATTTTGTAGGTTCCATAATCGTCACTTATAATCAAGATTCAATATAGAATGAACATTCAAGATCGTATTCACAACAACTGGTCATATGATTTATTAACAATCTGTGAATTGCAAGATATTACAATGAGTTTCTCTCTCAAAAGATATGCGTGAAAAGTTATGTGAAAGATTAGCCAAAGATCTATTAGCATACAGTTGCTAACTCCTATATATACTGTTTAAGGAAAGACTAAAGCTACAGTACATAAAAGAAACAGACTAATAGAACAATTACACGTGTCCTAATTAGTAACTGAATATAACAGAGAATATCCCAAGATATGAATTCTGAACATACTTCTGAATAAGCGCTTCAGAACATTTGTCTTCATAGTCAGAAGTTCTGAGTCTCCTACTCAGAACTCTGAACCTTCTAGTCAGAATCCAACACTTAGAATCTTATTGAGATTTCTCACTCAGAACTTCTGAGTCTTCTACTCAGAACTTCCGAGTCTTCTGAGTCTTCTTTGGTCTTCTTACTCAGAACTCAACACTTGTGTTTTTGACAAAACTCCAGACCTAACACATTTACTGATTGCTGAGAAGTAGATGGAATGTCTGAGACATTTGGTTCAGAAGCAGGTATAGTGTTTAAAGGAACAGCTGAGACCCATGATGTTTCAGCTTCACTATTCTGCATGTTTGGGATGATAGTAGGACCATCATCTTCAACGTTATGAGTATGAGGAGTGGGAATATCTTATGAATCACCAAGATGAGAAAACATCCATTGATTCAGTTCTTCAGTATCAGCAGAAGGTCGAGAATTCGCTGAACGGGATTCGTCAAAAGTGACGTAAATAGTTTCTTCAACAGTTTGTCTTCTTCGATTGAAGACTCTGAAGGCTTCGGAGACTGAGGAGTATCCAAGAAAGATTCCATCATCAGCCTTAGGATAAAATTTTTCAAGGGCATCTCTGCTGTTCAGTATGAAACACTGACATCCAAAGATGTGAAGAAAGCTAATTGAAGGCTTTCTCCCATGAAAAGTTCATAGGCTGTTTTATTAAATCTTTTGACTATCAGCGACCTGTTTTGCGTAAAACAAGCAGTGTTGACAGCTTCTGCCCAAATCTGAGTAGGCAGGTGAGAATCATTGAGCATTACACGTGCAGATTCAGTAATAGTTCTATTTCTTCTTTCAGCGACTCCGTTTTGTTGCGGTGTTCTCACTGAAGAAAAGTTGTGAGAAATACCCTTACTCTCAAAGAAGGAATCAAGAGAACTGTTTTTGAATTCAGTCCCATGATCACTCCTTCTTGAGCGAACGGTCAAGTTGTTCAGGGTTTACATTTTCCTGACAAATGTGATGAGTTTTTCAGGTGTGTCACTCTTAGAACGGAGAAACATTACCCATGTATAGAGAGAGAATTCATCAATTATGACCAGTGTATATTTCTTTCCAGCGATGGATTGTTTGTTAACAGGGCCAAACAAATCCATATGGAGAAGTTGTAGAGGAGATGACACTGAGGAAACTTGCTTTGACTTAAATCTTGCTTTGGTCTGCTTGCCTTTCTCACACGCTGAACATACGGATTCTTTGGCGTATGAGTGATGAGGTAGACCAGTGACTAACTCTTTTGAAGAAAGAGTGTTCAGTGTCTTGAAGTTGAGATGAGAGAGCCTCTTATGCCATAGCCATTTGACATCAGATGAGGCTTTTGAGAAGAAACAGGAGTTCTCAGTGGTTGTTGAGTCTATGTTTATTACATAAACATTTTCCAAACGATAACCGCTGAGAGCTATATTCTCCTTTTTGTCAGTGACAAAGCAGCATTCCTTAGTAAAGATTACTTTGTTATCCTTGTCGCAAAGCTGACTGATGCTTAGAAGATTATGCTTCAGCCCTTCAACATATGCGACTCTTCTGAAGGTTGTTGTACCATTAGAGAGTACACCAAACCCTCGGGTATGTCCTTTTCCATTTCCACCAAAAGTTACAGATGGACCCTTCTCTTCTTTGTACTCAGTGAGCAGGTTCTTCATACCAGTCATGTGTCTAGAGCATCCGCTATCGAGATACCAGATACCCTTCTTAACCTGCATTACAAAGGAAGATTAGTTTTTCTTGGGTACCCACTTAACCATGTGTACACACTTGTCAGTGGGGATAGAAGAGGAAGTGGAAGGTTCAGCAGTCTTTGCAGCATTTGAAGATTCATCTTTGTCAGTCTTCACATCGGTTAATTTCTTAACCTCAGTGGTCTTCTTTGCCTTGGGGGCAATGAAATTCATCTTAGCTATCTTTTCAGCTTGGGTGTCTGTGGGGCACTTAATAGCAATATGATTGGTAAGTCCACAATGATAACATTTCCTATAACTAAAAGTAGTTCTAGGACCATTTGCATGCTGAGCTTTTGATTTTGAATTAGAAGGACCATCACAAAGTAAGCTATTGGCTTTTGAAATGGGAGGAACATTCAGTTCTTCGGATTTCTTACCAATAATTTCCACTTTGATACTAGGAGTAGATCGCTGAATAGATCTATGCTGAATAAATCCAGGGATCTTATTCTTTGAACCAGAGGGATAAGTCACTGAAGGTTTAGAAGCATTCAGCTTTGGTACAGAGGTACCCTTCTGAGGATTTTGGTTAAAAGCAATTCCTTTACTTTGTTTTTAAAGACTGAGGTAGGTTTTGGATAAACAACCTTTTCTTTACCTTTAGAAGTTAAGGTAGAGATTTCCTCAGGGATAGTCGGTTTAGAAGAAGAACACTGAGATGAGAAACTGTCAGGGATAGAGGATACTAACATTCCAAACTTAAGCATGGAACGGTCAGTGGTTGGTTCTAGAGTATCAGCTTTGTAACCAAGACCAAGTTTATCACTCAGGGGAATCTGAGACTTAATTATCTCAGTGATCTTTGTTGAGGAATTATACCATCCATCAACAGTAGCTTTTTCAGCTTTTAATGCAGCGATAGCTTCTTCGTGCTCGATTTTGAGTAGTTGATTTAAGTGAACTTGATCTTTAAAATCTTCTTCAATTTTAGAAAGATTTTCTATTTGAAGGTGACAGTTTTTAAGCCGTTCAGCAAGATCAAGATTTTTATTTTCAACAATAGTTTTGCCATTCATGGCTTCATATAAACTTCTGGTCAAGAGATCGATCTTTCGAAGACTATCAGCTTCATCAATATTTAAAATATTGGTAAAGAAGGAAGGTGATACCTTAGTAGCGGAGGTTGAAGTAGAGGGAATGTCAGAATTTTCTTCCTCATCTTCAAGTTTGGCCATGAGACATAGATTGGCTTCATCATCATCTTCAGACTCAGATGATTCTTCTTCGTCAGAGGCAGCTCAATCATAGTCAGCCATAAGGCCTTTGTTTTTCTTCTTAAAGGTTTTCATCATTGAATACCTTTCTTTCAGCTTTTTGTATTTTTCATCTCTAGTCCTGTGAGTAAAGTTTTTCTTGGGAAAAGCTGAGGGTCTAGAGACTTTCTTTGACCTGCACTCGCTAGCAAAATGTCCTATCTTTTCACAGTTATAGCAAGTAGCAGTAGCCTTATCAACAGGGGTTGATGATCTTGGCTTGTCAGTAATAGCAAGAGGTTTATTCTTCTTGAAATTACTCTTTCTAGCAAATCTCCTGAACTTATTAGCCAGGAATGCCAGAGTTTCATCATTATCTGAAACGTCAGAGTCTGATGATCTTTCAGAGTTAGTTTCCAACTTAGTGACAGTGATAGTCGATCGCTGAGTGGAAGGTGACTATGAGATTAAAGCAACATGGTGCTTTTGGAATCTTTTACAAGATTCTTCTTAAGATGACTGGATTGCTCATGATTCAGCATCGTGGCATATAAGGTAGAAAAGGTCATTGATTTTAGATCCTTTGACAACTTGAGACACATAGAATAACTGTCCCAGCTTTCAGGTAAACATTCTAAGAACTTTGTCAGTACTTCAAAGTTAGAATATTCCTTACCAACAGTTTTCAGATCTATTATTAAGCAGTGAAAACGTTGGTGTACTTCAGAGAGAGTTTAATTCTTACCACAAATGAAGCTTTCATACTGTCTTACTAGGTTGATCTTTCGAGAGTCCTGGACTTCAGAAGTACCTTCATACTGAACACAGATTGTGTCCCACGTAGCTTTTGTGGTTTTCAGGTTCATGACGGAATGGTAGACTTCGTCAGGAAGAGCCATGGAGAGTATGGATCTGGCTTTGGTGTCGATAGCCACTTTCTTCTTATCTTCATCAGTCCACATATGAATTTCCTTGGGAATCAACCTTTCTGGAATAGCAGGTCTATTCTTAGCGGCTGGAACTGCAAGATCAATTCTTATAGGAATATATGGGCCGTTTTCAAGATAGTAAGGCGTAGTAGGGTCTACACCTTCAAAGAAGAGAATCATCCTATTTTTCCATAGATTAAAATTATCTCTGGAAAATCTAGGGGGTTTTGCAAGAGAACCGTTGTCAATATAGTTGGTGTTTGTGTTGGTAGCCATTTTCAAAAATAGCAAGAAAGAGAAATCTTAGTATAGATCAGATCTTGTTTATTAAATTAAACAAATCTGCTCTGATACCACTTGTTGGTCCCGAAGGGCTATACAAGTTTGTAGAAGGGGGGGGGGGGTTGAATACAAACACACGTTTTTACTTTTCTAAATTGTTTATTGATAAATCAAGACAATTTACAACTTGTTGCGGAACAAGATTAAGGATAAACCTAATCTAAACAAGTCTTGAGAAACACTAAGTTTCTTGCACTAGAAAGAGTTAAAGAAATTACGAATAATAACTTAACAATAAGAAAGAAATAAGAAGATGGTCCGAGCACACTTCAAAACTGAAGTAAGGTTCTTCTTATATACTGCATGCATTTAATGCATGGAAGTATGGCTTTACACGTAGCAGCAGCTGAGTGGTTGTATGTCATTAACCTTTGTAGACAACCTTAGTAGCCGCATGTTAGAGCATTGTTGTATTCAAGATTTACTGTAAAGTCAATGTACTGTATGAGTCTATACAGTATTGTGAATGCCTTTATACCTTGTATGTCATGGGTATAAATAGGCTTGTCTAGTTCATTTGTAAGTAATACTTTAAAAAGCTTTTGTAATCTTTTAGAAACCTTTTGTAATCCTTTGAGCTCAATACATGGATGACATATTTGCTCTCTAGATTCTCTCTCACTACATTCATATCTTATTGCTAGAGATCTGGGATTTATCAATTGGTATCAGAGCAAAACAGAAGAATCAAGCAGATTAAAGAGCAAATTGAAGAATTTTTACACTGTTCATCAAGAATTCGGACCAAGAGAAGTTTACTGTTCATCTGAAGTCTTAACATTCAGACATGAAGATTTTCTAGATTTTGAGTTTTTGAATCATTTCTTTGCATCGTTCAACTCGGATTTGGATTCTGAACACATTTAATTCTTGCATAAACATCAAAATCTGCACAGAATTGACAGATCTGATCGATTCTTGAATATTTTTTCAAAAAACTTCAAGTTCACTGTTTGGATCTTAATTCGATTAAATTGATCGAATTGTGAATTGTGATCAACAGGAAAAGTGTGCAGATTTCAATTACGAACAATTTGATATAAGATTCATCACAATTGATCAAGAATTGAAAAAGTTATGGCTGATTTAGTGATTTTCGTGTTCGAAGTGCAGAATTCGGATCATTCTTGGTGAATTCGGATCAATCATACTCAATTCGGATCATTCAAAGGGAATTCGGATTGTTCTTGGCATCACAAGTGTAGAATTCGACTCAAGAAGAATTCGAATTCATAGAATTCGAACCCTATTAGATTCGAATTGTAGAGAATTCGAACCCTGTTAGATTCGAATTGAGAACTTGTGTATTGATTTGAGTTGATTAAATTTTCCCAAGTATAGAATTCGAACCCTGTTGAGTTCGAATTGAGTGAATTCGAACCTAAGTACATTCGAATTGAGTGAATTCGAACCTAAGTACATTCGAATTGAGTGAATTCGAACCTAAGTACATTCGAATTGAGTGAATTCGAATCCTTCTTCATCCGAATTCATTGAATTCGAACCCTTATTCATCCGAATTCATTGAATTCGAATCCTTCTTCATCCGAATTCATTGAATTCGAACCCTTATTCATCCGAATTCATTGAATTCGAATCCTTCTTCATCTGAATTCATTGAATTCGAACCCTTATTCATCCGAATTCATTGAATTCGAATCCTTATACATCCGAATTCATTGAATTCGAACCCTTATACATTCGAATTCATTGAATTCGAACCCTTATACATTCGAATTCATTGATTCTTTTGAAAAAAAAAATTATCCCGGAATTTTTCCTATAGTGTATTTCATACACTGTAAGAGCTTTTCAAGAAAAAAATTTATATAATTTTTTTTGTATTTTCATACACTGTCTGCTTGATCTTCTGAACGATCAATTTCTAGCAATATTCAAAATGGTTTTACAACAAGTTATTGTTAAAAGCAGTGGTGAAGATTTGAAGCAAACTCTGAAAAAGGAGATTCCTCCAATTGCAAAAGTTTTTGTTAAACCAAATGTAAAGTTGCAACAAGTCATTATAACAGAAACATCTGTTAATTCACATGTATCTGTTAAACCAAATAATGAAGTGTTGCAACAAGTCATAATAACAAAAACACCTCCAAAGCCACTTGAAAAAGCTAAGGCAAATAATGGAATTTTGCAACAAGTTATTTTATCAGAAACATCTCCTATATCAGAAACTCCTGTTAAAGATAATGCTTCAAATTCTTCAACTCCTATTTTAAATAAAGCATTGGAAGAAGAAAATGTTGATCTGAAAAAACAAATTTTAGACATTTCTTCTTCAAATGCTAAACTTACTAAAAGAATAACTGATCTTGAAGTTTATATTGCAGATCTTGAAGCAAAGAAAGACAACTCAAGTCTGCACGATCAAATCGAGAATCTTCAAGAGAAAGTAACAACTCTTCAAAAAGAAAATGCCGATTTGAAGAGTAGAGAAGAAAAGAGAGTGAAGTGTAACTTAAAGTTACATGCTCAATTAAAAGAAGTTAAAGATATAGGGAAAATTTTGGACAGTGAAAATGCCGATCTAAAGAGAAAACTGTCTAATTTTTCTTTTGAAGAAAAGAAAGTTTTTGAAGAAAAGAAAGAGACTGAGCTGAAATGTATAAAACTTTCAAAACAAGTTTCAGACTTTGAGAAAGTTTTATTTTTAGAAAAAGACAAGCTCGAAAAAGAAAGAGCTAAATTTGAAACTGAACGAAATTTTTTTGAGATTAAAAGTTCTGAACTTTCCATAAAAATCTCTGAATTAGAAAATCTTTTGGAAAAGGAAAGAAAAGATTTAACGGAAAAGAAAAATCTCTTTGAAAAGGAAAGTAAAACCCTTAAAAAGAAAAATATGGAAATTTTCAAAGAGATTACTGATAAAAGAAAGTTTTTGGAAAAAGATTTTGAATCGGAACGTGAATATTTTGAAGATGTGATTCTTAATCTTACCAAAAGATTATCTGGTTTATCAGCTAATATTATGAAGGATCAGTTGATCAAATCTGATCTCCAAAAGAAATTTGATCTAATTTCTAAAGAGAAAAATGTTTTAATAAACAAAGTCAAAGAACTTGAAGACGTCATTTTTAAATTTGATGTCTCAAAGCAGACCGGTCATAATTCTATCTTTCAGACTCCATTTGTTGATTCAAATGATTCTGAATGCTCTTTTAAAACTGCTTCAAGTTCAAGTTTTAAAAACATTTCTTCTAAACAATTTAATAGATCAACAGATTTCTCAAAAGGTCGGATTCGTTCAACAAATCTCTTCTATAATCCTCTGTATGATAAATCAGATAACAAAACAAAGGTGCCTAAAATTAATACTTCCAAATCTGAAGAAGTTCCAGTCTTCAAGAGGGTGAAGATGGAATGGAGAATCAAAGGCACAACAATTCCAAAGAAAGATGTGCCAAAATCATCTGTATCCACATCAAATGCAAAGAAGAACAATGCGCCGAAAGGTAAATCTTCTGTTCAACCTAATCCTATTCATTCTGTAAATCATCTGATTAGGTTGGCTCAAAAGAAAATTTGTTGTTCTTACTGTGGAACAAATAATTTTGTGCATAAAGATTATACTTCTTATTGGTATGGTTCTTACAGTATTCCTTGTAAGAAATCTACACCTAACCCACTAGGACCCAAGTGCCATTGGGTACCAAAATCTGCTTAATCTGTTTTGCAGGTTCATCATGTGTTGTACTGAATTGAAATACATATCACACGCATGACTGAAAACAGAAGAGAAGCGGCGTATTTTTTGAAAAATATTTGTACCATTAAGGGGGAGACAAATATCTATGGTTTCTAAACATATCAGTTTAGGACCCGTACTTCAATGTTTTTGGCTTTTGGACAAATCAGTTCAAAACCCGTTCTTCAAAGACTAAGACTTCTAAACAAATCAGTTTAGAACTCACACTTATCAGGTGATATCCTTAACTGTTACATCTTTCTGTTTCAAGGAACAAGTGGTAAAAGGTAACATTGAATTATATTTTGTTTCTACTGCTTTGAAAACTTGAATCTTTACAAATTTACTTCAACGAGATGAAAATTTCAATTTTCATTCAATGAATTAAATGTGTGCTAAAAGATGATTTTACAAGTATTTTTGTATTATCTGAGTTAGATTTGTTTCAACTTTCACTTCTGAAATAAATCGAAAGGTCAGCAAAACATGAATGAAATCATGCTGAATGCTTAATGATATGTAAATTCGGACTTATATAGAATATAATGCTCAAAAATCCTATTTGTCAGAATGATGAATGGAAACGAAAATATGGGGGAAGCACTATGTTTTAGAACCAAGTGATTGAGATATCATTCATATTTTGTGATGGAATCCGAACTTATATAGAATTTCATTTAGTTTGAAAGTTTGTACCTGTGGCCTTTCTGGTTTGGGAGAGTAAGTCCTAAGGGGTGCTCGACACCTAGTCCCTAAGATCAACTGGTCTGGGATCGGCTGACCCAAATCCTGCAATAGAACTAGATAGAAAGCCATGTTTTACTGGTACAAATGGGTTTAAGATATATCGATGTGGCCTTTCTGGTTTGGGAAATTAAGTTCTAAGGGGTGCTTGACACCTAGCACCTAAGGCCAACTGGTCTGGGATCTGCTGACCCAAATCCTGCTATAGAACCAGATAGAAAGTCATGTTTAACGGTGTATCTTATTCTTACTAAACTTTTTGATCAAAAGATGCCAATGAGCACAAAATCAAAAGATGCCAATGTGCACAAATCAAAAGATGCCAATGAGCACAAAAGAAAATATGCCAATGAGCACACATTTCTTGAAACTTGGGAAAATACAAAGTCGCGATAAACCCGTAAATTTGTGAAAATTCTGATTTTGGACAAATAGTGTGAGTAGAGCAAAGTATTCTTATATGTTTTAGAATGGCATATGCTTGAAGCTAATCATATTTCCCATGCTAGCACACCAAATAGATTTAATAAAGGGGCTGAAACTGAACATTTTTTAACTTGATATACAATGATGACTTGTTCTTGAATCCAAACACATGCATTTGATTTCATTTGATTGAAAAATCTGTTAAATTTCATTAAGTTGAATTTCTTTTGTAAAGTTTTCAAATGATCAAATGTTTGTAGTTATAAAATAAAATTCAATGAATGTTATTTTCCTTGTGTAATGTTAGGTCTAGAAAGCCCCAATTATATAGAAAGTTTTATAAAGTCCATGTAAAGTCAACAAAAGTCAAATGTGTTGTTATTAGCTTTATAAGTATTTTTGGGCTTTGGGAGTTTAATGGGAAGTTAAATGGGCTTGGGCCCATGTCTTGTATTTTAGACACTATAAATAAGTGTCTTGGGCTTACATTGTAATTTGAGACTTTGAGAGTCATTTGAGAGATCAGTATACTTTGAGAGAGTCGTATACTTTCAATTCTCCCTCCATTGTATTGTAAAGCATATGAATAGAGATCATTCAACAAATTGTTCTTCTTACCTATTTCTATTCAATCTTTACGGAGTTTCTTGATTGTTGCATCAATTATGGGACTTACAATTGGTATCAGAGCCAATCAACAAACAAATTCGTTCAAGATTGTGATTGCGAAGATCGATTGATCAATTTCTTGAAGATTTCTTGATTCATTCAAAATTCGATTCCGCTGCTAGGGCTAGTTCTTGAATTCTTAGCAATTCTTGAATTACCTGCTACTTTTCGATCAAGAAAATCGAATTTGTCTTTCTGTTGAATTTTCTTACAATCATGTCTTCTAAAGAATATCTAGCCATGGGATCCGAAACCAAACCGCCTGTTCTTATACCAGAAGAGTATCAGCAATGGAAAACTCGTATGATCCAATTCCTTGACAACATCGATGAAAATCTTATGATTTCTATTCGAGAAGGTCCAATCGAAGTATATATCGATGTCGCCGCAACCCCTGCTACAGAGACAACTCCAGAAATTCCAGCGACCAGAGTAAAGAAGAATTATTCCCAATACACTGCTGAACAGAAAAATAGGCATGCTATTGACAAAAGAGCAATTACTTTGATGACTTTGGCTGTCCCGAATGAGGTTCTTAACAGGATTGACAGTGGATCATCAGCTAAAGAAATGTGGGACTTACAATTGGTATCAGACATGTAAGTATTTTTGGGCTTTGGGAGTTTAATGGGAAGTTAAATGGGCTTGGGCCCATGTCTTGTATTTTAGACACTATAAATAAGTGTCTTGGGCTTACATTGTAATTTGAGACTTTGAGAGTCATTTGAGAGATCAGTATACTTTGAGAGAGTCGTATACTTTCAATTCTCCCTCCATTGTATTGTAAAGCATATGAATAGAGATCATTCAACAAATTGTTCTTCTTGCCTATTTCTATTCAATCTTTATGGAGTTTCTTGATTGTTGCATCAATTATGGGACTTACATGTAAATTTGTTTTAAAATTTGTGCTACAATTTCAAATACTGTACGTTATTGAAATATATGCATACTTTCAGGGGGAGAAAATAAATTGCTCCAGAATTCTTATTTTGAGGGGGAGCAAGGTTATTCTGTAAGGAGGAGATTGTTAGCAATACTCAAAGACACGACTGAAATTGAAAATGGTTTTCGATGCTCACCATCATCGAAAAAGGGGGAGAAAAGTTTAATTTCAATTTCATGTCAAAGAATTTTCAAATCAAAGATATTTCAAGTCAAAGATTCGTAAAAGTTTAATTTCAATTTCATGTCAAAGAATTTTCAAATCAAAGATATTTCAAGTCAAAGATTCGTGAACAAAGACTGAAGATTGGGGAGAAGGATCATGTGAAGTCCAAATGTTGCTGAATTTGGTTATCTTAGTTCTGAGTGGTTATCGGAATGCGCTTACACCTAAAAGTTCAACAATGTGGATGGTTTCACATCTTTCTGATCCAAACTCTAATCGTTTCTGATTTATCTTGTTCCGAATTGATGGTTCTATATAAAGATATGAAATCCATGTTCAAGACTTGAAGACAATCTGTTGAAGATTGTATTGAAGAAGGTTGATTTTTCAAAGAAAAAGACAATGACTTTTCATGTTTGTCTGAAGATTCTTCAAAGCTGAGTTCTTAAAGAGTGTCAAAGCATATAGTTCGCCGTGAACTAGTGGAGATAAAGCTATTTGAAGATGGTTTGATAGAGTGTCTGTTTGAGAAGATTGACTTTACAAAGAGCTGAAGACTGCTGTTATTTTTTTTAAATCTTGAATCCAAAGGGGGAGATTGTTAGAGCATTGTTGTATTCAAGATTTACTGTAAAGTCAATGTACTGTATGAGTCTATACAGTATTGTGAATGCCTTTATACCTTGTATGTCATGGGTATAAATAGGCTTGTCTAGTTCATTTGTAAGTAATACTTTAAAAAGCTTTTGTAATCTTTTAGAAACCTTTTGTAATCCTTTGAGCTCAATACATGGATGACATATTTGCTCTCTAGATTCTCTCTCACTACATTCATATCTTATTGCTAGAGATCTGGGATTTATCACCGCATGGTGCACAGTGTAGAATCAGAGTTGTTGTACGATTACAGACAAAAGGGATGTCCATTCTGACAGTTCGTACGGAGACGTGCAAGGGAGGTAAGACAATAGTAACATGCAGGGAGACTTCATGATCAGCTTTCGTTGAGTCAGATCTTTATCATCGAATGATAAAGTTCAGCGATTGCTGAAGTCTTCTACTTGATACTTCACGTTAAATGGACAGGTCTTGCTTTGCTGATATCCACATCTGTTCATGAGTAGACTAGTCGCTGGTTCTTGAGCTTGAACTTCGACTTCAGCGTAGAACTTTGGTTGATGTGAAACTTGTCTTCAGAGGGCCAAATTATCTGATCTTCAGTCTCAGTTTGCTCAGTGTTTGAATGAGAAAGAAGATATTGTTTATCAATGCTCTGCTCTTCAAATTCAACACAAGGAGTTGTTGCTAAAATTCTTGATCTTGAAACCAAACTCCATAAAAGGGGTCAAACTGATCAAACCATATTTCTGAATAAACCCAAAGAGTTCACCTATTTTAACAAAGACTGGGGAATCGGATATGATAACCCACACTATTTGAAAAAGGGAAGATACCAAACTCCTACTTTGTATGATTTTGGTTGTTTTGGATTAGATAAAAAGTATATTGAATATGCAATTCAATGGACTGGCCCTCTTGAACCTGAAAAGGAAGAGGAAACCGAGGAATATAAGCTCGCACACAAACGAGGAATACAACTTCCGTTTTGTTATGAACCTTTAAATTATTCCCATCAAAAGAACAAAAAGTATCTCTCAAATGACTACTTCGACCCCTACAAGGTTGCTACGCCCAAGGATTCCTCCAAAAAGGATGAGGACCAAGCACCAGCAACCAAGACTGAGACGAGCGAGTTTAAACTCTATGTTCCTCCTCTCATCTTGGAAGCAAAGATTGTCGAGTTGGAGGAGTCACTTGAGAAAGAAAGGTCTGTTTTTCAAAACGCTTATTCAGGAAATTGAGAAACTCAAATCTGAGAAAACCGAAGTTGTGTCAAATGAAGAAAAGGAAACTCTTCAGAGTGAAATCAATAAGCTCTCATCTAAATTGTCTGAAATGACAAGAGAAACGATGAAAGATCACATGAGAAATGGTCAACTCCAAGTGCAGCTTGACCTACTTAAAAATGTAACGCAAATTTTACCTGAACTTTCCTCAAACTCATCTGACACATCCTCGTGTAAAGCCTTCATAGGAAATATCTCTCTTTACAAGAAAGTAAAGTTTCTCAAGCTGAGTGTGTTAAAAGGAATTTAAACTCTGATTTTTCAAATGCTTCCGCACCGAATTCCCCAAAGCACACTAACACTGCGTGTTCCTCGCCTTCCTCGACCGATCCAAGTCCTGTGATTCCGGAAGTCAATTTTTCAGAATATATGAACTCTGAAGGTAATTCTGATGGAGAGTTTGAGTCGTTCCCTTTCGACAAACCTCTTCCGAGTCATACTGATTTTCTATCACCTTGGGTGAATCGACCGGTCAATTTTGAAAAGGGTACTTGTTCTAACACCAAAGGCCCCAGCTGTGATAAAGATTGCCAAATCTCAACCTGTTTCTCAAAACCAATCACAGCCGAGGCAAAAGACAGAGCGATTGCCTGTAAAAATTCTTGTTTCTTCAAAAGTCACTGACCGTTCTGTCCCTGTTGTTTCAGATAAGAATGGTCGCGCAAAACAAGAAAAACCCAAGTGGCTAAAGAAGGAACCTATCAAGGATGCAGCATCAAAGTCTTTCCTTCCTGTTTCTAATTCTAGAATAAACAAAGACAATTGTGTGTGGAATAATTGGAATCGTTTTGAAGTTTCTTATCTGATTAAACTTAATTCAGTTCATCAATTGATTCAGTTATCGCGTGATTGTTTATGTTGTTCTAGATGTGGTTGGAATGATTTTGATGAAATTAACATAAATGATTGGTTTGGGTCATATCACATGTATAATCATAAACCCAAAAATAAACCCCGTAATAATAAACAGAAATACTATAAGCAATGGGGTTTCCAATCTGAGGTTAAACCACAGCGGGAGACCAAACCCATTGCAAGACGGGCTGCTCCTACTGTGGTTAAACCGGCACCAAAGAGGAAACCTGCTCCTCCAAAAGGTGTAAATTCTACACCTAAGAGGCAAGTTGTGCCAAAACCAGTTTCCACAAACGGTGTACAACCTGCACCTAAAGGGAAAGCTGTGTCAAAGCAAGTTCCTCCAAGAGGTGCCAAACCTAACCCTCCAGGACCCAAACAAATTTGGGTACCTAAAATCCCTTAACTCGATTTTGCAGCACGGTCATGTGTGGTACTTAGATTCTGGATGCTCCAAGTACATGACTAGAAGGAGGGAGCTTCTCACGTACTACAAAGAAGAATATGGCGGAGCCGTGAGATTCAGCAATAATGACAAGCCACCGATCGTGGGTTACGGCGACATTGTCCAAGAAAAGATCACAATAAAGAAGGTATCACATGTCGCGGGATTGGGACACAATCTGTTCAGCATCGGCAGTTCTGCGACAAAGATCTCGAGGTCCGTTTCAAAGCTAAAAGGTGTAGAATCCTCAATGACGACGGAGAGGAGCTACTGGTTGGGAAACTCAAGACCAACCTCTACACAATCGACCTCGCAGCCCTAAAACCCGATAACCCTGTCTGCCTCATGTCAAAGGCCAATTCCCAACAAGCTTGGCTTTGGCATCGATGACTTTCGCACCTCAACTTCCAAAGTATCAACAAACTGGTGTTGGGCGGACACATTAAAGGCATGCCCGATCTTCAATTCGTGAAGGATCGTCTCTGCAGGGCATGTGAAAAGGGAAAGATGAAGCGAGTGCCGCATCAACCGCAGGTAACTCTGAGCACGTCCAGGTCTCTCGAACTTATCCATATGGATTTGTGTGGACCGATGCGTGTTCAGAGTATCAACAAGTGCAAATATGTCTTGGTGATGGTGGATGACTTCTCGCACTACACATGGGTCAAGTTCCTTCGCTCGAAAGACGAAACTCCGGAGCTGATCATCAACCACCAGAAGACCATCCAACTGAACAAGCAACAATCTGTTCAGACCATATGGACCGACAACGGGACGGAGTTCAAGAATCAAACGGTGGACGAATATCTAACTTCAGTCGGTATTTCACACACCTTCTCTGCCGCACGCACTCCTCAACAAAACGAAGTGGTGGAACGTCGCAACCGTACCCTAGTCGAAGCGGCTCGCACCATGCTTTCTCAATCGAATCTACCGCTATTTCTATGGGCCTAAGCGGTGTCTACAGCTTGTTATACGCAAAACCGCTCCATCCTCAACAAGCGGTTCAATAAGACGCCGTACGAGATCATCAACAATCACATTCCGAACATCAAGTACATCCATGCTTTCGGATGCACGTGCTACGTCTTAAACGACAAGGACGATCTCGGCAAATTCAGCTCCACGGTGGACAAAGGAGTTTTCATCGGATACTCCATGCAGGCTCAAGCGTATCGCGTTTACATCAAACGGAATAAAGCTATTATCGAAAGTGTAAACGTGACATTCGACGAAGCCGTAAATTTGGCTTCTGAACAAAATAGTTCAGAACCCGGTTTAACTGGTGTGCTAGCTTCTGGACCTCCAAGTTCGGGATCTACACAAGCGACAGTAAATGCAAATCATGCATCTTCATTGAATGCTGACTCTTCTGATTTAGATGTATTGTTTAAGTTTTTTTATGATGACATCTTTAATATTTCCTCTGCTGTCTCAGCACAACCTCGACTAGAAGCTGCTCGTACTGAGGATTCGACGAATCTTTCTGGTCCGCCGCCTTCTACAAGCACGCCATCAATTACTGTGGAGACAGCTCAATCGTCATCATCCACCTCTACCGATACTACTGCTTCCCCGGAGGAACCTGTTACAAATCCGGAGACCACCACTAGTGATTCGCATCTGCTACAATCGCCGATCAACTTCTGAACTCCTCGGACCAAGAAGTTATTCAACCCTCAATGGATCCTCCCCCACCTCCTCCGAGAAACCAACCTGCGACACTTGAAGTAGTTCAAGACCTACCTTCTGATGATTATGTGGATTCGGACGCGTCTCACTCAACTCAACAGCCGCTTCCGCACACCACCAAATGGACGAAAGCTCATCCGCTTCATCAAATCATCGGTGATCCCTCTACTCCAGTTCAAACACGAGGTACATCCGCCAACTTCTGTCTATTCTCCGACTTCTTAAGCAACATCGAGCCGACGAACGTACGCGAAGAGCTTAAAGATCCGGACTGGATCATAGCCATGCAAGAGGAGCTCAATCAATTCGAAGCTCTAAAGGTATGGCGACTGGTTCCACATCCAAAATACAAGACGATGATCGGCACCAAGTGGATTTTCAAGAATAAGAAGGACGAAGACGACATCGTTGTACGCAACAAAGCGCGTCTCGTGTCCAAAGGATACCCACAACAAAAAGGGATCGATTATGATGAGACCTATGCTCCGGTGGCAAGAATCGAGGCCATATGTATGTTCCTGGCATACGCCGCGCACAAGAACTTCACGGTCTTCCAAATGGATGTGAAGACCGCATTTCTCTTCGGCGATATCAAGGAAGAACTGTACGTATCACAACCGGAAGGATTCGTGGACGATTCGAAGCCTGGTCATGTCTACGTTCTAGACAAGGCGCTTTACGGTCTAAAGCAAGCTCCGCGAGCATGGTACAACACACTGTCTGAGTTTTTGATAAAGTCCAAATTCACACGAGGTAAAATCGATTCGACTTTATATATCAAAAATGAAAAAGGTCACATAGTTCTTGTTCATGTGTACATAGATGACATAATCTTCGGCTCTACTAATCCCACATATGCTAAGAACTTTGCCAATCTAATGGGAGAATTTTTTAAAATGAGTATGCTTTGCGAGATGAATTTCTTCCTTGGTCTTCAAGTTAAACAATTGTCGACCGGGATATTAATAAACCAGGCCAAGTACATCCGGGATATTCTTAGGAAATTCCAGATGGAACAGTCCTCGCCAATGAAAACTCTCATGGCACCCGGTACAAAGCTTCACGCCAATCCTAATGGAACGGATGTGAACCCTAAATTGTATCGCGGGATGATAGGTTCTTTAATGTATTTAACCGCAAGTAGACCGGATATCATGTTTTCCACATTTTTGTGTGCCTGGTTTCAATCAAAACCTAAGAAGTCTCATTTAACTGCTGTCAAACGAATTTTTCGTTATTTACGTGGTACTGCTGATCTTGGCTTGTGGTACCCGAGAGAGACAGGTTTTGCACTATCCGCTTATTCCGATGCGGATCACGCGGGCTGTATGATGGACCGGAAGAGCACCTTGGGACATATCCAGTTTTTGGGAGATAGTCTGGTTTTGGGCATCCAAAAATTAGCAGTGCGTGTCTACATCGACTGCCGAGGCGGAGTACGTGGCCGCCGTGAGCTTCTGTTCTCAAGTCATCTGGATGCGGACGAAACTCAAAGCCTACGGTTTCACGTATGTCAAAGTCCCCATTTACTGCGATTCCAAGAGCACCATTGCCATATCAAGCAACCCGGTCCAACACACCAAGACGAAGCACATCGACGTTCGGTATCACTTCATTAAGGATCACGTCGAAAGAGGTACAGTCGAACTCTACTTCGTAAATACTGAGCATCAGTTAGCAGACCTCTTTACAAAAGCCTTTGACGGAAAACGTTTTAATACTCTTGTGTCCAAGTTAGGTATGCTAAAACTGACGACTTAATCCGATCATGTTCCCGTTACATGTTCCATACATCTACGAGTAACTGTCTACTCATCATCCGGTGTTTACACTCCTGATGGTTGAGCATACACTTCCTCGCATCTGTATTCTACTTGTTTCAGTCACATAGTTAGATTAAGTCTCTGTACTTATTTCGTAGATTTTGTTTGTTCATTTTCTTTCTTCGTGTGTTTCCTGTTATTTCATACCGTCGTCTGTTTTTTTACCTATCTATATATGTGCTTTCACGGGTGTTCATGTGTTCAGGGGGAGCACAAAGCAGTATCAGGTAAGTTTACTCATCTGTTGAGGGGGAGCGTCATACATAGTTTTTATTAACATGTTAATAGGTTTTTGTGTGTGTGGGCACTCCCGTGTGTTTTCATTTAATGGTCACAATTTGAGGGGGAGCGACACAAAGTTTTTCTTTAACTGATAAAAAGTTTTTTTTGTGTATCGGACTCCTCAGTGCACAATTCTGCTCTGTTCGAGGGGGAACAAGAGTTTCCCCATGCTAAGTTTGAGGGGGAGCGAGGGAATGTCTTTTTCCAGGTCTACTGTTTGCAAAATCCTCAAGAACAGGACAATATTTTTTTTTGAAAATCCCAAGAATCCGGACAGGTATCCGGAAACCTTAACTTTCCGGATAGGTTTTCGGACCGGGTCCTTATCCGGGTTGGAAAGGATCCCGGATACCCTATCCGGACTCATGGTCATCATATAAAACCATCCGGGTTCGTTCATTTCTCTTATCCGGAAATATTGACCTAAAACCCTAAAACCTCTCGAAGCTCTCTCTCTCTCTCTCGGACTTTCTGCAACTCCACGATTTGCACTCGTTTTTCTTACACAAATCAGGTATGTTGCTCGAGACTCTACTTCGATCCTTTGTAATTGGGTTTAGTACACATCGCACCACAAACCGACCCCTGATTTTGTCGATTTTACAAAATCTGAAACCCACTTCGAGTCTCATCGACTTCGGGTTCTTTCGAGGTGATCTTGCTAGAGTTAGATCATTCTGGGTGGTCTAAGATGTAAATCGATGCACATTAATGCTTTCAAACATGTTTCGAGCTGTCATTTGCTAGATTGGTGGATTTGTGAATCGTCCGGACACATTCGTCGTGTCTGGATACGTTCATATATATGATGTTCAACTACCGGTATGTTACGATGTCTGGACTCTCATTTATCCGGAATATCCTGTCAACCGTTAACCACTTTCTCCGGTTTATCCTTGTTATCCGGGAACGTTCTTCCCATCCGGTATCGTGTGTTGTCCGGACACCCTTTGTCCGGAAACCTATATCTGTCCAGAAAGTCTAATTTTTCATATCCTTTGTCCGGATACCCCTGTGTTTGTCACCTTTGTGTTCAGTTTGTCACCACCAGTCCTCAATCAGTCTAAGATTGAGCCTATTAATGCAAAGGTATGCGCCGACACTTGTTCATCCGCCTCAGTTACTAACTGTGCTTATTTTACAGATCTCATGGCGGATCAGGAACAACATCCACCACAACACCCGGAAGAGCAACAAACTCCTCAAGAGGAACTCATAGATGAAGCTGCAGATAACGCCCTGGTCGATCCTGACCATGGTACTGAACTGGAGGCCAACAATCACCACCTGGACCCGACACTCTTCAGACCACAACCACAACACCGAGTAATTGTGGACATACTTATGCGTCACCCTCTCCGCGAGGCCCTCACCGCCACTGCCGACGTCCAACTTCTGTTTGTGCTCCAAGTGTGGTTCTCCGCACAAGTTCGCATGACCGGTAACTCACAAACGATCACCTCTCAGATCGACAATCAACAATTTATGCTTACACCGGACTCCTTCCGCCGCCTACTTTCACTTCCTGAAGCCAACGCCGGCGGACATCAAGGATATGACCCCGCGGTCAACGACGACACACTTTGTGCTCAAGTACGCGCGCTCGGCTACAACTTCGCGCTCAACCGACCATCCGTGTTCAACAGAATGTACCTGGCTCCCATATGGTACACTCTGTTACGATTCTGAACAGATGCCTTTCTTCAAGATGGAAGGGCATAGACCAGTGTACGAGCGACTTCCTTCGATTATTCCACGCCGTGTGTTACAACCGCCACGTGGATGTCGCAATGATCATTTGGCGCGAACTTGTCATCGCTATTCGTCAAATCAGAGGTACTAAACAGAAGAAGTTCCTTCCGTACCCGCGTTTCCTTTCGCTTGTTGTGCGTCAACACATGGACGCCCATCCTGCCATACCACGCCGCCTTACCCATCCGGTATGTCCTCCTCATCACTTACAATACATGGTTATTCGCAACCCATCCAACGCGGTAGCCATACCCATTCCTGATGCCCTTTTGGCACACACCGATCCTACTGCACCAGGAGTGTTAGCTTACAGGGATGCGATAGGGAATCCCATGGTCCACCCAGAACCGGATGGACCTGCCCAGGGACATAGACCTGAGGGACATGAGGGTCCTAGGACGAGAGGTGGAAGGGCCCGGCCAGCAGATGCTGCCGGGCGGGGTGTAATGATTATTCGGGGAAGGGGTACTAGCGTGAGTGGTGCAGTGGAACCGGGTCCCAGTTCTAGCCAACCCCAAGCCGGAACATCATCATCTTGACCGATGCTCCACTGTGACACCAAACCATACATAACTGAACCGCCTTCACCACCCCATCAAGTTGAGAACGTGGAATCCGACTCCACGGATTCCGATACGGACCGTAACATACGCATGAAGCTAGTACCTCACGGTATCGGACCAAACCCGTATTTTACCGAAGGCATCCCACATGACTCACCTGCCACTTCATCTCAACCTGCTAGGAGACCTGAGGGAGTATTAGTTGATGACTTAGATCATGTGAGAAGGAGGGAACTGCGTTCGAAAGCGAACCAGGAAAGATTGAGCCGTAAAGATAACGAGGCTCCTGGGCGACCCCAACCGAGTGATATCCGGGTAGCCACATCTACTATCCCGTCTCATTTTTTGGGACGGGGTATTGAAGAAGCCCCCATGGACCCAACAGAGCAATTGCACAACCCCCTTATCCACTCATCCGTCTCTCAAAAGACGGATGTTTCAGTCTCTCACGGGGATCAAGCACAACTTCCACTGGTCTCTCATTCGGAGAGTACCGGTGTTGAAATAAAAGACCAGCAACACCCGGTCTCAACTTCATTTCGTGCACAATCGAGTCTAGAGCCATTTGAAATTGAACATTTTTTGGCTAGGACACATGATGAGGAACACCAAATCGAGACCCTTCATGACTCGATCGGAACATCTGTAGTGTCTCCGTCTGGCGGAACACGAGGATCGGACGGAAATCCTACCACAACCACCACTTTGCCAACTGTGAACGTAGGTGGCTCTGCCTCTCAGGTAGATGCTTCAACGGGTAATCTAAGTGACCCCGGTGTTACATTACCCGACTTTGTGTCACCAGGGTCCCTGGACAGTACCCTTAAGGCTGTCCGCGAGGCAATGGAGTAGCACGTCGCCGCTGAGATCGCCAAAATGAAGAGATTAATCAAAGGCAAAGAGAAGATCGTCGAAGCTAAAACCGCACCTACACCTCCACCGGCTACTCAGCCTACCTACTCGGTGGACACCCTCAAGACGATGCTTCTAGCTCAGCTACTCCAACAATCCGAATATGATGCCTCTACTGAAGCAGACCTGATATTCGTTCTGAAATCCCAGGTCACTGCTCCTTCATCATCCATTACCACCCGCCTGGATGCCATTGACTAGACTCTCAAGGACTACAACCAAGCGCTCACAACGCTGTCCGAGAGAGTCCGCTCACTCGAAAATACCTGCAAGAGTCAAGCAGGCGGTCTGAAGCGCAAACACGATGACCAGGATGATCCTGATCACCGTAAGGGGGAGAAACAACTAAGACCTACCGAGACCGCCCCTATCCTCGCCGAAATGACAACTGTAGTTCATCTGGAACCAGCAACTGCGGCAACAACAACCGACGCCGCACCTGAAGCCAAGCTGCCATTAGCCGAGATGGTAATAGACACGGAAATTTCAGATGATGAAGACCCGACGGTTGAAAAGACTGAGGGTTCAACAAAGGAACTGATTAATTTCGACTCATCAGACCGGCCGTTATTGGATATGATTGATCCAGACTGTGCGACCAACCCGGAAACCGAAGATGCATGGTATGAAAAAGCCGCCAGTGCCGCAAACTTCCAGGTAAATTTGGTCTTCCCTACTGATGAAGATGATAACGTAGACTACGATCAGTTCTGGCTCCAGAATTTATATGGAACTCCCGTTCACTCTGTTCAACCCGATGAAACTTCAACAAGACCCGAAACTACTACTGCCGATATTCCGACATCTCCTCAGCAACCAACAGCTTCTGATCTTCTCCCTCCTCAACAGCAACAAATCCGTTGGGAGAAGATCCCGATATTTATTCCTCATCTAGAGGAATCCCTGAAGAAGTTGTTTGTTCACAAGCTACGCCCGATCGAGCCGACCTTCTGCCTTGGTATTTACAACTTCAACCCCGAATACCAACGCCGGTACATCAGCGCAATGAAGCGGTGTCTTCCAGTCAGCCAAGTCAGAACCAAGCATAAGATCACTGAGGTACTCAACATCCATTCAAGCCGCATTATGAAAATTGTTTATCCTGTATTCACTGTCCGACGTGAAGATGGGAATGAATGGAAATTTTCCGAAGCCGACTTCCAGCACCTCCGACCGTTCGACTTCCTGGCAATTCTGAAAGACCTTCGTACAAGAACCATCCGACCGCTACCTGTCACAAAGGCGCTCGAAGCTGTTCATCGATTCCTGGTTCGTACTATTATGATGTCATATCTCACGGATTTCCAAATGGCAATCGAGAACAGGGCAAAGAAGGTAAATCTGATAAAGCCGAATCTGAAAGCTCCTGAGTTGACGATGTATTCCGAGAACGCTCTGCTTCTACAACCGGAATTTGGGACTGTCTTCATCAACGATCAGAATGAGAGGAAATTTCTACGTTTCAGTCAGGTAGACAGATTCTGCGACGGCACGCTCTTCAAAGTACAAAATGCTCTTCGCAAAATCATTTCCTATGAATCAGAAAATCAGAAGGTTTCATATGTTCCTAACTTGAATGAGATAACTGCATGAAATGGTTTAGAAGTGGTTGAAGAACGCATCGACTATCGCCGTGCTATCAGAATCTTCGAGGTACACTTTGCACTCCGTAAAAGATACGTCTACAACTAGCGAGAACTAGAGCGCGAACTCGAAATTCTAATCAAAGGGGGAGATTGTTAGGGTCAATTTATGTTGATTTAAAGTTCAAGGGTCTGTATTGCAATTCTTTAATTTGAGCTTTGTTAGTGAACGGGCCGTGGGCTTGTTAACCACGGGCCCGCCATATATAATGTTCTTTAGCCTTAGAAAATTAGGCTAGTTGTCTCATTTCGTTTCCTACTTCGTATTGTAATTCTCTCTGATTGAAAGCTAATAGGGATGACCAGTTGAAATCACAAACTCTATTGTTTTACATATATTGATTTCATTGTTCGTTGCACGGATCTGAGACTCTCACTATCCTACCCAACTATTTTTACAGAGATCTAGTAGGAACATCAGAGGCTCTGTTGATTTTTAAACAGAGTTTGGAGGACATGTTCAGCATACCCATCTTGCTGATTAAGAAGTTAAATCTCCTTTCATCAAGGGCTTTTGTAAACAAGTCAACAAGTTGGAAGTCGGTTGAAACAAAGTACATTTCAATCGTCCCTTTTTCAACATGATCCTTTATAAAATGGTATCTTATGTCGATATGCTTTGTCTTTAAGTGCTAGACTGGATTAGCTGTAATTGCTATGGCACTCTTGGAGTCACACAGAATTGGGATCTTGCTGTACTCCACGCCATAATCTTTGAGTTGTGTTTTCATCCAGATCACTTGAGAGCAACAACTAGCAGTAGCAACATACTTTGCTTCTGCTGTAGAAGTTGATATGCAGTTCTGTTTCTTGGATGTCCAACTCACCATTTTTTTCTCCTAGCAATTGGCAGCTACCAGAAGTACTCTTTATGTCATTCCTGTATCCTCCATAATCTGAATCTGTGTATGCTACAAGCTTGAAACTAGAATTAAGAGGATACCAGAGACCCAAAAATTGAGTCCCTTTGAGATATTTAAATATACATTTGACAGCAGATAAATGGGATTCTTTAGGATTTGGTTGAAATCTGGCACAAAGACATGTTCCAAACATTATATCAGGTTTTCTTGCAGTGAAATACAAAAGTGACCCTATCATGCCCCTGTAGTTCTTGATATCCACAGATTCACCATGAGGATCATGATCAAGTTTAACTCCAGTGGCAATAGGAGTTTTCATAGGATTTGAATTATTGAGCTTATACTTTTTCAAAATACCAGAGATGTATTTAGATTGACTTATGAAAGTCCCTCTGATGGATTGTTTAACTTGTAAACCAAGGAAGGATGAAAGTTCTCCCATCATGCTCATTTTGAATTCACTTTTCATCAAATCCTCAAACCTATCACAGTAATCCTGCCTAGTAGACCCAAAGATAATGTCATAAACATATATCTGGACCAGAAGAATGTCATTCTTATACCTCCTAATGAATAGAGTTGTATCGACAGTACCTTTCACGAAGTGATTGACCAACAAAAAAATTGACAGAGTTTCATAGCAGGCTCTGGGAGCTTGCTTAAGGCCATACAGAGCTTTGTCTAGCTTCTAAACGTTTTCTGGAAACTCTGAGCTTTCAAAACCTGGGGGTTGCTGGACGTAGACTTCCTCTTGTAGTCTGCCATTCAGAAAAGCAGATTTAACATCCATCTGATAGACCTTAAACCTTTATGGGAAGCATAGGCCAAGAAGATTCCGATGGCTTCTAGCCTAGACACAGGTGCAAAGGTTTCGTCATAGTCGATGCCCTCTTCTTGGCAATATCCCTTAGCAACCAGCCGAGCTTTGTTTCTGATGATAATGCCGTCTTCATCCTTTTTATTTCTAATCACCCATTTGGTTCCAATTGCGGCTTTGTTTTTTGGGAGTGGAACCAAGGACCAAACTTTATTTCTTTCAAACTCCAGAAGCTCCTCTTGCATGGATTCGATCCAGTTTAGGTCATCAAGGGCTTCAGAAATCTTCTTCGGTTCAATCATACTTAGAAAGTTAACAAAGAAAGCCTCATTGATTGTTGCAGACCTTGTCTTTACACCATCTTCAGCAGCACCGATAATTAGATGATGGGGGTGATCCTTTGTCCATCTGGTCATTGGAGCATGTACAATAGGTGGAGTCTGTGCTTCTGATGGGAAAAGTCGTTTGTCAGCATCAGAGCTCTGAAGATTGGCTCCAGGGCTCTGTGGCACACTACTCTGGAGAGTGGCCTCATTGCTCTGTGATGTACCAACAAGGGCTCTGAGATGGTGAGCTTTTAAATAGGGAATCTTTCCCGACGTGAGTCAGAAGGGGTGATGATGGCTCTTGTTTAGGTTCTCTTGCATCAGAATCTTGTCCCTCGTTTCTCTGAATTACACCTGTAGACAGAGAAGTAGATGGTGAAGAATTGGAGGGACCTGTAAGAGTTGTACCTGTCAGATTTTGTTTAGCAGAACTCCGAGCTTGATTGCCTTTGGTGATATTGACAGAGGAATCATCATCATCGAAGAAATCGTTGAAAAGCAGATTGATATCATCTTCTCTTATCTTGGAAGAGCTTGGCTTCTCTTTGGTCTGTGTCCCCTCTGGTGATTTGCGATCAGAGGAACTTGATGAATTTTCATCAAATGACACATTTATGCTCTCTTGAATGACCCTGGTTCTGGTATTGTAGAATCTGTATGCTTTAGAGGTTAAGGAATAACCAATAAAGATTCCTTCGTCAGCCTTCTTGTCGAACTTGCCCAGTTGTTCTATGTCATTCAATATGTAGCATTTACAGCCAAAAATATGAAAATATTTCACCGTTGGCCTTCGGTTTTTGATGAGTTCATAGGGAGTCTTCTTGAATCTTTTCACAATTACAACTCTGTTTTGGATAAAACAGGCTGGTGAGACTGCCTCTGCCCAGAAGTTCAATGGGAGAATAGGACCTGCCAACATGGTTCTGGCGGCTTCTACCAGAGTTCTGTTCTTTCTCTCCACCACACCATTCTGTTGGGGAGTTCTGGCAGCTGAGAAGTTCTGGGAGATTCCTTCCTCTGATAGGTAGGCATCAAATCTGGCGTACTTAAACTCTGTCCCATTATCACTTCTCAACTTTTGGACTTTAAGACCTAACAGAACCTGTATCCTCTTCAACAAACTTATTAGAATTTATGGGACATCAGATTTTACTCTGATGAACTCAACCCAAGTATATCTAGAATATTCATCGATAAGCACAAGAATATACTTCTTACCCGACAGACTTTGCACAGAGATTGGACCACAAAGATCCACATGAAGCATATGCAAAGGTCTGGGGCAACTGTGATCACTCTTTGTTATGTGTGAATATCTTTTCATCTTACCCAGTTCACAGGCAGAACAGAGATGGTCTTTGTCAAATTTAAGTGAAGGCATACCTTTCACTAAGTTGAGTTTCACGAGGTTGTCAATATTTGAGAAATTCAAATGAGCAAATCTTTTATGCTAGAGCCAGGCATCTTCCTTTTTCAAAGAGACTAAACAGAGTTTTTCTGTTGTAGTACTTTGGTTTGGATTAAAATTCATTTTATACAGATTGCCT
Organism: Saussurea involucrata; assembly: GCA_033807775.1. NCBI lineage: Eukaryota > Viridiplantae > Streptophyta > Magnoliopsida > Asterales > Asteraceae > Saussurea > Saussurea involucrata. Next base: position 94,879,239 of record CM066327.1, on the reverse strand, counting down.
TTTCTGTCGGCAATTAAAAGTTCTTGACCAGACTCGGAAAGCAACAAAGAACAATACTTATTTTTAAAGTTGACATCGAACCCATGATCACAAAGTTGACTTATACTGAGCAGATTATGATTTAATCCTTCAACATAGGCAACCTTAGAAACTGAAACACCACCATTATTTAAAGTACCATAGCCTCTAATCTGTCCACCACCATCTCCTCCAAAGGTTACTACACTTCCCATTTTGTTCTTGAATGAAGTCAGTAGCTCCTTATTGCCTGTCATGTGCCTGGAACATCCTGAATCTAAATACCAGATCTGCACATGAGGCTTCTGCAGGACATATTAGTTCTTTTTAGGTACCCATTGCATAATGGGTCCTTTCTTGTTAGGCTTGGGGGTGTTAACAGGTTTACCTGTTGGCTTTCCATTCTGTGATGGTGTGCTAGAGGATTTTCTCTGTGTATTCTGAACAGTCTTTGGATTTTTCCTTTGAAATGACTGATTCAGAACACAGTGTGGACCATTCAGATGATTCTGCAATTTTAACAACAGTTGAATGCAATTGCAGTTGATAGAACATGAAGTTGATTGAAGCATATTGTTGTTTTTATTCAAAAACTGTTGGTTGAATGGTACATGAGATTGAAAAACTTTGGGAAACATCTGGTCCTTGTTTGGTTTCCTGAAATTGCCATTTTTCTTTGGAATAGATTCACTTGGCCAAAAAGAGTTTCTTCTTTGATTTACAGCAGAGTTGGGAACAAGTTTGTCATTGACTATCCACTTGCCCTTTTGCTCTGGTGTAAATCTGATTGGTTTATAAGCAAATGGAGCAGAGGTGTTGTTCACTAGAATACTCTTCTCTTCTCTTCATCAGAAGAAAGAATTCTGATACCCTTGTTTTGAAAATTAGGAACTAGTATGAATCTGGATTGGTTTTTAAAGAATGAGACATTTTTCAACTCTCCAGACTTAACTAGTACCTGCTTGGGCTTGTGCAAAATGTTCTCTTGAGCACAAAAAATCTGCTTATCTACCTCAGAATCAGAGTCACTGTCAGAGCCTAGAAAGTCTCTGGTAGCTCTGGTGGAGGTGTTAGACTCTTTGGGTGCAACAATATTTGCTCTGGTGGACTTGAACTTTGTCAGTCTTGGTTTTAATGCATCAGATGCAACATTTTCCTCCATAACTCTTTTAATATCCTCTTCAAAAGATGTTCCAATTGATTCAGAGGTTCGGGAGAAGTTTGGGGCTTCAGGGTTGAGCTCACTCTGTGTTTTAACATCAGAGGATTCAGCCACAGAAGTAACAGACTTATGGCCCTTGAAAGAGTTAAAGTGGAAAATCTCTTTAGGATCAAGACACTTGACAGAATTAGGAAATGAGATCTCAACTTTTCCTTGATCAAGAATAAACTTTTCAGATGGTTTTGTAACCTTTTCGTGATCCAAGGAGTCATAGCTTACGTTCCTGAAGTTCAGTGTTTCTGGTTTTGACACATCTGAGGTTTTGGCTCTTTTGAAAACTGCAATACCAGAGATCACATCCTCCTGGATTTTCCCAACATAGAAGGCAGAGGATAGAGATGTCTTCTTCCTTCCAGCGAAGGGAACAAGGTCTTTGAAACCCAGACCTTGAGTATCCTTCTAAGAATTGATTTTTATGTGCACATCTTGTGCATCCTGGTACTTTTTGATCATAATTTATTTTCTTTGTAAAGACTGGTGCAAAACGTCTCTCTCTTTTTGAAAATAGTCCTTTAGAGAAACAGAGTTAAGCCTTTCATATTCAGATTTCTTAACCTCTTCAGTCTTTTGCTTAAGAACTTCCTCATATTCCTTAACTTTTTCAGGAAAAGTGTTTTCTTTTTGTTTTTGCAAAAATTCCAGCTCAGTCTTTTCTTTTGATATCTCTTCCTTCTCCTGTTCCAAGAGAGTTTTCTCTCTCTTGTAGAATGACAGATCCTTCTGAGCTAGCTTCCTCAACTATTTCTCCTCAGAGAGCTTTTGTTTTAAAAGTTGAAATTCCTCTGTTAGTAAAGAAACATGCATCTCCAGCTCGGAGTCTGATTTTGATTCGGAAGTAGAACATACCTTGGCACTGGGTCTGGTGGTCTCTAGCACTCTGTCATTTGTCTCTGTTACAGAAAGAGCACATGCAATCTGAGATATGTCTGCCTCTGTTGTTCTTTCTGGCATCTCTCCAATCATCCAATCAGCAACGTCTTCTAAACTCTCGTCATCAACAGCAACCCCGCAAAAATTGGCTTGCTCTGGTTCGTCATCAGAGGACGAGTCAGAGATCCAATTCTCCATCTCAGCCACATAGCTTCTCTCTCTGTAATTGTACTTGTATTTGTTCTTGTAGTAGTCTTGGTCTTTTACCAATCTACCTTTACAATTAGCATAGAAATGGTCGGGTTTGCCACATCTAAAACATCTACCATCATTCTTGTTGATGGGTTGGGCAGCATCTGCTTGATTCTGGGGGGCTAGAGGATTGTACTTCTGTTGTGGTCTTTGCTCTTGTGGAGCTCTGTTATTGTTCTGGTGGGGTGCAATATAACCTTTTTCTCGTCTTTCTCTTCTCTCTCATATCTACCTCTTCTATCAAATACTTTGTTACCAAATCTCTTATTAAACTTTTGAGTTATAAGGGCAAGAGATTGGGCGAAAGCATTGATATCATCATCCTCTGATGAACTTTCTTTAGCATCACTTTCAGCAACAAAACTTTTCTTTCCATTCTTCTTCACATACTTCTGTTTCTTCAGTGGGAGTTTTAGAGTCAGAGATCAAAGCTATTGGACCTGCCATGGTGGATTTGCCCTTTGTTTGACAGCATCCTTCTCTTGTGCAGCAAGAGTGCCATACACATCAGTAAGAGACCATGCATCCAAATATTGGTTAGCTTGTAAAGACATGGATAGATTCAACCATTCATCATATAAACTTTTTAAGAACAGAACATTGTTATATTCCTTCTACCGAACAACCCCACATTTCTTGCATTTGTTTATTAAGACATTGAATCTGTTGTAGGTTTGTTGTAAGGTTTCCTTAGGAAGTGCCTTGAAATCGTTGTATTCATTAATACATTGGGTCCTTCTGTTCTTTTGGGTTTTGATACCACCCTCAAGTTGATTAAGAAGTTGATCCCAGATTTCTTTAGCAGTAACACATGAATCTAGTTCTTGGAATATATCGTTGGGAATTGCCATAATTAGAAGTCTAACTGCCTTTAGCTCATTTTCCATTTTTAGATTTTCTTCATCAGTGAACCCGGTGGTTTTAACCTCGAAGTGAGCAGGAATCTCAGTTGTAGTTTCTATAGCGGGTACACGAGGAACCAAAACCATGGGTTGTAATGGTCCACTTGTGACAGATCGCATGAGGTGTCTATCCATTCCATCAAAGAAGTTAACCATCCTGATCTTCCATTGAGGATATTCATCTCTCAGAAGAGTAGGAGGCTTGGTCAGAGAACCAGCTGTCTAGATGGCATTGATGTTGTTATTAGCCATCTTTACAGAAAACAGATTACTAAGGTTTCGTAAGATTTTAATGAGTTTTTAACTGGAAGTTGATGAACAGTAACCAATGAAACAGTAACTTGAGTAGAGAATATTTTCAGACTTTTTAGAGAGCTTAAACAGGGATTAAAGAACTCTGAAAAACTTGTTTTAAACTTGTAAGCAAAAACAGAGTATACTTTGAAGCTTTTGAAAAACAAACACAATCAACAACTATGAATCAACCTGGTTAGATTGGATCGATTGATTTGAGCAAATCAATCCGCTCTGATACCAATTGTAGGGTCCCAGATTCACGTTGTCTCACAATAATAGCATAAAACAGATAGCGGAAGCATTATATAAAGCCATTAAATGTGAGTGATTGTGTAGACGATAATGTAACAAGAGAGTGTCAATATTGAACAGTAATATGATAACAATATCAAGTAAATACACTGCTCGTATATTGATAACAATGAATAACATCAAGAACACGTTCAAGTGTGTGTATTCAGAAAACTCTCAGGAAACAAATCGTACAGTGGTAGTGTTATGGAATGTTGCAGTGTGTGTTCTCACAATTGTGGAAAACAATTCTTCCAAAAGCTTACAATTGTGTGCTCCACTAACGTTCTACTTATAGCCTGATAAAGCACTAGACAGTGTACTATCTAACTTTGGGAGGACACGTGGAAAGTGTGTATCCGTCCTTTTAGGGCTTACGTGGAAGGTACGGTCACGTGTCTAACACTTAGAGATTTCTACGAGATTTAAGCTTCACAGAGGTCTTCATTCACCAGAACTCTTACGCCAGAGCTCTGATTATCTTCTGGTGTCAACCGTTCTTCTGGTGGAACAGAAGAAGTCTTCTGCCATAGCTCTGTCGAGCGCTGATGGTTCTGCCAGAGCTCTGTCGATCTCTGGTGGTCTTCTTGTTGATTTTCTTCTAAGCCTTCTGCCGGATCTCTGGTGGTCTTCTGACTTTTAATATTTTCAATACTTTTACATCTTGTATACTTGGGGCTAACATATGGCATTTCTGTTACGTTTTCATTGTTTAATACAAGAATCAATGTCATTAATGACCAACGGGTATAACCGACAAGGTCAGTTATGAGCATTCAATTCAGCGTCCGTTACGACAGTTACCAGAAGCATTTATGAAGATCATTGAATGGTACGAAGACTATAAAAGCGAAGGCTCAATCATCATATGCGGATCATCTGATCTCACTCAATCTCCATCATCGCACACCAGCTAAAAACATCCGAACTCTGAGGAACACTCGAAGCAAATAATTCTCTCTCAACATATCGCTCTCGACGCACGACTTTCACACACGACACATTGTTTTTATACACTGCACGCTCATTTTTACATTCGAAACACTTGTTACTTTACATTTACAAGTACTTCCTTTAATCTGTATTGTAATCATTGTACTATCGACACCCGAAACATAAGGATATCGCCCCTGTTTGGTGACCATAGTGCAGCGACGACCATCACAGTCGTCCATGGGTTTTTTCCTCGTTGAGGTTTTTCCCGCGTCACCAAAATCTCTGTCTCATTTATTTTTTCCGTCTTTGTCGTACGCTTTGTCGAAAGATTCCCATCTTTAGTTGTTAAATTCCAAAATCAACCTTATACTTACTGAGTTGAGTGTTTATGTTTATTGGTTGAGAGACTTAAATATACATTGCATGATGCATTCTTGCTATTACTTGAGAGAGAATAGTAAGTATTTTGGGAATTGCTAAATTTAACCGTGTGTATTGATTATGAATGTGTGTTATTTATTGTTGGTGGAATCTAAATGAAATCTAACCCCTATCTTTTTCTCATCATCTTGGTAACTTCTTGTGGTATATGAATCGTTGTTGACTTGCTCTTCCTTATTTACTTTCATTGCTTGAGATAATTAGTTAATTAATCAAAACTCAAATCAATATTTATCAACCGTCCATTTAGAGGTGTGCTAGCCTTTGTGATACATAAACTCGTAGTTCCTTGGATCGATACTCGTACTTAGTACGTATTACTTGATTGACACCTACACTTGCGGTAGATTCAGAGGATTGCATAAACCGTCTATCAAGTTTTACATCGCGGATGGAATCGTCACACGAGTACCCCATCTAGATATCACCAGAGCTGGTGCGCGAGTTCTATGCCGCGATGGTCCTGGAGGTGTTCAAAATAGAGGGCATCGTATGGGTCAAGGACACACAGGTGGAGATGTCAGCTGAGGCAATCAACGAATATCTAGAGACACAGTCACTCCCGGAGTTTGATCTTTATAATGGCATGCCTACGGACGTTATAGTCCAATTCAGCATCGGCGAGTTATCTGCTAGCCTACGCCGTGATGGTTTCGACGCGTGGGGCTTGGGCGAGGAAAATATAAACCACGGTCACCTTCACCCCGATATGGCATTGTGGACTGTTTTCATCAAAAGCAGTCTGATACCCTCTTCGCATCGCACCGATGTCACGAAGGACACCGGCCGCCTCTTATTTTCCATCCAGCACGCGTATAGGTTCGACGTTGGGCAAATCATTATGAACCAAATCCTCAAGTTTGGTACAAACATGTGGGGCCTCATCTACTTCCCGTGCCTCATTACACACTTTTGTAGGATGGCGGGGATCGCAGAAGCGTCTAATGAGGGTGCCCTTCAAGCACCCAAGTCGGACATAGGAAAGAAAACAATCTTCCCAACCTTCCAACAGAAGGACGCCGATACCGGAACAGAGGGCGAAGGGCAGCCGCACAACCACAGGATGCCGCGCAACCACCATGCCAGCCACGACAACAGCAACCACCACCAGCTAATATCCTAGATGCGATTCAGGAGGTACGGACCACGCATCTAGCTCATGGAGCGATTCTAGAGCGAATTACCGACATTATTGCAACGCCACCCTCTAGCCCGTCACGCTTTGGACCGCCTCCTTTTACCACGTCACCCCTTCGCCAGAACAGATTCACCGACTTCTTGACCTGCTTTTACGTGTGAAGCGGCGGCGCGGCGGTGTCGGAACATCCTCCTCACGGCAGCACTAGGGTGATGGAGGAAATTCGGTTTGTTTTCTTGTCCACTTTTGTTCGCTTAAATTTTTACTTGTATGTCGATGTTCTTACTTCCACGTGATGGTAAAAATTCCACAAACGATACTTTTGAACTAATTGGGCACATTGGGAACAATGTGTCTCAAAGGTTTGGAGTTGTTGTTTTTGGTATTCTCTTTTGTGTGTTGATTTGTATGAAACTTTATTTTGATTATTAAAATGTGTTGTTAGTATAATGTTAAATTAATCGGAATGAATACATATGCTCGACGTTATTGTTTAGGCGAATTGGAAAAACTTTCATTGACATGTAGTATCTATGTTGAGTCATGCTTGTGGAGGGATAAAATAGTTGTGTATACTAATTGTGGACATTAGTGGAGACCACCCTAGTGAGACTTTGACACTTAATGCCATCAATTATGAGTGATGTTCTATCTTTTTTCACCATCCTTATACACGTATGAATTCTTTCAATTTGATTGTGATCTCATTTTTCCTTGCATTGAGTAGTAATGATTAAACTTCTAATTTAACATGTTTATTACTTGTGAATCATGTGTACCTTGAGAAATGATATCAGACTATGTGTGCAAATTCTTTGGTCTATCACCTTTATCTCCCTTTCTCTTATCCCCTTGTTGATGTGTGATTCCCTTGGTCTAAGTGCATCATGGAGTGAGAAAGGTGGCCAATAACACCAAAATAGCTGGGAATGATCGTTGAAGCGTGAAGGGAATTAAAAAAAAATCAAAAATAAAAAAAAAATAAAAATAACACTTGCATCTGCTGTAAGCAAGTCCTTGTATATGTATGATAGTCGAAACTTTGCATTACATGCCTGGATGAAAATTGGGCGATTCAAAGAAAGGAAGACGAAAAAGGAAGAGATACTATTATTTTTGATGCACTTAGGACTAATTGTAGCTTGCCATTCTTTCTATTCCACTACGTTAAACCATTTCTCACCCCTTATGCCCCGATTGATCTTTTGGGAAACATGATTTGTGATTAATGCATGTTTAAATTTTATCTTATTACTCAATTCGTTTCATGAGATCTTGTTTGACTACTATGTGTTTCTATACTATCACATGCAGATGATCTTGCTAATTTTTGTATATCTACTCCCCCGCATGTGTTTGTTATATGTGTGAACCCATGATTCAATAGTAAGAGAGCATCCCGTGAGGCTAGGGTCGAAGCAAAAATCCTCCACTAGTTGTGTGCATGATGAAATTGATCAAAACGAGCATTCACTTGATAATAGTCTCATGCCAATGATAGTTTTGTCTAAACTCGGTTAATCAAGAAACTAGGTAGTGTATGTTGGTTCTTATTAATTTCATATTAGTCGTGCTTCGTGTTTTACGATTAAAATGTTTGTTCATCTTATCCCCATTTGAAAACCCATTACTTGGTAAGCTTGCCCGTTTTATTGTTATCATATTGTCTTACGCCAATTTTTGCTTGAGGACAAGAAAAAGCTAGTTTTGGAGTTGTTGATAACATCGTTATCTGACGGGTTTTTACCCTCCGAATCATACGTTTGCGACTTGTCTTGAAGTAAGAATTGGCATTTCGGACTAATATTTCGTGCAAGTGCTGTGCAGACATACATGGTGTCAATTAGAAGGAAAAATGCTTATTTATACTTCATTTGGACATCCCGAGTGAAGGAAACGTTCAACCAAGTGAACGAGCGAAGAAAAGGAATTTCAGCATCCATGCTATTATGACACGCGAATGTGACCATGGTCATAGTCGCTGGTCATAGTCGCGCCCAATGTACCGTAGGTGGGTAGGCGAGGGCGACAATGCCTCGCGACTATGACATGGTCATTGTCGCTGCTCATAGTCGCGGTCGGGGCCTGAGAGTGTAAAAAGCTGCAGATTCCTAAAGTCTAGGGTTATCTCAGGATTGTTGGAGGCTAGGCTTCTAGGGGAGCTGTTGGAGACGATTTTGAGCAGAATAGAAGACTTTGCATTGATATTGAAGGTGGAGACTCATTTTGGAGCTACAAATTGGTAGTGTGTATCAATCTTGAGGGAGTTTCCATCATTTCCATTGTATTTGTTGAGAAACAATGTGTTTGGGTGTTGTTATGTTCTTCTCTTTGATGTTATTTGCTACTAGTAACGTGAGCTAAACATTTTGAGGTTGGGGGAAAGATGGATTTTGGATTTTTACCGTTAAATATATGATTATTGCGTTTATTTAGTCATTACACTTGTTGGTTGAAGTTTCACTTGCTTGTTCTTATTGTTTGTGAGATTGGCCTTCTTACTCATCTTTTGGTTGTATTTCCTTTTGAAAATCTGGTTTTATAACTTGATAAAAGCTACATAAACCTAGAGTGAGATATTGGATAGAGATATACCAAGTAAACCCTAGTTTTGTGTATGTGATTCTTATGCTTAATGAGTTGAGTGTTTATGTTTATTGGTTGAGAGACTTAAATATACATTACATGATTCATTCTTGCTATTACTTGAGATAGAATAGTAAGTATTTTGGGAATTTCTAAATTTAACCATGTGTATTGATTATGTGTTTGTTATTTATTGTTTGTGGAATCTAAATGTGTTAATGTCTTTTTAATTGTAATCAAGGTTATTTATTGAAACACCCCAAAATCTTAGCCAATTTAAACCTCAAGTTATAACAGGTTATGACAATAAATACTTCAACTTATAAAAACAGACAGCGGATTAACCATCAAGAGTATATTCACATTACAAGATCACTCAAATAACCTATCAATCTAATTATGTCACTACAACCAGATTAATCAAGTTATCTATCAATCCCTCAAAATCTCTTCTTTGCAAAATTCATCCACCTCTGCTATATCAAAACGCTCGTCCCACAACCCTTTATCTCCCCGAGCTGGTACCTGGTAAGAAAACATCATTTGAAACGATTAGGCCAACGCCTAGTGAGAACATTCGTTTCCAAGATAACATTTGTAAAATCAATGTAAACAAGTTATAACAAACCTGATTCCCCTTTTCTTACCGTACAACAACTCCTTTCACTACTGGGAATCTACCCCACTTCCATAATTATGACTAATTCATCTAGCCATAATATTACTACCAAGAGTTTACCATAAATCATCCCATATTCAAAGTCAATACTCTTATCCAAGAAATTACAAGTCAAAACCTGCCTATTTCTTAATCCGGAAGTAGAGATTACAAATTACTTTATGCCTATCTCAAATCTTCCTTTCACAACTAGGAAATCTCCGATCTTCCCTATAAAATGGAAACCTCCGATCTTCCATTCGAAATGGGAATTACAAATCAAAATCTGCCTATTCCACATTTCACGTCCTCACCATCTCAGAATCACTGACCCCAATGGGATTAATATATCGCGATACACAACCAGGGCCCTCACGATGGTTCAAGATACACTCGTTCACTAGAAATTACATCCCTTGGTCAAATGGCAAGTATTTCGGTTCCCATTAGACCGTACCCAGGTGCCCTACTATGACCGGATGCCTATTTCTAGCAATCGCCACACAATACATAAGTATTATTACCCTTACTATTATATGTGCATAACATACAATATATTTATCTCAAAACATATTCTATATATACATTTATGAAGAATATTAATCTCTCGACATCTCGACTTCTCAACTATCCCCTCTTTGCAATTTAGCACGGGAATCAATCATGGCATAACTCATAGTCATCTATTTGGACTCATTACTGATGATGACAAGTCCTTACAACTATCGACCACTCATGTTAAAATCAGTTTCATAACAAAGTGATAATTGCTCAAGCACTATTCATCATCTTCTTCATTTAGCCAGTTCACAAAATCGAGTTATTGAGCCTACTATCTTTCAATTAAATCATACCCAAGCATTTAGACATAGTTTAAGAAATACCTATATCAATTTCAATGGCTAATTTTAGAGTGAAGTGAATAAACTCACAACATATTCTCAAATCTAAGAATATCTTATTCAGTCCTTATTCAAAACCATAGCTAAAAGCATCCGAACAACCGACGTCAATCACAAGATATTGGGTTTGTAATTGGCACATAAAAACATGTTCAAAGTGTTCAAATGCTATTTTACACTCAAAACGAGTACCCATACCCCTATATTTCGCTTTAAAATGACTCCAATACGTAACAGCAAAACAACTCAGAAACCAATACCGGGACTCCAAATAAAATAGCATACCGAGACTTAATATAGCATACCGGGACTCCAATTAAAATAGCATACCGGGACTTAATATAGCATACCGGGACTCCAATTAAAATAGCATACCGGGACTTATAATAGCATACCGGGACTCCAATTAAAATAGCATACCGGGACTTGATAACCCACCGGGACTTGATAATATAACATACCGGGACTCCACCGGGACTTGCCATTACCGGGACTTGCCACTACCGGGACATGCCACTGCCGGGACTTCCAACTACCGGGACATTCAAGTACCGGGACATTCAAGTACCGAGACATTCAAGGTTTTGCGTACTGTCCGCTCAACAAGTCCTCAAATCGATTTAAAACATGAAATCAATTCAATCTACTCATTCTAATCAATCCTCAGTCAGTTCATACAAATATACCAAGGTTACTATAACTTAAAAACACTGATTTGTACAAAGAATCGAATGAACTCACCTTTGCTTGCAAAAACCACTTCCTGCACAAGCTGATTCCTCAAATCGGATGTTTGTGATTCCAAAAACCTATTCCAAAATCCAGTTCGTTTAACAAACATATAACTACACAGATTTTTATTAGAATCCACTATCAATTTCTTACCAAAATGATGAACAAGGCTTGCTTTCTCTTCTTTCTCTGTTTCTCCCTTTTTCCTCTAATTTCTTTGCCGACTCCAAACAAGGTACTGAGATATTTCTCCGCTCTAACCTTTTATCCATACACACTTTCAGCAAATAACCAAAAGGACCCTCAAGTTTCATTATTTCCAAAATTTACACCAAACTTTCATCTCTTGTATTTTAACCTTAATGAATTATAAAATTACCACATAATTCGAGGTTTTAAACCAAAATACAATTATATCCCAATTCTTATTAAAATAATATTATTGAAAATTTAGGATGTTACAATACTCCCCAACTTGAAAATGATTTCGTCCCCGAAATCCAAATCAGGTAAACAAAGAAGGGTCCCTATCTCACATATTCTCTTCCGACTCTAAAGTCACACTAACAACTCAAAGATATAATACCATTATACCTATATTCACTCTCTTAGATTGTAATTTATCAAAAGGTTTTTCTAAAAACGATTCCCGCTCCTTCTCATAACAACTTTTCTCATCAATTATGCTTCAAAAACTACGGCAATCCATCATTGCATCCATGACTTACACGTTTCTTCGACACAAAATGCTATCACCTTCTCACATCACTATCGCACCACACAAACACGTCTCAACCAAGCACTAAAGGGTTGTATATCAAAGGTGATAACTCCAATGAACTTGTAGTAAGACTACATTCTTAAGTCCAATCTTTCTATCATTTCTTCCCCACGTTAGCGTGGAATACTATCTTTCAAGTATTACTTGTCTCTTTCTCCCAACTTTCCACATATCGATAGTATTTTCTCATTACGAACCATAACCAAGCAGTTTCACTAAGATTTCTAACTTAAAATATTTAACCAAGTTATCTTGAAACTACATTACCGTTCGAAGTTACTACCTATTCTTAGATCTTCAACTAATCTTTTCTCGTACAATTCTTTCACACATAAGGAGCAACTTATATTCCTTAACGATTTTGCGTTCACTATACCACACCAACTTACAAGCCACATGCTCCATCAACTTTATTGACAAATAGTACTTTCCATCCGGAATCCCCGAAAACTTCCATTCGGATACTCCATCTTTCCGACTTCACATTACATACTAGTTGACATATCTGTCTTGGCAATTCATGCCACTACTCGTTCGTACAATCTCCACCCATAACATTAACCACAGACCAGGTCTCTCATAGACTCATACATAAAACATTTAGTTGACATATCTGTCCTGTTTTCTCGCCCAAATAACCGAGGTTATTTCACTAAAAAACTCCTCCCCAACTTTAGTTGAACCACCACTCACGATTTTCGATACACTTCCCTTTGTTCGTCTCTAGTACTTCATCTTTTATAAATCTTCCACATCATAAGTAAAACACTTATCTAAACACAACAATCCTTCACTGTTCTTACCATCCCCATAAGGTGGTCCTTCAACTTTTAAACTTCTGATTCAAGACTTAACATTTATACATGACCCCAAAAGGATAACCAATGCATTCACGTCAAGTAAACTTCAATTACAATATCATTCATGCAATTTCAACCCCAAGCCTACGTCGAGCTTATCAAATCGGGTCAATGCTCTTAAGACTCAACTGAGTTCAAAACCGATCCATCTATTCAAAGGATCTAATGATCATTATGCAACATACGCTCCGAGGCATGATAATCCTACGACCCCTTCATTGCTACTTTCCCCACGAAGTCAATTATACAGGTATATATATATGTACACGTATATGCAACTCTTTTATACTCCACAATGTATATATTTCGCCAAGGTTAATTAATTCCAAAGGTATTAAGAACACGAAATTTATCAAACAGTCTTTACACCTAAGACCGACACTTGTTCAAATAGAAAGCAATTAAGCATATAACACATCCAAGACTCCATCTCGAGTCACTAAAACTGACAAACATTCAAAAGACTCATTTGAATATAAATCAAGCCTTTAAGGCCAAAATAAACGTTTGGTTAAACATGTGTCACTCACACGATTACGTAAACCAAAATACATTGTTACCCAAAATCTTTACCCTTTTTAATCCCTTAATTGGCCATCGGCCCCAAAACAAAGGTTTACCACTCTTAAAACTTTACATGGTTGGATTTACCAAAATCCTCCAACCCACATGTTCACATTTTTTTTAGAACGTAATACATCATAAATATTGCACATCCACAATAAACATTAAAAGCGTGCTTTGACTACATATCTTTCGCTTGTGCAACAATAAATCAAAACTTCTTTCATTAGTGATTTATTCGTAAATCACTCAAAATCCTTAACTATGTCGTACACGATAAAATTTGCTTTGCGCATACCCTCTGCATAACAGCATACCGGTACCGCTCACGGTTTTTGTTCCTGTCCGCACAGGCATACGCGGGACGCACCCAGACCGCACCCAATGACAGACGAAAGGTCTCATACACCTTACACAACTATCAACTTCAAAGTCAATATTTGACATGTCGACACTTCCTTAACCTTAAGTTCCCTAACTGAATCTAATTCTTCCTCCGGACACAACCATCCCACGGCAACTGTATTCCTAGTCAGCGAACAAGGGTACAGACTCTCATACAACCGACACTAAAGTCCACTTTCGACTCTCACACTGTTCATCTCTCATTTGAACACAATTACCAAAACTACAAACTTTCTCCCAAGGTTTATCCAACACCTCTCCAATCTTTGAGTTCTTTGTTAGCTTATAACGTAATACTCTACGACCGAGCGAGTTCATAGCCTTTATGCATGACAAATCATTTCGCACATTTTCTCATTTTAAATAACCCCACTGGGAACAACTTGGGCACACATACCCCAAAGTACTGCACAACGATCTCGAGAATCGTTTGCATATTAAATTTCCGAAAACTCAATCCTTCTCAACCAAAACAGTGTTGTTACGACGGTAATATACTAAATGAAAATCTCTTCGTACGACAACAGTTCGAAAAAGTTTGACCGACACGAAATAAACTAGTCAGTTCTCTCACTTATTTATATGATGTTTAATAGGTCCATACTCCTGTTAGTTATTAAACGTTTTGCTGACCAACGCTTTCTTGCTACAATTCAACTTTTCATGTAAAGTAAGAAATACTTTGTAAAAACTTCAAAAATTTCGCTGTGCGACGTAAATGGGATTGCCTTTTCTTTAAATACACTTTCGCAAACGCTAAAAACTGTTATTTATGCATTTGGTTTGAAATCATGAAAACTCACGTAACACACACTAAAATACCAGGCATAAAACTTTCCTCGCAATTGAAGGCTACTTACTCAAACGAGGTCAATCGTCTTACTTACGTAACTTATCATTGACATTCTACTTCCGACCAATGGTCGCCCTCTCGGCCTTATTACATTTGCTATACTGGCATTCCACGATCCACATACTCCACCATGTCATACCATTTCCATCTTGATCAATCATCTCATACTCTATCTCCACACATATCAATCCACCTACTAAAGGTTGCCTTGGCGGACTTTCATGAGTCCCGCCAATTCCAGGTTATCCTTCCAACCTCCAATCAATACTGATCTGTCCTTCAAAGGACCTTGGTGGCGTATTCACCATCATTCTACTATAACATAAAGGGATAACCATTAGAAATGGTTATGCACGTACACACATACAAAACATACCTTATCGATCGTTAGTCATTGTAATAATTCAGAAATAAGCATGCTCGTGTAAATATATATTCATAATAACAGTAGCTAATTGGAATTGTGAACATATCATACAGGAGAATCCTCGTTACCATTGTCACAGTACTAATTTCACGTATTTTCGTTGACTCTAAGACTATCCCGTCTTAACACTTCTACCCATATCTCACATATCATAACCTACTCCATCTCAGCTTAAGTCTAAGTATCTTATCAGCATACTTAGTTCGCTTAAACTAGTGCTCTGATACCATATTGAAACACCCCAAAATCTTAGCCAATTTAAACCTCAAGTTATAACAGGTTATGACAATAAATACTTCAACTTATAAAAACAGACAGTGGATTAACCATCAAAAGTATATTCACATTACAAGATCATTCAAATAACCTATCAATCTAATTATGTCACTACAACCAGATTAATCAAGTTATCTATCAATCCCTCAAAATCTCTTCTTTGTTAAATTCATCCACCTCTGCTATATCAAAACGCTCGTCCCACAACCCTTTATCTCCCCGAGCTGGTACCTGGTAAGAAAACATCATTTGAAACGATTAGGCCAACGCCTAGTGAGAACATTCGTTTCCATGATAACATTTGTAAAATCAATGTAAACAAGTTATAACAAACCTGATTCCCCTTTTCTTACCGTACAACAATGATAAACCAGTTTCTATTAGGTAATCATCAAATCATCCATTGATCTTGAACATAATAGAGATTTACATAGGAATTATGCACTTTCTCTTTCTAGAATGCTCTCACTTCTCTCTCTAGAATATTACAATTAAGATCACTAATTAATTTCTCTCTCTTTTTTACTTACTTAACATCTAAGCTAACTAATCCTATTTATATCTAGGATTACAAAGCATTAAATCTAATCTACTTTGACTTTTCATGACTTTGACTTTTACATTAGACTTTTCAAGCTTTGACTAATTACAAGACTTTACAATAAATCTTGAATACAATAATGCTCTAACAATCTCCCCCTTTGGATTCAAGATTTAAAAAATATAGCAGCAGTCTTCAGTACTTGATCTTCAATACTTTATCTTTGACCGCTTCAAACTTTGAGGCTCAGATAATCTTCAAATAGCTTTTTGTAAAGTCAATCTCTTTGAATCCGAATCATAAGGATGCGAAATCTTCACATTTTTGAACTTTTAGGTGTAAGCACAATCCGAGTCTTTCAGATCTAAAATAACCAAGTTCAGCAACACTTCAGATTTCACATGATCCGAAATCTTCAACTTTGAACAATCCTTTGAAGCTTTGAATTCAAACATATAATGATTTCTTGAGCTTATCTTCATCTCCTTTGACCTTGAAAGCTCTTCGACATGAAATTGAATTAAACATTTCTCCCCCTTTTTCGATGAAAGTGAGCATCATTATCATCGAAAACCTTCTTCAATTTCAGTCGCGTCTCTTAGTATTACTAACAATCTCCTCCTTAGTGGATAACCTTGCTCCCCCTCAAAATAAGAATTCTGGAGCAATTTGTATTCTCCCCCTGAAAGTATGCATATATTTCAATAACGTATTCATTTCAAATACAGTGCTTTAGAGAAAACATTTATACAAGGAAAATAAAATTCATTGAACCACATTTTATAACTACTAACATTTGATCATTTGAAAGCTGGACAAAAGAAATTCAACTTAATGAAATTTAACAGATATTTCAGTCATATGAAATCAAATGCATGTGTTTGGAATCAAATACAAGTCATCATTGCATATCAAGTTAAAAATGTTCAGTTTCAACCCCTTTATCAAATCTATTTGGTGTGCTAGCATGCGAAATATGATTAGCATCAAGCGTATGCAATTCTAAAACATATAAGAATACTTTGCTCTACTCACACTATTTGTCTAAAATCAGAATTTCACAAATTTACGGGTTTATCGCAACTTTGTATTTTCCCCAAGTTTCAAGAGATGTGTGCTCTTTGGCATCTTTTGATTTTGTGCACATTGACATCTTTTGATTTTGTGCGCATTGGCATCTTTTGATTTTGTGCGCATTGGCATCTTTTGATTTTGTGCACATTGGCATCCTTTGATTTTGTGCTCATTGGCATCTTTTGATCAAAAAGTTTAGTAAGAATAAGATACACCGTTAAACATGACTTTCTATCTGGTTCTATAGTAGGATTTGGGTTAGCAGATCCCAGACCAGTTGGCCTTAGGTGCTAGGTGTCGAGCACCCCTTAGAACTTAATTTCCCAAACCAGAAAGGCCACATCGATATATCTTAAACCCATTTGTACCAGTAGAACATGGCTTTCTATCTGGTTCTATTGCAGGATTTGGGTCAGCCGATCCCAGACCAGTTGATCTTAGGGACTAGGTGTCGAGCACCCCTTAGGACTTACTCTCCCAAACCAGAAAGGCCACAGGCACAAACTTTCAAACTAAATGATAGTGCAACAATTTTATCTCAATCACTTGGTTGTAAAACATAGTGCTTCACCCATATTTTCATTTCCATCCATCATTCTGACATATAGGCTTTTTGAGCATTATATTCTATATATATCCAGATTCACATAACTTTGAGCATTCAGCATAATTTCATTCATGTGTTGCTGACCTTTCGATTTATTTTAGAGGTGAAAGTTGAAACAAGTATAACTCAGATAAAAAAAAATACTTGTAAAATCATCTTTTAGCACACATTTAATTCATTAAATGAGAATTGAAAATTTCATCTCATTGAATTAAATTTGTAAAGATTCAAGTTTTCAAAGCAGTAGAAACAAAATATAATCCAATGTTACCTTTCACCACTTGTTCCTTGAACTAAAAAGATATGACAGTTAAAGGATATCACCTGAGAAGTGTGAGTTCTAAACTGATTTGTTTAGAAATCTTAGTCGTTGAAGTACGGGTCCTGAACTGAATTGTTCAGAAGCCATTGTCGTTGAAGCACGGGTTTTGAACTGATATGTCCAAAAGCCAATATCTCTTTACTCCCCCTTAATGGTACAAGTAATCTTCTTCCGAGAGTTCAACGCTTTGCTTCTAAATCTGCAAAAACAGATTAAGTAGATTTTGGTACCCAACGTGTCTTGGGTCCTGGCTTGTTAAGCGGAGCTCTATAGGAAGGAAAATGATAAGTACCATACCAATATTGAACACTCTCATTTTTAATAAAGTCACTAGTACCACAATAAGAACAACAAAAATTCTTTTGTGCTAACCTGATTAAATGATTTGCGGAATAGAATGAATCAGGATTATCAAAAGATTTAGCTTTCAGATTAGTGTTCTTGTTGGGAACTGTGGATTTTGGCTCACCTTTTTCAGTAGACGTACCTTTTACTCTCCATTGCATGTTGACTTTCTTATATGAAGGAAGATCAGCATATTGATACTTGGAAGAATTATCCACCGAGTGATCATAGAATAGATTAGAAGGACGAATCAGACATTCTGAATAGCATTTGGGTTTGTTAAATGACTTCACTTTGTAAGATAAGTCATTTCGTTCCTTGGTCACCAAATCAAGCTTCTTCTGAATATTAGACTTAACCCTCTTCTCTTTCATGATGTCAGTCGATAATGCAGCCAAATTCATTGTCAATTTATGAATTTCCTGCCGAAATATCTTCCTTTCTTTAGAAAATTCGTCTTTAACGCACCTAGCCTGAAAGTCAACTTTCTTCATCTTTTCTAGCTCTTGACTTTCTTTATCTAGCTCTTGTCTTTCCTTTTCTAAGTCCTTTTGAAGATCAGAAATTTTCTTTGACAGTTTCGCATTCTTTTCTTCAAAGCTTTTCCTTTCTTTTTTATACTCGACCCTTTCCTTCTCCAACTTCTCCTTTTCAAGAAATAAAACTTTCTCAAAGTCAGAAACTTGTTTTGAAAGTTTTATGCATTTCAGTTCAAGTACTTTCTTTTCTTCAAAATAAAAATTAGACAGTTTTCTCTTTAGATCGGCATTTTCACTGTCCAAACTCTTTTCTTTATCTTGAACTTCTTTTAATTGAGTATGTAACTTTAAGTTCCACTTCGTTCTCTTTTCTTCAATGCTTTTCAGATTAGCATTTTCTTTTTGAAGAGTTGTTACTTTCTCTTGAAGATTCTCGATTTGATCGTGCAGACTTGAGTTGTCTTTCTTTGTTTCAAGATCTGCAATATAAACGTCAAGATCAGTAACTCTTTCTTTGTTAGGTCTAGAGTTTTGTCAAAAACACAACTGTTAAGATCTGATCTGAAGAATCAGAATTCTGAGTAAGAAGACTCAGAAGTTCTGATCAGAGAATAATGAAAAGATTACAAGTATGGAAGTTGGTCAGAAGACTCAGAAGTTCTGAGTAGAAGACTCAGAAGTTCTGAGTGAGAAATCTCAAAAAGATTCTAAGTGTTGGATTCTGACTAGAAGGTTCAGAGTTCTGAGTAGGAGACTCAGAACTTCTGACTATGAAGACAAATGTTCTGAAGCGCTTATTCAGAAGTATGTTCAGAATTCATATCTTGGGATATTATCTGTTATATTCAGTTACTAATTAGGACACGTGTAATTGTTCTATTAGTCTGTTTCTCATATGTACTGTAGCTTTAGCTATTCTCTACAGTATATATAGGAGTTAGCAACTGTAGCTAAAAGAATCTTTTTGAGAAAATCTTTGATATAATCTTTGGTGAATCCATTTAAAGAAATTCATTGTAATATCTTGTAATTCACAGATTGTTAATAAATCATATGACCAGTTGCTGTGAATACGATCTTAATTGTTCATATTTGATTGTAAGAGTGTAACCTGAACTTACAATTGGTATCAGAGCCAATCAACAAACAAATTCGTCCAAGAGTGTGTTTGATCGCGTTCTTGAAGTTTCTTGATCAATTCGACAATTGATTCCGCTGCTGCTAACAATTCTTGAATTCCTTACAATTCTTGAATTCATTTCTATCATTGATTCAAGAAATTTGAATTTGTCTTTCTGTTGAATCGATATCTTACAATCAAGTCATCCAAAGATTTTCTCTCTATGCTGATTAATTCTCAAAATTAAACAGAGATCACAGGTATGTTTTCGAAATTCTTGATTGGTTTCTTGATCAAGGTGATTATATCTGTTGCATGTTGATTAGTATTCAAATTTTTTGTTGAAAAGAAGATTTCATTAATTCATGTACTCTAACGGTTTGATGAAATGCATGTGACAGATTTGATTAATTCTTGCATGTTCTAGATTTGTGTTGATTCTCATTTTTTATCATAATTCATAGTTGATATTCGAATTTGTCATTTCATCATGCCTGAGATTATTGAAGTTTTTGTGAGACCTGCAATTTCTATAACCAGTTCAGACAATTTACAAAAATTAAGTCCTGTAAAAGCAAAAGAAACAATTTCTGAACCAAAAACTGAGATTGTTCATTTTGAAAGCAAGATTGCTAATCTTCAAGCAAAACAAGACGAATATGCAAAAGTTATAAAGATTTTGCAAAAAGAGAAATCTGATTTTCTAAAGGATTTTGAAAAGGTTCAAGAAAACATAAAGTTGTTAGAAAAAGAGAATGTTGATTTGAAAGAGAAAGGCAATTTTAGAAGAAAGATGTTGACAGAGTCTGAAAATAGAATCAAATCATGTGAAATGAAAAATTGTCAACTCTTGAAACAGATCTATGATTTTGAACAAGTTCTTATACTTGAAAGAGTGAAATTTGAGAAAAAGAGAAGAGACTTTCAAATTGAGAGGAAAGGTTTTGAAACAAAGTCTGTTGAATTATCTTTGAAAATTTCTGATTTGGAGAAAATTCTTGCAAAAGAAAGAAAAGAATTTGAATGCAAGAAAAATGTTTTTCAAAAAGAAAAGAATGGTTTTGAGAAAAAGAAAACAGGAATGTTAAATGAGTTTTCTGTAAAAATCAATGAGTTGGAGAAAGAGTTAGAAGATGGAAGGAAAGAGACTGAAAAGAAGAAGGTAAATGGTTTTAAAGAAAAATGCTTAAAAGATGAGTTTGAGAAGGAAAAGAAAGTTTTTCATTTGGAGATAAGGAGGCTTATTAAGAAATTATCTGATTTATCAACTAAAATCATGATAGAGAGGAAGTCCAAATCTGATTTGCAGTCAAGGTTTGATTTGTATGTTAAAAAGTTTAAAGAATTTGAAACAAAAGTTGTTGACAAATCAAATCATAGTTCAAAAGATCAGATTCGTTCTTCTAATCTGTTTTATGATTCTGCTATTGATAAATCTTATAATTGTTCTTTTAAAAAGATAAAAATGGAATGGAGAGTTAAAGGAACAACTTCCAAGAAAGAAGTGCCAAAATCAAAAGTTCCTAATTCAAATGTTAAGAAGAACAATACATTTCAAAGAAAATCTTTTGTTAAACCTGATGTGATTTATTCTGTAAATCAATTAGTCAGAGTTGCACAAAAGAAACTTTGTTGTTCATATTGTGGGACTAATGATTTTGTGAACAAAAATTTTATTCAGCACTGGTATGGTTCTTATAGAATATCTGCATATGCCACTGCACCTAACAGACCTGGACCCAAGTTCATATGGGTACCAAAGTCAACTTAATCTGTTTTGCAGGTTATTCATGTGTAGAGCTGAATGATAATACTGACACATGACTTAAAACCGATGCTGTGCTTAAATTGAGAATCTTGACTTTTGGATAATTCAGTCCAAAACTCGGTCTGAATGTAATTATGGATTTCTGATTCATATAGATCAATTTGTTGATTTTGAAGATTTTTTTTTTGAAAAAGTTCTGTTTGCTATGAGGTTATCGAACTCATAGATGTGAGTGTTTTTTGTAGAAAACATTTCCAGAGAATGTGTTCAGAATCACATTTTAAGCAACCCTGCAAATTTTGGTTGAAAAATTCTGATTTTTGAGCAAGTTATGGTGATTTGAAGTTCAGAATGTTCAAAAATCACAAAATCCAAACATTTTTCTAAGGCATTTTCTCTGGATAGTTTTATCAGAATTCTGACTCTGTTACTCAGAAGTTCTGACTCTACTACTCAAAAGTTCTGACTCTACTACTCAGAATTCTGACTCAACTAATCAGAATTCTGACTCTGATACTTAGAATTTTGAGCAAGTTACTCAGAATTCTGACTCTTCTAATCAGAATTCTGACTCAACTACTCAGAATTTGGATTTTTGATATCTAATGAGGAATCATCGAAGATGATTACCAAAATCTCTTGATTTTGCAGGATTATCTTGATTTGAGAGGGAATATTGTCTCAAAATTTGATCTGATTGTTTCAAGATGAAGTTCAAAACCCGTGCTTCAACGTTTTAGGCTTTTGAACATATCAGTTCAAAACCCGTACTTAAATGACAATGGCTTCTGAATAATTCAGTTCAGGATCCGTACTTCAGAGACAAAGACTTCTAAACAAATCAGTTTAGAACTCATATTTCTCAGGTGATATCCTTAACTGTCATATTTTTATGTTTCAAGGAACAAGTGGTGAAAGGTAACATGGCATTACGTTTATTTCTATTGCTTTGAATGTTTGAATCTTAACAAATTTAATTCAATGATATGAATTTTTTTTAATTTTCATTCAATGAATAAATGTGTGTCAAAGAGTGATTTTACAAGTATTTTGTATTATCTGAGCTATATTTGTTTCAACTTTCACTTTTGAATTAAATCGAAAGGTAAGCAAAACATGAATGAAATTATGCCGAATGCTCAATGTTATGAAATCTATACTTATATAGAATATAATGCTCAAAAAGCCTAAATGTCAGAATGTTGGATGGAAACAAAAATATGGGGGAAGTACTACGTTTTAGTACCAAGTGATTGAGATGAAATATAAATATATATAAAATCATTTAGTTTGAAAGTTTGTACCTGTGGCCTTTCTGGTTTGGGAGATTAAGTCCTAAGGGGTGCTAGTCACCTAGTCCCTAAGATCAACTGGTCTAGGATCGGCTGACCCAAATCCTTCTATAGAACCAGATAGAAAGCCATGTTCTACTGGTACAGATGGGTTTAAGATATATCGATGTGGCCTTTCTGGTTTGGGAAATTAAGTTCCAAGGGGTGCTTGTCACCTAGCACCTAAGACCAACTGGTCTGGGATATGCTGACCCAAATCCTGCTATAGAACCAGATAGAAAGTCATGTTTAACGATGTATCTTATTCTTACTAAACTTTTTGATTAAAAGATGCCAATGTGCACAAAATTAAAAGATGTCAATGAGCACAAAAGAAAAGATGCCAATGAGCACACATCTCTTGAAACTTTGGGAAAATACAAAGTCACAATAAACCTGTAAATTTGTGAAAATCCTGATTTTGGACAAATAGTGTGAGTAGAGCAAAGTATTCTTATATGTTTTTGAATTGCATATGCTTGAAGCTAATCATATTTCGCATGCTAAGCACGCCAAATAGATTTAATAAAGGGATTGAAACTGAACATTTTTAACTTGATATGCAATGATGACTTGTATTTGAATCCAAACACATGCATTTGATTTCATTTGATTGAAAAATCTGTTAAAATTCATTAAGTTGAATTTCTTTTGTAAAATTTTCAGATGATCAAATGTTATTAGTTATCAAGTATAGTTCAGTGAATCTTATTTTCCTTGCATAAATGTTTCATTAAAGTACTATATTTGAAATGAATAATTTTAATGAAATATATGCATACTTTCAGGGGGAGAAAACAATTTGCTCTAGAATTCTTATTTTGAGGGGGAGCAAGGTTATTCATTAAGGAGGAGAAAAAGCATAGACTTCATTCGAAGAAAAAGCATCGCTAAAGTTTTGAAAATCAAGGGGGAGAAAAGCTAAAGATTTTGAAGATGATTTTGCTTTCCAAAACTTTAGGGGGAGAAAAGCTAAAGATTTTGAAGATTGATATGGTTTTTATACAGAAATAACAAAAGAGAGAAATGTTATTTTAAGAAGAAGAAGAGGAAAAGGAAACTGATCGGTTGTTTCTTATAAAGAAATCTTATGAAAGCTGAAATGAAGATGAGAATTGTCATTTCAAGAGGGAGCAAAGAAAAAGCAAATATGTAACAGAAATAAATTTGGAAATCGTTGCTGCTGCTGATTAAAGACTGACCAGAAGTTGTTAACTCAGATTATTCAGAATTCTGAGTAAAAGTTGTCAAAGCATTCAGAAGAGCTCCTTCTGAAGATTGTTCCTGCTCTAAGAATTTGATGGTGAAAAATACAAGTGTGTTTGACAAAAAGGGGGAGATTGTTAGGTCTAGAGTTTTGTCAAAAACACAACTGTTAAGATCTGATCTGAAGAATCAGAATTCTGAGTAAGAAGACTCAGAAGTTCTGATCAGAGAATAATGAAAAGATTACAAGTATGGAAGTTGGTCAGAAGACTCAGAAGTTCTGAGTAGAAGACTCAGAAGTTCTGAGTGAGAAATCTCAAAAAGATTCTAAGTGTTGGATTCTGACTAGAAGGTTCAGAGTTCTGAGTAGGAGACTCAGAACTTCTGACTATGAAGACAAATGTTCTGAAGCGCTTATTCAGAAGTATGTTCAGAATTCATATCTTGGGATATTATCTGTTATATTCAGTTACTAATTAGGACACGTGTAATTGTTCTATTAGTCTGTTTCTCATATGTACTGTAGCTTTAGCTATTCTCTACAGTATATATAGGAGTTAGCAACTGTAGCTAAAAGAATCTTTTTGAGAAAATCTTTGATATAATCTTTGGTGAATCCATTTAAAGAAATTCATTGTAATATCTTGTAATTCACAGATTGTTAATAAATCATATGACCAGTTGCTGTGAATACGATCTTAATTGTTCATATTTGATTGTAAGAGTGTATCCTGGACTTTCATTGTCTCTTCAGATTAGCATTTTCTTCCTCCAATGCTTTTATACTTTCTTCAAGCTTCTTAATGTCATCTTGATGAGTTGAAGGATTTGAAGTATTAGTTTTAACAAAATTTTGCTTCAAACCTTCACCATTGGATTTAACAATAGTTTGCTTCAAACTTTCATTATTAGATTTAACAAAAGTTTGTGGTGTTGAAGGTTTTTCTGTTATAAGAACTTGTTGCAAAATTTTATTATTTGGTTTAACAAAAACTTGTGGTTTTGGAGGTATTTCTGGTATAATAAATTGTTGCAAAATTGTTTGTTGCAAACTTTCATTTGATGATTTAACCAGAACTTTTGCAATTTGGGGTATCTCCTTTTTAATAGTTTGCTTCAATCTTAAAACCCCATCTTCTGTATAAGTAGACATCTTGAAGAAAACCTGAAAAGAAACACAAAAAAATTAGATGAAAAATATTAACAAAAATATACCTAATAGAGTGATCGTCAAAAGAAACTTCGCTTAGAAGTTAGAATTATGTGCACACTCGTAAAAAAATCAGAAAAACATAAAAACACAATTAAAGTCAGAAAGATTTTCAAAAATAAAATTTGAAAAAAACAAATTATAAATTTGTCTTCCAAAAATTAATTCTGAAAAATATGCGCGGAAATATTGGACTTTAATCGTCAAACCTGCAAAATGAGAGAAAATGTGTCAGTTATGATTAAAAGCAGGTAAAATAACAAAAATTTGATACTAAAATGACTAAAAATGTCAAAAATACAAAATATAGGGACTAAAATGAAAAATACTAAGACTCAACAAAAACAAGGACTAAAAAAGACAAAAACTGAATTTTAAGACTCTAAGGACTAAAAGTGTAAAAATCTAAAACTAACAAGTCAAGGGACTGAAAATGTAAAAACCTAGAACTTTAAAACTTCAGGGACTGAAAATGTAATAAACTTAAACTAAACTGCAAGGACTAAAACTGACAAATCTAAAACTAACCAACTAACGGAACAATACTAACTGACTCTGACTGATTTAACGGAAAAAAGGATCGAATTTGTCAGAAAACTAACGGAGTACTAACAACCTCTGTTAGTACTGTTCATCATCTTCACTAAAAAAAACCACAACGATCTGAGAGTTTAGATTTCAGTTTTCTTGCTCAATTCTCGACCAAAATTGACGAAACTTGTTGCATTGCACTCCCTAATCGATGACAAATCAAATCCAACCAATTAAAATCGATCATGCAACACTTTTTCTGGTGACCCACGATTTTCCGGTCAAAGATACGATTTTCCGGCGAGTAATTTCAGACAACTATATCATCTTCGTTTCTCAACCAAAATCGATGACATTTATTTTGTTATGATACTTGAACGAATACCAAGCTATTCCAACGACAAAATCTCGATCATGCACGATATTCCGATGACCCACCAAATTTTCCGGCGAAGCCCGGTTTTCCGGCGAAGATTTCACACGACAATATCTTCTTCGCCTCTCAACCAAATTCGATAATTTTTGTTGCAATGCTATCCTAAAACAAATATCAATCGAATCCAAGCAACAAAACTCGATCAAACACTGATTTGTGAAGACCCACTAGATTTTCCGGCGAGATGGTTTCGTACTTGATTTCAAGAAGGGTCCGAATTCTAGTTTCAAGAAGGGTCCGAATTCTGATTACAAGAAGGATTCGAATTCTTGGTTTAAGAAGGGTTCGAATTCTTGGTCAAGAAGGGTCCGAATTCTTGGTCAAGAAGGGTCCGAATTCTTTAAAAATTAAGCATACACACATGCAGCACAACCATACAAACACACAGCTAAAAAAGTGAGTATGAAGGATCCGAATTCATGGTTTCAAGCACACATGCATACAGCTGAATCACACAAACTCAGCACACATTTACTATGTGTGATTCGAAATCCTTGAGTCATGTAGCATACGAATTCATTTTTAACTTTGCTGTTAATTTTCTGCAAAAGAACAAAAACTCACAAACAATGTTAGTTATTTGATTTTTAAGATCAAAACAATCACAAACACATTTTAAAACATTTCAATTAAAAATTCTGGATCAAAATTCAAGATCTAGAATTTTCATCAAGAACACCTCAAGAACACATTCAATCAAAAATTTCAATAGTGATTTTTATAGATTAAAACTTGAAATTTATGATTGAAACATGTTCAAAAACACTTTTTAAAAAGGATTTTGCACAAAAACGAATCAAAACATCAATATTTTGCAAAATCACAATCTAAAAAACTTCACAACACACTTTTTCAAGAACACAATTTTTTTTCAAAATCTTCAAATTGATCAATTCTTGATGTGTTTTTATGAAATTGATGATGCAAAACAGATTTAAAATGATGGAGAAACACTTTGCAATCAAAATCAAATCAAAAAACAAACAAGAAATGCATAACCCATTTGTGTTCTTCAAGTTCTTCAACAATGGAGATTTTCTTCAAAAATCTTCAAAAAATCTTCAAATCTTCAAGAAATTGGACGAATTTGCACACAATTCAATCTCCCAAAGCTCTGATACCAAATGATAAACCAGTTTCTATTAGGTAATCATCAAATCATCCATTGATCTTGAACATAATAGAGATTTACATAGGAATTATGCACTTTCTCTTTCTAGAATGCTCTCACTTCTCTCTCTAGAATATTACAATTAAGATCACTAATTAATTTCTCTCTTTTTTTTACTTACTTAACATCTAAGCTAACTAATCCTATTTATATCTAGGATTACAAAGCATTAAATCTAATCTACTTTGACTTTTCATGACTTTGACTTTTACATTAGACTTTTCAAGCTTTGACTAATTACAAGACTTTACAATAAATCTTGAATACAATAATGCTCTAACAAACAACTCCTTTAACTACTGGGAATCTACCCCACTTCCATAATTATGACTAATTCATCTAGCCATAATATTACTACCAAGAGTTTACCATAAATCATCCCAGATTCAAAGTCAATACTCTTATCCAAGAAATTACAAGTCAAAACCTGCCTATATCTTAATCCGGAAGTAGAGATTACAAATTACTTTATGCCTATCTCAAATCTTCCTTTCACAACTGGGAAATCTCCGATCTTCCCTATAAAATGGAAATCTCCGATCTTCCATTCGAAATAGGAATTACAAATCAAAATCTGCCTATTCCACATTTCACGTCCTCACCATCTCAGAATCACTGACCCCAATGGGATTAATATATCGCGATACACAACCGGGGCCCTCACGATGATTCAAGATACACTCGTTCACTAGAAATTACATCCCTTGGTCAAATGGCAAGTATTTCGGTTCCCATTAGACCGTACCCAGGTGCCCTACTATGACTGGATGCCTATTTCTAGCAATCGCCACACAATACATAAGTATTATTACCCTTACTATTATATGTGCATAACATACAATATATTTATCTCAAAACATATTCTATATATACATTTATGAAGAATATTAATCTCTCGACATCTCGACTTCTCAACTATCCCCTCTTTGCAATTTAGCACGGGAATCAATCATGGCATAACTCATAGTCATCTATTTGGACTCATTACTGATGATGACAAGTCCTTACAACTATCGACAACTCATGTTAAAATCAGTTTCATAACAAAGTGATAATTGCTCAAGCACTATTCATCATCTTCTTCATTTAGACAGTTCACAAAATCGAGTTATTGAGCCTACTATCTTTCAATTAAATCATACCCAAGCATTTAGACATAGTTTAAGACATACCTATATCAATTTCAATGGCTAATTTTAGAGTGAAGTGAATAAACTCACAACATATTCTCAAATCTAAGAATATCTTATTCAGTCCTTATTCAAAACCATAGCTAAAAGCATCCGAACAACCGACGTCAATCACAAGACTTTGGGTTTGTAATTGGCACATAAAAACATGTTCAAAGTGTTCAAATGCTATTTTACACTCAAAACGAGTACCCATACCCCTATATTTCGCTTTAAAATGACTCCAATACGTAACAGCAAAACAACTCAGAAACCAATATCGGGATTTCCAATACCGGGACTCCAAATAAAATAGCATACCGGGACTTAATATAGCATACCGGGACTCCAATTAAAATAGCATACCGGGACTTAATATAGCATACCGGGACTCCAATTAAAATAGCATACCGGGACTTGATAAACCACCGGGACTTGATAATATAACATACCGGGACTCCACCGGGACTTGCCACTACCGGGACTTGCCACTACCGGGACATGACACTACCGAGACTTCCAACTACCGGGACATTCAAGTACCGGGACATTCAAGTACCGGGACATTCAAGGTTTTGCGTACTGTCCGCTCAACAAGTCCTCAAATCGATTTAAAACATGAAATCAGTTCAATCTACTCATTCTAATCAATCCTCAGTCAGTTCATACAAATATACCAAGGTTACTATAACTTAAAAACACCGATTTGTACAAAGAATCGAATGAACTCACCTTTGCTTGCAAAAACCACTTCCTGCACAAGCTGATTCCTCAAATCAGATGTTTGTGATTCCAAAAACCTATTCCATAATCCACTTCGTTTTACAAACATATAACTACACAGATTTTTATTAGAAGCCACTATCAATTTCTTACCAAAATGATGAACAAGGCTTGCTTTCTCTTCTTTCTCTCTTTCTCCCTTTTTCCTCTAATTTCTTTGCCGACTCTAAACAAGGTACTGAGATATTTCTCAGCTCTAACCTTTTATCCATACACACTTTCAGCAAATAACCAAAAGCACCCTCAAGTTTCATTATTTCCAAAATTTACACCAAACTTTCATCTCTTGTATTTTAACCTTAATGAATTATAAAATTACCACATAATTTGAGGTTTTAAACCAAAATACAATTAGATCCCAATTCTTATTAAAATAATATTATTGAAAATTTAGGATGTTACAATACTCCCCAACTTGAAAATGATTTCGTCCCCAAAATCCAAATCAGGTAAACAAAGAAGGGTACCTATCTCACATATTCTCTTCCGACTCTAAAGTCACACTAACAACTCAAAGATATAATACCATTATACATATATTCACTCTCTTAGATTGTAATTTATCAAAAGGTTTTTCTAAAAACGATTCCCGCTCCTTCTCATAACAACTTTTCTCATCAATTATGCTTCAAAAACTACGGAAATCCATCATTGCATCCATGACTTACACGTTTCTTCGACACAAAATGTTATCACCTTCTCACATCACTATCGCACCACACAAACACGTCTCAACCAAGCACTAAAGGGTTGTATATCAAAGGTGATAACTCCAATGAACTTGTAGTAAGACTACATTCTTAAGTCCAATCTTTCTATCATTTCTTCCCCACGTTAGCGTGGAATACTATCTTTCAAGTATTACTTGTCTCTTTCTCCCAACTTTCCACATATCGATAGTATTTTCTCATTACAAACCATAACCAAGCAGTTTCACTAAGATTTCTAACTTAAAATATTTAACCAAGTTATCTTGAAACTACATTACCGTTCGAAGTTACTACCTATTCTTAGATCTTCAACTAATCTTTTCTCGTACAATTCTTTCACACATAAGGAGCAACTTATATTCCTTAACGATTTTGCCTTCACTATACCACACCAACTTACAAGCCACATGCTCCATCAACTTTATTGACAAATAGTACTTTCCATCCGGAATCCCCGAAAACTTCCATTCGGATACTCCCTCTTTCTGACTTCACATTACATACTAGTTGACATATCTATCTTGGCAATTCATGCCACTACCCGTTCGTACAATCTCCACCCATAACATTAACCACAGACCAGGTCTCTCATAGGCTCATACACAAAACATTTTATAGTCATGTTTTCTCGCCCAAATAACCGAGGTTATTTCACTAAAAAACTCCTCCCCAACTTTAGTTGAACTACCACTCATGATTTTCGATACACTTCCCTTTGTTCGTCTCTAGTACTTCATCTTTTATAAATCTTCCACATCATAAGTAAAACACTTATCTAAACAAAACAGTCCTTCACTGTTCTTACCATCCCCATAAGGTGGTCCTTCAACTTTTAAACTTCTGATTCAAGACTTAACATTTATACATGACCCCAAAAGGATAACCAATGCATTCACGTCAAGTAAACTTCAATTACAATATCATTCATGCAATTTCAACCCCAAGCCTACGTCGAGCTTATCAAATCGAGTCAATGCTCTTAAGACTCAACTGAGTTCAAAACCGAGCCATCTACTCAAAGGATCTAATGATCATTATGCAACATACGCTCCGAGGCATGATAATCCTACGACCCCTTCATTGCTACTTTCCCCACGAAGTCAATTGTACAGGTATATATATATGTACACGTATATGCAACTCTTTTATACTCCACAATGTATATATTTTGCCAAGGTTAATTAGTTCCAAAGGTATTAAGAACACGAAATTTATCAAACAGTCTTTACACCTAAGACCGACACTTGTTCAAATAGAAAGCAGTTAAGCATATAACACATCCAAGACTCCATCTCGAGTCACTAAAACTGACAAACATTCAAAAGACTCATTTGAATATAAATCAAGCCTTTAAGGCCAAAATAAACGTTTGGTTAAACATGTGTCACTCACACGATTACGTAAACCAAAATACATTGTTACCCAAAATCTTTACCCTTTTTAATCCCTTAATTGGCCATCGGCCCCAAAACAAAGGTTTACCACTCTTAAAACTTTACATGGTCGGATTTACCAAAATCCTCCAACCCACATGTTCACATTTTTTTAGAACGTAATACATCATAAATAATGCACATCCACAATAAACATTAAAAGCGTGCTTTGACTACATATCTTTCGATTGTGCAACAATAAATCAAAACTTCTTTCATTAGTGATTTATTCGTCAATCACTCAAAATCCTTAACTATGTCGTACACGATAAAATTTGCTTTGCGCATACCCTCTGCATAACAGCATACCGGTACCGCTCACGGTTTTTGTTCCTGTCCGCACAGGCATACGCGGGACGCACCCAGACCGCACCCAATGACGGACGAAAGGTCTCATACACCTTACACAACTATCGACTTCAAAGTCAATATTTGACATGTCGACATTTCCTTAACCTTAAGGTCCCTAACTGAACCTAATTCTTCCTCCGGACACAACCGTCCCTCGGCAACTGTATTCCTAGTCAGCGAACAAGGGTACAGACTCTCATACAACCGACACTAAAGTCCACTTTCGACTCTCACACTGTTCATCTCACATTTGAACACAATTACCAAAACTACAAACTTTCTCCCAAGGTTTATCCAACACCTCTCCACTCTTGGAGTTCTTTGTTAGCTTACAACGTAATACTCTACGACCGAGCGAGTTCATAGCCTTTATGCATGACAAATCATTTCGCACATTTTCTCATTTTAAATAACCCTACTGGGAACAACTTGGGCACACATACCCCAAAGTACTGCACAACGATCTCGAGAATCGTTTGCATATTAAATTTCTGAAAACTCAATCCTTCTTAACCAAAACAGTGTTGTTACGACGGTAATATACTAAATGAAAATCTCTTCGTACGACAACAGTTCGAAAAAGTTTGACCGACATGAAATAAACTAGTCGGTTCTCTCACTTATTTATATGATGTTTAATAGGTCCATACTCCTGTTAGTTATTAAACATTTTGCTGACCAACGCTTTCTTGCTACAATTCAACTTTTCATGTAAAGTAAGAAATACTTTGTAAAAACTTCAAAAATTTCGTTGTGCGACGTAAATGGGATTGCCTTTTCTTTAAATACACTTTCGCAAACGCTAAAAACTGTTATTTATGCATTTGGTTTGAAATCATGAAAACTCACGTAACACACACTAAAATACCAGGCATAAAACTTTCCTCGCAATTGAAGGCTACTTACTCAAACGAGGTCAATCGTCTTACTTACGTAACTTATCATTGACATTCTACTTCCGACCAATGGTCGCCCTCTCGGCCTTATAACACATGCTATACTGGCATTCCACGATCCACATACTCCACCATGTCATACCATTTCCATCTTGATCAATCATCTAATACTCTATCTCCACACATATCAATCCACCTACTAAAGGTTGCCTTGGCGGACTTTCATGAGTCCCGCCAATTCCAGGTTATCCTTCCAACCTCTAATCAATACTGATCTGTCCTTCAAAGGACATTGGTGGCGTATTCACCATCATTCTACTATAACATAAAGGGATAACCATAAGAAATGGTTATGCACGTACACACATACAAAACGTACCTTATCGATCGTTAGTCATTGTAATAATTCAGAAATAAGCATGCTCGTGTAAATATATATTCATAATAACAGTAGCTAATTGGAATTGTGAACATATCATACAGGAGAATCCTCGTTACCATTGTCACAGTACTAATTTCACGTATTTTCGTTGACTCTAAGACTATCCCGTCTTAACACTTCTACCCATATCTCACATATCATAACCTACTCCATCTCAGCTTAAGTCTAAGTATCTTATCAGCATACTTAGTTCGCTTAAACTAGTGCTCTGATACCATATTGAAACACCCCAAAATCTTATCCAATTTAAACCTCAAGTTATAACAGGTTATGACAATAAATACTTCAACTTATAAAAACAGACAGTGGATTAACCATCAAGAGTATATTCACATTACAAGATCATTCAAATAACCTATCAATCTAATTATGTCACTATAACCAGATTAATCAAGTTATCTATCAATCCCTCAAAATGTAACGCCCCTTAATCCCAACATACAAGTTCCATATAATTCATCACAAAATAACATATCATAATCCAAAATTGGTCCCTTAAATTCTACAATTAGGTCTTTCGGTACAAACTTTTTCGAATAAAGTAAAATACATAACAACTACTAATTATAACTGAAATCTTCATAATCATTCAACATCCACAAAAGCTAACATGATAAATCCTATCATTGTCTCTTGTTTGCTCCATGACCTGGAATACATATTTTAAAACAAAAATGAGGGTTAGACCTTGAGGTCTAGTGAGAAAATCCCCGTTAGTTAAAGGAAACATTTGCACATAATCATTCACGTAATTCACATAAGAATACCAATTACGACTCATGCATCATGTATCTTTCCATCTCTTTCTCTTTTCTTTTCCTTGGCCATATTAATTGGTAGCAAGCCAATTAATTTATTTACACCGCTGTACTAAATACAGCCAACACCACTGTCCCTTGTACAGCCAACTTTCACCGGTCCTAAGCCCGGCCAACTTGTACTCATACAATGTAATATTCATATAAACACTTTATGCACCATATTACATTTAATCACATATATGTATTCCATTTTGAAAACATTTCAATTAAAAACTCACCTCTTGTGTTTATCACAAAAACTCTTCCAAGATCAATCACGTAGGTCGATTCTTCACAAAATCTGAAATCAGATAAAATACCAAATATCTCTTTTAATACTTAAACTTACAAAATTCCCAACTGAAATCGCAATGAACAGTACTCAAGTCGCAGTCTCCTATCGCGATTTCACCCCCGAAGTCGCAACCCCTTATTGCGATTCCACCCTGGAGTCGCAATTCACTATTGCGATTCCACCCTGGAGTCGCAACCAACTACTGCGATTCCACCCTGGAATCGCAACCAACTATTGCGATTCCAAACTTGAATCGCAATCAACTACTGCGATTTCAAGCCAAGTCGCAAACGACCATTGCGACTTCAATGCCAAGTCGCAACCAACTGTTGCGACTTCGTTGAATGTCGCAGTTGTCTATTGCGACTTCGATGAATATTTGCCTACTGCGACTTCGATGAATATAAGCCTACTGCGATTTCGATGAATATCTCAGCCTACTGTTTCATCCTAAAACCCAGATTTTTGCAGATTTATACTATGCATGTTTATGTAACTTTGCAGATATGTTTTATACTACTATTAGAACACTATTCCAAACCCAGAATTCATATACCTTCTAAAAATAACATAACCCACCAAGAACTTAAATATAAACCTCAAGAACACTTTAGAGAATTAAAACACATAAAGGTATGGATTAATTACCTTGAATTACTGCAGTTAAGTACTTAAATCTCTGTAGCAACCTTTGAATTCCTTCTTCTTCTTGTTTCCTTCGATCTCTCTCTCTTTTTCTCACAACCGTACACACACTCACACACTAACACTAGACTATACTTTGAATGGCTAAAAGAGAAGACATCATTCTCAATTTCTCTTGTTGAAGTCGGTTGTGGTAGACAAGGTTAGCAAAAAGACCACTTAAACCCTAAACTTTACTCTTTTGGCATAACTTACCCCCAACTTCCAAGTAACTATTAAAACTTACCCCTTATCTCCTAATTCCGTAAAATATTAACATAAAGACTTATAAAATTTTCATATTTTAATTTAAATAAAATACCTGGTTATTACAACATCTCCCCCTTAAAAGAATTCCGTCCCGGAATTCAGTCAAGTGAACAGATGAGGGTATTTGGCTCTCATCTCCGACTCTGATTCCCATGTCGCATCCTGACCCCTATGATGTTTCCATTGAACCTTTACCTGCCTGATCTCCTTATTCCTCAATACTTTAACCTTGTGATCAACTATCGCTTCCGGTTCCTCCACATAGTTCAACTTTTCATCCACTTGTATATCCGGTAGAGATACTGCCTGATCTGGTGATACTAAACACTTTCGAAAATTCGACACATGAAACGCGTTGTGAATCCTGTTCAACTCCGGCGGAAGATCTAATCTGTATGCTACTTCACCAATTCTTTCTGTAATTTCAAATGGCCCAATATACCGCGGACTGAGTTTACCTTGCTTCCCAAAACGTATGACTCCTTTCCAAGGTGAAACTTTTAACATCACAAATTCCCCAACCTGAAATTCTAACGGTTTCCGGCGTCGATCTGCATAACTTTTCTGTCTGTCTTGTGCCGTTTTCAATCTATCCCGGATCTGAGTAATCTTATCTGCTGTTAACTGTACTATTTCTGGCCCTGCTAACTGTTTTTCCCCCACTTCATTCCAACACAAAGGCGTTCGGCATTTCCTACCATACAATACTTCAAACGGTGCCGCCTGAATACTAGAATGATAACTGTTATTGTAAGCGAACTCTATCAAAGGTAAATGTGTATCCCACGATCCCCCAAAATCAACTATACAAGCCCGGAGCATATCTTCTAAGGTCTGAATCGTTCTTTCACTCTGGCCATCAGTTTGAGGATGATATGCTGTACTTAACTTTATCTGCGTTCCCATCTCTTTTTGAAAGCTTCTCCAAAATCTAGAAGTAAAACGACTATCTCGATCAGAAATAATCGAAATTGGTACTCCATGTCGAGTTACTATTTCATTAATGTACAGTTTGGCCAAACGTTCCAAAGAATCGGTTTCTTTTATCGGCAAGAAATGAGCAGACTTTGTCAACCTATCCACAATCACCCAAATAGAATCGAATCCCTTTGAAGTTCTTGGTAACTTGGTAATGAAATCAGTTGTGATCTGATCCCATTTCCACACTGGAATTTCTAATCGTTGCAGTTGACCAAACGGTTTTTGATGTTCAATCTTCACCTTCTTGCAAGTAGTACATTCCTCCACATACTTTGCAATGCTTCTTTTCATCCCCGGCCACCAGTAAAATGGCTTCAGATCTCTATACATCTTATTTGTACCTGGATGAATGGAGAATCGAGATTGATGAGCTTCTTGTAGTACACGATCACGTAATCCACCCAAACGAGGTACCCAAATCCTATTCTCCAAACACAACAACCCACGGTTATCTTTCCCAAGCAATGCTGATATCCCAACCAACCGTTCAGATTTCAAACTTTCTTCTTGATAAGCATCTAATTGGCACTTCAGTAATTCGTCAAAAATGTTTGGAAGCAGTTCCGCTCTTAAAGATATCGCCTTTATCGTTCCACTTCTTTCTTGTCGACTTAGTGCATCTGCCACCACGTTCGCTTTTCCTGGGTGATAAAGGATTTCACAATCATAATCATTCACTAACTCTAGCCACCTTCTTTGCCTCATATTCAGTTCCTTTTGATCAAAAAGATGTTGAAGACTCTTATGATCAGTAAAAATTTGACATTTGGAACCATACAGATAATGTCTCCAAATCTTCAATGCAAAGACAACCGCTGCAAGTTCCATATCATGGGTAGGATATTTCCTTTCAGGATCCTTTAATTGACGAGAAGCATAGGCAATTACTTTTCCACGTTGCATGAGTACACATCCCAAACCTAACTTAGAAGCATCACTGTAGACCAAAAATCATCCGAACCTTCTGGCAATGCTAATATCGGCGCGCTGCAGAGTTTCTCCTTTAATATCCTGAATGCTTCGTCCTGTTCTTCCTTCCATTCGAACTTCAAATTCTTCCGAGTCAGTTTCGTCAACGGTGTGGCAATACGAGAGAAATCTTTTATGAACTTTCGGTAGTAGCCGGCCAAACCCAGAAAACTTCGTACTTCTGTTGCTGTCTTTGGTGGTTCCCACTTTTCAACTGCTTCCACTTTTATTGGATCGACTTGTATACCCTTTTCAGAAACTATATGCCCCAGAAACTGAACTTCCCGTAACCAGAATTCACACTTTGAAAATTTCGCGTATAACTTTTCTTTCTTCAAGAGTTCTAAAATCAAACGTAGGTGTTGCGCGTGCTCTTCCTTGGATCGGGAATAGATAAGTATATCATCAATAAACACAATAACGAATTTATCAAGATACGGCTTACATACCCGATTCATTAAATCCATAAAAGCGGCTGGAGCGTTCGTCAATCCAAATGGCATTACTAGAAACTCATAGTGACCGTACCTGGTGCGAAAAGCAGTTTTCAAAACGTCTTCTTCCTTGACCTTCAACTGATGATAACCGGATCTTAAATCAATCTTGGAGAAACAACAAGCTCCGACTAATTGATCGAAGAGGTCATCAATTCTAGGTAGGGGATACTTATTTTTGATCGTGCGCTTATTCAATTCTCTGTAGTCGATACACATTCTCATCGAACCATCTTTCTTCTTCACAAACAAAACTGGTGCTCCCCATGGCGAAGTACTTGGTCTGATGAAAACCTTATCGGATAGATCTTGCAGTTGTGCCATCATTTCTTTCATTTCCGGAGGCGCCAAACGATACGGTGCACGGGCTATAGGGTTGGCTCCAGGAATTAGATCTATACCGAATTCTACCTGTCTAACGGGCGGAAGACTGTTCAAGTCTTCAGGAAACACTTCTGGAAAATCACTAACAATTTGGATGTCTTCTAACTTACTCTTCTCTAGCTTAGTATCTATTACGTAAGCTAAGTAACTCTGACAACCTTTATTAACACACTTACGGGCTTTTATCATAGAAATAAGATTATACTGGTGATTCCTACGATCGCCATAGATCACTACCGGGCCTTTTTCAGGTAACACAACGTTTATTAACTTCTTATCACAATTTATATTAGCTTGATTCTCGGCTAACCAGTCCATTCCTACTACCACATCAAACTCAACCAGGGCTATTGGAAATAACTGAATCGGTACCCCGCACCCTTCTATATCTATCACACAACCATCAAATACTTCTTTAACTGATACTTGATTTTCATTTGCCGTATCTACCATTAAAGCATGATCTAACACTTTCGGCTTTAAACGCATATGAGTAGCAAATGAAGGAGACACAAACGATCGGTTTGCACCGGAATCAAATAACACCTTAGCACGTGTAGAATTTATTAAGAATGTACCTGTAACCACGTCCGGAGTTTCCTCCGCTTCTTTTGCTGTCATCTGAAATGAACGGCCTCTTGCTCTTGTTGGCTCTGACCTCGGTACTGTTGGTCTAACACCCGTTGCTCTTGTCGACGTGCCTTCCGATGGTATTCTTCCCAGTGGACAATCCGATTGAAGATGATCTGGAGAATTGCATGAATAACAAAATCTAACCACCCGACAATCTTTAGCAATGTGACCAAACTTCCCGCACTTATAACAGTTTCTAGGATCTACTTGACAGCTTCCCTGGTGGAAACGGTGGCACTTTGGGCAAGGTCTTTCAGCTGCTCGAAAAGGTGGACGATTATCAGATCTCTGAAACCCAGACTTCTTCATATCATGTGGCGGTCCTTCCCATTTTCTCTTTCCCGCACTTTTATCCCCAACATCCCTCTTATTGTCTCGCTCCACATTTTCCGCAGCATTGACTGCTTCTGAAAACGTATCAGGTCTCGCTGCAGTTACCAACTTTCTGATCTCCGAATTCAATCCGAATACATACCTTTCCATCTTCATCTTTTCGGTGGCAACATAATATTCTCCGAAACGCGACTTTTCCAAGAAACGAGCAGTGTAGTCTCTTACCGATAAATTTCCTTGCTGTAGGCTCAGGAATTCCTCTTCCAACTGTCTATTTGCGGCTTGCGGGCAAAACTGTTCCTTAAATGCTCTCGAGAATTCGCCCCAAGTAAAAGTTGAATATACCTCAGGTCCTTCAGATTCAATAAGGGCCTCCCACCAATACAAGGCGTCCGCTTTCAACATTGCTGTTCCATATAACACTTTATCTTCTTCCGCGCATTTACTGGTCTTAAATACAGCTTCAACTTCCTTCAGCCATCTCATTGCTTTTACTGGATCTCTGTCCCCTCCATACGTGGGTGGTTTACAGCTTAAAAACATTTTATAATCACACTTTCTTGGTACTGATGTGACAATAGGCGCGATAGGTACTTCGTTTCCAAGGGTAGGGTCTGGTATTTCTGTTTCCGAATGATGAGTCTGGTTAAACATGGCTTGAATATTTGCCTGAAGTCTTCCCATTTCAACCGCTAGATCGTCTCTTGTAACAAAGTCTGTGCCTCGCCCCTGTACACTGCTCCCTGTCCTACCTCTGCCTCTTTCTCCCCCTCTTCCCCTTCCTCCGGCTGTTTGTCTCGTTCCACTTGCCATTCTGTTGATTCAAACAAGGTTAATATACACATAAACACATACCCCATATAATAAAGTATTCTGGTTCAAACATGTACCTGTAAGATCATAATTACACTGGCCAGGTGTAATCTGAAATTACCTTACATGATGTTCCTTCTACCTTTTTATATTTATCATCCCAAGGTTCTAAAATAACAAGGACATCCTACTTCGCATGCAGTTTAAGTCTAGGTACAGATACTAATACCTAAATCTCTTAAACTAAGGCTCTGATACCATTTGTAACGCCCCTTAATCCCATCATACAAGTTCCATATAATTCATCACAAAATAACATATCATAATCCAAAATTGGTCCCTTAAATTCTACAATTAGGTCTTTCGGTACAAACTTTTTCGAATAAAGTAAAATACATAACAACTACTAATTATAACTGAAATCTTCATAATCATTCAACATCCACAAAAGCTAACATGATAAATCCTATCATTGTCTCTTGTTTGCTCCATGACCTGGAATACATATTTTAAAACAAAAATGAGGGTTAGACCTCGAGGTCTAGTGAGAAAATCCCCGTTAGTTAAAGGAAACATTTGCACATAATCATTCACGTAATTCACATAAGAATACCAATTACGACTCATGCATCATGTATCTTTCCATCTCTTTCTCTTTTCTTTTCCTTGGCCATATTAATTGGTAGCAAGCCAATTAATTTATTTACACCGTTGTACTAAATACAGCCAACACCACTGTCCCTTGTACAGCCAACTTTCACCGGTCCTAAGCCCGGCCAACTTGTACTCATACAATGTAATATTCATATAAACACTTTATGCACCATATTACATTTAATCACATATATGTATTCCATTTTGAAAACATTTCAATTAAAAACTCACCTCTTGTGTTTATCACAAAAACTCTTCCAAGATCAATCACGTAAGTCGATTCTTCACAAAATCTGAAATCAGATAAAATACCAAATATCTCTTTTAATACTTAAACTTACAAAATTCCCAACTGAAATCGCAATGAACAGTACTCAAGTCGCAGTCTCCTATCGCGATTTCACCCCCGAAGTCGCAACCCCTTATTGCGATTCCACCCTGGAGTCGCAATTCACTATTGCGATTCCACCCTGGAGTCGCAACCAACTACTGCGATTCCACCCTGGAATCGCAACCAACTATTGCGATTCCAAACTTGAATCGCAATCAACTACTGCGATTTCAAGCCAAGTCGCAAACGACCATTGCGACTTCAATGCCAAGTCGCAACCAACTGTTGCGACTTCGTTGAATGTCGCAGTCGTCTATTGCGACTTCGATGAATATTTGCCTACTGCGACTTCGATGAATATAAGCCTACTGCGATTTCGATGAATATCTCAGCCTACTGTTTCATCCTAAAACCCAGATTTTTGCAGATTTATACTATGCATGTTTATGTAACTTTGCAGATAT
The DNA here is from genome assembly GCA_033807775.1 of Saussurea involucrata. Classification (NCBI taxonomy): domain Eukaryota; kingdom Viridiplantae; phylum Streptophyta; class Magnoliopsida; order Asterales; family Asteraceae; genus Saussurea; species Saussurea involucrata. The sequence continues at coordinate 94,837,798 of CM066327.1, read as the reverse complement.
GTTTTATACTACTATTAGAACACTATTCCAAACCCAGAATTCATATACCTTCTAAAAATAACATAACCCCCCAAGAACTTAAATATAAACCTCAAGAACACTTTAGAGAATTAAAACACATAAAGGTATGGATTAATTACCTTGATTTACTGCACTTAAGTACTTAAATCTCTGTAGCAACCTTTGAATTCCTTCTTCTTTTGTTTCCTTCGATCTCTCTCTCTTTTTCTCACAACCGTACACACACTCACACACTAACACTAGACTATACTTTGAATGGCTAAAAGAGAAGACATCATTCTCAATTTCTCTTGTTGAAGTCGGTTGTGGTAGACAAGGTTAGCAAAAAGACCACTTAAACCCTAAACTTTACTCTTTTGGCATAACTTACCCCCAACTTCCAAGTAACAATTAAAACTTACCCCTTATCTCCTAATTCCATAAAATATTAACACAAAGACTTATAAAATTTTCATATTTTAATTTAAATAAAATACCTGGTTATTACACAAAATCTCTTCTTTGTTAAATTCATCCACCTCTGTTATATCAAAACGCTAGTCCCACAACCCTTTATCTCCCCGAGCTGGTACTTGGTAAGAAAACATCATTTGAAACGATTAGACCAACGCCTAGTGAGAACATTCGTTTCCAAGATAACATTTGTAAAATCAATGTAAACAAGTTATAACAAACTTGATTCCCCTTTTCTTACCGTACAACAACTCCTTTAACTACTTGGAATCTACCCCACTTCCATAATTATGACTAATTCATCTAGCCATAATATTACTACCAAGAGTTTACCATAAATCATCCCAGATTCAAAGTCAATACTCTTATCCAAGAAATTACAAGTCAAAACCTGCCTATATCTTAATCCGGAAGTAGAGATTACAAATTAATTTATGCCTATCTCCAATCTTCCTTTCACAACTGGGAAATCTCCGATCTTCCCTATAAAATGGAAATCTCCGATCTTCCATTCGAAATGGGAATTACAAATCAAAATCTGCCTATTCCACATTTCACGTCCTCACCATCTCAGAATCACTGACCCCAATGGGATTAATATATCGCGATACACAACCGGGGCCCTCACAATGATTCAAGATACACTCGTTCACTAGAAATTACATCCCTTGATCAAATGGCAAGTATTTCGGTTCCCATTAGACCGTACCCAGGTGCCCTAGTATGACCGAATGCCTATTTCTAGCAATCGCCACACAATACATAAGTATTATTACCCTTACTATTATATGTGCATAACATACAATATATTTATCTCAAAACATATTATATATATACATTTATGAAGAATATTAATCTCTCGACATCTCGACTTCTCAACTATCCCCTCTTTGCAATTTAGCACGAGAATCAATCATGGCATAACTCATAGTCATCTATTAGGACTCATTACTGATGATGACAAGTCCTTACACGTATCGACAACTCATGTTAAAATCAGTTTCATAACAAAGTGATAATTGCTCAAGCACTATTCATCATCTTCTTCATTTAGACAGTTCACAAAATCGAGTTATTGAGCCTACTATCTTTCAATTAAATCATACCCAAGCATTTAGACATAGTTTAAGACATACCTATATCAATTTCAATGGCTAATTTTAGAGTGAAGTGAATAAACTCACAACATATTCTCAAATCTAAGAATATATTATTCAATCCTTATTCAAAACCATAGCTAAAAGCATCCGAACAACCGACGTCAATCACAAGACTTTTCGTTTGTAATTGACACATAAACACATGTTCAAAGTGTTCAAATGCTATTTTACACTCAAAACGAGTACCCATACCCCTATATTTCGCTTTAAAATGACTCCAATATGTAACAGCAAAACAACTCAAAAACCAATACCGGGATTTCCAATACCGGGACTCCAAATAAAATAGCATACCGGGACTTAATATAGCATACCGGGACTCCAATTAAAATAGCATACCAGGACTTAATATAGCATACCGGGACTCCAATTAAAATAGCATACCGGGACTTAATATAGCATACCGGGACTCCAATTAAAATAGCATACCGGGACTTGATAAACCACCGGGACTTGATAATATAACATACCGGGACTCCACCGGGACTTGCCACTACCGGGACTTGCCACTCCCGGGACATGCCACTACCGGGACTTCCAACTACCGGGACATTCAAGTACCGGGACATTCATGGTTTTGCGTACTGTCCGCTCAACAAGTCCTAAAATCGATTTAAAACATGAAATCAGTTCAATATACTTATTCTAATCAATCCTCAGTCAGTTCATACAAATATACCAAGGTTACTATAACTTAAAAACACTGATTTGTACAAAAAATCGAATGAACTCACCTTTGCTTGCAAAAACCAGTTCCTGCACAAGCTGATTCCTCAAATCGGATGTTTGTGATTTCAAAAACCTATTCCACAATCCAGTTCGTTTTACAAACATATAACTACACAGATTTTTATTAGAAACCACTATCAATTTCTTACCAAAATGATGAACAAGGCTTGCTTTCTCTTCTTTCTCTCTTTCTCCCTTTTCCTCTAATTTCTTTGCCGACTCCAAACAAGGTACTGAGATATTTCTCAACTCTAACCTTTTATCCATACACACTTTCAGCAAATAACCAAAAGCACCCTCAAGTTTCATTATTTCCAAAATTTACACCAAACTTTCATCTCTTGTATTTTAACATTAATGAATTATAAAATTACCACATAATTTGAGGTTTTAAACCAAAATACAATTAGATCCCAATTCTTATTAAAATAATATTATTGAAAATTTAGGATGTTACATTTATGTTAAGCTTTAGGCTTTTAGTTGACTTTTGTAAGTCAAGGGTATAAATACCCTTGTTGAACTCTTTTGTAACTAGTTGTTCTAATCAGAGATGGCGTACTGATGTTTTTCTCTCTATACGATCTCTATTTCTCTCTCTAGAATACATGATTAGATTCTGTTATAGATTATCATGTGGTATCAGAGCAGGTCACGGGTTCGAATCCCATGGAGTGCATTTAAAAATGCTAAAGGCATGTTGTGCAGCCATTGACTTCTAGCGAAGCTCTTGTTAGTGCTGGCAGATGTTGGGGGGGGGGGATTGTTAGGTCATTAACCAACATCTTCCTAAATCAAAACGTGGCGCTGGCTGCTACGCTATATGGAAATAAGTTGCGCCTTCTCCACCAGCAATTGCTTTTGGCGTAGTGGTAAGCACTTGGATCCTAACATGTGGTATCAGAGCAAGTGATTGAGTGTTCTTCTGCAGAGATTTCTCAAATTCATCCATCAAATTTGTGATATTCAGAGAAAAATCGATCGAGTTTCTTGTTTTTCAAGAAAATATCTTTTTCTTGAATTCTTACAAGTTTGTGTGAATTTGGATTCGAGTTTGTGATTGCTGGATTCGTTTTTGAAAGAAGATCATTTTTGATTCAAGGATCATGGACTAGTTTTGCGGATTTGGGGATCGTTTTGAAGATTTTCAAGATTTGTGTTCGATACGAGTTCTTCAGATCTGTTCATCCGATTTAGGCATTTTTTCGTGTTATTCTGTGAATCTACTATTTTTGATTGTGTAAGAAACTGTTTTTCCTTCAAATTTGAAGATTATGGAAGTGTCATTCTGCTTTTTGAGAGTTTTGGATCGAATTTGGTCAGTTTGCGCCAGATTCAAACTTTGCGCCAGTTCATCTTTGGTTTTTGAGATTTCTGCCAAGTCTACTTTGCGCCATCAACAAGTTGCGAGAACTCCACTTTGCGCGATTAACGGGTTGCGAGAACTTTACTTTGCGCCATTGCCTCTTTACGCAAACTCCACTTTGCGCCAACCTCCACTTTGCGCCACTCGCCTCTAGCGCAAACCATACTTTATGCCACGGTCGTCTAGCGCAAACCTCTACTTTGCGCCATTCCCTTCTAGCGTAAACCAGCCTTAGCGTTTGTGGTTTTTGTTACTGTTCATCATGACTCTTCAAGCAAGTTTGTATAGGAATGATATTCAGATGTCTCTTGGAACAGATACCAGACTACCGGTATTAATCAATGAAAATGAATTTTCACAATGGCAAGACAGGTTTATTGATTTTATCGAGAGACAACCAAATGTGGATAACATGATGTTAGCTTTTACGGAAGGTCCTTTTGTGCAACTTTACAAAGTAATTCCCGCAACAGCAACTGTGCCTGCTTCAAGAGAATTAAAAAGGGTCGAAGAATACACTGCTGAAGAAGCAACGACAGCTAAAGCAGACAAAGAAGAAAGTCGATTCTTAACCTTGCTCTTCCAAACAACATTTACAATCGCATTGGCTGTTTCAAATACAACCCAATGCTAATGTGGACTCAGTTGGAGAAAATTATGCTTGGATCGACAGTTGCTACTCAGTTAAGACAGAATCGGTTCATGAACAATTTTGAGAGTTTTAAGGCAAAGGAAGGGGAGTCGTTGAAGAGTGTTTTTGATCGGTTTTGGGGAGTTATTAATGATCTTCTGAAAATAAAAGTTACAAAGACCGAATTGGAAGCTAATCTGAAGTTTCTTAATGCTCTTCAACCTGAATGGAGCAAACCGTGTCATAGGATGAGAAATGATGTAAGAATCTCAACTATGCAAATTCAAGAGCTATATGAAATTTTGATGACTGATGAAGATATGGTCAAAGAAAAGAAAGAGAAGTTGGATAAAAAGAACAAAGTCACAAGTGTGGATCCAGTTGCTTTGATTGCTAGTCAGTTGGCAGAAAAGAGTCTATTAGAGAATGCTTATGATGGACAGACTGAAGATGATGGTGAAGAGCTACAACAAGCTATGATTCTTTTGACCAAGCACTTTCAAAAGAAGTACTTCAACAGGCCAGGGTCAAATAATCTAAGAGTCTCATCTGGTTCAAGAATGGTTGATTCTGATGCTAGTGGTTCAAAGGCATTTGAACAAAAGTTTGAAGGTCCAAAACCCATGGAAACCAAGAAGGTGGAAGGAAAGAAAGCTGATGTTTGCTTCAACTGTGGAAAACCCGGTCATTTCTCCCGAGACTGTAGAGTGAACGTTGTAAGGGATGCAGCCTACTACAATAAGAAATTAGAATTGGCTTAAAAGAAGGAAACCGGTGTAGTTATGTTAGCGGAAGAAGAATACTGGCTAGATCACTCAGATAATGAAGCGGAAAACATGTGCTTTATTGGTGATGATGCCAGTGATGATGAGGAGAATGACAATGCAAGCTCAACTAATGATTCTGAGGTACATTCTACTTTTGATTATGAATTTATTGTGAATCAGATGAACATCATGACTACTGCCATTCATGAAGTTCGCACAAAACTGGTTTCTGAAAAGGAAAAGAATAATATTCACTCAAAATCTATTGAAAAATTACAAATTTGGCTTAAAGATGAAAAGAAAATTTTAGGATATACAAAAGGTAGATTTGAAAAGAAAATAGAAGAATTGGAAGAATTAAACAGATCTTATCTTGAATCTTGGAAATCAATGACCGATATGAGAGACAATCTTTCTAAACAAATAACTGTTTTAGAAGAAAAACTTTATTTGAGAGGTCAAACCGAACAAACGGTTTATTTAAACAAACCAAGGAGTTACACATCTATTAAAGAAAAATGGGGACTTGGATTTGAAAATCCACATTTTTTAGAAGAAGCTAAAACACAAGTTCCTACTCTTTATGAATTTGAGTTTTTAACTCTTGCCAAATATGCTCCTCATTTTAAAATTAAATGGACAAATGATGATGAGATTTTAAAACTAGAAGAAGAGAAAAGAAGTCTTACAACAAAGATGCAACTTCCATTTGTATACACTCGAGAAAATGAAAAGTACAACGTCAAATCTCAAAATTCTAGAAAATCAAGACTTTCTAGAAAACTTTCAAATTTCACAAAGTCCGAAAAAGCTTCATTACCAAACGATTATTTTGATAGTTACGCTATTAATACTAATAAAAAGAATGTATCTCAAATATCTTATGATACTAAAAGATACATTCCACCATTACTATTAGAGTGTAAGATTTTAGATCTTGAAGCTAAATTGGAAGAACAAAATATCTTGTTTGAATTTGAAAAGGACATAATTTCGACCTTCATGACTTTAAGTTTTGAAGAGGAAATAAAACTTCAACAAGATATTTTTGAAAAACATAAAAATGTTGTACAATCTGATTCCAAGAAAGATACAATGGAAGACAATTCTAACAAAAGCTCTTCTTCTGATGATAAAATTGATTCTGATTTTGACTGTTCTAAAAAAGAAAAGGAGAGTAACTCTGAGGAAAGTATAAATGAAAAAGTTTCAAAGTTTGATTTCTTGCACAAAGTAATGTCTTCTAATTCAGATGTTGAAACAGAGAAAATTGATGATTCTTTTACTATAAATGCAAATTTTCACAAAAAGAATCATAGAAAAAGGAGAAGGTCAAAGAAATCTAAGAAACAAGATTCAAAATCTGAAACTGATTCTGATGCTTCTTCTTCTACATTCTCAGATAGGTTTGTGAAGAAAAGACCAAGACAAGTTTGGAAAGTCAAGCAGTTGTCTCCAAATACTTCAACAGATGAGAAGAGTAACATAGTCAACAACCCTTGTTCAATTAGTTCATTTGCTGAAAATAAAGAGAATTGTAAAAACTCTTTTAGATATTCAATAAAGCAAATGTTTCGAATTGCCAATGGTGGTTTATGTTGCTCCTCATGTTGTAGTTCTGGTGGTGATGTTTATTCATCTGATACATATAAAATTCATTATCCGATGTTCGATTCAAATGCAGTTATAAACACAAAAGTCTTTTGGAACTAACAAGAAGGGACCCACAACTAGATGGGTACCTAAATCTCCTTGATGTGTTTCTTTTTGCAGCCATGTCATTTGTGGTATCTGGATTCTGGATGCACCAAACATATGACTGGAAATAAGACTTTATTATCTAACTTTAAAGAAAAGGATTGTGGAAGAGTCAAATTTGGAAATTGCGCGACATCACCAATTCTCGGTTACAGAGACTTAGTTCAAGGGAATATCACAGTGAAGAGAGTGAGTTATGTTGAAGGTCTAAGCCACAATTTGTTCAGTATAGGGCAATTTTGCGATAAGGATCTGGAAGTCAGTTTCAAATCAACAAGGGTTGCTATTAAAAATAATGTCGGAAAAGATTTACTTGTTGGGAAAAGAAGATCCAATCTTTATACCATAGATCTCTCAGCAGTAAATTCTCCTTCTGATATCTGTCTTGTGACAAAGGCGACCACAAAACAAAGCTGGTTGTGGCATAGAAGACTGGCTCATCTAAACTTTATTTACATGGACAGGTTAGCCAAGAATGAACTTGTTCGAGGTCTCCCGTCACTCAGATTCGAGAAAGATCATCTCTGTCATGACTGTGAGAAGGGAAAAATGAAGAAAGCTCCTCATAAACCAAAAGCTGAATTTTGTACAAAAGATATTATGGATCTCTTGCATGTAGATTTGTGTGGGCCGATGAAAACAAGAAGTATTGGAAAGAAGAGGTATGTCCTAGTGATTGTTGATGATTATTCACGTTATACTTGGGTGAAGTTCCTCAAATCAAAGGATGAAACTTCCGACCAACTCATCAATCTCATTAAGACTGTTCAGACTAACAAACAAAAGGCAGTGAAGGCTGTCAGATCCGACAATGGAACGGAATTCAAAAACAACACTTTACAAGCATTCTATGAAGCAAATGGGATCACACAACAATTTTCTGCCGCAAGAACACCTGAACAAAACGGAGTGGTGGAGCGACGCAATCGAACTTTGGTTGAAGCGGCTCGTACTATGCTCGCATACTCAGGTCTTCCTCTATCTCATTGGGCCGAAGCAGTTTCTACGGCTTGTCACACACAAAACAGATCAATCATTAATCGGAGATTCAACAAGACACCGTATGAGCTTATGAATGGTATCAAACCAAATGTTTCATATTTCCGAGCTTTTGGGTGTAAATGTTTTGTGCTAAACGATCGAGAAAATCTGAATAAATTCAGTCCGAAAGCAGATGAGGGAATCTTCCTTGGTTATGCTCTTTCTTCAGCAGCTTACAGAATATATTTGACTTCAGCTAAAAAGGTGGTGGAAAGCGTCAATGTCAAATTTGATGAATCTGAAGAAATGGTTTCGGGAAACACAGGATCCGCTCCCGCTATGTCAGGAGTGTTAGCTTCTGGACAAATCAGTTCAGAACCTGTTTTACAACCGACAAATCAGGATCCTACTCTGTCTCCTAATACTCTTACTGATCTTGATTTTTTATTTGAACATTTCTACAATGACTTACCTTCTACTAACACCAATGTTCTACCTGTTGTGTCTAATCAGGTAAATACGAACGCATCTACCTTAAATTCCGCTGCACAAAACTCTGATAACGATGCAGTTCATGATACATCTGAACCTGTGATACAAGACGTAGCCTTGGATTTAGAAGTGCCTCCTGTGACTGAAGAATCGAATTCGTCACAATTTCTTGAAACGACCGGAGATGTTCAATCTAACGAAACAGAAACAGTTGATCCGGGTGTCATTCAACAACCAATTCATCAATCTGAATCAGACGATGTTGTTGAGATATCTCCTCCGATTCCTGAAGTGATACATGTGTCCTCTAGCGAATCTGATATACCAGAACCTCCTCCTCAAGTACTTGAAATGATTCAAAAAACAATTGATCCTCTTCCTCATACAACCAAGTGGACAAAAGCATATCAGATTCACCAAATCATTGGTGATCCGTCCACTAATGTCAGCACGAGATCAAAATCTGCAACCCCGAATGAATGCTTATTTGCTTGCTTCTTAAGCAACATTAAACCAACCAAGGTTTCTGAAGCTTTGAATGATCCAGACTGGGTTATTGCAATGCAAGAGGAACTGAATGAAGTCGAAGCATTGAAGGTGTGGAGATTAGTGCCTAGGCCTCCAGGAAAAAGCATAATCGGCACTAAATGGATTTTCAAGAACAAAAAGGACAAGGATGGAATAATTGTGAGAAACAAAGCTCGTTTAGTGGAAAAGGGTTATCGACAGCAAGAAGGAATATATTATGATGAAATGTACGCACCGGTAGCAAGATTAGAAGCCATCAGAATGTTTCTCGCCTTTGCAGCTTTTCGCGACTTTACTGTATATCAGATGGATGTGAAGACAACTTTTCTGAATGAGGTACTAAAGGAAGAAGTTTATGTATCTCAACCATAAGGGTTTGTTAACAAAGATAAACCTGATTACGTGTTTCATCTCGATAAAGCTTTATATGGTTTGAAACAAGCACCGCGTGCATGGTACGATGAATTGTCAACCTTTCTGCTCAAATCCGAATTCGTTAAGGGAGCCATTGACACAACTCTTTTCATCCGACGTGAAGAACAAGATATCTGCTTAGTTCAAATTTATGTACATGATATTATTTTTGGTGCGACTAACAAAACTTTATGTACTTGGTTTTCTGATCTTATGGCTTCCAGGTTTAAGATGAGCATGATGGGGGAAATCAATTTTTTCCTCGGACTTCAAGTGAAGCAGTTGCCTGATGGAATCTTCATCAATCAATCAAAGTACGTTTTTGATATTTTGAAGAAATTCAAAATGGATAAATGTACTACCATAGGCACTCCAATGGCTCATGGTACGCAAATTGGTCTGGATCCATATGGAAAGGACTTTGATGTCAGAACCTATCGAGGCATGATCGGATCACTAATGTATCTCACAGCTAGTCGGCCAGACATAATGTTTTCCACATGTTTGTGCGCCAGATTCCAGGCACATCCAAAGGAATATCATTTTATGGCGGTCAAACGCATTTTTAGATATCTGAAAGGAACCCTTCACTTAGGATTGTGGTATCCAAAGGGTTCGGATTACAAGTTGTGTGCTTATTCTGATGCTGATTATGGAGGTAGTCAACTGGATCGGAAAAGTACTTCTGGTGATGTACAATTTCTGGGAGATCGGCTAATAAGTTAGGCTTCAAAGAAACAAAACTGTGTGTCTATTTCAACTGCTGAAGCGGAGTATGTCGCCGCAACAAGTTGCCGTTCTCAAGTGTTATGGACGAAGACACAGTTGCAAGACTATGGGTTGCTGTATAAAACAATTCCAATCTATTGTGACAGCAAATCTGCAATAGCCATCTCAGTGAATCCTGTTCAGCATACTAAAACAAAGCACATCGACATGCGATATCACTTCATAAAAGATCATGTGGAAAAAGGTACTATTGAATTATATTTTGTACCTACTGACTCTCAACTTGCCGATATTTTCACCAAGGCATTGGATGAAAAGCGTTTCACTTTCCTTTTATCAAAACTCGGCATGTTTAATTTGAAAGCTTGAATCCTCACAAATTTAATTCAATGAAGTGAAAATTCTTTCAATTTTCATTCAATGAATAAAATGTGTGTCAAGGGTGATTTTACAAGTTTTTTGTTATATATGAGTTAGACTTGTTTCAACTTTCACTTCTGCTATAAATCAAAAGGTCAGCAAAACATGAATGAAAGTTTGATATATGCGCAAAATTGTGTAAATCTAGACTTATAAAGAATACGATGCTCATAAAGCCTAATTGTCAGAATGAAGAATGGAAATAAAAATATGAGGGAAGCACAAAGTTTTATAACCAATTGATTGAGATGCAATAAAAAAAATCATTATGTTTGAAAGTTTGTGCCTGTGGCCTATCTGGTTTGGGATATTAAGTCCCAAGGGGTACTTGATACCTAGCCCCTAAGATCAACTGGTCTGGGATTGGCTGACCCAAATCCTGCTATAGAACCAGATAGAAAGCCATGTCCTACTGGTACAGATGGGATTAGGATATATCGATGTAGCCTTTCTGGTTTGGGAGAGTAAGTTCCAAGGGGTGCTCGACACCTAGCCCGTAAGGCCAACTGGTCTGGGATTGGCTGACCCAAATCCTGCTATAGAACCAGATAGAAAGTTACGTTTACGGTGTATCTTAGTCTTAATAAACTTTTCGATAAAAAGATGTCAATGTGCACAAAATAAAAGATGCCCATGAGCACACATCTCGTATATCTTGGGGAAATAACAATGTCGTGATAAACTTATAAATTTGTGGAAATTCTGATTTCAGTCATATAGTGTGAGCAAGAGGAAAGTATTCTTATAGGTTTCAAAAGTACATTTGATTGATGCAAATCATATTTCGCATGCTAGCACACCAAATAGATTTTATAAAGAGGCTGAAACTGAACATTTTTTAACTTCATATGCAATGATGACTTGTATTTAAATCCGAAAACATGCATTCAAGTTCATTTGTTTGAAAAATCTGTCAGATTTCACTAAGTTGAATTTCTTTTGTTTGGTGTTCAAATTATCTATAGTTAGTAGTTACAATATATAATTTGATGTATTTCTTTTCTATTACTGATTTTTCATGTGTGATATTTCATTTTGTGTTTTTGTGAAGTACTGCTTAATTTCAGGGGGAGAAAACTACTGAGTTCAGTGTTTGAGGGGGAGCAAGGTATGATGAGTTGTGATTTTCTGTGTTCAAAGTTATGAGATTTTGTGATATTCACAGGAACTGAATTTTAAAAGAATCAAGAACTCAAATCAGATAAATCATTGAGGTATGTACTTCTGAAGGTTTTTTTTGTCTGGCAAACTCTCCAAATGTAAAATCTTTCTTAAAACATCTATTGCATTTGTGTAGGGGGAGCAAAATGGTTTTTTCAAAATAAATATCAATTTTTTTGGGGGGTATATAAATATAAAATTTTTTAAATCATTTTTCTTATGTTTTCCTCCATCTCACACGATCACTGTTCTGATTTCATCTCTCTACTTTGCGCTCAATCTGAGATTATCGACTCCAGGTACGGTTTATCATTTTACTTCTCTGTACATTTTCGACATCAGGTGCGTATCTGATTGTTTCATTTTGGGATGTTTGAATTTGGATTGATGCACAAATCGACTTCGATTCCTAGGGTTTCAATCGATTTTGGTTATTATTAGATTTTGTATCTCATTCGAAATCTAGGGTTTCAAAATCGATTATGTGCTTTTCTTAGAATCATATATGAAATATAGGGTTTCAATTTCTAGAATTCAGTTGATTTAACTTGATCAGGTTCGGTTTGCGCCATGGTCGTCTTCAGGATTTCTCAGATTTGCTAAGTCAGCTTTGCGCCACCCGTTGGTAGCGCAAAGTAAGCTTTGCGCCACCCGTTGGTAGCGCAAAGTGAGCTTTGCACCACCTGTTGGTAGCGCAAACCAGACTTGAGCAATTTTCTGCTTTTGTCTAAGTTTTTCATGTGATTTTGTGATTCATTTGTTGTTCTTGTCGAGGATCTTTTATACTTCATTCCAGGTGTATTCATGGCTTCTGTTGAAGATTTTGATTCTCAAGTTCGAGAAGATGAAAATACGGTTCAAGAACATCTTGAGGCACCATCTGATAATGCCTCTCGTGACAATCCTTTACCATCCACGTTATCTACAGCAGCTGATCCATCCGCTCGTCGCAATACTCCAAATGTTGTTTATCCAAGAATGATGTATCTTCTACCGTATAAACCTAATAATCATTATGTTAATCTTGATAAACTCAGGATTAATTCAGTGATTGGGTCTATTCTACGAGGGCATCCAATTTCTTATGCTCTGGGGGGACGCACGGGCATTCCTAAAGTTTATCTACAACAAGCATGGCACCACATTGTCAAGAATGAGAGCGCGACTCCTCATTGTTTTCATATCCAGATTGATCAGTATGAAACAGAGTTGTTTTATAGAAGACTAAGACTGATCCTCAGACTTCCTGAAGCGAATTCGAGACCGGGTCGCACATCTTTAGATTTATTTCCATCTGAAGGAGATGTTCTTGCTGGAATTCGAGCATTGGGCTATGTTGGTGATCTCACTCAAGTAAGCCAGTTTGAGAAGTCCAAACTACCACCCGTGTGGTATGCTCTGTTCTCTGTTCTAAACAGATGCCTTACTTCCAAACATTCTGGTACTGACAATGCCAGTTTACGATTTCTTCGTTTATTCCATGCGATCATTTATGATTTGCATGTCGATTACACTATCATTTTCCGGCAAGAATTATCGGATCGAGTCAATGACAAGGAAACTCTCAAGAAGCGCAAGTTCATTACATACATAAGGTTCTTGGAACTTATTGTTTGGAGCATGCTCAGGAGTAACAAAGAGATTCCTCGAAGAAATGATTGGCCCCTAGCCATAGACTTTGAGATGTCGTATATTCAAAGGCAGAAGAGGAGTTTTTCTTATTCAATGCCCATTCCTCCGGATCTTATTCTCAGATATGCAGATCTAATTGATGAGGATGTTATTTCGTACTGTGAAGAAAATAACATTCAAATTCCCATAGCGGAGGAAGGAAATGAAGAGTCATCTAGTAGTTCTTCGTCTTCAGATAGTGATAATAGTGAAGATGGTGATGGTGGTTCAGATAGTGATGGTAGTTCAGATAGTGATGGTGGTTCAGATAGTGTTGATGGTGATGATGGTGATGTTGGTGATGACAATATTGTTGGTGATGATTTTAATAATGACAATCTTCAAGAAGATAACACAGTGCAAGTTTCAGAAGTAAGAGAATCAGCAGTGCGAGATTCAGATGTGAAAGAAACAGATGTGTTAGAAACAGTTGAGTTACAAACAAGTGTGTTAGAGCGTTCTGAAAACATTTCTCCAGAAGTTTTAGTCTCTAGAAATATTGCTGATAGTGTTGAAACGACTCCTATTGACTCAAGAGTGGACAACATTCTTGTGGACGAGGTAGAGCTTCGAGATGCGACTGCTTCTGCTGTGGGTTTACAAGAGTTGCGTTCAAGGGTAGATTCAATTGATGCAAACACTGATACTATTCCATTTTCTAGAAACATGCCTCTCTCTGAGTTTTTGGAAAAGATGACTGCACAAATGGAGGTAACGAAGAATGAAGAAATGAACCGGATCAAAGCTTTATTTATGTAATACCCCGGGTAAGTCAGTTAGATAAATTCCATATCAGTTAAAATATTTAACCTTAAGATTTAATGTTTAGGGTAAGTTGGAGGTAAGTTATAAGTTCAAGGGTGTTTTGGTACTTATGGAATAATTTAAGCCAAAAGTGTAAATTGTTATATATATACCTTATAGGTATCAGAACAACCCTCAGTTCCCAAATATAGAAAAGTGTTTGTGTGTGCGGAGGTGAAAAGGAGCAGAAGACGAAAGTACGGTTGCTACATCAATCGAGTGAGTTAGAATCGATTTGGAGGTAAGTCCTTTACAATTTGTGTCTATAATCAGTAGTATTAGACTTCTATCGGTTTAGAATCTCTAAATCCGTGACTTGAATGGATTTCATTCGATTTCTGGGTAATTGGAAACCGACTGTGTTCTTAGAAGACTCCCGGTAGTGTGAGTCCCGGTATAGAAGACTCCCGGTAGTGTGAGTCCCGGTATAGAAGACTCCCGGTAGTATAAATGCCGGTATGGGAACTCCCGGTATGGGAACTCCCGGTATAGGAACTCCCGGTACTAAGAGTCCCGGTAATGTATAAGTCCCGGTACCCTGTGTAGTCCCGGTACTGAGTTAAGCACAGTGTGTAATGAGATAGTTGAGGATGGGAAATTGTTAGGCTTTATGTGTTTGATTAGTAAAGCGATGTGTGTATCTTAACTTGTTTCAGATTCTGTGGAGTCGTGGTAAGAGATAGAATCGTTTTGAAAGAAGCTTGCGAACGTGTGTAATAACCAAAACAGGTGAGTTTTACTTTTAAAACGTTTTTAACTGGAATACGTATATGTGTGGAATTGGGAATGAAATTGTTGATAATTATGCGTTGTATGTGAATTATAATATAGAAAGGTATTATATTTACATGAGTATTATAAATGTGTTATTGTTAGAGCATTGTTGTATTCAAGATTTACTGTAAAGTCAATGTACTGTATGAGTCTATACAGTATTGTGAATGCCTTTATACCTTGTATGTCATGGGTATAAATAGGCTTGTCTAGTTCATTTGTTAGTAAGCTTTTGTAATCTTTTAGAATCCTTTTGTAATCCTTTGAGCTCAATACATGGATGACATATTTGCTCTCTAGATTCTCTCTCACTACATTCATATCTTATTGCTAGAGATCTGGGATTTATCAGTTATAATACGTTGGCCGGGTTTAGGACCAGTGTGTTTGGCTAAAGAATCTGTATAGCGTTGTTTGGCTGTAGATGTTGTACAGCTTTGTATAATATTAGTTGGCTTGCTACCACTAATATGGCCAGGAGGAATGAAAAGGGAAAGCATAAGATATGTGAGTTTAAGTTGATGTATATGATTGTGTTGCGTGATTTATATGAATAAAGTTTATATAAATGGTTTTTAAACTAACAGGGATTTCTCACTTAGACCATCAGGTCTAACCCTCATTTTGTTTTAAAAATATGTATTCCAGGTAGAGGTTCAAGTAAGAGCAAGTAATTAGAGTAACTGATGGGTGGCTTGTGCGACGAATTATAGGATCAAGATTTTGGCTTGTTTAGCAGTTGTATCGCAATATTAAATGTTATGAATGTAAATAGTACAAGGATTGTAGTAGGATGGTTTTCTTCCAATTGTAAAAGACTACTGGACCGTACATGTAATGTGAAGTTCGTTCGTTATATGAATGTTATGTTGTAAATGTGAATTGTTGTGTATATTGGATTTGGGTTGTTACAAATGGTATCAGAGCCTTAGTTTAAGGGATTTAGGTATTTGTATCTGTACCTAGACTTAAACTGCATGTGAAGTAGGATGTCCTTATCATTATAGAACCTTGGGATGATGAAGTATAAAAGGTAGAAGGAACATCATGTAAGGTAATTTCATATTACACCTGGCCAGTGTAATTGTGATCTTCCAGGTACATGTTTGAACTGGGATACCTTGTTATATGGGGTATGTGCTTATGTGTATATTAATCCTATTTAAATCTACAGAATGGCAAGCGGTACACGAAATTCAAATCGAGGAGGAGGAAGAAATCAAAACAGAACTAATCCGCCAATAGGAACAGGGGAAATGGTAGGCAGAACTGGGAACAGAGTCGGGGGTAGAGCTGGGGTAGAGCTGGAGGTCGAGCCGGAGGCAGAGTTCAGCCAAATAGTACAGAATTCGTTACCATGGCTGATTTAATGGCAGAAATGGGAAGACTGCAGGATAGCATACAAACAATGTTTGAACGAAATCGTAATAATGAAGCTGATAGACCAGTTCCGGAACCTGAAGTCGAATTGCCAATCACCCCTACGGTCTTACCAGTAATGAGAAAATGTGATTACAAGATGTTTCTTAGTTGCAAGCCTCCTATATTCTCAGGGGATCGGGATCCAGTGAAAGCAATGAGATGGATGAAGGAAATAGAAGCCATTTTCAAAACAAGCAAGTGTGCGGATGAAGATAGGGTATTGTACGGGGCAGCAATGTTAAAAGGAGATGCATTGTATTGGTGGGAATCTTTTATTCATTCTAAAGGATCTGATGTTTATTCTACCCTCTCTTGGGAAGAACTTGTGATAGCCTACAAGAACGCATTTTGTCCCTAAGCAGCCGTCAAACAATTGGAAGGGGAATTTATGAACTTACAACAAGGAAACTTATCCGTTCGAGACTACACCGCTAGCTTCCTGGAAAAGTCTCGGTTCGCAGAATACTACGTTGCTACGGAGGCGATGAAGACGGAAAGGTTTATCTTCGGGCTGAACTCAGAGGTTAGAAGACTAGTGACTGCAAAAGGAACCGATACCTTCTCAGCTGCAGTTGATGCCGCGGAGAATGTTGAACAAGATATAAGAAGAGATGCTGGCGATAAAAGTATCGGGAAGAGAAAGTGGGAAGGACCACAATACGATCCGAAGAAGTCCCGATTTCAGAGGTATGATAACCGTCCGCCGTTTCGATCAGCGAAAAGACAATGTCAGAAGTGTAACCGTGTCCACCAAGGAAATTGCCGAGGTGATTTACGAGCATGTTATAAGTGTGGGAATACCGGACACGTCATCAAAGATTGTAAGGTAACGCGACTATGTTTCTTATGCAATTCACCAGATCACCTTCAGTCATACTGTCCGAGGGGAAGAATACAGCAAGGTGGATCTTCAGGCAGGCCAGCGATTGTTAAACCAGTAATACCAAGACTGGAACCGCCAGTAACCAGGGGTCGCGCATTTCAAATGACTGAGAAAGAAGCGGAGGAAACTCCGGATGTGGTCACAGGTACATTTTTTATAAACTCTAAACGTGCTAAGGTGTTATTCGATTCAGGTGCAAACCGATCGTTTGTGTCTCCTGCATTTGCTGCTTGCTTGTGTTTGAAACCTAAAATGCTAGAACATGCTCTACCAGTAGATACGGCAAATGATAATCAAGTGTCAGTTAAAGAAGTATTTGATGACTGGGTGATAAATATAGAGGAGTGTAGAGTGTCGATACAACTATTTCCTATAACTTTGATAGAGTTTGACGTCGTAGTGGGAATGGACTGGTTAGCCGAGAATCAGGCTAGCATAGTGTGTGATAAGAAGTTAATAAATGTGGTATTACCTGAGAAGGGGCCAGTAGTGATTTATGGTGATCGTAGTAATCATCAGTCTAGCCTAATGTCTATGATAAAAGCCCGTAAATGTGTTAGCAAGGGTTGTCAGAGTTACTTAGCCTATGTGATAGATAGTAGGTCTGAAAAGAATAGGATGAAAGATATTCCTATTGTTAGTGAATTCCCTGAAGTTTTCCCTGAAGACTTGAATAGTCTTCCTCCGGTTAGACAAGTGGAATTTGGTATCGACTTAGTTCCTGGAGCCACTCCTATTGCTCGTGCACCTTATCGTCTAGCACCTCCAGAGATGAAAGAGATGATGGCACAATTACAAGACCTATCCGATAAAGGCTTTATCAGACCTAGTTCTTCACCGTGGGGAGCACCAGTATTATTTGTGAAAAAGAAGGATGGTTCGATGAGAATGTGTATCGACTACCGAGAATTGAATAAGCGCACGATAAAGAACAAGTATCCGTTACCCCGAATTGATGACCTCTTCGATCAGTTAGTTGGAGCTTGCTATTTCTCCAAGATTGATCTAAGATCCGGTTATCACCAGTGGAAAGTTAAAGAAGAAGACGTTCTAAAGACTGCTTTTCGTACAAGGTATGGCCACTACAAATTCTTAGTAATGCCGTTTGGACTGACAAACGCTCCAGCTTCCTTTATGGATTTAATGAATCGGGTATGTAAGCCGTATCTTGATAAATTCGTTATTGTATTTATTGATGATATCCTTATCTATTCCCGATCCAAAGAGGATCACGCACAACATCTTCGTTTGGTTATGGAGTTGCTGAAGAAAGAAAAGTTATACGCTAAGTTCTCTAAATGTGAATTCTGGTTGCGAGAAGTTCAGTTCCTGGGGCATGTCGTTTCTGAGAAGGGTATACAAGTTGATCCGATGAAAGTGGAAGCAGTTGAAAAGTGGGAACCGCCGAAGACAGCAACCGAAGTACGTAGTTTTCTGGGTTTAGCCGGCTACTATCGGAAATTTATAAAAGACTTCTCTCGTATCGCAACGCCTTTGACTAAGCTGACCCAGAAGAACCTGAAGTTTGAGTGGAAAGCAGAACCTGACGAGGCATTCCGGATATTGAAAGAGAAACTGTGCAGCGCGCCGATTCTATCACTACCTGAAGGTTCGGAAGATTTTGTTGTTTATAGTGATGCGTCAAAACTGGGTTTGGGATGTGTACTTATGCAGCGGGGAAAGGTTATTGCTTATGCTTCTCGTCAATTAAAGGATCATGAAAGGCAGTATCCTACGCACGACATGGAGCTTGCCGCAGTCGTTTTCGCGTTAAAGATTTGGAGACATTATCTGTATGGGTCCAAATGTCAGATTTATACCGATCGTAAAAGTCTCCAACATCTCTTTGATCAGAAGGAACTAAATATGAGACAAAGAAGATGGTTAGAATTGCTGAATGATTACGACTGTGAAATCCTGTATCATCCGGGAAAGGCAAATGTGGTAGCTGATGCATTGAGTCGTCAAGAAAGGAGTGGGACAATAAAGGTTATTTCGCTACGAACTGAACTCCTACCCAGCATATTCGACGAATTGCAGAAGTGTCAAGTGGAGGCATATCAGGATGAACATCTGAAATCAGAACGGTTAGTGGCCGGGGATAAAAAGAGGGATTGCACGGTATGTGGAAAGATGCGATACTTGTAAGAAAGTAAAGATCGAACACCAAAAGCCGTTTGGTCAACTACAACGGCTAGAAATACCTATGTGGAAGTGGGAGCAGATTACCACAGATTTCATCACCGAACTACCAAGGACTCCTAAGGGATTTGATTCTATTTGGGTGATCGTCGACAGATTGACAAAGTCTGCACACTTTTTACCGATAAAGGAAACCGATTCGATGGAGCGATTGGCTAAGTTATACATTGATGACATAGTAACTCGACATGGACTTCCAATCTCGATCATTTCTGATCGTGATAGTCGTTTTACTTCAAGATTTCAGAGAAGTTTTCAAAGGGAAATGGGGACACAGATAAAGTTAAGTACGGCGTATCATCCCCAAACAGATGGACAGAGTGAACGAACGATTCAGACCTTAGAAGATATGCTCCGGGCTTGTATTGTTGATTTTGGGGGATCATGGGATAAGCATTTACCATTAATCGAATTCGCTTACAACAACAGTTATCATTCCAGCATACAAGCGGCACCGTTTGAAGTACTGTATGGTAGGAAATGCCGAACGCCTCTGTGTTGGAACGAAGTGGGAGAAAAACAGCTAGCGGGGCCGGAAATAGTTCAGTTAACCGACGATAAGGTTACTCAGATTCGTGAACGATTGAAAGTGGCTCAAGACAGACAGAAAAGCTACGCTGACCGACGCAGAAAGCCATTGGAACTTCAAGTTGGGGATTTCGTAATGTTAAAGATTTCACCGTGGAAAGGAGTTATCCGATTTGGACGACAAGGTAAACTTAGCCCAAGATATATCGGATCGTTTGCAATTACCGAAAGGATCGGTGAAGTAGCTTACAGATTAGATCTTCCACCGGAATTGAGCAGAATCCATAATGCATTTCACGTATCGAACTTCCGAAAGTGTTTGGTTACTTCAGATCAGTCAGTCTCCCTACCAGAAATACAAGTCGATGAAAGACTGAATTATGTAGAAGAACCGGAAACTATAGTTGATCATAAAGTTAAAGTACTGCGGAATAAGGAGATCAGGCACGTGAATGTTCAGTGGAGACATCACAGAGGTCAAGATGCTACGTGGGAATCAGAGACGGAAATGAGAGCCAAATACCCTCATCTTTTTACTTAACGGAATTCCGGGACGGAATTCTTTTAAGGGGGAGATGATGTAATACCCCGGGTAAGTCAGTTAGATAAATTCCCTATCAGTTAAAATATTTAACCTTAAGATTTAATGTTTAGGGTAAGTTGGAGGTAAGTTATAAGTTCAAGGGTGTTTTGGTACTTATGGAATAATTTAAGCCAAAAGTGTAAATTGTTATATATATACCTTATAGGTATCAGAACAACCCTCAGTTCCCAAATATAGAAAAGTGTTTGTGTGTGCGGAGGTGAAAAGGAGCAGAAGACGAAAGTACGGTTGCTACATCAATCGAGTGAGTTAGAATCGATTTGGAGGTAAGTCCTTTACAATTTGTGTCTATAATCAGTAGTATTAGACTTCTATCGGTTTAGAATCTCTAAATCCGTGACTTTAATGGATTTCAATCGATTTCTGGGTAATTGGAAACCGACTGTGTTCTTAGAAGACTCCCGGTAGTGTGAGTCCCGGTATAGAAGACTCCCGGTAGTGTGAGTCCCGGTATAGAAGACTGCCGGTAGTGTGAGTCCCAGTATAGAAGACTCCCGGTAGTGTGAGTCCCGGTATAGAAGACTCCCGGTAGTGTGAGTTCCGGTATAGAAGACTCCCGGTAGTATAAATCCCGGTATGGGAACTCCCGGTATGGGAAATCCCGGTATAGGAACTCCCGGTACTAAGAGTCCCGGAACTGTATAAGTCCCGGTACCCTGTGTAGTCCCGGTACTGAGTTAAGCACAGTGTGTAATGAGATAGTTGAGGATGGGAAATTGTTAGGCTTTATGTGTTTGATTAGTAAAGCGATGTGTGTATCTTAACTTGTTTCAGATTCTGTGGAGTCGTGGTAAGAGATAGAATCGTTTTGAAAGAAGCTTGCGAATGTGTGTAATAACCAAAACAGGTGAGTTTTACTTTGAAAACGTTTTTAACTGGAATACGTATATGTGTGGAATTGGGAATGAAATTGTTGATAATTATGCGTTGTATGTGAATTATAATATAGAAAGGTATTATATTTACATGAGTGTTATAAATGTGTTATAATACGTTGGCCGGGTTTAGGACCGGTGTGTTTGGCTATAGAATCTGTATAGCGTTGTTTGGCTGTAGATGTTGTACATCGTTGTATAATATTAGTTGGCTTGCTACCACTAATATGGCCAGGAGGAATGAAAAGGGAAAGTATAAGATATGTGAGTTTAAGTTGATGTATATGATTGTGTTGCGTGATTTATATGAATAAAGTTTATATAAATGGTTTTTAAACTAACAGGGATTTCTCACTTAGACCATCAGGTCTAACCCTCATTTTGTTTTAAAAATATGTATTCCAGGTAGAGGTTCAAGTAAGAGCAAGTAATTAGAGTAACCGATGGGTGACTTGTGCGACGAATTATAGGATCAAGATTTTGGCTTGTTTAGCAGTTGTATCGCAATATTAAATGTTATGAATGTAAATAGTACAAGGATTGTAGTAGGATGGTTTTCTTCCAATTGTAAAAGACTACTGGACCGTACATGTAATGTGAAGTTTGTTCGTTATATGAATGTTATGTTGTAAATGTGAATTGTTGTGTATATTGGATTTGGGTTGTTACAATTTAAAGGAAAGGGAAAGATGTCAGAAGCAGATGTTCAAGTCAATCCATTTGCTATTCCATTGAAACGTCCATCCGGGGTTGTAATCAGAGAACCTTCAAGTCAGATTCCTTCGTCATCGCCACAACAGCCTAGCATTACTGTATTGCGTCAGCAACCGACTCCTGAAACTGTTCAGATTCCTTCAGGTAGATCTATTCAAGATATTCCGGTGACTGAGCTATCTGACATGCTGTATGCTCGTCTTCTATCAATGTCTCCTCCGGAACATCAAGATAGTGACTTATTGTCGTTGTTGCGTAACTTCCAACCAACTCTAACTCCAGCACCTGTTCCAGCACCAGTTCCACATTCTGTTCCAGATGCGCGTGTCACAACACTTATTACTGATTTTAATTCCTTTCGATCTGAGGATCGGGATGATTTTAAGGAAATTAAAAATGGCATGAAGTTATTAACCGATGCTTTTTCTATGCTTTCAGAACGAATGGAAAAGCATAATCAGACTTGCCAATCCGAGACAGGTCCTTCTAATAAGAGAACACATGACCGTGATGACCCAGGTAATCAAGGCCATGAGGGGGAGAATGCAAAAAGACAAAGAACTGAAGGAGCCTCAGATGTGTCAAATGTTGAAGTTCAAGGAATGGTTGCCGGTTGTTCGGAAAGAATCGAAGATGTAACTCCGGAAGATTTGGTTGATCATTTGCTTAATGAAGTTGATTTAAATGCAATGGCGTCGGCCATCATTTTTGAAGAATCCAGAATTGAAATCAATTTACAGTTAGTTGTTTATGTTGATCCGAATTCTGCTCCAGTGTCTGTTGAAATTCCTGAAGGATCAACTGAACAAGAAACAGAAGGATTTGAAGACATGAGAAACTTCTTTTCTGAGTCTGTGGAGATAGATTCCGATGATAACTTGCATGCGAGATTTGAAAAGTTTTGGAAGATAAAGGAAGAAGAACAAGATGACATCATTTTAATTTCAGATTCTGAAGTTGATGTTGAGTTAGACGAAAAAGACATTGAGTTGGTAAATCTGTTATATGGTGAATCTCCTGTTCATGAGTCGTAAACTCTTGAATCACCATCTTCTCAGTCTCCTATTCCTCATGATGAAACTCCAGTTGTATCTCGTTAATCAGAAGCTCCTGCTCAACAAACTCCTATGTCTGAAACTCCAGTTGTGGTGAGTCTTCTAAATTTCAATTTGAAGTTCCTGAAGTGAATGTGAATATTCCTCCAATTATATTGGAGCAAGGTCCTTCTTTGACTGCTCAGCAACGAATGCAAAGACTCGAAGAAAAATATCAGAGTGTCAGAATGAGATATGCTTTTCTTGAAGACTCTGAACGTGCCATCTTTGTAAAGAAGAAGAAGAGGGTGAGTTTAAGTGCTATTCTTGGAATTGAGAAAGAGACACACAAATTCATATATGAGTATGTGAATTTTATCAAGTGTCAACGCAAAGGGAAGTTCTTTGTTTACTCAAAAGCACAAGATTGTCACTGTTCGCAAGGTTGAAATGGTGAGATTTATCAGTTACTGGTATCCAGTCTTCTACGTTCAATGTCAAGACTGTGCGACTTATCAATTTTCAGAAGCAGATTTTAATGATCTCTCAATTGATGATTTCGAGGTTCTTTATCATTATTTTAGAGATTTAACCATTCGAAATGATGATATTTAAGGGATTTGGATGCGGTCAAACGTTTCTTACGCCGTCAAGTCAGATTTTATCGGTGTTTTGATTTTCAACTCACAGTTGAAAGCTTTCAACCAGTTGTGAATGTGACAAGACCAAACAAAGATCTACCCAATATTTCTGAATATCCTCTTTGCACAATTTTGGAGAATCCTTATGGGGTTGTCTACAGAAATCAAACTTCTCAAAGATGCTTCCTCAGGTTTGATGAAATTGGAAGATTCTTAGATGGCACGTTAAAGGTGATAAGATATCAACTGGAGCAAAGACTGAATGAAGCTGTGAGATCTTTTCTTCAATCTAGAAAGAATTCCTACCAAATTGATAATCCAGAGATAAGACTTCTGAGACGAGCTTCGGAGACAATCGACTCGAGACTCAACTTCAGAAATACTTTAAGACGCTTGGAGATCTTAATTGGAAAGAATAGACTTCATTGAAGATTCGAGCGCCCTTGATTACAAAGGGGGAGATTGTTAATGTCTTTTTAATTGTAATCAAGGTTATTTATGTTAAGCTTTAGGCTTTTAGTTGACTTTTGTAAGTCAAGGGTATAAATACCCTTGTTGAACTCTTTTGTAACTAGTTGTTCTAATCAGAGATGGCGTACTGATGTTTTTCTCTCTATACGATCTCTATTTCTCTCTCTAGAATACTTGATTAGATCCTGTTATAGATTAACAAAATGAAATCTAACCCCTGGACTTTTCTCATCATCTTGGTAACTTCTCGTGGTCTATGAATCGTTGTTTACTTGCTCTTCCTTGTTTACTTTCATTTCTTGAGATAATTAGTTAATTAATCAAAACTTAAATCAAATTTTATCAACCGTCCATTTAGAGGTGTGCTAGCCTTTGTGATACTTAAACTCGTAGTTCCTTGGATCGATACTCGTACTTGGTACGTATTACTTGATTGACACCATACACTTACGGTAGATTCGGAGGGTTGCATAAACCGTCTATCAATTTCACGTTTTCACATCACAATATAAAAAGGGAATAGCAATTATACCTTGACTATTCCTCATTTCCAAATAGATAACGGAAATAGCAATTATACCTTGCCTATTTCACGTTTATCAAATAATGCTAGTGCCTATGGATTCATTACACTTCCTAGCATACATACGTACACAAAACCAAACATATCAAATCGTATCATTCCTAAATTTGAGTTATAATTATATGTGTATAAGTCAGCTACCAAAGTCATAATCAAAATGATAAAGAATTTCTCATATCAGAATGTTTCCTGAAAACAACCTTTCAAAAATAGGATTTACCGGATACTTCCGGGAAAATGGAGTTTACCGGATACTACCGAAATTAAGCATTTACCGGATACTATCGGAAATAAGAATTTACCGGATACTACCGGAAATAAGAATTTACCGGATACTACCGGAAATAAGAGTTTACCGGATACTATCGGAAATAAGAGTTTACCGGATACTAAAACTTACCTAGAAACCTCCGATCTATACATTGAACTTTCTAACACAAAATCGCAAACCATTCAAATTATACTGACCAGGATTCACCAATACCGGTACTAAGTTTAAATCATTCACGTGTTTGATAAAACATATAAGATTCAACAAGGAAGATGAACTCACCTTAAAATAAAATTCAATTTCAAGTTTGTGCAATTTGAACTCAACCTAGTAAACCCAAATTCAAACCTGTTTCACCAAATAGATTCAAAATCCTAATTGAAAACAGGTTGAACTTGATTATAAATACTTAAGGATTGATTTGAAGAAGATGATTGAATATTCTTACGGAACGAAAGTTTAAAACTCGGGTTCTCTCTGCATTTTGAACCGATTTCAAATCCACAACTGATAAGCCTAATTCGATTTTTTCCCATAAATATCTCAAAGCTTTCCTTTATCCCTTTTTAACCCAACACTTTCCCAATAAGACAAAAAATCACCCCCACTATTCCTTAAATTGACTAATAACAAATCCAATCCCTCAATACCAATATTTAATCAAAATTGAACAATTCCATCCACTCAACATTTTCATAACAAGCTTACATTATTTGTGAAATTTCGAGGTGTTAAATTAACCAATTATAATAAATTATATGTCCAAAGACTTAATGAATGTTTCTAATTTAAAATGGTTCTACTTTCACTTGAAACAAATAAACTCTACATTGTCTTTGTTGTGAAGGTTTTATTTCTACACTTAGAGGATGTACGAACTTGAATGTCATTTCACAAATTACATTTCCTTACTCATGATTCATTTAATGAATGGTCATCAACATTTGTAGGGGAATCTCATAGCTTGATAGATTGACAGTACTTCAATTGATTAAACTAAAGCTTGAAGTACCTTACGTTAGATTTTCTTGTTTATGTTGATTCTATTAACTAATGACAAAAAAAGTACATGTCCAAGCACTAAATGAAGGTCTGTAATATAAACTAATTATATTTTCACTTGAAACATATGAACCTTCACAACAACCTTATTGTGAAGGTTCAGTTTACAATTACTTTCTAGTGTTTCTTTTGATTGTCCTTGCGATGTGTATTTGTTTTGTTCATGACACAAGGCCATGTTCCACCAATCTGGATTCAATATCTTTTTTAATGTTCTTGTGTTTATCTTAATCAATTTTGTTTAACTAATCACTTTTAGTAAAATCTTCTTATTCATTTATGTAATGATAAAAACAATTACAACTTATTATTCTCCTAAATTACTATGAATTAGGTCATTTAAGTGCAGCAAGTCTTCATCAGGATATTCTATCCTAGTGGTTTTAACGACTTCGTTTGTCTACAATAAAAGCTCCAACTCCTTCTTCCCATATTACAAATCTACACAACAAACAATGTCACAACAAGATTTCGAGGGATAAAAAATCTCGAAATCAACTAACATAAGGAAGAAAGTCGAAATCAAGCGTACTCGGAGTCAAGCCATGATTCTGAAGGATCAAAAGCTATTAAACTATTGAACTTTTTCCAAATTTTGTGTCAAATAACTCTTACCCTCTTATCAAATGAACAAGCCTTCACAATAAAGTTATTGTGAAGATTCACTAAATTTCATTTGGGACCATTTATTTACCTTTTATACTAAAATTAAGTTACGATATTGTCACACATAAATTGATTATATTTTCACTTAAAACAAATGAACCTTCACAACGAAAGATGTTGTGAAGGTTCAACTTTATCAAGTACTGTGAGCCGTCATTGTTGTTTGCTATTAAGTTTCTCTGAACTTTTTGTGTATTGGTATGTAATAAAACACGTTCTTGTCATGATCTTTAGAGGGGCCGATTACTATTGGAGATAAGAAAACATCAAGTTGAAGGTGTAACAACCCAAAACATTTAACAAACATAACATAGATAATAAATCCCAAGCCAGGTCCCAATTATATAAAATTTTCATTAAACAAACATTTAAAGTCTAAACTATCCAAAATTGGCAGCGGAAAGGCATTCTATCCATAGCCAAGAATTTCTAATTAAGCGATACGTTAATAGAACTACAGGGTCTCGTGCTAAAGCTTCCATCTCCTAGCTCAAGCCGTCTACTTACCCTTGCTCGAAGCACCACTAGTGCGCTTCCCTGAAAATGGTTTGGTTTTGAAAAACGAGGGTTAGACCAAACGGTCTAGTGAATTCCCTTTAAATCAGTCATAACATCAAACATATACCATTTCTTTGATAAGTCATACATCTCAATATAAACTCCAAACATGGGTACTTTCACAGAGTCCAAGGATTGTACCAACCAGAACCACGATCGGGGCCTAAACAGACTCCCTTCTCGTCTCGTATCGGGGCCCAACCAGAATCCCCATTACCCGAATAGGAAGGAAACGAATTCCATCCTACCAGTTCATAACAAACCCCCAAGGGATCATCGGATCCTGAGGTACACTGGTCCCACTGTGCAACCCGACTCCACATAACATATACACATAACTAACAATAAATCACAGAGTGTGAAATCTTTGTAAATCGTTCAATCATGCTAAATAGGTCTTTCCAAAACATGCTTTCATGCGATAAATCATAAGAGTTCGTAAAGAAATCATACTTGTAAACATACCATGATCAGTAAAGCATTTGACATTTCATTTCATGTAAAAAGCGTTTAGGGAACTCACCTGATTGTAGTCATTTCCTAAGCGCACCTCCCTCTCTTTCGAACAAGCCGACACCCAAACTACCCGGAACTGACACTTCCCGAATACCCAAGATTTACCCGGATACTCGAGCTATCTAGATCGACTATCTGCAGAAGTTGTCTGGACGCGAACCATACCGGAAACCTCCATCCGGTCACCTACTATCCGGACACCTTTGTCCGGTCACCTCTATCTGGACACCCTTATCCGGTAAAACAATCTGGATGCCTCCGGTCTTTTGCTACCCGGACACGATGGTCCGGACACTCCCATTATTCGAATAGCAAAGTTTTCCGAACACCCACACTGTCCGAATGGGGCGATTCCCAGACAGTTCGTACTGCCCAAACCCCAAATCCCCAAAATCGGTTTGTGGGTGCGATTTAGTCTCAACCTTTGCTAGATACTAGATTATGGCTATATTCCTGACTTAAAATAGCCAATTAACAAATCTTTTACCTCTTTTAAGGATCCACAAAGCTTAACCAGGATAGAAAACACAGTTCAACCACTAAAACACCCAAATATTTTGATTAAGAAGATAAAGACTAGACAGAACAAAGGAAAGGAATCGAGGCTTACCAATTTAGAGCTCTCTTGATCGAAAATTGATGTCGATTGATGTTTTCCCCTCTCCCTTACTCGTTTCTCTTCTCAGCCGCCAACACAAGGATATTGGAATAAATGAGGGGACCTAGGGATTTGCTCCCTTAAATATCTTCCCCTTAATTGCCAATTGGTCCCTCCTCATCTTTTCCCTTATTAGCCTTTGGCCACAAGACTTACAATTAATAAATAAATAACCGGTTGTTACAACACTCCCCCCTTAAAAGAATTCCATCCCAATAATTCCTTGGTTGAAAAGATGCGGGTACTTCGCCCTCATTTCCGACTCCAATTCCCATGTTGCCTCTTGATCTTTATGATATCGCCATTAAACCTTTACAAGGTTTATCTCCTTGTTCCTCAATTTCTTCACTGTAAAGTTCGAAATGTATTCGGGCTCTTCTATGAAATTTAGTTTTTCGTCTACCCTTACACCCTTTAGCGGCATTGCCTTATCCACGTCCGCCAGACACTTCCTCAGGTTGGAGACGTGAAACGCATTATGAATACCTCATAGGTCTTCGGGCAGGTCCAACCTATAAGCCACTTCCCCAACTCATTCCGTGATTTCAAACGGCCCGATGTAACTCGGGCTCAACTTTCCCTTTTTTCTGAAGCGTATAACTTCCTTCCATGGAGATACCCTTAACAGCACATTATCCCCGACCTGAAACTCTATGTCCTTCCGCCTTTTATCCACGTAACTCTTTTGTCGATCACGAGCTACCTTCAACCTTTCCCGCACCTGGAATATCTTGTCTGAGGTCATTTGTACGATTTCTGGTCCAGCCAACTGCCATTCTCCAACCTCATTCCAACACAAGGGTGTTCGACATTTCATAACTGTTGTTGTAGGCAAACTCGATTAGCGGCAATTGTTTCTCCCATGAGCCTTGAAAGTCCATAGCGTGTGCCCTTAACATGTCTTCCAATGTTTGGATCGCCCGCTCGCTCTGACCGTCGGTCTGAGGATGATTGTAGGTTCCCAGATTCAAGTTGTATCACATTAATAGCACAAAACAGATAGCGGAAGCATTATATAAAGCCATTAAATATGAGTGATTGTGTAGACGATAATGTAACAGTGAGAGTATCAATAATGAACAGTAAATGATAACAAGATCAAGTAAATAAGTTGCTCGTATATTGATATTTGAATAACACCAAGAACACGTGCAAGTGTGTGTATTCTGAAATCTCTCAGGAAACAAATCGTATAGAGGTAGTGCTATGGAATGTTGTAGTGTGTGCTCTCACAAATGTGGAAAACAATTCTTCCAAAAACTTACTAATGTGTGTTCCACTACCCTTCTATTTATAGTCTGATAAAGTGAAAGACAGTGTACTATCTAACCCTGGAATGACACGTGGAAAGTGTGTCTCCGTCCTTTTAGGGCTTACGTGGAAAGTACGGACACGTATCTAACACTTAGATATTTCTACGAGACTTAAGCTTCACATAGGTCTTCATTCACCAAAGCTCTTACGCCAGAGCTCTGATGGTCTTCTGGTGTGAACAGTTCTTCTGGTAGAACAGAAGAGGTCTTCTACCAGAGCTCTATCAAGCTCTGATGGTCTTCTTGTTGATTTTCTTCTAAGTCTTCTATTGTATCTCTGGTGGTCTTCTAACTTGTGATATTTTCAATACTTTTACATAAAATATACTTGGGGCTAACAATCTCCCCCTAAGTATTGAAAATACAAAAAATGCAAATTACAGAGATAATTAAACAACAGACAAAGAGGAGAAGATCATCCTCTGTGAGACTTGATACTATTCTTTTAAAGATAATTACAATACAATGCAAAAAGAAATAGTATACTAAGCATAATAGTTTCCTCTTAGAATTCTGTCGAATCTTCTGATCAGGTCTCTGAATTCTATCATGAGGTCTATTTGATTTATGTAACTCTTCAATGAATCTTCTTGGCATTTTTCTCTTGGAAGATCCAAGATGATTCTTCTGAGGTACAACAGCGATTCACTTGAGTTTTGTGGGCTTCTTCTGCTCTTATGGCTTTCTTGATGCCCTTTTGTCGGCAGATGAGTATTGTTGGATTTCCAACAACAGTTCTGGTTGTGTATTCACCAAGGCCCTCAAGACTCTCATTAGGAGGACCAATCGCTAGCTTCTCAACTTCAAATTCCATGCCAAGCTGAAAGTCAGTTTGCGTTCGGAGATTGATGTGCTCTTGCCTAGCAAGATGAATTTTTCTCACGGCAGTTCCTGTGCCTCTGTATCTGTCAATGTAGCTGACACAGTAGGAGTGAAGAGTTATCAAATCATAGGGATTCAGAAGCACAAGATCATTGTCGTTGAAACTTTCTATCTTCCTGTCTTCTGATTCCACTGTGTAAACATGGTACAAAACTCTGTCATGGGAAAACTTCTTTGCTTCTATCTTCAGAATTCTATTGATTGAAAAAGATGAATTTATGGCTTTATTTACATGAGATTTGGTTGAGATGAACTTTCGCCTTTGATCCGTACGTTTATTGGCTCTGATGGAGTTTAGGTATGGGTTGTTAGGTACGGCACTCACATGAATGATATCTCTGTCAGCATAGAGATATGAGAAAACCGTTTCGATTGCAGGTTTCTCTGAGTGTCGATCTTCAGGGTTCTGCTCTGGTAGGTTTTGAGGCGAGTTCTGGTCATCATACGTTTCAGCCATTAGGAAGTCAGCAAGATTTCCAGGCTCTTGTGTGGTTTGGGTTTGAGGTTCCTCAGCAGAGAATGGCTCTGTTCTCTCTGGTTCAGTCCTTGGGGATTGGGGAGGAGTGTCAAGAATGATGACTAGGGGTGGTTGAGATGTTGACGCTTCTGGTGCTTTGATCGTTCTGTCTTTGAATATGTATTCGAATTCCTCGAACTCAACCATCCCTGTCTCTATTGGAGTTTCCTTTGTCTCCATCTCCCCTTGTGTTTCTTTTTCCTTCTCGGCCTCTGTCATGACCTCTGTCTCTTTCTCTGTCTCCTTCT
Source organism: Saussurea involucrata (assembly GCA_033807775.1). Classification (NCBI taxonomy): domain Eukaryota; kingdom Viridiplantae; phylum Streptophyta; class Magnoliopsida; order Asterales; family Asteraceae; genus Saussurea; species Saussurea involucrata. Next base: position 94,806,291 of record CM066327.1, on the reverse strand, counting down.
CTTGCTCTGTCTCCCCCTTTTGTTGCTCTGAGGACTCTTCTTCTGGATTCTTAGAAGGCCTTGGGTCACCTTTCTGGTTGTCATCTTCATCATCATCATTATCTTCATCATCTGCCTCGTCATAGAGTTTTCTTTCTTTCTTGAAGGTTCTCCTCCTGGGGTCTTTTCTGCTGGCCTTTTGCTTGAACCGACTTGGACAATGGTATCTGTGAAGATATCAACAGCTTTCTTCAGTGCATCTTCCACTTCTGTCGCAGCGATTCTGATTTCATCAACTTGACTCTCAAAGTTGAATTTGTGAGAGTCAAGAGATGTTTGTACATGTCGCTCTGTTGCTTGAGCTTTCATTACAAACTTAGAAGATATGGTCATCATTCGGCTCAAGACAGATTTGCTAAACCCACTCATGTATGCTTTGTCGATCGGCTGGTTGTTGGGAAATGGTACAGGTGCTTCTGGTGCTGTGGCCTCTTTAATAGCATTCTTGACATAGGTATTGATTAACTCTGTCAAGGTTCTGACGTTGGAGTCTAATAGGATAATGGAAGGCATGGGCAGAGTTATGTTCATTACCGCAGTGTGATTCTCTGCCATGGTTCTTCTTAGATCAGCGAGCTCTGTTGTCAGTTTCTGTGTCTCCCTTGCTCTGACCCTTTCCCCATCAGCAAGTTTCTATAAAGTCTCTGCATATTTCTGGTGATTTCTTGCAGCCTAGACTTCAGAGTTGCATTCTCCTGATGGATCAGCTCCTCTTTTGTTGCATTGATAAGTTTATACTCTTTCAAGGAGTTGCTAATATTGTCAAAGAAGCTTTTGAGCTCTGCTCTGGTGACAGTATCAGCGGGGGTATCCTTGGTTCCAACACATGGATCCAAGTCAGCCTCGAGCTCAGAGGCGCCTCCATCAAGAGTTGTTTTTAGGTTGACTCTTGGAGGACTTCCACCCGATCCTTGATGTTCCTTTTCAGGGGATACATCTACAGGCGTTTTGATCAGAGTTTCCTTTTCCAGTTCAGGTTCTGGAGAAGGAAATCTGATGTGTTGGGAAGAATTGGGATCAAGTCAAGTCTTCCCTTGTGATACTAGGTCAAACCACTGTCCCTAAGTTGGACAAAGCCTACGTGAGATCCTAAAGATCTCAGGGCTAGTTTGTATCAAATCTATGTAAGCCACAGAGGCTTCAGCGTGTGTAGGTGACCTATTGATGTTCTGGAGCGATGGAACATCTGTACCAAAAATGGATTCCCCGGTTTCGTGCATACCATAGGCGTGAAGAGTTGCCTCTAGTGGTTCAAGCTGGTTTAGGTTCGAGGTGTGCACCTCTGTTTCAATATCCCTCTGGTCTTGACCACAAGGGATATGTTGTGTGGTAGCACTGGGAGTTGGGCTGGGAAAACGCACATGTGTGTTCACTCGAACATCTTTTTCTATGCTCACATTTCCCTCGGCTCCTAGGGATGTAGAAGACTCAGATGTCTCTCCCTCACTATTGCCAGAGGAGGACGAACTTTCAGCCACCTCCTCTGCAGTTTCCCTTACACCCTCTTGGACAGCCTCCAGAAGGGGATGCTCTGTCCATTACTACCTCCTCCACATCAATAGCAGAGGAAGACCCTACTTCGGGTACTCTTATCTCTGGTCTTTATACTTCTACTTCTTCTCTTACCTAACTAATAGACTCTATAGATGGCTCAGAACCTAAGTATGTTGGCGATCTCACCTCAGGTTTTTGAGGTTGAGCAACATGTCTATAGTTCTGTAGAGAGACGTGGGTTGGTTGTATCAGAGATAGCATAGTTTGTGGTACCCTTCTGGTGTTAGGATACTCACCTGTGGTTGTAGGGCTGAATCGGGACATTACCCAAACAGGGGTTGGATAGCCCTGTTGAACTAGTTGTAGAGTTGGAAAGGCTTCTCTGATAACAAGGCTGATAAACCTTGGAAATCTGATGTGCTTCAGATTCCTGTGGACTCCCACAACTCCTCCTCTTGCTAGAGTCGCGGTCTTTGTATTTACAGCGGACAGAAGGTCTTTGTAGAGGATATTGGCATAGTCGAAATGCCTCTTGAAGTATAAGCCATACATGATGTGAAGGATTTCAGTGCTATCTTGGTCTTGGCTACCACTTTTACATGTTAGGGTTCTGTTGAGTGTGGAAAACATGAAGTTCCACACAAGGGGTAGGTTTCCTCTTTTTGAAATCTCCAATCTTGTTCAAGGTGTTGTTGTAGCCCATGAAACGCATAAAGTCAAGAAGAACAGGGATCTTTGGGGGTTTTTCATACGCAGGAATCCCCAACTGTCTTGTGGTCTGCATCCCAAAAATTCTTCTGACAGTCTTGTCACAGATGCGTACTGTTCCTATGATCCCTTTTCTTTCTGGAATAAACTGACATGTAGTCCACCATTGTTGGACATAAAGCTCTGGAAGGTCATCGTCGAACATTGTGAGGGTTCGGAAGATTTCAGAGTTTCTGAAAAACTCTACAAACACATGATAAACGGGCAAATAGTTGGCTGGATTGGCGTCGACACGGTAGTTGTTATCTACAAAATCGTAGGGTAGGATTACAATTTGATCAACGGGTACTATTCGGCTTGATTCTGCTTTGTTTGCTTGTTCAACCATTGTTGTAGGTTTTAGGGTTTTGAAGAGCGAGGGAATTTGAACAAAGGAGGGAAGGTTTTGAAGGTTTGAATATTCGGTAAAGCGTAAGAAATGAAATGGGTCAAGGGAATGGGTATTTATACTCGACATATGTGGCTGGATAACCATTGTAGGTACTATAGGTACTCGAGTTTCAGATAGTGGAACGACCTCTACAGTGGAACTTGGGAACAACTAACGGTTGGTTTCTCAATCAGAGGATGCCACGTGGATTTGGGTCTGACAGTTTTCTGGCTATGGAACCGTCATGGTTAGAGATGTGTGGATAAGTGGTTGATGCTTAAGAATAACCCGCACCTCTGATGACAGTACTTCTGATGATGTGGCAGAAAGTTGGTAGAGCTCTGGTGGAACTTAGCACAATTTTGCCTCTGTTGAGTGACCTTTTTCATTCTTTAAAGTAACCCATAATGTTTCACCTTTACCTTAAAATCATTTAAAAATCCTGTCAAAAGAACGAAAGCAGAACTGACTAAGAGATTTCACAGAGTTCTGGTGAAATTCATCAGAGGCTCTGGTGAAATGTCAGAGTTCTGGTAGGTTCTTGACATTATAAAAAATGTTTTCATCAGAACAGGTTTTCCCTTCCTTAAAAATATTTTCCTTTTCGTTCAACGAGCAAAGTCAATTAGATTTAAAATTGATTTGACTTGCTCCCCCTTAAACCATGCTTATTTTCCTCTTAAGCTCCCCCTAAAACCATGAGCTTAATTGACAGATTTTTCTTTTCAGCTTTTCTCTTTTCTTGCAACAATATTTACAAAAGGAAAACTAAGGTATTTACAGATTTGGAATTTACTGAAGAAAAAAATTGAAAAAGTATGTTGGTAGAGCTCTGAGATGATCATCAGAGGCTCTGTTGAACTATCCTACCCAACTATTTTGACAGAGCTCTGGTACGATCATCAGAAGCTCTAGTGAATTTTGAGCGGAGTTAGGAGGACATGTTCAGCATACCCATCTTTATGATTAAGAAGTTAAATCTTCTTTCATCAAGGGCTTTTGTAAACAAGTCAACAAGTTGGAAGTCGGTTGAAACAAAGTACATTTCAATCGTCCCTTTTTCAACATGATCCTTTATAAAATGGCACCTTATGTCGATATGCTTTGTCTTTGAGTGCTGAACTGGATTAGTTGTAATTGCTATTGCACTCTTGGAGTCACACAGAATTGGGATTTTGTTGTACTCCATGCCATAATCTTTGAGTTGTGTTTTCATCCAGATCACTTAAGAGCAACAACTAGCAGCAGCAACATACTCTGCTTCTGCTGTAGAGGTTGATACGCAGTTCTGTTTCTTGAATGTACAACTCACCAGTTTGTCTCCAAGCAATTGGCAGCTACAAGAAGTACTCTTTCTGTCATTCCTGCATCCTCCGTAATCTGAATCTGTGTATGCTACAAACTCGAAAACAGAATTAAGAGGATACCAGAGACCCAAAAATTGAGTCCCTTTGAGATATTTAAAGATATGTTTGACAGCAGACAAATGGGATTCCATAGGATTTGCTTGAAATCTAGCACAAAGACAGGTTGCAAACATTATATCAGGTCTGCTTGCAGTCAAATACAGAAGTGACCCTATCATGCCCCTGTAGTTCTTGATATCCACAGATTGACCTTGAGGATCATGATCAAGTTTAACTCTAGTGGGAATAGGAGTTTTCATAGGATTTGAATTACTGAGCTTGTACTTTTTCAAAATATCAGAGACGTATTTTGATTGACTTATAAAAGTGCCTCTGATGGATAGTTTAACTTGTAAACCAAGGAAGAATGAAAGTTCTCCCATCATGCTCATTTTAAATTCATTTTTCATCAAATCCTCAAACCTATCACAGTATTCCTGCCTAGTAGACCCAAAAATAACGTCATCCACATATATTGGACCTGAAGAATGTCATTTTTGTACCTCCAAATGAATAAGGTTGTATCGTCAGTACCTTTCTCGAAATGGTTGACCAACGCTCTGGGGGCTTGATTAAGGCCATACAGAGCTTTGTCTATCTTGTATACGTGGTTTGGAAACTCTGAGCTTTCAAAACCTGGTGGTTGCTGGACGTAGACTTCTTCTTGTAGTCTGCCATTTAGAAAAGCAGATTTGACATCCATTTGATGGACCTTGAAACCTTTATGGGCAGCATAGGCTAAGAAGATTTTGATGGCTTCTAGCCTAGCCATAGGTGCAAAGGTTTCGTCATAATCAATGCCCTCTTCTTGGCAATATCCCTTGGCAACCAACCGAGCTTTGTTTCTGATGATAATGTCGTCCTCATCTTTCTTATTTCTGAACACCCACTTGGTTCCAATAGCAGTTTTGTTTTCAAGAAGTGGAACCAAGGACCAAACTTTATTTCTTTCAAACTCCTGAAGCTCCTCTTGCATGGCTTCAATCCAGTTTGGGTCTTCAAGTGCTTCAGAAATCTTCTTCGGCTCAATCATACTTAGAAAATTCACAAAGAAAGCCTCATTGATTGTTGCAGACCTTGTCTTTACACCATCTTCAGCAGCACCTATAATTAGATGATGGGGGGTGATCCTTTGTCCATCTGGTCATTGGAGCATGGACAATAGGTGGAGTCTGTGCTTCTGATGGGAAAAGACGTATGTCAGCATCATAGCTCTAAAGATTGGCACCAGGGTTCTGAGGCACACAACTCTGGAGAGTGGCTTCATCGCTATGTGATGTACCAACAGGGCTCTGAGACGGTGAGCTTTCATATAATGAGTTTCTTCCAATATGAGTCATAGGTGGTGATAATGGCTCTTGTTCAGGTTCTCTTACATTTGAATCTTGTCCCTCATTTCTCTGAATTTGACCTGTAGACAGAGAAGTAGATGGTGAAGAATTAGAGGGACCAGTAAGAGATGTACATGTCAGATTTTGTTCAGCAGAACTCTGAGCTTGATTGCCTCTGGTGATATCGACAGAGGAATCATCATCATCGAAGAAATCGTTAAATAATAGATTTATATAATCTTCTGTTGTCTTGGAAGAGCTTGGCTTCTCTTTATTATGTATCCCCTCTGGTGATTTGCAATCAGAGGAACTTGATGAATTTTCATCAAAGGATACATTTATGCTCTCTTGAATGACCCTGGTTCTGGTATTGTAGATTCTGTAGGCTTTAGAGGTTAAGGAATAACCAATAAAGATTCCTTCGTCAGCGTTCTTGTCAAACTTGCCCAGTTGATCTCTGTCATTCAAGATGTAGCATTTGCAGCCAAAAACATGAAAGTATTTCACATTTGGCCTTCGGTTGTTGATGAGTTCATAAGCAGTCGTTTTGAATCTCTTTACTATGTCAGCTCTGTTCTGGGTAAAATAGGCTGTTGAGACTGCCTCTGCCCAGAAATTGATAGGATGGATAAAACTTGCCAACATAGTTCTGGTGGCTTCTACCAGAGTTCTGTTCTTTCTCTCCACAACACCATTCTGTTGGGGAGTTCTGGCAGCTAAGAAGTTCTGGGAGATTCCTTCTTCTGATAGGTAGGCATCAATTCTGGCATTCTTAAACTCTGTCCGATTATCACTTCTCAACTTTTGGATTTTAAGACCTAACAGAACCTGTATTCTCTTCAACAAACTTATCAAAATTTATGGGACATCAGATTTTACTCTGATGAACTCAACCCAAGTATATCTAGAATATTCATCAATAAGCACAAGAATATACTTTTTACCAGACAGACTTTGCACATAAATTGGACCACAAAGATCCACATGAAGCATATGCAAAGGTCTGGGGTAATTGTGATCACTCTTTGTTCTGTGTGAAGTTATTTTCATTTTGCCCAGTTCACAAGCAGAAGAAAGATGGTCTTTGTCAAATTTAAGTTAAGGTAGACCTTTCACTAAGTTGAGTTTCACGAGCTTGTCAAGATTTGAAAAATTCAAATGAGCAAATCTTTTATGCCAGAGCCAGGCATCTTCCTTTTTCAAAGAGACTAAACAGAGTTTATCTGTTGTAGTACTTTGATTTGGATTAAAATTCATTTTAGGCAGATTGCCTTTTCTGTCGGCTCTTAAAAGTTCTTGACCAGACTCGGAAAGCAACAAAGAACAATATTTCTTTTTAAAATTGACATCGAATCCATGATCACATAGTGGACTTATGCTAAGCAGATTATGAATTAAACCTTCAACATAAGCAACCTTCGAAACTGAAACACCACCATTATTCAACACACCATAACCTCTAATCTGTCCCTGTCTATCGCCTCCAAAGGCCACTGCACTTGTTGGATCCCAGATACAACAAGTAACAATAATAATAGCAATAATCTTTGTATTGACTGATAAAGAGGAGTTTTGCAAGATAGGATTGATGAACACTCTCTCTTACAATTGAAGCACTCTCTCTCTCTCTATACGTCTGACTCTTTCAAATTGAGGCTAGGAGATTTTTGAGGCTTTTTCTAAAACTCTAACAAATTAGACATTAAATACTTAGGTTTTAAGGCCTAAGCCCATAATCCACTAAAGCCCACAAATACAATTTGGGCTTTTACAATATAAGAAAATACAATTTGGGCTTTTATAATTTAAGCAAGTAATCTTGAATACAACATAAAAATAGATTCAACAATCTCCCCCTTTGTATTGAAGATTAAAAATAGCCCGATCTTCCACAAAGTCAGTTGCTTCAATTCCTCCTTTAACTCCCCCTTGATCGTTGCATACTCCCCCTTGACTGTTGCTTTACCTGTTTGATCTCGGTTGTCTCCCAAAGATTAAACTCAAACAATCAGAGAACGATTTTATGTGCGGAAGCTTGTATTACCAGTTTGAGTAATAACCGATGGTAGATAAATAGCTAGGAGATGAAGAGTAGCGAACACATTCGGCTCATGATAATCTGCATTGAAGAATAAGTAACCAGGGGTAATCATCTAACACAAAAGCACATAGCAACTGTTATCACAACAATTAAAATAATTGCGTGGCCTATGTTCAGAGTTGACAAATATGAAGCTCTGATAGGACTTCCAGTTATCATAGAGGTGAAATTATAAAAATTAAACTTCTCAAACTGTTCTGGCAATATCACATAGATATGCATGAGGAATCACAAAGATTCGTGATATTGTGTGGAAGAAAATGTATATGATATGTTGGGCTCAAAAGTGTCTAAACTTGTTTGGACATAACAGGTTTCCACATACTCAATGTGTATGAATGAAGTGTGAAGGTGGGGCAGATTTCCTTCTTTTCAATATCCAACCTTCCAAATAAAGATCAGATAGCATATATGCTGCTTCCCCATGAAAAGTGAAGCATTTCCCTGTTGAGAAGGAAATAAGTAGCTGGCGGGGTTAAGACAAGAGTTGGCATGGGCTCACTGCCTGTGTCAATGATAATCACCAAAGAATCGTGACAAATCAGTAATGTGGCTTGCCCGACTCAGAAAAAGTTAGTGCAGAGTTATATAATTCTTTTGACTCTGTTTCTTTTTTATCATGTAGCTCACATCTAACCAAACTCTCTTTTCAATTTTTACCTCTTAAGCACAATGAGAAAAACTCAGATGAGTTATCTCCCCCACTCTTTAATTTAGACCCTTCACCTCTCAAACACTCAAGGTTTACTTCTTAGGTAGGAAACACAGGTTTAAGTGATCCATAGAAGTACTATAAAGCTCACACATTGATCCCATGAAATTGTTGTCCTAAAGATTGTATTGTTCCACATACTGACTAGTTTTAGTCTCAGAAAAGCATTTAAAATTCAACTTCTATATCAGAAAAAACATTTAGCATCTAGAAGTGGTTTGACCATTTTAGAAAGGTTTTATCATTTTAAAGTTAGTCTTCTTTAAAAATGACGAGTCTAAAGATTTAGAAATTTACCTTTGGATGTACATGGTCAGTTTGGCATTCTCCCCCTCAAATTGAGCATTAATTGTCATTTAAGCTCAATTTGAAATCAGATATCCTGTAAAAATCAAAAGGTGTTGGTAATCATCTTTGATGATTCCTCATTTGTTAGGAATATCCAAAAGCACTAATAATTCAAATTTAAAAAAAATGTAGGGGGTCAAAGTTTAGAAATACCAGTAAAAAATCTGAACTGAACATATCTGAGGTACTGGTCCTACACTGAGTTATGTAGAAGCAATAAGTCTGATGAGGTACTGGTTCTACACTTTTGATGTACAAACGTCGAGAGAACACCGTTCTTGAAAGCGGAAGGAGCATGAATTAAATGCCACGCTTTCGGTCCAGCACCTTACAGCAGACTTTGAAGCTGATTTTGGCATATCAACACACATAATTTGAAAAACCTCAGAACATCAAAGTTGTACGTCTGTGAATTATCTTTCCAATGCAACTGGACTCATGTAATTTGGAGCACCGAGTCAAAAGTTATGCCCATGTTTCTGAAGCAGCGCAAAGCTGTCCAACAAACAAAAAAATTCGGGCTCTGGACAGCTTCTGACAAATCAACAGAGATCTGGTAGATGTCTCTGTTAAAAATAAATAGAGATAGCTCTGCCAATTGCCTCTGATTTTTTTGAATAACCTCTGATAAATCAACAGTGTTCTGGTAAGCTCAACAGAGCTCTGGTGATGAGTCGAGAGAAACACAACTCTGTCCAGCTGATGTATACGGACTTTAACAGAGATTCTGACCAAGAATATCACTGATTCAGACCAAGATCAAAACACTAAAGTTGTTCATCATTGTCTTAGGAATCCAACGCATCTAGACTCATCAAATTTGGAGCTTCGAGGAGGGAGTTCTGTTGAAATTACGATAGGTGCGCAAAGCTGACAGCAAGTACCTATGCTCTGTTGGTGTACCTCTGGTCTGTTGTTGTACCTCTGCTATGTTGGTTATCTCTGGCGGAACAGAAGTTTCTGATAGAGCTTTGATGAGGTCTAACAGAGCTCTAGTGAGCTCTTGCCGATTTCTTCTAAGTCCTCTGCCAGAAGTTTTACACCAACTTCGAAACTATTTTACACCATGATAGCTCTGGAGTTTGCAAAAACTCAAAATATAAAGAGTGTGCATTGGTTTGTTATATTTTAAGAGAATCTGGAATCACCTCTTTTGGAGCTCGGACGAATAAGATATGGTTGATGTACCATAGTCGCGCAGATGTGTCCAACAACTTTGTATCAGCACACTGTTGTCTACATCAACGATGCATATGACCCATATAAATTTCGAGTCTTTGAAATCTCAAAACACGAAATTTGTTCATCAATGTGTTTTAAATCCAGGGCTTTTTGAATCACATCAATTGGTGTCTTGACCAGTGAGATATGATCAATTTACTACAGCATCGCAAATCTGTCAGCATGCTGTCATAGTACTTGAGTTCTGTACTGTTGTGCACAGAAATCAATTGCCTTTGAAGGATGAGTCTTAAACTGAGTGTTTAAGAGTCCATTATCCACTGAAGTGTGAGTCATTAACAGATGTATTAAGGAGTCTATGTACCTGCAAGACAGATTAAAGACATTTTGGTACCCATTTCCAAATGGGTCCTATTTTGTTAGGATTTGGAACTGTCTTCAGGTCCTCTGGTTTGCCAGTTTCCTTTCTATTCTTTTTCTTATATTGGGTATTTGAATTTTTCTTATGAAATGACCCATTAGGAACACAGTTAGAACTAGCGAAATGGTTCTTCAATTTAAACAAAAGATCAAAGCATTTACAGTTATGAGAATGAAGAGATGAATGTTTAACAGAAACATATGGCTTTGGAGCATTTATGACAGGAGTAGAGCTTTTGACTTTCCAAACCATTTTCACTCTTTTGAAAACAATCTTATCTGTATTATCAACACGAGAGTTTTCGAAGTCAAAATCGTTAAGCCTTTTAGCTAAAACATCTTTTTCTTTAAGATTTAAATCAAATTTCTTTAGAAGATCTGATTTATACATCTTCTCCAACATAATCTTGGTTGACAAATCAGATAGTCTTTTTGTCAATTTGGATATTTCAGCTTTAAAAACATTTCTTTCTCTCTCAAAATCATCTTTCAAACATTTTGTTTGAAATCCTTCAATCTTCTTCTTCTCAAACTCTTTTCTTTCAAGAATAGACTCTTTCCTCTCTTTTTCAAGAGTCTTTTCTAAATCAGAAATTAGATTAGAAAAATTTTAACATTTAAGTCCAAGTCTTTTCTTCTCTTCTTCACAGTTTAGGAGTTTACCTGATTCTTCAAGCTTAGCAATTTTTTCTGAATCAATCAGACTGCTTTTGTTTTTTTCCTCCAACTCTTTCTCAAGATTAGGAATAATTTTGCGAAAATTAGTACTGAGTTTAGAATAATAATGAGCATCAGCATCAGCACTAAATCTTAGTCTTGACATATTGTTACTTGAAAATTTAAAAAAAGTTGGATCGTTAACAGATACTTCGTGAGAAGTAGAATTTGTGCACTTGAGTCAAATTTTCAAATCTTATCGGATTAAGCTGAAATTTGGTAGGTCGGTGCACAAGGATATTCTGGACAACTTTAATTCTTCGAGTTTTGTCCAAAAACCAATACAAAGTGGTTTTCCGAAGCAAAACAGAGTGTAGAAAATTAAAAGTTTAAAACTCCGAAAATTGAGTAAATGCACAAACTGAGCTACAAACCTAGGGATTTTGTGGAATAAAACACTCAGGTATTATCTACTAACAACCCTTGATCGATTCTAAACCAGTAGAAGAACTCTAATGGCCAAAACCAACCTAAAAGATGAAGAACTTGAAGAACTCTCAACTTTGCACAAAAACACAATGATCTCTAAAAAATTGATAAAAATCAATGGATTGAAGCACAAATTCGAATCTGTTTGGCTCTGATACCAATTGTTGGATCCCAGATACAACAAGTAACAATAATAATAGCAATAATCTTTGTATTGACTGATAAAGAGGAGTTTACAAGATAGGATTGATGAACACTCTCTGTTACAATTGAAGCTCTCTCTCTCTCTCTCTCTCTCTCTCTCTCTCTATACGTCTGACTCTTTCAAATTGAGGCTAGGAGATTTTTGAGGCTTTTTCTAAAACTCTAACAAATTAGACATTAAATACTTAGGTTTTAAGGCCTAAGCCCATAATCCACTAAAGCCCACAAATACAATTTGGGCTTTTACAATTTAAGCAAATACAATTTGGGCTTTTATAATTTAAGCAAGTAATATTGAATACAATATAAAAACAGAGTCAACAGAAAGCAACAAAGAACAATATTTCTTTTTAAAATTGACATCGAATCCATGATCACATAGTTGACTTATGCTAAGCAGATTATGAATTAAACCTTCAACATAAGCAACCTTCGAAACTGAAACACCACCATTATTCAATACACCATAACCTCTAATCTGTCCATGTCTATCGCCTCCAAAGGTCACTGCACTTCCCATTTTTTTCTTGAATGAAGTCAGCAGCTCCTTGTTGCCTGTCATGTGCCTGGAACAACCTGAATCTAAATACCAGATCTGCACATGAGGCTTCTGCAAGCCAGATTAGTTCTTTTTAGGTACCCATTGCATGACGGGTCCTTTCTTGTTAGGCTTGGGAGTGTTAGACTTACCTGCTGGCTTTCCATTTTGTGATGGTGTGCCAACGGATTTTCTTTGCGTATTCTGGACAGTCTTAGGATTTTTCCTTTAGAGGGACTGATTCAGATCACAATGAGGACCATTCAAATGATTTTGGAGCTTTAACAGAAGTTGAATGCAATTTCAATTGATAGAACATGAAGATGATTGATGCATATTGCTGTTTCTTTTCAAAATATGTTGATTAATTTGCACTTGAGATTGAAATTTTTTAGGACCAGATGTCTTTTCATACATTATGTCCTTGTTTGGTTTCTTGAAATTACCATTGTTCTTGGGAACAGATTCTTTTGACCAAAAAGAGTTTTTCCTTTGATTTAATGCCTGTCATTGACTCTCCATTTGCCCTTTTTTCCTTGGAGTAAATCTGATTGGTTTATAAGATAGGGAACAGAGGTGTGGTTCACAGGAATATTCTTAGCTTTTTCTCTTCTCTTCTCTTCTATCTCATCAGAAGAAAGAATTCTGATACCCTTGTTTTTAAAATCAGGAACTGGTATAAATCTGGATTGCTTCTTAAAAAATGTGATTGTTTTCAAATCTTCAGTTCCAACAAGTACCTGCTTGGGTTTGTGCAAGATGTTCTCTTAAGCACAGAAAATCTGCTCATCCACCTCAGAATCAGAGTCAGAATCAGAGTCTAGAAAGTCTCTGGTGGCTCTGGTAGAGGTGTGAGACTCTTTGGGTATATCACATATATTTGCTCTGGTGGACTTGAACTTTCTTAGTCTTGGGTTTAAAGCATCAGATGCAGCATTTTCCTCAATAACTCTCTTAAGATCCTCTTCAAAATATGTTCTAATTGACTCAGAGGTAGGGGAGAAGACTGGGGATTCAGGGTTGAGCTCACTCTGTCTTTTAACACCATAGGACTCAGCCACAGAAGTAACAGACTTCTGGCCCTTGAAAAAGTTAAAGTGAAAATTTTCTTTTGGATCAAGACTTTTGACAGAGTCAGGGAATTTGACCTCAACTTTTCCTTGATCATGAATGATATTTTCAGATGGTTTTGTAACCTTTTCATGATCCAAGGAGTCATAGCTGACATTCCTAAAATTCAGTCTTCTTGTTTTTGAAACATCTGAGGTTTTGGCTCTTTTAAAAACTGCAGTACGAGAGATCACATTTTCTTGGATTTTCCCAACACAGAAGGCAGAGGACAGAGATGTCTTCTTCCTTCCGGTGTAAGGAGCAAGGTCACTAAAACCCATTGAGAGTTGATTTTAATATGCACATCTTGTGCATCCTGGTACTTTTTAATCAAAATTTCTTTCCTCTGTAGAGAATGGTGCAAAACCTCTATCTCTCTCTCTTTGAAAATAGTCCTTTAGAGCAACAGAGTTAAGCCTTTCATATTCAGATTTCTTAACCTCTTCTGCCTTTTGCTTTAACACTTCCTCATATTCCTTAACTTTTTCAGAAAAAGAGTTTTCTTTCTGTTTTTGTAAGACTTCTAGCTCAGCTTTTTCTTTGGAGATCTCTTCCTTCTCCTGTTCCAAGAGAGTTTTCTCTCTCTTGTAGAAGGACATATCCTTCTGAGCTAGATTTCTTAACTCTTTTTCTTCTGAGAGCTTTTGTTTTAAAAGTTAAAATTCCTCTCTTAGTAAAGAGACACTCATCTCCAGCTCGGAGTCTGATTTTGATTCAGAAGTAGAACATACCTTGGCACTGGGTTTAGTGGTCTCCAGCGCTCTGTCATTTGGCTCTGTTACTGATAGGACGGGTTAACACCCCCTAAATCTCACCGCAAGTGTACGGGTCGAAGTCAAGTAATAGTACTTAGAGAAGTACGAGTATCGAATCACGGGGAACTAGGAACTAAATATCACAATTACTATAATTGCTATTAACTGAACTATCGAAAATTGAGAGGTTGGTATTAAACTACTAATTGCATAAAATAAATCAAACACAAGACAGACAATGAACAGCTTTGGAATTCCGAAAGAGAAAACAGTTGAGGGTTGGAAATCCTTAGGTTTTCACATATGAACATCAGACTTAAAACAAATACCAGTTATTTCCGTTAATGAATACCCAATCTTGATCTCACCATTGTTCTCTCTCGAGTTACAACGGTTATATTTGTAAAGCACGGTTCTTTCTCAAGCTACCATGAGTTTTATCTTGAAAACACAAGTTAAATCTCTCGATCTCAACCTATGTAGTTCAAAACACATTAAGCACAAGATTATAACGAGACTAAGGTTTACTCAGTATATCTCTATCATTTCTTACCTTAGGCGTGTGATCCCTAGTTCTATTCGGTAATTAACTCTCTCGAACTTAATTAGCAACAACAAATCAATCGTAAATTGGCCAGATTCACAATAGCATTAAGAGAAAAATCACATGCATTCATTAAATTGGAAAAAACTGATAAACGTCACTCGTCATCCATCTATATGTTCACTCCTAATTCAATCCAACCCCCAACATCTAAAGATTAGTTCATGATGTTGGGGGATTCAAACACAAGAGAAAGGGAAACGAAAACGTATGTAAACATAATAACTGTGATCGTCGTGAATGTGAAAGATGTAGTGATGAACTCCCTTCTTCCGTGGTGGAATCTACTTGCGTCGTGAATGTGTCCTCGATTGATCCTCCCTCGTCGCTCCAAAAGGTGTCACTCGGCTCTGAAAATCGCCCCTGGAACTGCTCTGGCCGTCGTGTGAAAGTGGCCTCCCGAATGAATGACCTAAATCCCGAAATTAACAGCTTAAAATCGACAAACAGTGGGTTACGCGACCTACCACGCGACTTGCAAGTCGTGTGGCAAGTCGCGCGTATGCTTTTTGCTGTGTGGGTCGATTTCTGGTTCGCGGATCGGGTCCTGGTTCAGTTGCGGGTCTTGGGCTTGACTTTTGGGCTTCCGTTAGGCTTCGTTTGGACTCGTTTTGGGCTCTTTTTAGCTTCTTTTTTCGAGGATTACCGCCTTTTAGATAACCTATATAAATCACTGGATAAACCATAAAATACACGCCTTTTTACTTGAATACAAGCCAATCTCATTGGTTTGAGAACTGAAAATAACGCCAAAAAGTGGCGTTATCAGTTACTGAAAGAGCACATGCATTCAGAGACACATTTGCCTCTGTTGTTCTTTCAGGCATCTCTCCAGTCATCTAGTCAGCTATCTCTTCCAAACTCATATCATCTACAGCAACCTCGCAAAATTTGGCTTGCTCTGGTTCGTCATCAAAGAACGAGTCAGAGATCCAATTTTCCATCTCAGCAACATAGCTTCTCTCTCTGTAATTGTACTTGTACTTGTTCTTGTAGTAGTCCTGGTTGATGGGTTGGGCAGTATCAGCTTGCTTCTGGGGGGTTGGAGGATTGTACTCAATTGTGGTCTTTCCTCTTGTGGAGCTCTGTTGTTGTTCTGATGGGGAGGTGCAGCATAACCTCTCTTCTCGTCTTTCTCTTCTCTCTCGTATCTTCCTCTTCTATCAAATACTTTGTTACCAAATCTCTTGTTGAACTTTTGAGTTATTAAGGCAAGAGATTGGGAGAAAGCATTGATATCATCATCCTCTGATGAACTTTCCTCTGCATCACTTTCAGCAACTAGAATTTTCTTTCCCTTCATTTTCATAGCTTTCTCTTTCTTCTTCTCTCTGCTAGAGCTTTCTCTGTTGGACTTTCCTTCAGTGGGATTTTTCGAGTCAGAGATCAAGGCTATTGGACCTGCAATGGTGGATTTGCCCTTTTGTTTGACAATATCATTCTCTTATGCAGCAAGAGTGCCATACACATCAGTAAGAGACTATGCATCCAAATCTTGGTTAGCTTGTAGAGACATGGATAGAATTAACCATTCATCATTTAAACTTTTCAAGAACAGGACATTGTTATCTTCCTTCGATCGAACAACCCCACACTTTTTACATTTGTTTATTAAAACATTGAATCTGTTGTAGGTCTGCTGTAAGATTTCCTCAGGAAATGCTTTGAAATCATTGTATTCGTTAATACATTGGTTCCTTCTGTTCTTTTGGGTTTTGATACCACCCTCAAGTTGATTTAGAAGCTGATCCCGGATTTCGTTAGCTGTAACGCAAAAGTCTTGTTGATCCAAACCCTCAGTGATTTGATAATGGTTCTCTTTAAACACTTAGTGAAAATTGTAAGTAAACAATATGTATTAGAGTTTCACTATCGCTCATAATGACTATGTCTCTACGGTACAGCTGATAGGAAACTCATGCTCTTTGATTTTAACATTCAGCGAACACTGTTCATCCATAAGCTCTGAGCCTGTTTAATCTTAAAGATGATCGCTGATAAGTTTTAGTTGTTTACTTATGATCCCTGAAGACAAGTTTCACGTCAACATATGTTCTACGCTGAAGTCGAAGATCAAGCCAAGAACCAGCGACAAGTCTACTAATGAGCTGATGCGGATATCAGCGAAGCCAAGATTTGTCCACTCAATGTGAAGTTACAAGTAGAAGACTTTAGCAATCGCTGAGCTTTATCACTCACTGATTAAGTATTGTTCAATGAACGCTGATCATAAGGTTTACTCTACAAGTTACTTTTATCTTACCCCCACTTGCACGCCTCCGTACGAAAATGTCAGAAAGGATATCCCCTCTGTCCATTATCGTACAACCATCTATGATTTTACAATGTACATCATGCGGCTACTAAGGTTGTCTACAAAGGTCAAACCATGCAACCAATCAGCTGTTGTCGCGTATAAGTTATACTGCTTTGCATTAAATGCATGTAGTATATAAGAAGAACCCTACTTCAGAAATGAAGTGCTCAGCCATCTTCTTCTTTCTCTCTTAGTGTTAGAATATTACTCGTAGTATTCTTATCTCGTTTCTGTCTTAATTCTAGTGCAAGAAAATTAGTGTTCTTAACTTGTTTAGATTAGGCTTAGTCCTTAATCTTGTTCCGCAACAAGTTGTAAATTGTTTGATAAATATCAATAAACAATTTAGAAAAGTAAAATATGTGTGTTTGTATTCAACCCCCCCCCCCCTTCTACAAACTTGTATAACCCCTCCGGGACCAACCAGTGGTATCAGAGCAGATTTGTTTAATCTCATAAACAAGATCTTGCTTATACTAATCTTTTCTCTTCCTTGCTATTTCTCTTAATGGCTACTAACACAAACACAAACTATATTAACAATGGTTCTCTTGCAAAACCCCCGAGATTTTCCAGAGATAACTTTAATCTATGGAAAAATAGGATGATACTCTTCTTTGAACCTGTAGACCCAACTATACCTTATTACATCGAAAATGGTCCATACATTCCTATTATAATTGATCCTGAAGTTCCAGCCACTGAGAATAGAGCTGCTATTCCAGAAAGATTGGTTCCAAAGGAAATTCATATGTGGACTGATGAAGATAAGAAGAAAGTGGCTCTCGACACCAAAGCCAGATCCATTCTTTCCATGGCTCTTCCTGACGAAGTCTACCATTCCGTCATGAACCTGAAAACCTCCAAATCCATGTGGGACACAAATTGTGTTCAGTATGAAGGTACGTCTAAATTCCATGACTCACGTAAGATCAACCTGGTAAGACAGTACGAAAGCTTCATTTGTGGTAAGAATGAAACTCTCTCTGAAGTTCACCAACGTTTTAACTGCTTAATAATTGATCTGAAAATTGTTGGTAATGAATATTCTAACTTTGAAATTCTGACAAAGTTCTTATAATGTTTACCTGATAGCTAGGACAGTTATTCAATAATTCTCAAGCTATCAAAGGATCTAAAATCTATGACTCTCTCAGTCTTATATGGCACTATGCTCAATCATGAGCAGTCGAGTCATCTTAAGAAGAATCTTGTATAAGATTCCAAGAGCACACCTGTGCCTTTACTCTCAGAGTTACCTTCCACTCAGTGATCCACTATCACTGTCACTGAGATGGAAACTAACTCCGAATGCTCATCAGATTCTGACGCTTCAGATCTTGATGAATCTATAGCACTCCTAGCTAATAAGTTCAGGAGATTCGCTAAAAAGAGTAACTTCAGAAGGAATAAAACTCTTGCACTCACTAACAAGCCTAGATCATCAACCCCTGTTGATAAGGCTACTGCTACCTGTTATAACTGTGAAAAGATAGGACATTTTGCTAGCGAGTGCAGGTCAAAGAAAGTCTCTAGACCCTTAGCTTTCCCCAAGAAAACCTTTAATCCCAGGGCTAGAGATGACAAATACAAAAAGTTGAAAGAAAAGTATTCAAAGCTGAAAAGCTTTAAGAAGAAAGGCAAAGGCCTGATGGCTGACTACGATTGGCCTGCCTCTGACGAAGAAGAATCATCTGACTCAGAAGATGATGACGAGGCCAATCTCTGCCTCATGGCTAAAATCGAAGAAGAGGAAAAAAGTCTGACATTCCCTCAGCTTCATCCTCCACCTCTAAGGTATCACCTTCCTTCTTCACCAATGTTGATCCAAACTCTCAGTGATTTGATAATGACCCTCTCCATTCTACTTAGTGAAAATTGTAAGTAAACAATGTATAAGAGTTTCACTATCGCTGATAAGTACTAAGACTTTTTTCAGTACCGCTGATAGGAACTCTCGCTCTTTAGATTAGACATTCAGCGAACCCTGTTCATTCAGCAAGCTCTGAGCCTGTTCAATCTTGTTGATGATCGCCGATGATCTCATACATTGTTCAGCGAACACTGTTCACCATAATGCCTTGAGCCTGTTCATACCTATTTGGTGATCACTGACATTCATAGTTGTTTACTTATGATCCCTGCAGACAAGTTTCACGTCAACATAGGTTCTACGCTGAAGTCGAATATCAAGCTCAAGAACCAGCGACAAGTCTCCTAATGAACTGATGCGGATCCGCGAAAACTCAAATTTGTCCACTCAACGTGAAGTATCAAGTACAAGACTTCAGCTATCGCTGAACTTTGTCATTCACTGATATAGAATGATAAACCTCTGATTCAACGAAAGCTGATCATGAAGTCCTCCGTACAAAGTACTTTTGTCTTAACCACCCCTGCACGTCTCCATACGATATGTCAGAAAAGAACCTACTCATTTTCTGAAATCGTACAACCACTCTGATACTACACTGTTCAAACATGCGGCTACTAAAGTTGTCTACAAAGGTCAATGACATGCAACCAATGAGCTGCTGCCACGTGTAAAGTATAAACTGACATGCATTAAACGCATGCAGTATATAAGAAGGACTCCATCTTCATTCTTGAAGCACTTGCTAACTCTGGTCAAGTCATCTTTCTTATCTTGAGATAGGTTATTATTAGTAATTTCCTTCTCTTTCTTAGTGCAAGAAACTTAGTGTTCCAACTTGTTTAGATTTAGGTTTATCCTTAATCTTGTTCCGCAACAAGCTGTAAATTGTTAATGATTTATCAATAAATAATTTAGAAAAGTAAAAACGTGTGTTTGTATTCAACCCCCCCCCCCCCCCTTCTACAAACTTGTATAGCCCTTCGGGACCAACAAGTGGTATCAGAGCAGATTTGTTTAATCTTATAAACAATATCTGATCTATACTAACATTTCTCTTCCTAGCTACTTCTTAAAATGGCTACCAACACAAACACACACTATATTGACAATGGTTCTCTTGCAAAACCCCCTAGATTCTCCAGAGATAATTTTAATCTATGGAAAAATAGGATGATTCTCTTCTTAGAAGGTGTAGACCCTACTATGCCTTATTATCTTGAAAACGGCCCATATATTACTGTTAGAATTGATGCTGCAGTTCCAGCCGCTGAGAATAGACCTGCTATTCCAGAAAGGCTGATACCTAAGGAAATTCTTATGTGGACTGATGAAGATAAGAAGAAAGTGGCTATCGAGACCAAAGCCATATCCATACTCTCCATGGCTCTTCCTGAAGAAGTCTACCATTCCGTCATGAACCCGAAAACCTCAAAAGCTATGTGGGACACAATCTGTGTTCAGTATGAAGGTACTTCTGAAGTCCAGGACTCTCGAAAGATCAATCTGGTAAGACAGTACGAAAGCTTCATTTGTGGTAAGAATGAAACTCTCTCTGAAGTACACCAACGTTTTAACTGTTTAATAATAGATCTGAAAACTGTTGGTAAGGAATATTCTAACTTTGAAGTGCTGACAAAGTTCTTAGAATGTTTACCTGAAAGCTGGGACAGTTATGTTGATCCAAACCCTCAGTGATTTGATAATGACCCTCTCTTATATACTTAGTGAAAATTGTAAGTAAACAATATGTATCAGAGTTTCACTATCGCTGATAAGTACTAAGATCTTCCAGTACCGCTGATAGGAACTCTCGCTCTTTTAAATTAAACATTCAGCGAACACTGTTCATCATTAATGCTCTGAGTCTGTTCAGTCATTATGATGATCGCTGATAAGTTAGTTGTTTACTTATGATATCTGAAGACAAGTTTCACGTCAACAAAGGTTCTATGCTGAAGTCGAAGATCAAGCTCAAGAACCAGCGACAAGTCTCCTAATGAACTGATGCAGATCAGCGAAGACTCAGATTTGTCCACTCTACGTGAGGTATCAAGTACAAGACTTCAGCTATCGCTGAACTTTATCATTCGCTGAATAGAAAATGATAATCGCTGAATCAACGAAAGCTGATCATGAAGTCCTCCGTACAAAGTACTTTTGTCTTAACCACCCTTGCACGCCTCCGTACGAAATGTCAGAAAAGAACCACCGAAAATCTGAAATCGTACAACCACTCTGATACTACACTGTTCATCCTTACGGCTACTAAGGTTGTCATCAAAAGTCAATGACATGCAACCAACCAGCTGATGACACGTGTAAAGTATATACTGATTTGCATTAAATGCATGCAGTATATAAAGAGATGAACTCACTTCTTTTGAAGTAACTTGCTAACTCTGGACAAGTTCAAATCTCAGATAGGTTATTATTAGTAATTTCCTTATCTCTCTTAGTGCAAGAAACCTTAGTGTTCCAACTTGTTTAGATTTAGGTTTATCCTTAATCTTGTTTCCGCAACAAGCTGTAAATTTTTAATGATTTATCAATAAACAATTTAGAAAAGTAAAATCTGTGTGTTTGTATTCAACTCCCCCCCTTCTACAAACTTGTATAGGCCTTCGGGACCAACAAGTGGTATCAGAGCGGATTTGTTTAATCTCATAAACAAGATCAAATCTAAGATATTTCTCTTCCTTGCTATTATCTGAAAATGGCCACCAATACAAACACAAATAATATAGACAATGGTTCTCTTGCAAAACCCCCTAGATTTTCCAGAGATAACTTCAACTTATGGAAAAATAGGATGGCACTCTTCTTAGAAGGTGTAGACCCTACTTTGCCTTACTATATTGAGAATGGTCCATTCATCCCTGTAAGATTTGATGCTGTAGTTCCAGGCACTGCGAATAGACCTGCTATTCCAGAAAGGCTGGTACCTAAAGAAATCCATCAATGGACTGACGAAGATAAGAAGAAAGTGGCTATAGATACAAAAGCCAGATCCATACTATCCATGGCTCTTCCTGACGAAGTCTACCATTCCGTCATGAATCTGAAAACATCAAAAGCCATGTGGGACACAATATGTGTTCAGTATGAAGGAACGTTTGAAGTCCAGGACTCAAGAAAGATCAACCTGGTAAGACAATACGAAATCTTCATTTCTGGTAAGAATGAAACTCTCTCTGAAGTTCACCAACATTTTAATTGTTTAATTATAGATCTGAAAACTATTGGTAAGGAATATTCTAACTTTGAAGTGCTGACAAAGTTTCTAGAATGTTTACCTGAAAGCTGGGACAATTATTCCATGTGTCTCAAGCTGTCAAAGGATCTAAGATCAATGACCCTTGCTACCTTATATGGCACGTTGCTGAATCATGAGCAATCAAGCCATCTTAAGAAGAATCTTGTAAAAGATTCCAAAAGCACCCCTGTTGCTTTAATCTCAGAGGAACTTTCTACTCAGCGACCCTCGGTCACTATCACTGAGTTAGAGAGTAACTCTGAAAGTTCATCAGATTCTGATTTTTCAGATGATGAATCCTTGGCTCTCCTAACCAAAACGTTCAGGAGATTTGCCAAGAAGAAAATGTTTAGAAAGAACAAACCTCTTTCCATAGCTGACAAGCCTAAATCATCAGTTTTTGTTGATAAGGCTACTGCTACATGTTTTAACTGCGAAAAGATAGGACATTTTGCTAACGAGTGCAGGTCTAAGAAAGTTTCTAGACCCTCAGCTTTTACAAAGAAGTCCTTTGTTCCAAGGAATAAAGATGACAAATACTCAAAGCTGAAAGAAAAATATGCGAAGCTGAAAAGCTTTAAGAAGAAAGGAAAAGGCCTGATGGCTGACTATGATTGGGCTGCTTCTGATGAAGAAGCATCATAATCTGATTCTGAAGATGATGAAGCAAATCAATGTCTCATGGCCAAGATTGAAGAAGAGGAAGAAAGTTCAGACATTCCCTCCACTTCATCCTTTGTATTGCAGGTTAAGTAGGGTATCTGGTATCTCGATAGCGGATGCTCTAGACACATGACTGGTAAGAAAAGCCTGCTCGCTGAATACAAAGAAGAGAAAGGTCCCTCTGTGACTTTCGGTGGAAATGGAAAAGGACATACCCGAGGGTATGGTGTACTTTCAAATGGTACAACCTCCTTCAGAAGAGTCGCATATGTTGAAGGACTGAAACATAATCTTCTGAGCACCAGTCAGCTCTGCGACATGGATAACAAAGTGATTTTCACTAAGGAATCCTGCTTTGTCACTGACAAAAAGGAGAAGATAGGTCTCAGCGGTTATCGTTTGGAAAATGTTTATGTAATAAACATGGACTCAACAACCGCTGAGAACTCCTGTTTCTTCTCAAAGGCCTCATCTGATGTCAACTGGCTATGGCATAAGAGGCTCTCTCATCTAAATTTCAAGACACTGAACACTCTTTCGTCAAAAGAGTTAGTCACTGGTCTACCTCAGCATTCAAACGCCAAAGAGTCATTATGTTCAGCGTGTGAAAAAGGGAAGCAGACCAAAGCAAGCTTTAAATCAAAGCAAGTTTCCTCAGTGTCATCTCCTCTACAACTACTCCATATGGATTTGTTTGGCCCTGTTAACAAACAATCCATCGTTGGAAAGAAATATACGCTGGTCATAGTTGATGAATTCTCTCGCTTCACTTGGGTAATGTTTCTCCGTTCTAAGAGTGACACCCCTGAAGAACTCATCACCTTTGTTCGGAAGATGGAAACCCTGAACAATCTGACCGTTCGCTCAATAAGGAGTGATCATGGAACAGAATTCAAAAACAATTCTCTTGATTCCTTCTTTGAGAGTAAGGGTATTTCTCATAACTTTTTGTCAATGAGAACACCGCAACAAAATGGAGTCGCTGAAAGAAGAAATAGAACAATTATTGAAGCTGCACGTTCAATGCTCAGCGATTCTCACCTGCCTACTCAGTTTTGGGCAGAAGCTGTCAACACTGCTTCTTTTACGCAAAACAGGTCGCTGATAGTTAAAAGATTCAAAAAGACAGCCTATGAACTTTTTCATGGGAGAAAGCCCTCGATCAACTTTCTTCACATCTTTGGTTGTCAGTGTTTTATACTGAACAATAGAGATGCTCTTGGAAAGTTTGATCCTAAGGCTGATGATGGAATATTTCTTGGATACTCCTCAGTTTCCAAAGCCTTCAGAGTCTTCAATCGAAGAAGACAAACTGTAGAAGAAACTATTCACGTCACGTTTGACGAATCCCGTTCAGCGAACTCTAAACCGAACGCTGATACATAAGAACTGAATCAATGGATGTTTTCTCATCTTGGTGATTCAGAAGATATTCCCACTCCTCATGCTCATCCAGTAGAAGATGATAGTCCCACTATCATTCCAAACATGCAGAATAG
Source organism: Saussurea involucrata (assembly GCA_033807775.1). Classification (NCBI taxonomy): domain Eukaryota; kingdom Viridiplantae; phylum Streptophyta; class Magnoliopsida; order Asterales; family Asteraceae; genus Saussurea; species Saussurea involucrata. The sequence continues at coordinate 94,782,155 of CM066327.1, read as the reverse complement.
TGAAGCTGAAACATCATGGGTCTCAGCTGTTCCTATAAACACTATACCTGTAGTTGATCCAAAAGTCTCAGACATTCCATCTACTTCTCAGTAATCAGTGAATATAATGACAACTGCATCCATTCCTCTCTTGGCTGATACTCCCGACGTCGCTGAAGCTTCATCTTCAGCTCCTCAAGATCAAGTTGAGTCACCGTCTCACGCTCCGGCTCAGCGATGGACTATAAATCACCCAATCGATCAAATTCTTGGTGATCCAAACGCTGGGATTCAGACTCGACGAAGTGCAGGTAATATTTGTCTATTTGTAAATTTTATTTCACTAAATGAACCAAAGAAGGTAGATGATGCCCTCAAAGATCCAAACTGGGTCAGCGCCATGCAAGAAGAGCTGGCTGAATTTGAAAGAAACAAAGTTTGGAAACTTGTTCGAAGACCAACTGACAAAACTGTGATAGGCACTAAATGGGTCTATCGAAACAAGTTGGACGAACATGGTACTGTAACTCGCAACAAAGTCAGGGATACAGACAAGAGGAAGGCATAGATTATGACGAAACATTTGCTCCAATAGCAAGACTTGAATCTATTCGTCTTTTCTTAGCATATGCTGTACACAAAAACTTCACTGTACATCAGATGGATGTTAAGTCAGCGTTTCTGAATGGAAAGCTGAATGAAGAAGTTTATGTGGAACAACCTCCAGGATTCTCAGATCCTAAGCGTCCAGGTTATGTTTATAAACTGGACAAGGCACTTTATGGCTTAAAGAAAGCTCCTCGTGCATGGTATGATACTCTCTCTACTTATCTCCATATTGAACAATTTGAGAGAGGTAAGATTGACAAAACGCTATTTTTTCGAAAAGTAAAAGGTCATATCATTCTAGTTCAAATATATGTTGATGACATTATATTTGGTTCTACTAACCCTGAGCTTTGTACTCGTTTCGCCGATAGAATGAAAGATGAGTATAAAATGAGCATGATGGGTGAACTAACATATTTCCTTGGTCTTCAGATTAACCAAACTGAAAAAGGAACTTTTATAAATCAGGGAAAATATGTTAAAGATATGCTGAAGAAATTCGACTTAACTGAAAGTTCAGCTATGAAAACCCCTATGGCACCACCGCTAACACTTGATAAGGACACAAAGGGTGTTCCTGTCAATGTCACGCTGTACCGTGGGATGATCGGCTCACTATTGTATCTTACAGCTAGCCGACCCAATATTATGTTTGCAACATGCTTGTGTGCACGATATCAAGCTGAACCTATGATATCTCATATGAAAGCTGTAAAGCGAATATTTCGATATCTTAAGGGTACAGCGAATCTAGGCCTTTGGTATCCCAAAGACTCAGGATTCGATCTAACCACCTATTCAGACAGTGATTTTGCAGGTTGCAAAATGGATAGGAAAAGCACCACAGGAGGATGTCAGCTCCTGGGTGGAAAGCTGGTAAGTTGGACAAGTAAGAAGCAAAACTCAGTGTCCACTTCCACAGCTGAAGCTGAATATGTAGCCGCTGGAAGCTTTTGTTCTCAAGTCTTGTGGATGAGAAATCAGCTACTAGACTATGATCTTCAGCTCTCCAAAATTCCAATCTATTGCGACAGCACTAGTGCCATCGCTATAACAAACAATCCAGTGCTACACTCAAAGACAAAACACATAGAAATCTGATATCATTTTATCAGAGATCATGTGATGAATGGTGATATAGAACTTCATTTTATCCCAACTGATTATCAGTTAGCTGATCTATTTACCAAACCTCTTGATGAGACAATATTCAACTTTCTCATCAGCGAGCTTGGAATGCTGAACTTTGAAGGATAAAACCTTCAGCGGTTAACATTGATCAGCGATAGGATAAAATCAACTTGTATAACCCATTCTATCATTCTCTCTCTGAATAAACATGATTGGCTGATATCAAGGTATGTTTACTCTCTCTGACATATCGCATGTAAATGCAAGATTTCAAAATAAATTGCATCGCTGAATATCTCTTCCTTAACAGCGACTTTTTGAAATTTCTTAAAACCTTCACTGATATTTCTATTCAGTGCTTCATGTTTTCAAAGAGTCCCTGAGTTTTTCAAAACCTCAGAGACAACCAAGAATATGAAAGGACAGTTGTGACGTCATTGCAACGGATAAACCCCGACACGATTTCTTTCTGACACACGTTTGCACGTTTCGTTCAAACTTCCAATCAAATGCAAACACGTGTCCGTGTCATGATGAAAACCTTTTCCCGCTCAAGGTTTTCTCTCTCTAAAATCTCTATATAAACAACTCTTGGTTTATATTTTATCTTTTACGAGATCAAATCTTCCTCCGCAAGAAAGAATCCCTTGTTGCATTTGTGCTCTCAAAAACCTCAAGAACTGTTCATCATCTTCGTTATCAAACTTCAAGGTTAATATGTTCTTATTTTTTTCAAATGCTTAACTTGTTTCCGATCTTATCATTGTTTTAAACAAGATCAAACAAAAGAACTTCTTAAAAATAAAATCATTTCTTTCATGGTTTTATGAACACACCCATTTCATGGTTGTTCTTCAAGTTTTAAATCTTAATCTTAAACTTGTTCTTCATTCGTATCCAGATTTTTTTTTGAAACTGGAATACAAGACTTTATGGGCTTTACATTTCGTTTCAAAAATCATGAAAAACCCTAATCTTCATTAAGACATTTATGTCTGAATGAAATGGACAAAATTCGAACCATCTTAATGGAAATTCTTTCCATATCAAGACAATTCTTATTTGTTAACATCTTTGGTTGAACTGATAATACAGAGAAATGGCAACTTCAAAGATCAATGTTACCGCTGAGACCATCTCCACTGACTCTGAGGAAGTGGAAATCATCAAAGCCCCTCAGGTTAAGTTCAAGCTGGATCAACTAGATTGGACCAAGGTCAACAACCTCTCTGCGCTTCTCGAGTTTCCTCCTCGAAAGCAAGTCACACATCTGGATGATGCTGTGAATTTCCTGAAAAACTGCTGCATTTCAACAGCCCTGACCATCACACCTCCTGCAAGTCAGCTACTACTATCCCAGTTCTGGTACTCTGCCAGACACACTCAGCTACCCTCCGCCAAAGATGCATCCAAAACCATCGATTGCATACTCAGCGATACTGAGTATGGCACAATTATGATAACCCCCGCAATCATTCGAAAAGCCCTGAACTTTCCAAATGCTACCAAAGAAAAACCGTTTGTTCCATTCCCTGGCCATAAGAAGCATGCTGACAGAGAAGAAATCATTGCTTTCCTCGACGCAATGGGTTACATCTGGGAAACTGGAAGGGACAAGAAGCCCGAGAAGAAGCTGACGCTGATAAAGAAGTCCAAAATGCCCAGCGAGATGAATTTCATCTTCGCACACCTGATCAGCTGCATGACAGCGAAGACCGGCTCCTCTGATCAAGCCGCTCAACCTCAACAGGCTATGGGATACGCACTGCTGAAAGGTCTACATATTGACTGGGCATCTATCATTTATGATGACCTAGTACAAAGAGTAGATTCTGCTGCTGACAGACCTGCATGGGTTCCCTACCCCCGTTTCATCAGCGCCATCTTCCAATATGGTCTGAAGGGCAACTATCCTCAAGAGGGTGACCTAAAACTTTCTCAGGTTGGCCCTAAGGTGCTCGATTTCAAACCTGTCGACAATGAGGTACGTCTCTCTACCCTTCTCTCTCTTCTTAACCCTAATTCTTCGACTTCTGTGGCTCCTTCAGCGACAATACCCCGGACACAAAATCCTCTCCTTCTAAGAAAAGGAAACACTCTTCAACCCAACTTGATTCCAAAAGGATCAAGAAAACCGAGGAGCAACCCCAGCAATCCCATGCTGAAGACTCCTCAGCTCATTCTGAAGAGCTGAAGGAAAGTTCCGTGGTACGCTCTGCCACACCCGTGCAAGCCATCCCTCCAATCCAGACTTCAGTGTCTCCAAACGCTGAGGTTAGAAACTTGGAACCTACCCAACCTCCCTCAGTCTCTCAAAAGACTGATGAAGTGATTCTCAGCGAATCCAACACTGAACTCATTACCCGAACCCAATTCTTATCCTTCGCTTCTCCATCTACTCACTTGGACACTCCTCCAAAGAACACTGGAGATGCCATCATTCCAGAAGCCACCGCTGACGCTTCTCAACGAATGATGAAGACAGGACCTGCAGAGATCACCATACCTCACCGTACTTTTGAGGAAGATATGGAACATTATTCAGGAACCCGCATTTTTTACGAGTTCGTAAACCCTCCTGCAGGTACACACAAAATCCTATACACTGTGACTAAACCCCAAACTTCTGAGCTTTCCTCTGTTCACAAGTTTTTATCTGTTACAGGTCCTAATTTGGGAGACATCAACGAGTCTCTGAAGTCCGTGGAAACAAAGTTGACCGGTCTCACCACCACACTCTCCAACAACTCTACAGCTGTAACAAACGCTGGAGAAAATTTGACAAAGCTAACTACGGTGGTGGAGAAGAAAGCTTCCACAGATGACATTAAGGGCCTTGATAAGACGCTCAGCGATTTTGCCAAAGTACTCTCTGACATCTACACTGACTACACCAGCCTCAAAAACTCAGTTTCGACCGTGTCCAGCGAAGTTACAAAGCTGAAAACATCGGTTGAACATCTCGAGGGGGATATGTCAGATGTCAAGACCGACTTGGGTTCTGTAAAAACCGACGTTGGTTCTATGAAGACGATGATCGAGACGCTGGTCAACAAGGAAAATACTCCTGCTCCTGCCCCTGCCCCTGTATTGGAAACTTTCACAGCGGCGGATCGTAAAGAGCTGAAAAGATCACTCCTGCTATATCTGGCCCTGAAGACAGATTAGCAGCGATTGAAAGTTGTATTAAAATCTCTGGCCAAGAAGACAGAGAAAATACAAATGCTGAGTCTACCCATTCCTCCCCCAATCATGAGAAAGAGGGGGAGAAGAGCGCTGAACATACCGAGGAGAAGAGCGCTGAGGATCTTGAAAAGAGCGCTGAAGACCTTTCCCATGATGAATCTATCAGGGGAGAGAAGAATGAAGATCTTATCGTTGGACCTCAGGGAGATGAAAACCCTGAGGGAACCGAGAAGCTCGCCTATGTATCTGAGGGGGAGCAACTCGAAGACGAAGCTGAAGAATCCAAAGCAGAAGATGATGAAGACATCGACATCCCTGATAATGAACCATCCTCCTCTCCAAGGAATGATGATGATGATGACGAAGATGACGATGACTTTTTTGTCGTCAAACCTGCCCCAAAGATCAAAGCTCGTAAGGGAATTTCAACAAATGAACCAACAGGGGAGCGGACAAAGACAAAGCCCTCAGCCTCTGGCACTGAGAAAGGCAAAGGCAAAGGCGTCGCTGAAGATGAAAATCTGGCGATCTTGCTTGTAAAGCCGGTTTGTCAGGTACACTAATCATATCTCACTCCATCCCTCCTATATAAGTTCTACTACCCTAGCCTACACCTGAACATATTTCTCTTTCTCTTTCTACCCAAGTTCTTCTACCCATGTTCTTATTTGTAAGATCGATGTGTTTCAGCTAGTCCTCTCCCCTGTTTGAGGATGTCGCTGAAGGTTCTACTACTGCGACTTCACAAATAAAGCCAGCTGCTGCTGATGAAATAATTCCAGTCTTAGATTTGATCTCTGAGACTGATGAACCAGAAGAACAACCTCTCTCGCACAGAAACAGAGCTTCCTCAGCTCCTCAAAAGCTGAGTGAAGAGGATCAAAAGAGAAGAGAGGAAATAATAAAGCGATTCGAGGATAAGCGAATCATTCTAAGGCGTGATCAACTTCCTTCAGTTCCTCCAAAGTTCAAAATCTCCAAAGCTGAATACCAGGAACACCTTAGAGCTGAACACCTTATCGCTGAAAGGAAGGAAGCTGAAGAGAAAGACAGAGAATACGCCATCAAGCTTACTCAACGATCAATCAAAGTCCCCAAGCTGAAAAGAGTTCCCATTGATGTTCAACGTCAGCTCTGGGATGATGCTCAAGAAATCGTTAGAGAAAAGACAAAGGTCTCTGATACAACTTTGGAATGGGCTAAACAAATGCTGACCTATCGATCAAGACCATCCAAAATAATCAAAGCCAACATCAGAGGAAAAATGTACGCTGATGTTCCTGTTGTTGAAGTGGATGTCTACAGAGATGACAAAACCAACATTAGAAAAGTTTGGTCTCTCTGAATGGTTAGAAACGAAATTAGCCATTCAGGGATCACGCTCAAAATTCAAAAGCCATGTTGAGATGATCTTAAACAAACAGATCGACTTGCTTTCATCTGATGTGGATATTCCTCCTACTCTTCCTCAACCGAAGAAAGCCTCTGCTAAGAAGAAGAAAGTTTCTGATTCAGGTCCAATCATTCGAAATGAAACAGGTATTGGTTTCTCTCGTGCTGAAGTTATTGTCCCTGATGCTGATCTTTCAATGCTTGACACCTCCCTACCACCTGGAGAAACCTTCATCCCTGGCACAGTGGTAAGTGATCCATATGGTATATTTTTCTTAGACTATGATGGAAATCCTTACTTTCAACGTGTCTCTGAGCTCCACATCGCTCCCATCGAACAACTCAGAGATCTCGTACACTGGTGTGAAGTCAGACGCGACATCAAAGCTAGACACCTGAAGCCCTTGATTTTTGAAGCTGCTCTGAAGTTAAAGAATCAAAGAGTAAATGTCCCTGACTGGATGATCCCCACTAAAAAGACCCTTGATGAACTTCTCATTAAGGAAGAACCCTTTGAAAACTGATATAATCTCCTTTTTCTCTATTGTATCAGTTATCCTTCTGTACTTGTAAATTATTTTCGCTTGTACTTGTAATCTTTCTGTTCTTCATTGTAACCTGATTCAATATTTTAAAGAAAGATTTCAGCGAACGTACTTTACTCCATAAGTACTGAAAAGATCCCAGAAAACAGTAAAAGGGACAAATATTTTATGAGTTCTTTTTATCCTTATGTTTTCATTAAATAGAAATTTTCTTTGTTGCTATGTCATAATCAAATAGGGGGAGATTGTTGATCCAAACCCTCAGTGATTTGATAATGACCCTCTCTTATATACTTAGGGAAAATTGTAAGTAAACAATATGTATCAGAGTTTCACTATCGCTGATAAGTACTAAGATCTTCCAGTACCGCTGATAGGAACTCTCGCTCTTTTAAATTAAACATTCAGCGAACACTGTTCATCATTAATGCTCTGAGTCTGTTCAGTCATTATGATGATCGCTGATAAGTTAGTTGTTTACTTATGATCTCTGAAGACAAGTTTCACGTCAACAAGGTTCTACGCTGAAGTCGAAGATCAAGCTCAAGAACCAGCGACAAGTCTCCTAATGAACTGATGTGGATCAGCGAAGACTCAGATTTGTCCACTCTACGTGAAGTATCAAGTACAAGACTTCAGTTATCGCTGAACTTTATCATTCGCTGAATAGAAAATGATAATCGCTTAATCAACGAAAGCTGATCATGAAGTCATCCGTACAAAGTACTTTTGTCTTAACCACCCTTGCACGCCTCCGTACAAAGTACTTTTGTCTTACGGCTACTAAGGTTGTCATCAAAAGTCAATGACATGCAACCAACCAGCTGATGACACGTGTAAAGTATATACTGATTTGCATTAAATGCATGCAGTATATAAAGGGATGAACTCACTTCTTTTGAAGTAACTTGCTAACTCTGGACAAGTTCAAATCTCTTATCTCAGATAGGTTATTATTAGTAATTTCCTTATCTCTCTTAGTGCAAGAAACCTTAGTGTTCCAACTTGTTTAGATTTAGGTTTATCCTTAATCTTGTTTCCGCAACAAGCTGTAAATTGTTAATGATTTATCAATAAACAATTTAGAAAAGTAAAATCTGTGTGTTTGTATTCAACCCCCCCCCTTCTACAAACTTGTATAGGCCTTCGGGACCAACAAGTTATTCTATGCGTCTCAAGCTGTCAAAAGATCTCAAATCGATGAATCTTTCTACCTTATATGGCACGATGCTGAATCATAAGCAATCGAGTCATCTTAAGAAGAATCTTGTAAAATATTCCAAAAGCACCCCTGTTGCTTTAATCTCAGACGAACCTTCCACTCAGTGACCCTCGGTCACTGTCACTGAGTTGGAGAGTAACTCTGAAAGGTCATCAGATTCTGACTCTTCAGATCTTGATGATTCTTCGGCTCTCCTCACTAAAAAGGTCAAGAGATTCGCCAAAAAGAAAATGTTCAGAAAGAATAAACCTCTTTCCATTACTGACAAGCCAAGACCATCAGCTCTTGTTGATGTTAGGTCCATGATCTTCATACAATCCAAGTATTGTGTAACAAGATGACGAAGAACATTATTGAAAAGGAAATCTAACCTAGAGAGAACACAAAGTGATTAGAGATCTACATATCTTCAGTGTCCTAACAGTTGATAAGGCTACTGCTACCTGTTTTAACTGTGAAAAGATAGGACATTTTGCTAACGAGTGCAGGTCAAAGAAAGTTTCGAGAAACTCAGGTTTTCCCAAGAAATCCTCTAACCTCAGGCCTAAAGATGACAAATACGCCAAGCTGAAAGAAAGGTATGCGAAGCTGAAAATCTTTAAGAAGAAAGGCAAAGGTCTGATGGCTGACTATGATTGGGCTAACTCTGATGAGGAAGAAACATCTGACTCGGAAGATGATGAAGCCAATCTCTGTCTCATGGCCAAACTTGAAGATGAGGAAGACAATTGTGACATTCCCTCTACTTCAACCTCTGCTACTCAGGTATCACATTCTTTCTTTACCAATATTGCAAATATTGATGAAGCTGATAGTCTTCGAAAGATCGATCTCTTGACTAGAAGTTTATATGAAGCCATGAATGGCAAAACTGTAGTTGAAAATCAAAACCTTAATCTCGCTGAACAGCTTAAAAACTGTCACCTTCAAATAGAAAATCTTTCTAAAATTGAAGAATATTTTAAAGATCAAGTTCACCTAAATCAGCTAGTCAAAATCGAGCGCGAAGAAGCTATCGCTGCATTAAAAGATGAAAAAGCTATGGTTGATGGATGGTATAATTCCTCAACAAAGATCACTGAGATAATTAAGTCTCAGATTCCCCTGAGTGATAAATGTGGTCTTGGTTACATGCTCTTATTTGGAACTTTCGTATCCTCAGTCGCTGATACTTTATCCTCTTAGTGTTCCTCTTCTAAACCGCCCATCCCTGGGGAAATCTCTACCTCTTCAAAAGATAAAGAGAAAATGGTTTATCCAAAACCTACCTCTGTCTTTAAAGATAAAGGTAAAGGAATTGCTTTTAATCAAAATCCTCAGAAGGATATCTTTATACCTAAGCTGAATGCTTCTACATCTCCAACGATTCATCCATCTGGTTCAGGGAACAAGAACACTTGATATGTTCAGCGTGGATATATTCAGCGATCTACTCCCAGAATCAAAGTGGATGTTACTGGTAAGAAATCTGAAGAACTGATAGTTCCTCCTATTTCCAATACCAAAGGTGTACTTGATGCTGGTCCTTCTAATTAAAAATCTAAAGCTCAGCATGCAAATGGTCCAAGAACTACTTTTGGTTATAGGAAATGTTATCATTGTGGACTTACAAATCATATTGCTAGTAAGTGCCCCACAGCCACCAAAGCTGAAAAGATAGCTAAGGTGAAGATCATTGCCCCCAAGGCAAAGAAGACCACTAAGGTTAAGAAATTAACCAAAGTGAAGAATGACAAAGCTGAATCTTCAAATGCTGCGAAGACTGCTGAACCTTCCATTCCAACCACTTCCACTGACAAGTGTGTACACATGGTTAAGTGGGTACCCAAGAAATACTAATCTTCCTTTGTAATGCAGGTTAAGAAGGGTATCTGGTATCTCGATAGCGGATGCTCTAGACACATGACTGGAAAGAAAAGCCTGCTCGCTGAATACAAGGAAGAGAAGGGTCCCTCTGTAACTTTCGGTGGAAATGGAAAAGGACATACCCGAGGGTTTGGTGTACTATCTATTGGTACAACAACCTTCAGAAGAGTCGCATATGTTGAAGGACTGAAGCATAATCTTCTAAGCATCAGTCAGCTTTGCGACATGGATAACAAGGTAATCTTTACCAAGGAATCCTGCTTTGTCGCTGACAAAAAGGAGAAGATAGCTCTCAGCGGTTATCGTTTGGAAAATGTTTATGTAATAAACATGGACTCAACAACCACTGAGAACTCCTGTTTCTTCTCAAAAGCCTCATCTGATGTCAATTGGCTATGGCATAAGAGGCTCTCTCATCTAAACTTCAAGACACTGAACACCCTTTCTTCAAAAGAGTTTGTCCCTGGTCTACCTCAGCACTCATACGCCAAAGAGTCCTTATGTTCAGCGTGTGAGAAAGGGAAGCAGACCAAAGCAAGCTTTAAGTCAAAGCAAGTTTCCTCAGTGTCATCTCCTCTACAACTTCTCCATATGGATTTGTTTGGCCCTGTTAACAAACAATCCATCGCTTGAAACAAATATACGCTGGTCATAGTTGATGAATTCTCTCGCTATACATGGGTTATGTTTCTCCGTTCTAAGAGTGACACCCCTGAAGAACTCATCACCTTTGTTCGGAAGATGGAAACCCTGAACAACTTGACCGTTCGCTCAATAAGGAGTGATCATGGGACTGAATTCAAAAATAGTTCTCTTGATTCCTTCTTTGAGAGTAAGGGTATTTCTCACAACTTTTCTTCAGTGAGAACACCGCAACAAAACGACGTCGCTGAAAGAAGAAACAAAACTATTATTGATGATGCACGTTCAATGCTCAGCGATTCTCACCTGCCTACTCAGTTTTGGGCAGAAGCTGTCAACACTGCTTGTTTTATGCAAAACAGGTCGCTGATAGTCAAAAGATTCAATAAGACAACCTATGAACTTTTTCATGGGAGAAAGCCTTCAATTAGCTTTCTTCACATCTTTGGATGTCAGTGTTTCATACTGAATAACATATATGCCCTTGGAAAGTTTGATCCTAAGGCTGATGATGCAATATTTCTTGGATATACTTCAATCTCCAAAGCCTTCAGAGTCTTCAATAGAAGAAGACAAATTGTTGAAGAAACTATTCACGTCACTTTTGACGAATCCCGTTCAGCAAACTCTAAACCGTCTGCTGATACTGAAGAACTGAATCAATGGATGTTTTCTCATCTTGGTGATTCAGAAGATATTCCCACTCCTCATACTCATACAATTGACGATGATAGTCCTACTATCATCCCAAACACCCAGAATAGTGAAGTTGAAACATCATGGGTCTCAGCAGTTCCTTTAAACACTATACCTTCTTCTGAACCAAATGTCTCAGACATTCCATCTACTTCTCAGCAATCAGTGAATGAGATGACATTCGCACCTACTCCTCTCTTGGCTGATATTCCAGAAGTTGCTGAAGCTTCATCTTCAGCTCCTCCAGTTCAATTTGAGTCAGCGACTTATGCTCCTGCTCAGCGATGGACTGTAAATCACCCAATTGATCAAATTCTTGGTGATCCAAACGCTTGTGTTCAGACTCGACGAAGTACATGTAATATTTGTTTATTTGTTAACTTTATTTATCTGATTGAACCAAAGAAAATAGATGATGCCCACAAAGATCCAAACTGGGTCAGCGTCATGCAAGAATAGCTGACTGAATTCGAAAGAAACAAAGTTTGGAAACTTGTTCGAAGACCAACTGACAAGACAGTGATAGGCACTAAATGGGTCTATCGAAACAAGTTGGACGAACATGGAACTGTAACCCGCAACAAGGCTCGACTTCTTGCTCAGGGATACAGACAAGAGGAAGGCATAGATTACGACGAAACATTTGCTCCAGTAGCAAGACTAGAATCTATTCGTTTATTCATAGCATACGCTGTACACAAAGACTTCAAAGTATATCAGATGGATGTTAAGTCAGCATTTCTAAATGGAAAGCTGAATGAAGAAGGCTATGTGGAACAACCTCCAGGATTCTCAGATCCTAAGCGTCCAAGTTATGTTTATAAACTGGATAAGGCACTTTATAGCTTAAAGCAAGCTCCTCGTGCATGGTATGACACTCTCTCTACTTATCTCCATATTGAAAAATTTGAGCGTGGTAAAATCGATAAGACTCTATTCTTCAGGAAAGTAAAAGGTCATATTATTCTTATTCAAATATATGTTGATGACATTATATTTGGTTCTACTAACCCTGACCTTTGTACTCGTTTCGCTGATAGAATGAAAGAAGAGTATAAAATGAGCATGATGGCTGAGCTAATATATTTCCTTGGTCTTCAGATAAAGCAAAATGAAAAAGGAACTTTCATTAATCAGGGAAAGTATGTTAAAGATATGCTGAAGAAATTCGATTTAACTTAGAGTTCAGCTATGAAAACCCCTATGGCACCACCGTTGACACTAAACAAGGATTCTTCTGGAATACCTGTTAATGTCACGCTATACCGTGGGATGATCGGCTCTCTCTTGTATCTTACAACTAGCCGACCCGATATTATGTACGCAACCTGTTTGTGTGCACGATATCAAGCTGAACCTAAGGAATCTCATATGACCGCTGTAAAGCGAATTTTTCGATACCTTAAGGGTACTGCAAACCTAGGTCTTTGGTATCCCAAAGACTCAGGGTTTGATCTAATCGCATATTCAGATAGTGATTTTGCATGTTGCAAATTGGATAGGAAAAGCACCACAGGAGGCTGTCAGCTCCTGGGTGGAAAGCTGGTGAGTTGGACTAGTAAAATGCAAAACTCAGTGTCCACCTCAACTGCTGAAGCTGAGTATGGATCCGCTGGAAGCTGTTGTTCTCAGGTCTTGTGGATGAGAAATCAACTACTAGACTATGACCTTCAGCTCTCGAAAATTCCAATCTATTGCGACAGCACAAGTGCCATCGCTATAGCCAACAATCCAGTGCTACACTAAAAGACAAAACACATCAAAATCAGGTATCATTTTATCAGAGATCATGTGATGAATGGTGATATAGAACTTCACTTTATCCCAACTGATTATCAGTTAGCTGATCTGTTCACTAAGCTTCTTGATGAGACAAGATTCAACTTTCTCATCAGCGAGCTTGGAATGCTGAACTTTGAAGAGTAAAATCTTCAGCGGTTCACATTTGATCAGCGATACGATAAAATCAACTTGTATAACCCATTCTATCATTTTCTCTCTGAATAAACTTGATTCGCTGATATCAAGGTATGGTTTTCTCTCGCTGACAATCGCATGTAAATGCAAGATTTCAAGACAAATTGCAATGCTGAATATCTCTTCCTTAATCAGCGATACTTTGAAATTTCTAAAACCAACACTGATATTTCTATTCAGTGCTTCATATTTTCAAAAGTGTCCCTGAGTTTTCAAAACCTCAGAGACATCCTAAATTATGAAAGGACATCCGTGACGTCATCGCAACGGATAAGCCCTGGCACGTTCTTTTTCTGACACATGTTGGCACGTTTCGTTTACCAGCCAATCAAATGCAAACACGTGTCTGTGTCATGATGAAAAACTTTCCCGCTCTAGTTTTTCTCTCTATCTGATCCTTATATAAACACATTTTGGGTTTATATTTTTCCTTTACGCGAACAACTTCTTCCTCAAGAAAACTACTGTTGCATTTTTGCTCTCAAGTTTTCAAGAACTGTTCATCTTCGTCTTCTTCAACGAACCAGGTTAATGTTTCCTTTATTTACCTGTTTCTTAGAACTTGTTAATGATCTTCTCATTGTTTTTACAAGATCAAACAAAAGAACTTTTTAAAAAATGAAATCATTTCTTTCATGGTTTTATGAACACAACCTTTCATGGTTGTTCTTCAAGTTTAATCGCAAATATCTTAAACTTGTTCTCCATACGTTTTTCCAGAATCCTAATCCTCAAAGGAAACTGGAAAACAAGATTTTTTATTGGGTTTGCATTTCTTTTTCAAAAACAAGAAAACCCTAATCTTCATCAAGACATTTTTGTCTGAATGAAATGGACAAAATTCGAACCATCTTATTGCAAAAATTTTCCACATTAAGATTATTCTGTAAGTTTAGGATCCACTCTTACAATCAATATATAAATGTATAGAACAGTAATTGAGAAGTAATATGATCAAACCAACTTGTATTCAATGAAGAACAAATTTACAGATCTTAGAGAGAGAGTATCTCAAAGATTACAAAAGATGAATACAAATATACGCGGGAAAGATAGTTAGCGTAATAGTGCTAACCACTATATATACTGTAACAGAAATACTAAAGCTACAGTACATGTATGAAAGACTAATAGGAACAATACACGCGTCCTAATTAGTTAACTAAATACAAAGTAAAGCATCTAGTTATAAGTTCTGAACATGTTGTTCAGAACATCTGAACATTATTCTGATTAAACTTCTCAGAACTTCTGACTCTTCTTCTCAGGCTTCTATACTTGGCAAACTTTCAGAGCAATACTTCTGAGCCTTCTTAGTCAGAATTCAACACTTAGTTTATTGACAAAACTCAGATCTAACAATCTCCCCCTTTTTGTCAAATAAACTTATACTTTGCATCATCCAATTCTTATAACGCAGGAACAATCTACATTTCTTTGAGTAAGCCGCTTGTCAATTTTAACAATGATTTCTTGAATGGTTTCAACATTGTTAGCTTTAATTAGCCCCTAATTTATATGAATGTTTTATAAAGAAATAGTGTCAAGGACTTATTTGTATTTGTTGAGTGTCAAGGGCTAAAAGTGTAAATAACCAATTGTTGTATTGGTTATAAAGTGTTGTCTTAGTGAATTTTAGGTTAAGCCTCCTAGCCTCATTTTACTTTCATACGTTTACTGAGAGAGAGAAAGAGCTTCAAGAGAGAGTTGTTCTTAATTCCTATATTGTAAACTCTTCACTTTATTAGTCAATATACAAAGAGTATAGCTATTATTATTGTTACTTGTTGTATCTGGGTTCCTACAATTGGTATCAGAGCCAAACAGATTCGAATTTGTTTTTCAATCCATTGATTTTTATCAAAATTTTTTAGATTATTGTGTTATTGTGCAAATTTGAGAGTTCTTCAAGTTCTTCATATTTTTGGTTGGTTTTGGCCATTAGAATTCTTCTACTGGTTTAGAATCAATCAAGAGTTGTTAGTAGATAATACCTGCGTGTTTTATTCCGCCAAATCACTAGATTTGTAGCTCAGTTTGTTCATTTACTCAATTTTCGGAGTTTTAAGCTTTTATTTTTCTGCACTCTGTTTTGCTTCGGAAAACCACTTTCTGTTGGTTTTTGGACAAAACACTAAGCATTAAAGTTTCTCAGAATAGTGTCACGAACCTGTGTACCAAATTTCAGCTCAATCCGATCATTTTTTAAAAAAATTGACTCAAGAACATTTGAATATAACTTTTATTTATTGCACACGTTTTTGCTTCGAAAAAACATTTTCTGTTGGTTTTAGGACAAAACTCGAAGAATTAAAGTTGTCCAGAATATCCTCGTGCACCTACCTACGCATTAAGACAAAAGACTGTGTAACAATTAATTCTTTTTCGCACAAAGTATCTGTTAACGATCTTTCAAGTAACAATATGTCAAGACTAAGATTTAGTGCTGATGCTGATGCTCATTATTATTCTAAACTCAGTACTAATTTTCGCAAAATTATTCCTAATCTTGAGAAAGAGTTGGAGGAAAAGAACAAAAGCATTCTGATTGATTCAGAAAAGATTGCAAAGCTTGAAGAATCAGGTAAACTCTTAACCTGTGAAAATCTCGATCTTAAGAGAAAATGATGTGAGTCTGAAAAGATTTTTGAAGAAGAGAAGAAAAGACTTGGACTTAAATGTTTAAATTTTTCTAATCTTATTTCTGATTTAGAAAAGACTCTTGAAAAAGAGAAGAAAGAGTCTAATCTTGAAAGAAAAGAGTTTGAGAAGAAGAAGATTGAAGGATTTCAAACAAAATGTTTGAAAGATGATTTTGAGAGAGAAAGAAATGTTTTTAAAGCTGAAATATCCAAATTGACAAAAAGACTATCTGATTTGTCAACCAACATTATGTTGGAGAAGATGTATAAATCAGATCTTCTAAAGAAGTTTGATTTAAATCTTAAAGAAAAAGATGTTTTAGCTAAAAGGTTTAAGGATTTTGACTTAGAAAACTTTCGTGTTGATAATACAGATAATCTTGTTTTCAAAAGAGTGAAAATGGTTTGGAAAGTCAAAAGCTCTACTCCTGTCATAAATGCTCCAAAGCCATCTGTTTTTGTTAAACATTCATCTCTTCATGCTCATAACTGTAAATGCTTTGATCTTCTGTTTAAATTAAAGAACCATTTCTCTAGTTCTAACTATGTTCCTAATGGGTCATTTCATAAGAAAAATTCAAAGACCCAATATAAGAAAAAGCATAGAAAGGAACCTGGCAAACCAGCAAAAACTGGCAAGCCAGAGGACCTGAAGACAGCTCCAAATCCTAACAAAATAGGACCCATTTGGAAATGGGTACCAAAATGTCTTTAATCTGTTTTGCAGTTACTTGGACTTCTTAATACATCTGTTAAGGACTCACACTCCAGTGGATAATGGACTCTTAAACACTCAGTTTAAGACTCATCCTTCAAAGGCAATTAATTTATGTGCACAACAGTACAGAACTTAAGTAATATGACAGCATGCTGACAGATTTGCGATGCTGTAGTAAATTGATCATATCTCACTGATCAAGACACCAATTGATGCGATTCAAAAGGCCCTGGATTTCAAACACATTGATGAACAACTTTCGTGTTTTAAGATTTCAGATATTCGAAATTTATAATGGTCATATGCATCGTCGAAGTTGACAACAGTGTGCTGATACAAAGCCGTTGGACAGATCTGCGCGACTATGGTAAATCAACCGTATCTTATTCGTCCGAGCTCCAAAATAGGTGACTCCAGATGATCTGAAAATATAACAAACCAATGCACACTCTTTATGTTTTGAGTTTTTGTAAACTCCAGAGCTATCATGGTGTAAAGTAGTGTCGAAGTTGGAGTAAAACTGCTGGCAGAGGACATAGAAGAAATCAGCACGAGTTCACCAGAGCTCTGTCAGACCTCATCAGAGATCTGTTAGAAAACTTCGGTTCCAACAGAGGCATTGTTCACAACAGAGGCACTGTTCACAACAGAGGAACTGTTCACCAGAGCAGAAGCACCAGAGCAGAGGTACTTGCTGTCAGCTTTGCGCACCTGTCGTAATTTCAACAGAACTCCCTCCTCGAAGCTCCAACTTTGATGAATCCAGATGCGTTGGATTCCTAAGACAATGATGAACAACTTTCGTGTTTTGATCTTTGTCCGAATCAGTGATATTCTTGGTCAGAATTTCTGTTAAAGTCCGTATACATCTGTTGGACAGAAAGTTGTGTTTCTCTCAACTCATCACTAGAGCTATGTTGAGCTTACCAGAGCTCTGTTGATTTATCAGAGGTTATTCAAAAAAACTCAGGCAATTGACAGAGCTATCTCTGTTGATTTTTAACAGAGTCATCTACCAGAGCTCTGTTGATTTGTCAGAAGTTGTCCAAAGCCCGAATGTTTTTTGTTTGTTGGACACCTTTGCGCTGCTTCAGAAACATGCGAATAACTTTTGGGTCGGTGCTCCAAATTACTCGATTCCAGTTGCATTGGAAAGATAATTCACAGACGCACGACTTTGATGTTTTGAGTTTTCTCAAATTATGTGTGCTGATATGCCAAAATCAGCTTCAAAGTCTGCTGTAAGGTGCTGGACCGAAAGCATTGCAAATTAATTCATGCTCCTTCCGCTTTCAAGAACGGTGTTCTCAATGCTTCTACGTAATTCAGTGTAGGACCTGATCTTCTGCAATGGACAAAGGACAACTACAACACAGAGGCAAACACCAGAGCCTATCAAGTGTTGAGAAAAGCGATGAGGGAAAAGCTTCTGCTCTACAGCATGATAGATTTCCAGCTGAGAAAGGATCTTGGTCTCAAACATCTGGATTTACGACCACCAGAGGATCGCTGCCCACCGGACGCCGTACCTAACTCAATCATCACAGAACCACGGTTTGGGTTAGTATTTCAAAACGCACAAGGCGAAGTTAAACTGTTTGTGTGCATGGACTGTCAGAAGTACGCAACTAGTACTCTGAACAAGTTCAGAACATGCCTTGTAAAATACAGAGGTACAGAGAAAATGGATAGAGATGCTGCAGATACTTTCATCAGAGAGATTGATGCCATAATCCGCCTAAGAGAACTCTGCATCAGTTTCTACAAAGAGATCAGAAGTGTCGGAAGAGACAACAGAAGCTACGACGACTTCAAAGATGCCAAAATATGATTCTCAGACCTCCAATCCCTGCAAACCAAGTCAAAGTTTATCTTTCATTGTACTCAAATGTAAAATGCCTCTGGCATATTTCTAAATGAAAGAACCTTCGAGGTATTGTTTAACCTCTGTCTTATCTAACTTAGCCTAACTAAACTCGAAGTTATATTTTTTATTTTTCACTACTTAGGGGGAGATTGTTAGCTTCAATCTTCCTAATCATAGAAGTATTTAGAAGTAGTGAAAAACAGGCTAAGTGAAGAAAGCCTCTTATATAGGCTCTGCCAGACTTACCGAGGGCTCAAGATCAAGAATCTACAGAAGGTAAAGAGGCGCGCTACAGAAACTCTGTCATACGCGCAAAGAAGACCAATATCTCAGAATATAGGAAATACTGCTCCACAGAGGACCAGACCGCAGAACCTCTGTAACTCAATACAGAGCCTCTGTGGTCCTCACTGAAAGACTTGAAGATATTTATAATATCATGCTACTGTTACAGGACCCGTTCATCAACTTGCATGGTAGCATGCCCTGTCCAACGTCGACGTGTCAAACTCTGATTGGACTCAATAGGGCTTAGTACATAATAGACGTCTGCTGCATTAAATGCAATACAACACGTCTTACTGTTCATGCCGTTCTTGCAACTGTTCACGACATCCGTTCAACTATTCATCAGTACCGTCTGAATAGTAGCATATGCGTTATGGTCCCCTTTAGAGTAGTATGTAAGGAAGACTCATGTTGAGTTCTTCCTTATCAATCACATATAAATCGACCATCATAATAACACAAAAGCTTATTCACCTTAAGAGTCATATCTATTTTGAAGCTTTTCTTACTCATTCTTCTTAAATCTGTTCTTAATATATATTCAGTAAACTTTGAAATATTATTTCCTGTTCATTGTTTATTTATATTTTGGTCTAAATCTATCAAACTTATCTGTTAGTTCTTCAAATACGCTTCCGCATCAAACATTAACTTGAACTAATAGATCTGATAATCTTGTTTAAAGCAAAACGGGAACCAACAGATATACTTTGAAATTCTTGTGTGCAGCATATGCCAAAAATATTCTGATTGCCTCTATTCTTGCCACCGGTGCAAATGTCTCATCATAATCAATTCCTTCTTGTTGACAGCATCCCTTAGCAACCAATCTTGCCTTGTTTCTGATAACAACACCTGACTCATCCTTTTTGTTTCTGAACACCCATTTAGTTCCAATGATAGATTTACCTCCAGGCTTAGGAATGAGTCTCTAGACTTTGTTTCTTTCAAATTGGAGCAATTCATCTTGCATTGCTGAAATCCAATCTGGATACTCTAGGGCTTAATAAGCTTTCTTAGGTTCAATCACACTTAAGAAACCAGCAAACATTGCTTCATTTGCTGTAGCTGATCTGGTTTTTACTCCTGCTGATGGATCACCTATCACTTGATGAATAGGATGATCTTTAGTCCACTTGTTTGAACTAGGAAGCACATCAATCTCTGAAAAAATTGTTGTTTGTATCATTCTCATCAACGATGGCTTGTAATTCTGAACTGTCCCCTTGTTCTTATATATGTGTAGGTGTCGCATCCAAGTTTGGATTCTGAGCAATGAAGTCAGAATTCTGAGTGACTTGTTCAGAGTTCTGAATATAAGGTTCAGAATTCTGAGTACAAGGATCAGAAGTTTCATTACTTGTATTGATCAAAGTTGGACGTTCTTCAGATGTACCTGTATAAAAAATTACAGTTGTTTGAACCACTTCTGAAGTTCCCTTTTTCATTTCTTGAACAATTTTTGGATTTTCAAAATCTAAATAAGATTCAGAAGTTAGTTCCAGAAATGCATCCTTAAACAATATATTGGGTTCTGGACAGTTAGGATTAGAAGCTGTTTCAGAAGTCATTTTTGTCTTATTCTGTCTGAGTTCTGAACTGTTTTGTTCAGAAGTCTTCATTCTTGACTCATCAAAGGTGACATTGATGCTTTCCATAATTCTCTTGGTTCTTCTATTGTAGATTCTGAATGCTTTGGAAGTAAGTGAATACCCAACAAAGTATCCTTCATCTGCCTTTTTATCAAATTTACCAAGATTTTCTCTGTCTTTAAGAACATAGCATCTGCAACCAAAAACATGAAAGAATTTGATTAATTGTTTTCTTTTATTTATCAGTTCATAAGCAGTCTTATTTAATCTTTTATGGATTAAAGTTCTGTTCTGTGTAAAGCAAGCAGTTGCAATTGCTTCGGCCCATAAGAAGGTTGGAAGATTTGAATAAGCCAACATGGTTCTTGCAGCTTCAACTACAGTCCTGTTTTTCCTTTCAACAACACCATTATGTTGAGGAGTTTTGACAGCAGAGAAGTTGTGAGAAATCCCAGAACTTTCTAAAAAATTCTGAAGAGTCACATTTCTGAACTCTATTCCATTATCACTTCTGATTTTTTGAACTGGAAGTTGTAAGAAAACTTGAATCCTTTTGATAAAGTTTATCAAGATAGTAGCAGCTTCTGACTTAGCTCTTAAGAATTCAACCCATGTGTATCTGGAATATTCATCAACAATTACAAGCATATACTTCTTTCCTCCCATAGACAGAACTGAAATAGGACCACAAAGATCAGTATGAATCATTTCCAACGGTGCTTTGCAAGATGAGTCCATTTTTAATTTGTGAGAACTCTTTTTCATCTTGCCCATTTCACAAGCTGGGCATAATTATTCTTTTTCAAATTTAATCTTTGGTAAACCTTTAACCAGATGTTTTGCAACAAGATTATTCAGATCTTTGAAGTTTAAATGAGAACATCTTCTGTGCCACAACCTGCATTCATTTGCAGTTGAATATGATAAAAGAAAAACAGGATTTAATGTTTGAAATTTTGAAAAGTTTACCACAAATAAGTCCATATGTCTTTTGGCCCAGAAGACTTTAATGTCATTCTCAGTTAAAATCATGCATCCTGTTATTTTGAACTTGATTTGACAAAGACTGTCTAAAAACTGACTTATGCTGAAAAGATTATGTTGTAATCCTTCAACATAGAAAACTTTTTGAATTGTCAGATCTCCTTTTGTTAAATCCCCATAACCTTTAACTTGACCTTTGCTGTTATTACCAAAGTTTACTGCTCCTCCAGCCTTTTCTGTGAAATTTGATAGAAAAGACTTATGACCTGTCATGTGTCTTGAAGCTCCTGAATCTAAAAACCACACATGACAGCTCTGCAAAAACAATCTGTTAGTTTTAGGTACCCATTTTGGAATGTTTCATTCTTTTATAGCTTTTTGTTATCTGATTTAACAAAAGTGCCTTTTACTTTCCATTCAAAATCTTTCTTTAAACACCAATTTGCTTGAACTTTTATGAAGTCAGAACATTTTATGTTCACAAACTTGTTCAATTTCTTCTTGAAAGTTTTAAATTTTGATGTTGAAGTGTTTTCAACTTTCTTTTCTTTCACGATAAGCTCTTTCTCATTCTTTCCTTTGATTTTAGTTTGAGGCTTCACTTCTTTTACCTTTTCTTTTCTCTGAGTTTGAGAAAAAGAAACATTCTTCTTTTCTGTATTCTGAATGTCTTTTCTTATAAAAGAAACAGATGTTATTGTGATTGGACATTTTTGAGAATATTGAAAAGAATCACTACCACATTGAACACAAATGAGATTTTTCTTTGCAAGTAACAACAGATCTGTACCATAAGTCTTTTCACTGTTATTGCTATTTTTCAAAGTACAGGTGCATTTATTACAAAAACTATGTGCTTTTGGTACAGAAGCAGAATTCAATCCAATCTTCTCAGAGACTCTTTCAGATCATCTTTCCTTTTGCTATCCTCTTTTTCTGAAAAATTCAACCTGTTTGTGTTAGAGGATGAAGTAGATGATTCACCTTTTTCATATGTACTTGATTCATTAAGGAATTTATCATTATTTTTTAGAGCATTAATCTTGAAAAGATCATATTCAGCTTTCAGTTTCTCAAGCTCTGTTATTTTCTGAATAAAGACACTCTTTTCTTTTAAATCTTCTTCAAGTCTAACATCCACTTCACAGTAATCATTTTCAACTTTATCAAAAGATTTCCTTAAGTCCTCAAGTTCTTGATTTACAAGATTAAATCTCTTTTCAAGTTCTAAAAAGTCTTCTGACTTTGTTTCAGAATATTCATTTGGCTCAGAATTCTGACTTTTTGAATTAGAATTCTGATTAACAGACTCAGACTTCTGACCTTCAGACTCAGAGATCTGACTTAAGCAATCAGAATTCTGATTAGAAGATTCAGTTTTCTGACTAACTGTTTCAGAAACCTTACTAGTATCAAATATACTTTCTATGTCATAATGTGAAAAACTTTGTTGTTTATTTTTTAACTGACATTCAGAGAGTCATGTTTGAATTTAGTTTCATTGTATCTTGGTTTCTCTTCTGTTGGTTTAGAAATTTCTTTCTTAACCTTATCTTCTGAAACATCTGACTTTTCTGTTTTTGATTTAGAAACCGTTTCCTTTGTCTTTTTAGAACTTGATTTCTGCAAACTATCAGAACTTGTTATAGAACTTGCAGGTCTGATAAAAACTTCAACAATTTCTGGAATTTTTGGTTTAGGAACTTGAAGCTTTTCAAAATCATACAAGTTGACTGGAGCTCTTTTCAAAACAACATTTTCTTCCAATCCCAATCCCAATCCCTTCTTTGGATTGTAAAACCTTGTATCTTTAACATTGCTTGTTAGAAGATTTAATGTTTGCTGAGTCTGACCTCTTTTCAAATTAAGATCTTCTAATTCTTTGATTTTGGTGTATAAATTCTTTCTTTCCTCAAATAGCATATCAAACTTTATTTGTAAATCACCCTTTTCATCTTTAACTTTTGAAAGCTCATTTTTTATTCAGAAAGCTTTTTCAACAATTCAGAATTTTCAGTTTTAACTTTCTGTTTCTCAACCTCAGATTCCTCATACTTTTCTCTTATTACTTCTTTTTCAATTCTGAATTTGTTAACCAGACTTCTTTCACCTTTTATCTATTTTCTGAGTTTATCAAATTCAGCTTTCATGTCACCAATCTGTGTCATTAAATCAATTTGAAGTGCAGAATGAACCTCAGTGGATGACTCAGAATCAGCATCTTCAAAGTCAGAATCATCCTCATTCTTCATCTTTGCCATGTAACTCTGCATCTGTGAAAAGTGAATGCAGTCATCTTCATCTGAAGTGTAGTACAACCAATTTTCCTGTTCAGCTAACATTGCCACTTCATCATCTCTTTTCTTAGCTAGCTGAGCTTTCTTGATGTAGTAGTCATAATCCTTCACAATCTTCACTTTACAATCCTTTGCATAGTGACCAAATTTTCCACATTTGAAGCACATATCCTTTTCTTTTCTTTCTTCCTTCTCTTCTCTCTTTTCTTCTCTTCTCTCTACCTTCTTCTCATATTTACTTTCTCCTCTTTCTTCTCTTTTCTTGAAATCTTAATTTCCCTGCCCTCTCTTGTAATTTCCCTGAAATTTACCCTTTCCATACCTCTTGTTGAAAGTGTTAGTCAATAAAGCCAACTTCCCAGCCATTATTTTGATATCTTCATCTTCTTCTGATCCCTCTTCCTTATCAGATTCCTCCAGCTTTGGTATCTCAGATAGATACGCAGTCTTCTTGGGTGCTTTGACGATTTTGGACTTTGACAGAAAAGCTAACTGTTTTGCAACATTTTTCTTTTCTTCAACAACAATCTTAACAGAATCTTCATGCTGATTAAGAACACAAAATAGATTATTGAGATCTTCTTCACACATATCCTTATTCATTTGCAGACTGATAGCAAACGATGACCATTCTGAATTTAGACTGTTCAGAAACTTGTAGTTTATTTCTGACTTTGTCTTTTTCAACCCATTTCTTCTCAAATCATTCAGTATGGTGCAAAATTTACTGTACGTCTGAGTCAAACTTTCTGATTCTTTTGCCTTGAACCTTTCATAAGCATTTATGCTTTGATTTAACTTTGCTTGTATTGACCTGACAGTTCCTAACATCCGTCTTTCCAGTTCATCCCACATTTCCTTAGCAGATGATCCACTGTCAATTCTATTTAGAACTTCATTTGGGAAGGCCAATGTCATCAATGTGATGGCTCTTTTGTCTATAACATGCCTGTTTTTCTGTTCTGCTGTGTATTGAGAGAAATTCTTCTTCACCCTTGTAGCAGGAATTTCTGGAGTTGTCTCAGTTTCAGGAGTTGTAGCAACATCAAAATAGACTTCGATATGACCTTCTCGAATAGAAACCATCAGATTTTCATCTATGTTATCCAAGAATTGGATCATTCGGATCTTCCATTGCTGGTATTCTTCAGGTATGAGAACAGTTGGCTTGGTTTCAGATCCCATGGCTAGATACTCTTTTGAAGACATGATTGTAAGATATTTCAACAGAGAGACAAATTCAATTTCTTGAAAAAACACAGAGAGAATTCAAGAATTGCTAAGAATTCAAGAAATTCGAATAGCAACGGAATCAATTGACGAATTGATCAAGAAAACTTAAAGAATGCGATCAAGAAACCCTCGAGAACACGATCTTGAACGAATTTGTTTGTTGATTGGCTCTGATACCAATTGTATGTTTAGGATCCACTCTTACAATCAATATATCAATGTATAGAACAGTAATTGAGAAGTAATATGGTCAAACCAACTTGTATTCAATGAAGAACAGATTTACAGATCTTAGAGAGATAGTATCTCAAAGATTACAAAAGATGAATACAAATATATGCGGGAAAGTTAGTTAGCGTAATAGTGCTAACCAGTATATATATTGTAACATAAATACTAAAGCTACAGTACATGTATGAAAGACTAATAGGAACAATACGCGTGTCCTAATTAGTTAACTAAATACAAAGTAAAGCATCTAGTTATAAGTTCTGAACATGTTTTCAGAACATCTGAACATTATTCTGATTAAGCTTCTCAGAACTTCTGACTCTTCTTCTCAGACTTCTATACTTGGCAAACTTTCAGAGCAATACTTCTGAGCCTTCGTAGTCAGAACTATGACTCTTCACTTCAGAACATATGAGCCTTCTTAGTCAGAATTCAACACTTAATTTATTTACAAAACTCAGATCTAACATATTCTTATTTGTTATATCTTTGGTTGAACTGATAATACAGCAATGGCATCTACTGATATTCCTACTGCTGAGAACACTGCTGCTGAGGAACTGGAAATCATCAAGGCTCCTCAGGCTAAGTTCACACTTGAGGAACTCGATTGGACAAAAACAAACAATCTCTATGCGCTTTTCGAGTTTCCTCCTCGAAAGCAAGTCACACATCTGAATGATGCTGTGAAATTCATCAAAACCTGTTGCCTCTCTACAACCCTGAACGTAACACCCCCATACACACTCAGCTCACATCGACCAAAGACCCCACGAAGAAAATCGATTGCATCCTCAGTGACACTGAGTTTGGAACCATAAAAATCACCCCTGCCATTATCCAAAAGAAAAACCCATCGCCACAAAAGAAAAACCCTTTGTTTCTCTCCCTGATCACAAGAAACATGCTGATAGGGAAGCCATCACTGCATTCTTTGATGCAATGGGTTATGTATGGGAAACAGGAAGGGACAAGAAGCCTGAGAAGAAGCTGACCCTCATCAAGAAGTCCAAAATGCCCAGTGAGATGAACTTCATCTTCGCACACTTGATAAGTTGCATGACTGCAAAGACCGGCTCCTCTGATCAAGCCGCTCAACCTCAGCAAGCAATGGGTTTTGCATTGCTGAAAGGTCTTCATGTTGACTGGGCCTCGATAATCTACGATGATCTAGAGCTCAGAGTAGACTCTGCTGCTGACTGACCATCATGGGTTCCATACCCAAGATTCCTCAGCGCCGTCTTCCAATATGGCCTGAAGGACAAGTACCCAAAAGTAGGAGACCTAAAACTCTCTCAGGTTGGCCCTAAGGTACTCGAATTCAAGCCAATGGTAAACGACGTACGTCTCTCTACTCTCTTATCTATTCTCAATCCTCCTTCTTCTACTTCTGCAGCTCATTCAGTGGAAAAACCCACCGCTGATACCCCAGCTGTAACCTCCACCCCTTCTAGAAAAAGGAAACACTCATCTTCCCAACTTGGTTCCAAAAGGACTAAGAAAACCAAGGAGAAACCCCACCAGCAATCTCATGCAGAAGACTCCTCAGCTCGCCTTGAAGAGCTGATGGAAAGTTCAGTGGTACGCTCTGCCACAGCTGAACAAGCCACCCCTTCCATCCCAACTTCAGTGTCTCTAAACGCTGAAGTTATAAACATGGAATCGACCCAACCTCCTTCAGTCTCTCATAGGACTGAAGAAGTGAGTCTCAGTGGATCCAACACTGAATCAGCTCCACATCAAACCTTCTCAACCTTCGCTTAACCCTCTACTCCATTGGACTCTAATCCAGTTTTCACCACGATCACTGGAGCAACCGTCATTCTTCCAAAAGCTAAAGCTGATACTTTTCAAGGAATGATGGATGCAGGACCTGCAGAAATGTCCATCCGTACACGCACTCTGGCTGATGACATGGAACTTTTTTTAGGACACATAAGTTTTGACGACTTCACCAGCCCTCCAGCAGGTATACACCAACCCATATACACTGTAACTAAACCCCAAACTTCTGAGCTTTCCTTTGTTCCTAAGTACTTATCTGTTACAGGTCCTAATTTAGGAGACATCAACGCCTCTCTGGAGAACCTGGATACAAAGATGACATGTCTCACCACTACTCTCTCAGACAACTCTTCAGCTGTAACAAACGCTGGATAGAATCTTAAGAAGCTGACAAAAGTGGTTGAACAGAAAGCCTCCAAAGGTGATTTGGAGAAGGTTGATGGTACTCTTGGTGAATTTGCCAAAGTTCTTGCTAACATCTACACCAGCGAGGTCATAACGCTGAAGACATCGGTTGGTACTCTTCAGAGAGAGGTGTTCGCTGTAAAGACTGACGTGAGTACAGTAAAGACTGACGTAAGTTCAGTGAAGACGATGGTACAGCAGATCCTGAATCACATGACCGCCCCTGCCCCTGCACCTTCACATTTTACTACGACGGATTGTGCTGAACTTTTAAAGATCAGTCCTGCTATTACTGGCCTAAAAGACAGAGTAGCAGCGATTGAAAACTATATTGGGATCCCTGGCCAAGAAGACAGGGAACCGACACCATCTGCTGAGTCATCGCATTCCTCCCCCACTCATCATGAGGAAGGGGGGAGAAGACTGAAGACCTTCCCCAAGATGAATCTATCGAAGAGGAGAAGACTGAAGACCTTCCCCTTACTGAAGAGGGAACCGAGAAGCTTACCTCTGTATCTGAGGGGGAGCAACTCGAAGAAGTTGCTGAAGAATCTGAATCTGAAGCTGAAGATGATGAAGCCGTCGACATCTCTGATGATGAACCATCTTCTTCTTCAAAGAATGATGATGATGACGATGATGATGATGATGACTCATTTATCGTCAAGCCTGTTCAGAAGACTACAGCTCTTAAAGGGATTTCGATAAACGAACCTTCAGGGGAGCGGACCAAGACAAAGCCTTCAGCGTCTGAAGCTGACAAGGGCAAAGGAAAAGGTGTCGCTGAAGACGAAGATAATCTGATGATCTTGCTTCAAAAGCCAGTTCGTCAGGTACACTACATCTTACTTCCTTACACCGCATCCCTCCTCTATATATACACATTATCAGCTCTACTCTCCACAAAAAGCCTATACACTTAAACCCATTTCTTTTCTCTCTGTTCTACCCAAGTTCTTATTCATAAGATCGTTGTGTTTCAGCTAGTCCTCTCCCCTTCTTGAGGATTCTGAAGTACAACCAGCTGCTGCTAAAGCTGAAGAAATAATCCCAGTCTTAGATTTAATCACCGAGACTGATGAACCCGAAGAACAGATGCTCTCTCACAAAAACAGAC
This sequence comes from Saussurea involucrata, assembly GCA_033807775.1. Taxonomy (NCBI): domain Eukaryota; kingdom Viridiplantae; phylum Streptophyta; class Magnoliopsida; order Asterales; family Asteraceae; genus Saussurea; species Saussurea involucrata. The sequence goes on along the minus strand of CM066327.1, from coordinate 94,753,751 downwards.
CTTCCTTGGCTCCTCAAAAGCTGAGTAAAGAGGATCAAGAGATTCGAAGATCAGCGGATCAGCCTGAAGCGTGATCAACTTCCTTCTATTCCTCCAAAGTTCAGACTTTCACAAAAGGAATACCAGGATCACCTCAGAGCTGAAAGGTTGGAGATCAGATTAGCTGAGCCATCACAAAGTATGGTCTCTCTGAATGGTTGGAGATCAGATTAGCCATCCAGAAGTCTCAATCTAAGTACAAGGATCATGTCGAAAAGCTGATAAATCAACAGATCGACTTAGTATCTTCTTGTGTGGATATTCCTCCTCCCCCTCCTCTCGCAAATCAGAAAAGAAGGGCCTCTGCAAAAAAAAGTCTAAACCTTCAGACTCAGGTCCTGTTATACGGAACGAAACAGGTATTGGTTTTTCTCTTGCTGAAGTTCTTGGTCCAGAACATGACCTTTCCGCACTTGACACATCTCTTCCTCCTGGTGAGACTTTCATCCCTGGAAAAGTCATAAGCAAACCCTAAGGGATATTCTTTATTGACTATGGTGGACGACAACGTTTTCAACGTATCTCTGAGCTTCCCATCACTCCCATCGAACAGCTGAACGATCTCATCTACTGATGTGAATTCAAACGCGACATTCAGGCACGACATCTTAAACCCTTGATTTTTGAAGAAGCTCTGAACAAAAAGGGGTAACGGTTCCTGACTGGATGATTCCCACATCAAAGACCCTTGATGAACTTCTCATTAAGGAAGAACCTCTATAAGCTGATAAGATCGCCTTATTCTTCTATTTTATCAGTTCTTCTTTTGTACTTGTAATTTAATTCGCTTGTACTTATAATCTTTCCACTTCCCTTTGTAATATGATACGAAGTTAAAAGAAAGATTTTAGCGAAAGTACTTTACTCCATCAGTACATAAAAGATCCCAGAAAACAGTAAAAGGAACAAATATTTTATGAGTTCTTTTTATCCTTATGTTTTCATTAAAATAGCAATTTTCTTTGTTGCTATGTCATAATCAAATAGGGGGAGATTGTTGATCCAAACCCTCAGTGATTTGATAATGACCCTCTCCATTCTACTTAGTGAAAATTGTAAGTAAACAATGTATAAGAGTTTCACTATCGCTGATAATTACTAAGACTGTTTTCAGTACCGCTGATAGGAACTCTCGCTCTTTAGATTAGACATTCAGCGAACCCTGTTCATTCAGCAAGCTCTGAGCCTGTTCAGTCTTGTTGATGATCGCTGATGATCTCATACATTGTTCAGCAAACTCTTTTCACCATAATGCTCTGAGCCTGTTCAGACCTATTAGGTGATCGCTGACATTCATAGTTGTTTACTAATGATCCCTGAAGACAAGTTTCACGTCAACATAGGTTCTACGCTGAAGTTGAAGATCAAGCTCAAGAACCAGTGACAAGTCTCCTAATGAACTGATGCGGATCAGCGAAGACTCAGATTTGTCCACTCAACGTGAAGTATCAAGTACAAGACTTCAACTATCGCTGAACTTTGTCATTCACTGATATAAATTAATAAACCTCTGATTCAACGAAAGCTGATCATGAAGTCCTCCATACAATGTACTTTTGTCTTAACCACCCTTGCACGTCTCCGTACGATATGTCAGAAAAGAACCTCCTTATTGTCTGAAATCGTACAACCAATCTGATACTACACTGTTCAAACATGCGGCTACTAAAGTTGTATACAAAGGTCAATGACATGCAACCAATGAGCTGCTGCCACGTGTAAAGTATAAACTGACATGCATTAAATGCATGCAGTATATAAGAAGGACTCTAGCTTCATTTTTGAAGCACTTGCTAACTCTGGTCAAGTCATCTTTCTTATCTTGAGATAGGTTATTATTAGTAATTTCCTTCTCTTTCTTAGTGCAAGAAACTTAGTGTTCCAACTTGTTTAGATTTCGGTTTATCCTTAATCTTGTTCCGCAACTAGCTTTAAATTGTTAATGATTTATCAATAAACAATTTAGAAAAGTAAAAACGTGTGTTTGTATTCAACCCCCCCCCCCCCCCCCCCTTCTACAAACTTGTATAGCCCTTCGGGACCAACAACCAATATTTCCAATATTGATGAAGCTGATAGTCTTCGAAAGATCGATCTCCTGACTATGAGTTTATATGATGCCATGAATGGCAAAATTGTTGTTGAAAATCAAAACCTTGATCTCGCTGAACAGCTTAAAAACTGTCACCTTGAAATAGAAAATCTTTCTAAAATTGAAGAAAATTTTAAAGATCAAGTTCATATAAATCAGCTAGTCAAAATCGAACGTGAAGAAGCTATCGCTGCATTAAAAGCTGAAAAAGCTACTGTTGATGGAGGGTATAAATCCTCAACAACGATCACTGATATAATTAAGTCTCAGATTCCCCTGAGTGACAAACGTGGTCTTGGTTATAAAGCTGACGCTGAACAACCAACCACTGATCATTACATGCTTTAATTTGGAATGTTTGTCTCCTCTATCCCTGACACTTCATCTTCTCAGTGTTCCTCTTTAAAACCTCCTATCCTTGAGGAACTCTCTACTTTAACTTCTAAAGGTAAAGAGAAAATTATTTATCCAAAACCTTAGAAGGGTATCATTGTACCTAAGCCGAATGCTTCTAAAGCTTCAGTGACTCACCCCTCTACTTCTAAGAATAAGATCCCCGGATTTATTCAGCGATCTACTCCCAGAATTAAAGTGGATATTATTGGTAAGAAATCTGAAGAACTGATTGTTCCTCCTATTTCCAATAAAGGTATACTTGGTGTTGGCCCTGCTCATTTAAAACTAACGGCTCAGCATGCAAATGGCCCTAAAGCTACTTTTTGTTATAGGAAATGTTATCACTGTGGACTTACTGGTCCTATTGCTAGTAAGTGCCCCATAGCCACCAAAGCCGAAAAGTTAGCTAAGGTGAAGATTATTGCCCCCAAGGCAAAGAAGACCACTAAGGTTAAGAAATTAACCAAAGTGAAGAATAGTTCAGAAGCTGAATCTTCAAATGCTGCGAAGATTGTTGAACCTTCCACTTCCTCTACCACCACTGACAAATCTAAGCCCAAAATGAAATGGGTACCCAAGTCAAACTAATCTTCCTTTGTTTACAGGTTAAGATGGGTATCTGGTATCTCGATAGCGGATGCTCTAGACACATTACTGGAAAGAAGAACCTGCTCACTGAGTATAAGGAAGAGAAAGGTCCATTTGTGACTTTCGGTGGAAAAGGAAAAGGATATACCCGAGGGTTTGGTGTACTTTAAAATGGTACAACAACCTTCAGAAGAGTCGCATATGTTGAAGGACTGAAGCATAAGTCAGCTATGTGACAAGGATAACAAAGTGATTTTCACTAAGGAATCCTGCTTTGTCACTGACAAAAAGGAGAAGATAGCTCTCAGCGGTTATCGTATGGAAAATGTTTACGTTATAAACATGGACTCTACAACCACTGAGAACTCCTGTTTCTTCTCAAAAGCCTCATCTGATGTCATTTGGCTATGGCATAAGAGGCTCTCTCATCTAAACATCAAGACACTGAATACTCTTTCCTCTAAAGAGTTAGTCACTGGTCTACCTCAACACTCATACGCCAAAGAGTCCTTATGTTCAGCGTGTGAGAAAGGGAAATAGACCAAAGCAAGCTTCAAACTAAGCAAGTCTCCTCACTGTCATCTTCTCTACAACTTCTCCATATGGATTTGTTTGGCCCTGTTAACAAACAATCCATCGCTGGAAAGAAATATACTTTGGTCATAGTTGATGAATTCTATCGCTATACCTGGGTAATGTTTCTCCGTTCTAAGAGTGACACCCATGAAGAACTCATCACCTTTGTCAGGAAAATGGATGTACTGAACAACATGACCGTTCGCTCAATAAGGAGTGATCATGGGACTGAATTCAAAAACAGTTCTCTAGATTCCTTCTTTGAAAGTAAGGGTATTTCTCACAACTTTTTTTCAGTGAGAACACCGCAGCAAAACGGAGTCACTGAAAGACGAAATCGAACTATCATCGAAGCTACACGTTCAATGCTCAGCGATTCTCATTTACCTACTCAGTTTTGGGCAGAAGCTGTCAACACTGCTTGTTTTATTCAAAACAGGTCGCTGATAGTCAAAAGATTCAAAAAGACAGTCTATGAACTTTTTCATGGGAGAAAGCCTTCAATCAGCTTTCTTCACATATTTGGATGTCAGTGTTTCATACTGAACAACAGAGATGCCCTTGGAAAGTTTTATCCTAAGGCTGATGATGGAATCTTTCTTGGATATTCTTCAATCTCCAAAGCCTACAGAGTCTTCAATCGAAGAAGAAAAACTGTTGAAGAAACTATTCACGTCACCTTTGACGAATCCCGTTCAGCGAACTCTAGACCTTCTACTGATACTGAAGAACTGAATCAATGGATGTTTTCTCATCTTGGTGATTCAAAAGACATTCCCACTACTCCTACTCATACCGCCGAAGATGATGGTCCTACTATCATCCCAAACATGCAGACTAGTGAAGCTGAAACATCACGAGTCTCAGCTGTTCCTCTAAACACTGTGCCTACCGCTGAACCTTCTTTCTCAGATATACCATCTACTTGTCAGCAATAAGTGAATGAAATGCGATATGCACCTCTTCCTATCTTGGCTGATATACCATAAGTTGCTGAAGCCTCATCTTCAGCCACTATAGTTCAGGTTGAGTCTGCGACTCAAGCTCTGGCTCAGCGATGGACTATTAATCACCCTATTGATCAGATTCTTGGTGATCCAAACACTGGTTTTCAGACTCGACGAAGTGCATGTAACATTTGTTTGTTTGTTAACTTTATTTCTCTGATTGAACCAAAGAAAATAGATGATGCCCTCAGAGATCCAAACTGGGTTAGTGCTATGCAAGAAGAGCTGATAGAATTTGAAAGAAACAAAGTTTGGAATCTCGTTCCAAGACCATCTGACAAGTCAGTGATAGGCACTAAATGGGTCTATTGAAACAAGTTGGATGAACATGGAACTGTAACCCGCAACAAGGCTCGACTTATTGTTCAGGGATACAGACAAGAGGAAGGTATAGATTACGATGAAACATTCGCCCCAATGGAAAGATTAGAAGCTATTCGTCTATTCTTAGCTTACGCTGTACACAAAGGCTTCAAAGTTTATCAAATGGATGTCAAGTCAGCATTTTTAAATGGAAAGCTGAATGATGAAGTCTACGTGGAATAACCCCCAGGATTCTCAGATCCTAAGCATCCAGGTTATGTCTATAAACTAGATAAGGCACTTTATGGCTTAAAGCAAGCTCCTCGTGCATGGTATGACACTCTCTCTACCTATCTCTATATTGAAAAATTTAAGCTAGGTAAAATCGACAAAACTCTATGTTGGTCCCGAAGGGCTATACAAGTTTGTAGAAGGGGGGGGGAGGGTTGAATACAAACACTAAGATTTTACTTTTCTAAATTGTTTATTGATAAATCATTAACAATTTACAGCTTGTTGCGGAACAAGATTAAGGATAAACCTAAATCTAAACAAGTTGGAACACTAAGTTTCTTGCACTAAGAAAGAGAAGGAAATTACTAATAATAACCTATCTCAAGATAAGAAGGATGAACTTTTCCAGAGTTAGCAAGTTACTTCAAAATGAAGTGAGTTCTTCTTCTTATATACTGCATGCATTTAATGCATGGCAGTTTACACTTTACACGTGGCAGCAGCTCATTGGTTGTACGTCATTGACCTTTGTTGACAACCTTAGTAGCCGCATGTTTGAACAGTGTAGTATCAGAGTGGTTGTACGATTTCAGACAATAAGGAGGTTCTTTTTCTGACATATCGTATGGAGTCGTGCAACGGTGGTTAAGACAAAAGTACTTTGTACGGAGGACTTCATGATCAGCGATCTATCATTCTATATCAGCAAATGATAGAGTTCAGCGATAGCTAAAGTCTTGTACTTGATACTTCACGTTGAGTGGACAAATCTGAGTCTTCGCTGATCCGCATCAGTTCATTTGGAGACTTGTCGCTGGTTCTTGAGCTTGATCTTCAACTTCAGCGTAGAACCTATGTTGACGTGAAACTTGTCCTCAGAGATCATAAGTAAACAACTAACTTATCATCGATCACCATAAGGACTGAATAGACTCAGAGTATTATGGTGAACAGTGTTCGCTGAATGTTTAATCTAAAGAGCGAGAGTTCCTATCAGCGGTACTGTAAGATCCTAGTACTTATCAGCGATAGTGAAACTCTGATACATATTGTTTACTTACAATTTTCACTAAGTATATAAGAGAGGGTCATTATCAAATCACTGAGGGTTTGGATCAACAATCTCCCCTATTTGATTATGACATAGCAACAGAGAAAATTGCTATTTAATAAAAACATAAGGATAAAAAGAACTCATAAAATATTTTTCCCTTTTACTTTCGCTGAAATTTTTCTTTAAACTTTGTAAAGATTACAGAGGGAAGTGGAAAAATTTCAAGTACAGCGAATACAATTACAAGTACAAAAGAATAACTGATACAATAGAAGAATGAGGCGATCCTATCAGTTTATAAAGGTTCTTCCTTAATGAGAAGTTCATCAAGGGTCTTTGATGTGGGAATCATCCAGTCAGAGACATTTACTCCTTGTTCCTTTTGTTCAGCGCTTCTTCAAAAATCAAGGGTTTGAGATGTTGTGCCTGAATGTTCTTCTTGAAATCACACCAGTAGATGAGATCTTTCAGCTGTTCGATGGGAGTGATGGGAAGTTCAGATATACATTGAAAACGCTTTCGTCCATCCCAGTCAATGAAGAATATCCCGTAGGGTTTGCTTAAGACTTTCCCAGGGATGAAAGTCTCATCAGGAGGAAGAGATGTGTCAAGTGCAGAAATGTCAGGTTCTGGACCAAGGACTTCAGCTAGAGAAAAACCAATACCTGTTTCGTTTCGTATCTGAGGACCTTCTGAAGATGTAGACTTTTTCTTTGCAGAGGCCTTTCTTTTCTGACTTTCGAGAGGAGGATGAGGAGGAATATCCACACAAGAATAGACTAAGTCGATCTGTTTGTTTAACAACTTTTCGAAATGATCCTTGTACTTAGACTGAGACTTCTGGATGGCTAATCTGATCTCCAACCATTCAGAGAGACCGTATTGCGTGATAGCTTCAGCATAGAATTTTTCGTACTGTCCATTCTTTCTGAATATCTCGATTTCAGCGATAGAAACTTTGAGGGTTGATCTTCCAGCGATGAGTACCTTGATTATTCTAGAAGGTCGATGTCTGAAGTGTACCTTTTCTTTGCACCAGGCTAAGGTAGATTGAGACACAGTTCTCTTTTCTTCAACGATCTTCTTGGCTTCTTCCCATAGCTGACGTTGAACTTCGATTAGAGCTCTTTTCAGCTTGGGGTCTTTCACCTATTTTTGAGTAAGCTGGATGGCGAGTTCTCTGTCTTTTTCTTCAACTTCTCTTCTTTCAGCGATTAGGCGTTCAGCTCTGAGGTGTTCCTTGTATTCCTTTTGAAAAATTCTGAACTTTGGAGGAACGGAAGGAAGTTGATCACGCTTCAGAATGATTCGCTGAGCCTAGAACTTCTTTATTATCTCGTCTCTTCTTTTCTGCTCCTCTTCACTTGGTTTTTGAGGAACCAAGGAAGGTCTGTTTTTGTGTGAGAGTATCTGTTCTTCAGGTTCATCAGTCTCAGAGATCAAATCTAAGACCGGGATTATTTCTTCAACGTTGGGAGCTGGGATTATTGTTGGTGAACTTCAGCGATATCCTCAAATAGGGGTGAGGACTAGCTGAAACACAGCGATCGTACGAGTAAGAACTTGGGTAGAATAGAGATAGAGAAAATTGGTTTAAGTGTATAGGTTGAGGATAGTAGAACTGATAAAGTGTATAGATAGAGGAGGGATGAGAGTAAGGAAGATTTAGTGTACCTGACAAACTGGCTTTGGAAGCGAGATCATCAGATTGTCATTGTCTTCAGCGACACCTTTTCCTTTGCCCTTGTCAGCTTCAGACGCTGAAGTCTTTGATTTGGTCCGCTACCCTGAAGGTTCGTTTATCATGATCCCTTTAAGAACTTTAGTCCTCTGAGTAGGCTTGACGATAAATGAGTCATCATCATCATCATCTTCATCATCATCATTCTTTGGAGAACAGGATGGTTCATCATCAGACAAGTCGATGACTTCTTCATCTTCAGCTTCAGACTCAGATTCTTCAGCTTCTTCTTCGAGTTGCTCCCCCTCAGATACAGAGGTAAGCTTCTCGGTTCCCTCAGGGTTTTCATCTCCCTGAGGTCCAGCGGTTGCTTCTTCAATTGTCTTCTCATCCTCTTCAAAAAGGGTGAGGTCTTCAGTCTTCTCCCCCCTGATAGGTTCATCATGGGGAAGGTCTTCAGCGCTATTCTCCCCCCTTCCTCATGATGAGTGGGGGAGGAAAGTGAAGACTCAGCAGCTGGTTTTGGGTCCCTGTCTTCTTGGCCAGGGTTCCCCACACAAATTTCAATACCAGAAATAGTCTGTTTTCAGTCTTCAGTCTTCTCCCCCCTGATAGTCTGTTTTCAATACCATAAATAGTAGGATTGATCTTCACGAGTTCAGCACGATCCGCCGTAGTAAAATGCTCAGGTGCAGGAGGAGGGGCGGTCATGTTGTGCAGGATGTTCTGCATCATTGTCTTCATTGAACCTACGTCAGTCTTTACAGAACTAACGTCAGTTTTTAAGGAACTTACGTCAGTGTTTAAGGAACTCACGTCGGTCTTTACAGCAGACATATCTCCTTCGAGTTTGCCAACCGCTGTCTTCAGCGTTGTCACTTCGCTAGGCATGGTGTGAACTGAGGTTTTGATGGAGAGGTAGTCTGTGTAGATGTCAGCGAGAACTTTGGCAAAGTCGCTGAGAGATTTATCAACCTTCTCCAAGTCAGCTTTGGAGGCATTCTTTTCCACCACTGTTGTTAGCTTTGTAAGATTCTCTCCAGCGTTTGTTACAGCTGAAGAGTTATCCAAAAGAGTACTGGTGAGACCTGTCAGCTTCGACTCTTTTGTCTTCAGAGAGGCATTGATGTCTCCCAAATTAGGACCTGTAACATATAAGAACTTGTGAATAGAGGAAAGCTCAGAAGTTTGGGGTTCAGTTACAGTGTATAGGGGTTGGTGTATACCTGCAGGAGGATTGGTTAATTCATCAAACTCTCAGTGTCCTGAGAAAAGTTCCATGTCGTCAGCTAAAGTGCGTGTACGCATGGTCATCTCTGCAGGTCCTACTTCCATCATTCCTTGAAGAGTATCAGCTTTAGCTTCTGGAGGAATGACAGGTGCTTCAGTGACAACTGGAGTAGAGTCCAATTGAGTAGAGGGAGAAGCGAAGGTTGAGAATGTTGGTTGGGTGCGGAGTTCAGCGTTGGATTCGCTGAGAAATGCTTCTTCAGTCTGTGGAGAGACTGAAGAAGGTTGGGTAAGTTCCAAATTTATAACCTTAACGTTTAGAGACGCTGAGGTTGGGATAGAATGGGTGGCTTGTTCAGCTGTGGCAGAGCATACCACTGAATGTTCCTTCAGCTCTGCGAGATGAGCTCAGGAGTCTTCAGCAAGAGATTGCTGGGGTTGCTCCTTGGTTTTCTTAGTTCTTTTGGAACTAAGTTGGGTAGAGGAGTGTTTCCTTTTAAGAGAAGGAATGGAGGTTGCAGCTTGGGTATCAGCGATGGGTTTGTCCGCTGAAGGAGCTGCAGAAGTAGAAGAAGTGGGGTTGAGAAGAGTTAAAAGTGTAGAAAGACGTACCTCATTTTCCACATGTTTGAAGTCGAGAACCTTAGGGCCAACCTGAGAGAGTTTCAGGTCACCCTCTTTTGGGTAGCTATTCTTCAGGCCTGTTTGGAAGACATCGCTGATGAATCGAGGATATGGAACCCATGGAGATCGGTCAGTGGCGGAGTCTACTTTAAGTACCAGATCATAGTAGATTATCCATGCCCAGTCTATATGTAGACCTTTCAGCAAAGCATACCCCATTGCTTACTGAGGTTGAGTGGCTTGATCAGAAGAGCCGGTCTTTGCAGTCATGCAGCTGATTAAGTGAGCGAAGATGAAATTCATCTCGCTGGGCATTTTAGATTTCTTAATGAGGGTCAGCTTCTTCTCAGGCTTCTTGTCCCTCCCAGTTTCCTAAACATAGCCCATTGCATCGAAGAATGCAGTGATGGCTTCCCTATCTGAGTGTTTCTTGTGGTCAGGGAGGGGAACAAAAGGTTTTTCTTTGGTTGCGATGGGAAGGCTCAGGGCTTTGCAGATAATGGTTGGGGTCATCTTCATTGTGCCATAATCAGTATCACAGAGGATACAGTCGATTGTCTTTGAGGAGTCTTTGGTTGATGGTAGCTGAGAGTGTCTGGCAGAGTACTAGAATTGGGATAGCAATAGCTGATGTGCAGGAGGTGTTATGGTCAGGGTTGTGGAGATACAACAATATTTCAGGAAGTTCACAGCATCATTCAGATGTGTGACTTGCTTTCGAGGAGGAAACTCGAGAAGCGCATAGAGGTTATTGGTCTTCGTCCAATCCAGTTCTTCAAGAGAGAACTTAACCTGAGGAGCCTTGATGATTTCTAATTCCTCAGTAGTATCAGCAGCAGTGTTCTCAGCGATGGTGTTCTTGGAAGTGGAAATGTCAGTAGATGCCATTTTCTGTATTATCAGTTCAACCAAAGATTAACAAATAAGAATAATCTTAATGTGGAAAGATTTTCCAATAAGATGGATCGAATTTTGTCCATTTCATTCAGACAAAATGTCTTAATGAAGATTAGGGTTTTTCTTGTTTTTGAAAAACGAAACGCAAACCCAATAAAATATTGTTTTCCAATTTCCTTTGAAAATTAGGATTCTGGAAAAAAAACGTATGAAGAACAAGTTTAAGATTCTGCGTTTAAACTTGAAGAACAACCATGAAAGGTTGTGTTCATAAAACCATGAAAGAGATGATTTTATTTGAAAAAATTCTTTTGTTTGATCTTTTAAAAACAAAGATAAGATCATTAACAAGTTTAAGAAACAGGTAAATAACAGAATTATTAACCTGGTTTGTTGAAGAAGATGAAGTTCTTGAAAAACTTGAGAGCACAAATGCAACAGTAAATTTTCTTTTTCTTACTTGGAGGAGAAGTTCGCGTAAAAAAAAATATAAACCCACAAAGTGTTTATATAGTGAGATTTGAGAGAGAGAAAAACTCGAGCGGGAAAGTTTTTCATCATGACACGGACACGTGTTTGCATTTTATTGGAAGGTAAATGAAACGTGCAAACGTATGTCAGAAAAAAACGTGTCGGGGCTTATCCGTTGCAATGACGTCACAACTGTCCTTTCATATTCTGGATATCTCTGAGGTTTTGAAAACTCAGGGACACTTTTGAAAACATGAAGCACGGAATAAAAATATCAGTGTTGGTTTTAGAAATTTCAAAATATCGGTGATTAAGAAAGAGATATTCAGCGATGCAATTTGTTTTGAAATCTTGCATTTACATGCGATTGTCAGAGAGAGAAAAACATACCTTGATATCAGCGAATCAATTTTATTCAGAGAGAAAATGATAGAATGAGTTATACAAGTTGATTTTATCCTATCGCTGATCAAATGTGAACCGCTGAAGATTTTACTCTTCAATGTTCAGCATTCCAAGCTCGCTGATGAGAAAGTTGAATCTTGTCTCATCAAGAGGTTTGGTGAACAGATCAGCTAACTGATAGTCAGTTGGGATAAAGTGAAGTTCTATATCACCATTCATCACATGATCTCTGATAAAATGATACCTGATTTCGATGTGTTTTGTCTTAGAGTGTAGTACTGGATTATTTGCTATAGCGATGGCACTTGTGCTGTCGCAATAGATTGGAATATTTGAGAGTTGAAGGTCATAGTCCAGTAGTTGATTTCTTATCCACAAGACCTGAGAACAACAGCTTCCAGCGGCAACATACTCAGCTTCAGCTGTGGAGGTGGACACTGAATTTTGCTTTTTGCTTGTCCAACTTACTAGCTTTCCACCCAGGAGCTGACAGCCTCCTGTGGTGCTTTTCCTATCCTATTTGCAACCTGCAAACTCACTATCTGCATAGGCGATTAGATCGAATCCTGAGTCTTTGGGATACTAAAGACCTAGATTCGCAGTACCCTTAAGGTATCGGAAAATTCGCTTTACAGCGGTCATATGAGATACTTTAGGTTCAGCTTGATATCGTGCACACAACCAAGTTGCGTACATAATATCGGGTCGGCTAGCTGTAAGATAGAAAAGAGAGCCGATCATCCCACGGTACAACGTGACATTAACAGGAATACCATTAGTATCCTTATCTAGTGTCAGCGGTGGTGCCATAGGGGTTTTCATAGCTGAACTTTGGGTTAAGTCGAATTTCTTCAGCATATCTTTAACATAATTTCCCTGATTAATGAAAGTTCCTTTTTCATTTTGCTTTATCTGAAGACCAAGGAAATATGTTAGTTCACCCATCATGCTCATTTTATACTCATCTTTAATTCTATCAGCGAAACGAGTACAAAGATCAGGGTTAGTAGAACCAAATATAATGTCATCAACATATATCTGAACAAGAATGATATGACCTTTTACTTTCCTGAAAAATAGAGTTTTGTCGATTTTACCTCGCTCAAATTGTTCAATATGGAGATAAGTAGAAAGAGTGTCATACCATACACGTGGAGCTTGCTTCAAGCCATAAAGTGCCTTATCCAGTTTATAAACATAACCTGGACGCTTAGGATCTGAGAATCCTGGAGGTTGTTCCACATAGACTTCTTCATTCAGCTTTCCATTTAGAAACGCTGACTTAACATCCATCTGATATACTTTTAAGTCTTTGTGTACAGCGTATGCTAAGAATAGATGAATAGATTCTAGACTTTCTACTGGAGCAAATGTTTCGTCGTAATCTATGCCTTCCTCTTGTCTGTATCCCTGAGCAACAAGACTAGCCTTGTTGCGGGTTACAGTTCCATGTTCGTCCAACTTGTTTCGATAGACCCATTTAGTGCCTATCACTATTTTGTCAGTTGGTCTTCGAACAAGTTTCCAAACGTTGTTTCTTTCGAATCCAGACAGCTCTTCTTGCATGGCGCAGTTTGGATCTTTGAGGGCATCATCTACTTTCTTTGGTTCAGTCAGAGAAATAAAGTTAACAAATAAACAAATATTACCTGCACTTCGTCGAGTCTGAACACCAGCGTTTGAATCACCAAGTATTTGATCAATTGGGTGATTTCCAGTCCATCGCTGAGCCGGAGCGTGAGACCCTGACTCAAACTGAACTGGAGGAGCTGAAGATGAGGCTTCAGCAACTTCTGGAGTATCAGCCAAGAGAGGAATGGGTGCAGTTGTCATTATATTCACTGATTGCTGAGAAGTAGATGGAATGTCTGAGACATTTGGTTCAGAAGCAGGTATAGTGTTTAAAGGAACAACTGAGACCCATGATGCTTCAGCTTCACTATTCTGCATGTTTGGAATGATAGTAGGACCATCATCTTCACCTGTATGCGTATGAGAAGTGGGAATATCTTCGGAATCACCAAGATGGGAAAACATCCATTGATTCAGTTCTTCAGTATCAGTGGACGGTTTAGAGTTCGCTGAACGGGATTCGTCAAACGTGACGTGAATTGTTTCTTCTACAGTTTGTGTTCTTCGATTGAAGACTCTGAAGGCGTTAGAGATTGAAGAATATCCAAGAAAGATTCCATCATCAGCCTTAGGATCAAACTTTCCAAGGGCATCTCTGTTATTCAGTATGAAACACTAACATCCAAAGATGTGAAGAAAGCTGATTGAAGGCTTTCTCCCATGAAAACGTTCATAGGCTGTTTTATTGAATCTTTTGACTATCAGCGACCTGTTTTGCGTAAAACAAGCAGTGTTGACAGCTTCTGCCCAAAACTGAGTAGGCATGTGAGAATCGCTGAGCCTTGAACGTGCAACTTCAATAATTGTTCTATTTCTTCTTTCAGCGAAGCCGTTTTGTTGTAGTGTTCTCACTGATGAAAAGTTGTGAGAAATACCCTTACTCTCAAAGAAGGAATCAAGAGAACTGTTTTTGAATTCAGTTCCATGATCACTCCTTATTGAGCGAACGGTCAAGTTGTTCAGGGTTTCCATCTTCCGAACAAAGGTGATAAGTTCTTCAGGGTTGTCACTCTTGGAACGGAGAAACATAACCAATGTATAACGAAAGAATTCATCAACTATGACCAATGTATATTTATTTCCAGCTATAGATTGTTTGTTAACAGGGCCAAACAAATCCAAATGGAGAAGTTGTAGAGGGGATGACACTAAGGAGACTTTCTTTGACTTAAAGCTTGCTTTGGTCTTCTTCCTTTTCTCACACGCTGAACATAAAGACTCTTTGGCGTATGTGTGCTGAGGTAGACCAGTGACTAACTCTTTTGAAGAAAGAGTGTTCAGTGTCTTGAAATTCAGATGAGAAAGCCTCTTATGCCATAGCCAGTTGACATCAGATGAGGCCTTTGAGAAGAAACAGGAGTTCTCAGTGGTTGTTGAGTCCATGTTTATTACATAAACATTTTCCATACGATAACCGCTGAGAGCTATCTTCTCCTTTTTGTCAGTGACAAAGCAGGATTCCTTGGTAAAGATTACCTTGTTATCCTTCTTGCAAAGCTGACTGATGCTTAAAAGATTATGCTTCAGCCCTTCAACATATGGGACTCTTCTGAAGGTTGTTGTACCATTAGAGAGTACACCAAACCCTCGGGTATGTCCTTTTCCATTTCCTCCGAAAGTCACAGAGGGACCCTTCTCTTCCTTGTATTCAGCGAGCAGGCTTTTCTCTCCAGTCATGTGTCTAGAGCATCCGCTATCGAGATACCAGATACCCTTCTTAACCTGCATCACAAAGGAAGATTAGTTTTTCTTGGGTACCCACTTAACCATGTGTACACGTTTGTCAGTGGAAGTAGTTGGAATGGAAGGTTCAGCAATCTTCGCAGCATTTGAAGATTCAACTTTGTCATTCTTCACTTTGGTTAATTTCTTAACCTTAGTGGTCTTCTTTGCCATGGGGGCAATGATCTTCACCTTAGCTATCTTTTCAGCTTTGGTGGCTGTGGGGCACTTACTAGCAATATGATTAGTGAGTCCACAGTGATAACATTTCCTATAACTAAAAGTAGTTCTAGGACATTTTTGAACGCTGAGCTTTAGATTTTGAATTAGATGTACCAGCACCAAGTAAGCTATTGGCTTTTGAAATGGGAGGAACATTCAGTTCTTCGGATTTCTTACCAGAGACATCCACTCTGATTCTAGGAGTAGATCGCTGAATAGATCCACGCTGAGTAGATCCAGAGATCTGATTCCTTGATCCAGATGAATGAATCACTAAAGCTTTAGAAGCATTCAGCTTAGGTACTAAGGTACCCTTCTGAGGATTTTGGTTAAAAGCAATTCCTTTACCTTTATCTTTAAAGACAGAGGTAGGTTTTGGATAAACCATTTTCTCAGGGATAGGTTTTAAAGACAAAGGTAGGTTTTGAAGAGGTAGAAATTTCATCAGGGATAGGCGGTCTGGACGAGGAACACTGAGGGGATGAAGTATCAGCGACTGAGGATACGAAAGTTCCAAATAAGAGCATGGAACGATCAGTGGTTGGTTCAGGAGTATCAGCTTTGTAACCAAGACCACGTTTATCACTCAGGGGAATCTGAGACTTAATTATCTCAGTGATCTTTGTTGAGGAATTATACCATCTATCGACAGTAGCTTTCTCAGCTCTTAATGCAGCGATAGCTTCTTCGCGCTCGATTTTGACTAGCTGATTTAAATGCACTTGATCTTTGAAATCTTCTTCAATTCTAGAAAGGCTTTCTATTTGAAGGTGACAGTTTGTAAGCTGTTCAGTTAGATCAAGGTTTTGATTTTCAACTACAGTTTTGCCATTCATGGCTTCATATAAACTTCTAGTCAAGAGATCGTTTTTACGAAGACTATCAGCTTCATCAATATTTGCAATATTTGTAAAGAAGGAAGGTGATACCTGAATAGCAGAGGTTGAAGTAGAGGGAATGTCTGAACTTTCTACCTCATCTTCAATCTATGACATAAGACAGAGATTGGCTTCATCATCTTCAGAGTCAGATGATGATTCTTCTTCATCAAAGGCAGCCCAATCATAAACCATCAGGCCTTTGCCTTTCTTCTTAAAGCTTTTCAGCTTCGCATACTTTTCTTCCAGCTTAGCGTATTTGTCATCTTTATTCCTGAATAAAAGATTTTCTAGGAAACACTGAGTTTCTCGAAACTTTCTTAGACCTGCACTCGTTAGCGAAATGTCCAATCTTTTCACAGTTAAAACAAGTAGCAGTAGCCTTATCAACAATAGCTGATGATCTTGGCTTGTCAGTAATGGAAAGAGGTTTATTCTTTCTGAACATTTTCTTTTTGGCGAATCTCCTGAACTTTTTAGTTAGGAGAGCCAAAGATTCATCATCATCTGAAGAGTCAGAATCTGATGACCTTTCAGAGTTACTTTCCAACTCAGTGATAGTGACCGAGGGTCGCTGAGTGGAAGGTTCCTCTGAGATTAAAGTAATAAGGGTGCTTTTGGAATCTTTTACAGAATTCTTCTTAAGATGACTCGATTGCTCATGATTCAGCATTGTGCCATATAAGGTAGCAAGGGTCATTAATCTTAGATCCTTTGACAACTTGAGACACATAGAATAACTGTCCCAGCTTTCAGGTTAACATTCTAGAAACTTTGTCAGCACTTCAAAGTTAGAATATTCCTTACCAACAGTTTTCAGATCTATAATTAAACAGCTAAAACGTTGGTGAACTTCAGAGAGAGTTTCATTCTTACCACAGATGAAACTTTCGTACTGTCTTACCAGGTTGATCTTTCGAGAGTCCTGGACTTCCGACGTACCTTCATACTGAACACATATTGTGTCCCACATAGCTTTTGAGGTTTTCAGGTTCATGACGGAATGGTAGACTTCGTCAGGAAGAGCCATGGATAGTATGGATCTGGATTTTGTGTCAATAGCCACTTTCTACTTATCTTCGTCAGTCCACATATGAACCTCATTGGGTATCAGCTTTTCTGGAATAGCAGGTCTATTCTCAGCGGCTTGTACTGCAGCATCAATTCTTACAGGAATATTTGGGCCGTTTTCAAGATAATAAGGCATAGTAGGGTCTACACCTTTTAAGAAGAGAATCATCCTATTTTTCCATAGATTAAAATTATCTCTGGAGAATCTAGGGGGTTTTGTAAGAGAACCATTGTAAATATAATTTTTGTTTGTGTTGGAAGCCATTTTCAGAAATAGAAAGGAAGAGAAATCTTAGTATAGATCAGATCTTGTTTATGAGATTAAACAAATCTGCTCTGATACCACTTGTTGGTCCCGATGGGCTATACAAGTTTGTAGAAGGGGGGGGGGTCGAATACAAACACTAAGATTTTACTTTTCTAAATTGTTTATTGATAAATCATTAACAATTTACAGCTTGTTGCGGAACAAGATTAAGGATAAACCTAAATCTAAACAAGTTGGAACACTAAGTTTCTTGCACTAAGAAAGAGAAGGAAATTACTAATAATAACCTATCTCAAGATAAGAAGGATGAACTTGTCCAGAGTTAGCAAGTTAATCCAAGAAGAAGTGAGTTCTTCTTCTTATATACTGCATGCATTTAATGCATGGCAGTTTACATTTTACACGTGGCAGCAGCTCATTGGTTGTACGTCATTGACCTTTGTTGACAACCTTAGTAGCCGCATGTTTGAACAGTGTAGTATCAGAGTGGTTGTACGATTTCAGACAAGGGTGGTTAAGACAAAAGTACTTTATACGGAGGACTTCATGATCAGCTTTTCGTTGATTCAGCAATCTATCATTCTATATCAGCGAATGATAGAGTTCAGCGATAGCTAAAGTCTTGTACTTGATACTTCAGGTTGAGTGGACAAATCTGAGTCTTCGCTGATCCGCATCAGTTCATTAGGAGACTTGTCCCTGGTTCTTGAGCTTGATCTTCGACTTCAGCGTAGAACCTATGTTGACGTGAAACTTGTCTTCAGAGATCATAAGTAAACAACTAACTTATCAGCGATCACCATAAGGACAGAACAGACTCAGAGTATTATGGTGAACAGTGTTCGCTGAATGTTTAATCTAAAGAGCGAGAGTTCCTATCAGCGGTACTGTAAGATCTTAGTACTTATCAGCGATAGTGAAACTTTGATACATATTGTTTACTTACAATTTTCACTAAGTATATAAGAGAGGGTCATTATCAAATCACTGAGGGTTTGGATCAACACTCTATTTTTTCAGGAAAGTAAAAGGTCATATTATTCTTGTTCAAATATATGTCAATGATATTATATTTGGTTCCACTAACCCTGACTTATGTACTCGTTTCTCTGAGAGAATGAATGCTGAATATAAAATGGGTATGATGGATGAGCTAACTTATTTCCTTGGTCATCAAATCAAACAAAATGAAAAAGGAACTTTCAGTCACCAAGGTAAGTATGTTAATGATATGCTGAAGAAATTTGATTTAACTCAGAGTTCAGGTATGAAAACCCATATGGCACCGCCGCTGACACTAAACAATGATTCTTCTGGAATACCTGTTAATGTCACGACGTACCGTTGGATGATCGGCTCTCTTCTGTATGTTACAACTAGCCGACCTGATATTATGTACGGAACTTGTTTGTGTGCACGATATCAAGCTGAACCTAAGGAATCTCATATGATCGCTGTAAAATGAATCTTTCTTTACCTTAAGGGTACTCCTAACCTAGGTCTTTGGTATCCCAAAGACTCAAGGTTTGATCTAATCGTCTATTCAGATAGTAATTTTGCAGGTTGCAAAATGGATAGGAAAAGCACCACAGGCGGTTGTCAGCTCCTGGGTGGAAAGCTGGTGAGTTGGACAAGTAAAAAGCAAAACTCAGTGTCCACCTCAATCGCTTAAGTTGAGTACATAGCCGCTGGAAGCAGTTGCTCTCAGGTCTTGTGGATGAGAAATCAACTACTGGACTATGACCTTCAGCTCTCGAAAATTCCAATCTATTGCGACAGCACAAGTGCCATCGCTATAGCCAACAATCCAGTACTACACTCAAAGACAAAACACATTGAAACCATGTATCATTTTATCAGAGATCATGTGATGAATGGTGATATAGAACTTCATTTTATCTCAACTGATTTTCAGTTAGCTGATCTATTTACCAAGCACCTTGATGAGACAAGATTCAACTTTCTCATCAGCGAGCTTGGAATGCTGAACTTTGAAGAATAAAATCTTTAGCGGTTCACATTTGATCAGCGATAACAATGAATTTGCATAACCTATTAATCCTCTTCTTTCTGAACAAAATTGATTCGCTGATATCAAGTTATGTTCTCTTTACTCGCTGACGTTCGCATATGAATGCAAGATTTCAAAACAAATTGCATCGTTGAATATCTCTTCCTCTCAGCGATACTTTGAAATTTCTAAAAATCTAACACTGATATTTCTATTCAGTGCTTCATATTTTTCAAAAGGTCCATGAGTTTTTCAAAACCTCAGAGACATCCTAAAATATGAAAAGACGTTTGTGATGTCATCATAACGGATAGAGCTTGGCACACTTTTTCTGACACACGTTCGCCCGTTTCGTTTTCCTTGTCCAACCAAATTCGAGGAACGTATCAGAGTCATGATGAAAAATTTTCCCGCTCCAGTTTTTCTCTCTCTACTCTCACTATATAAACACATTCGAGTTTATATTTTCACCTTACGCGAACTTCATCTCTTTCAAGCAAGATTTCTCTGTTCAATTCAAGATTTAATATCAAGAACCTGTTCATCTTCATCTCTTTAAGCTTCACAGGTTATTATTTCTTTTATTTTGCAAATCATAAACTTGTTTTCGATCTTATTATTGTTTTTGTTAGCTCCAATCTTTCTGATTATAGAAGTATTGAAAAATAGGCTATGTATAGGAATCTCTGATAGAGGTTCTGCCAAGACACCAACAGAAGATAGAAACAGTCTTCGACAGAAGCCCTGTAGAGTCAAGGACCGACAGAAGCCCTGCGGAGTCAAGAAGACCAAAGAACAAACAAGCCAAGGATCGACAGAAGACGCTTCACAGCGGACAAGGCCACAGAGCCTCTGTCATACACAACAGAGCCTCTGTGGTACAACAGATCTACACAAGTACAAAGCGTGCCTCCAACTGTTCCTGCTTTACGAAGATACTCAAGATCATTCGTACAAGGCATGGCCTGACAACTCCAAGTGTCAAACTCTGATAGGTCATAGCCTTAGTAGAAGCCGGCGCATTTAATTAACCTTGTACCTGCAATAGTAATAGGAATAGTGTCTATGTACCTTCAGTCCTTCTTGTCCCATGTAGAAGTAGTATAAATAGAAGTCTCATGTTGAGATCTTCAAATTAACTTTGTTTAAGCTTTGCACAAACACACACACACCAGTTAAGAACAATTTCTTGCAAACCTTTCGGTGTTTTTGGTGTTCTTTTTATATATCAAATACAGTGAATCATTGTGTTATTATCTGTGTTATTTATACTTCACGTATTTGATATTGTGTGTTCGTCTACCTTACATTATCTTTCAGTTCTTAAATACGCTTCCGCACCATATCTAAATCTGAACTAACTAAAAGTTAAGATCATTGTTTAAGCAAAACAGGAACCAACAATTGGTCTCAGAGCAAACCTTGATTTTTAATATCAAGGGATCCACTCTAAACAATGATTTTTGTTAGAAACTTGGACTTTTAACCTGTTCTTCATATTATTCAAATAGCTTCTGTTTTTCTATCTTTTTTCGATCCATTCGAACCTTGGTAAACTTATAGAATCTGTTTCTTCGGTTAAAACTCCATTTTAGTGCACTGATCTTTTTTAAGCTTATAAACTCTTTTCAAAGACATTTTTTTCAATAACATTTTGTTTCACGATCACTCAAGTAACAATATGTCTAGACTAAGATTTAGTGCTGATGCTGATTCTCATTATTATTCAAAACTCAGTACTAATTTTCGCACGATAATTCCTACTCTTGAAAATGAACTAGAAGAAATGAACAAGTGCATTTTTATTGATTCAGATAAAATTGCTAAGCTTGAAGAATCAAGTAAACTACTAAACTGTGAAAATCTTGAACTGAAAAGGAATTTATTTATGTCTGGAGAAGAGAAAAAAATACTTGAACTTAAGTGTCTAAACTTTTCTAATCTGATTTCAAATTTTAAAAAGCTTGTGATCTGTGAAAAAGAAAAGTTTGAAAAGGAGAAAACTATTCTTGAAATAAAGTATGTGGAACTTTCTTGCAAAATCTCAGAATTGCAGAAAACTCTTAAAAAGGAGAGGAAAGAGTCTGACTTTGAAAGAAAAGAGTCTGAAAAGAAGAAGATTGAAGGATTTCAAACAAGATGTTTGAAAGATGATTTTGAGAGAGAAAGAAAGGTTTTTAAAGCATAAATGTACAAATTGACAAAAAGACTATCTGTTTTGTCAAACAAGATTATGTTGGAGAAGAGGTATAAATCAGATCTTCTAAAGAAGTTTGATTTAAACCTTAAAGAAAAAGATGATTTAGCTAAAAGGGTTAAGGACTTTGACTTAGAAAACTCTTGTGCTGATAATACAAATAATCTTGTTTTCAAAAGAGTGAAAATGGTTTGGAAAGTTAAAAGCTCTACTCCAGTCAAAAATGCTTCAAAGCCGTTTGTTTCTACTAAGCATTCATCTCTTCATTCTCATAATTATAAATGCTTTGATCTTCTGTTTCAATTAAAAACCCTTTTCTCTAAATCTTTCTGTGTTCTAAATGGGTCATTTCAAAAGAAAATTCCAAAGACCCAAAGTGAGAAAAGTCACAGAAAGGAACCTGGCAAACCAGCAAAGACTGGCTAACCAGAGGACCTGAAGACAGCTCCAAATCCTAACATTTTAGGACCCATTTGGAAATGGGTACCAAAATGTCTTTAATCTGTCTTGCAGGTATATGGACTCCTTAATACATCTGTTAAGGACTCACACTTCAGCGAACAAATGACTCCTTAATACATCTGTTAAGGACTCACACTTCAGCGAACAATGGACTCCTTAATACATTTGTTAAGGACTCAGGCTTCAAAGTCAACAATGACTCTTAAACACTCAGTTTAAGACTCATCCTTCAAAGGTTCTATACTTCACAGAGCCTCTGTGGAATTGCTCAGAGCCTCTGACAATCTCCACAAAACCTCTGATAAGATTGACCTATGTACTATGCACTACTTATCTCATTTAATCCAAGCATAGGTCAAGGGGGAGCAGAAGGAGACCTTTAACTGATCTACAGAGGTTGATCATTCAAGGGGGAGCAGAAGGAGACCTTGAAATGATCTATAGAGGTTGATCATTCAAGGGGGAGCAAAAGAAGAGATGCCATCGATGAAACTTACAAAAGTAAAGAGTATTGCCGAACTAAAAAGAGCCAAAACGTATGTATCTCGTACAAATCCTTTTCCAAAACAATTTTCTAGGACACCACTTTCCAAATACGTCCTAGAAACATTGCTTAAGACATTCCAAACAATTAATAATCAAAAAGATTCTTGAGTCTTCCGTTATGAGAAATTTAAGGTCATAGAGCTTCTTCTTAGCTCAACAGAGCTTCTATAAGCCAGAGCCTCTGCAACTGCAAACTTCATACGGAAACTCTGTCGATCAAATAAAATGTCTTAATTAAGAATTTGCACGTACAAATACACGGACCAAGATACTAAAAGAAGGTCTCAAATCAAAGAGTTCACTAAACCAAAGAACTTATGATTGACCAATCATAGTATTCAAAGGTTACTCGCACAAAACCTTATTTAAAACAATTTTCTAGGACACCAACTTCCAAATAGGTCCTAAAAACATTGTTAAAAACAATTAAAACATTGGATGATGTTAGGACTAAAAGTCCTATAAAATAGAAAGTGATATAAAGAAATAATTAGTGTTATTTATTGGTTTGTAAAGCCTTTTATGCTAAATGGGCTTAGATTAGTGTTTGTGGTCCATGGGCTTAGGCTTAAAGCCCTTGGTATATAAAGTTGTTTTTCCAATCTTTAGGTTAGTAGTGGTGAGATTAGCCGTGCGCTTAACAGAGTTTAGAGAGAGAGTTTGTTCATCATTCTAATCTTGTAACTCTCTGCATTCAATCAATAAAGGATTAATCGTTTCATATTCATTGTTACTTGTTAATCTGGGATCCACAGATGATCAAAAAGTTTTATAAATCTTCAGTTATGAGAAATTCCAACTCATAGAGCTTCTGTTGGCTCTGACAGAGCTGCAAAACCTCTGTGAACGAAATCTCTGCACTAAGATTTATCGATCCTCTCCAATTAATTTTGTCAAAACGTTTTTGGTAAAGGTGCAACCTTCAGAGGAGACAGCAGTTTTTAGACCACAGAGCTCATTCCACTACAGAGCTTCTGTCATTTATACTGCGCATAACAGTAATCTGAAAGTAGAAAGTCCCACGCGCCTAGCATTTAATGGGCCGCGCAAGCCATCAAATCATGCTCTGACACACATGACGTGGCACAATCTGATTGGACGTACATGGCACATGTTCTTATGGGAAGTTGAATCCAGCCGTCTGTACTCAAGTGCGGACCCCAAATTTTATTCACTTTCACCTATTTACCTCTTCAGATTACCATTACCTCTTCAGTATAAAACCATCCTTACCACTTCATTCAAACGTTTACGAACTCTTGCACTTCATCTTCTCCGGCGAACATTGCAAAAACCTGCAAACGTCAAATATCTACTCTTTTCTCTCAAAATCATCAAATGGCATCCACCTCGAACTCTCCAGTGAACTCCCCTTCACATTCTGAGCAATCCCATAACCAAGCCTTGGCCGGAGACCACGAGAAAGATAACTCCGGCGACACAACAGAATTTGCTCCGACCACCCATCTCCAAACCTTCATAGCAAATGAACCCCCGTGCTTAGTCTCAGGAGGGGGGCATTGTTCATGGTGTTTAGCATAAAGCATGTGTGACATCATTCCCATATTTAGGCTGTCACATACATATATTGCAACTGTCAATGCTTAATAGAGCTCAAGTTTGCCAAGATTTTCAGAAGATGGGTGTTGGAATTCAGTCTTTGGTTGAATTGAATTAGACGTTTGAGCATTTGCAATCATTATTCTGGAGTTTTTGTTGACGATGCTAGACCGTTGAGTGCTCTTCTGACCTGATCAATCAGAATTGTGAGTGCTTGCAATCGTTGTTCTGGTGCTTTGGTTGTGATTCAGACTCTTGAGTGCTTATAATCATTCAGCTATTTCTTGAAGATTGATGTTCCGGATTTTCATCAGTCGGTATTCTGATATTTTGGGGATGAGCATTTTTCTACAGTTGATGAACAATGTTACTTGTGGTGTTCTTCTAAACCCTACCTTATAGTGTATGCTTGATTATGTTTCCTCCTTCGAGCAAATCCGAATCACGCTCTTAAGCTGAATTCTTATTCAACTCGCGGCTTATCAACGGATTTGGTGTTATAGACTGAGTTTGCATTTGGTTAATCACGCAACAACTCGCTCGTTATCTTTCTTGTGAGCTTATCAGTACGAGCTAGAGTTTCCACATTTATGAAGATGTTTTTCATGCACTCGGTCGAGGCATTGAATCCGATTTGTCAAGGTTGAAATTTAAAGAGTAAGAGCATATTTCAAGGGGGAGCCTAGACTACATTTGAAGAATTGCATCACTACGGTTTTCTAAAGAAATCAAGGGGGAGAAGAACTGAAGATCTTTCGAGACGGGTGATTCCTTTACAAAACTATAGGGGGAGATTGTTAGGACACAAAATGTCCTAGTTATAAGATAGTTTTGTAAAGGGGTATTAATTGTAATATGGGATTGGGTTATGTGTTATGGGCTTGGTCTTAATAGTGTAACAAGGGGTATATAATGTTTAGTGTGTGTAATTAGGGTTTGTGAGTGAGTCATTGCAATGTAGCCTCCTTGGTGTAGTGTGTGTTCTAGAGAGAGATCCATTCTCTCTCTAGGTTGCTTTCATCTTGAATAATACACCACTTTGATTATCCTATCTTCTTGTTACCAATCTCTTCAATATATGAATCGTTGTCTTGTTTATGGGACTAACAAGGCTTGATACATTCTTCTCATAGGTTTTCTAAGATCTCTCTGTGTTTTCAAATCGTTTGGTTGAGTAAAAATCACTGATTTTTAAAATTCTTGATCTGTTTGGTGTTTGCTCCCTGTTCGTGAGAATTATTAATTTTTCTTGTCAAAAGTGCTAGTTGATTTGTTTTTGGTATTGTTTTTGTGAGTTTTTGGGTTAGTTTTCTTGTTAGTACTAAGTTATTGCAGATTATCTCTCATCAAGACTGCAGAAATTCATCGAACTGGGTAAGTTTTTCTTGTTTTTGAATTGGTTTCGATGTCCCGGTACTGATATCTCCCGGTAGTAATAACTCCCGGTGCTGATATCTCCCGGTAGTGTCTACTCCCGATATCTCCCGGTAGTAATAACTCCCGGTGTTGATATCTACCGGTACTTCAACTCCCGGTATTCCATCTCCCGGTATTACATCTCCCGGAACCTAACTTAGTCCCGGTATTACTCAGTTGTGGGACTCGGTTTGCCAGTTCCGGTATCACAACTCCCGGTATTTCTCTGTGACTTCCCTGTTGCGGGACTTCTCAATTGCGGGACTTTCCATTTGCGGGACTTGCTTCTAATACCGGAAGCTGTAAATTTTGGATTTTTAGGTTTTGTGATTTTTGAACTTTCAAAACTTCAAATCATCATAACACGCTCAAAAATCAGTATTTTGCAATGAAATTTTACAGGGTTACTCAAAATGTGATTCTGAACATATTCTCTGGGAATGTTTTCTGCTAAAAACACCTACAACTATGAGTCGATCACACCACAGTAAACTGAACAGGATTTCAATTCCGGATCAGTAAACCCTGTCTACTTTTGATCGATATCTTGAATTGTCTCACGATCACTTCTGTCAAGTAACAATGTCTTATCCGAACTACTCTGAGCTCAAAGAGAAAGTTTCCCAATTAGAAGCCAAAATCTCTAAGCTAGAAGCCGAAGCTAAAATCAAGTATGACTCCATAGGCAAGCTAGCTATTGAAAAGGCTGAGGATAAATGTGTGATAGAGAACTATCAATCTGAATGCTCAGCCATTTCAAAAAGAGCCGAATCCCTAGAGACTCAATTATCTGAAATCACCGAAAAGCTCAGTAAGTCTCAGGAAGAGAATAATAAGATTGTCAATCTTCGCTTAATAGTTCAAAAAGAAAATGATAAGTTGACTAACAAGCTTAAGGATCTTGAATCCAAACTTTACAAGCGAGGACAATCAGACCAAACGATTCATTTGAACAAACCTAAGGAATTCAAATACTACAACTCTATTTGGGGACTCGGATATGATAATCCGTGTTACCTTAAGAAAATCTTATCTAAGGTTCCCACCCTTTATGAGTTCAACTTTTTAGGACTAGATAAGACATACCCTGAGTATAAGATCAAGTGGACTAAACCGTCACAGGAGGATGAGGAAAAGGAAGACCTTAAAAGAAAAACAGGAATTCCTCTACCCAAAGCAGGGGAAAAGCCTGAAAATATTGAACCTAAATCGGAAGATGAGCCGCCTAGGAAAAACATAAATGTACAGATACCTTTCGTGTACGAAACGCTTAATGCGTCATATTTAAAGAGCAAAACTCCTTATCTCTCCAACGATTACTTAGACATCTGTTCGCTTGCCAAAACGGTGGAAACTCCGGTTCCCGTTCCAGCAACGCCAGATGCAGATTCTAATGATAAATCAGAGTTCAAACGTTATGTTCCACCTCTGATTTTGGAAAACATAATTTTTAAACTTGAAGAATCGATTGCACGGGATAAGGTCATTTATGAAACCGAAAGAACTGTACTCTTAGCCACTATTGAGAAGCTCAAAAATAACAAACCTGAGACATTACCCGAATCAGAAAGAGCAACATATCGAACCGAGATTGCTAAGTTGAATTCTCAACTGTCCGCATTGGCGACAGAAGCTTTAACGTTGAGAATGGCTAAGGTACATCCAGTGGATACTCCAATGACGCCTGTCACTCTTGAAACAATCTCGTTTGACTCTCCTCCAATTTATTCGGATAGTTCCTCGTGTAACGCCTTTATAGGAGTGTCTGATGACACAAATGCCAAGGATTTATGTTTTCTAAATAAAGGTAAGGCGGTTCAAACCGAATCTGCTCAAAGGAATCTTTTCTCTGACTTTGCGGATGATTCCTTTAACTGTTCCTCATCCGACTATGACGGTGAGAACCCATTTGGTTCTACACGACAGTTTTCTGAGTTTATGAATTTCTCTGTTTGTCATGATGAAGATGTTTCGAAAATTGATTATGCCCCAAAGCCTGTAAGTCACAGTCAACTTTTGGAGAAAATGCCCTCACCGGTAAATTTTGAAAAGGGAGAATGTTCTAACTCCAAAAACGTTTCTAAGACCACTTCTTCAAAATCTAAATCTAAAAGACGGTGAAAGAAACGCTCAAATACCGGTAATTCTCACAAAAGACAATCTTACTACTCTAGTTCCTCTGACAGTGAGCTTAATGATTCTTCAGATAATCATGTTTTTAGAAAAGTAAAAATGGTTTGGAGAAAGAAATCAACTACAGAAGACAGTGATGGAAAGCAGTCTCATAATTCTCCTGAGTTGATACAAAGTCGTTTATTTCCAAGACTGGTTCACGTGCTCATGTTTACCCTATAGCTAAGCTGATCAGTTTAAACCGAGCAAAGGTCTGTTGCACGTATTGTGGAAAGAGTGACTTTGTACATCCAAGGTACGTCAATAACTGGTATGGTACCTATAGCATCCCCAATCCCCATATTAAAGTCAAGACATCTAACCACCAAGGATCCATCAAGGCATGGATACCAAAATCTTTTTGATTAGTTTTTACAGGAATGTCATGTGGTTCAACCGAGAATATTCTTTTCACATGACTGTATTCGAAAGTTATGCCACATTTGAGGGGGAGCATCAGGTATTTGACATATACATGAATTTTTGTGAATTCAAAGAACCGTGGCAATTCATCCTGAAAAACTTACTTGAGTTTGTTTTTCTCCGTTTTTTAAATTCCAGAATTGCCATGTGTTATATTTTCTTTGATTTAGTTATTTCCATGTCTCACATATTTTGTTGATTTTTCGATGGAAATACACTCGCTTGAATTCCAATTTTGTTCTCATAGTACGTCCTTACTTACTAATGATTCGGTTCTTCTCTGGTAAATTAATTGTGACTTGTTCTTCACAATTAAACTTTCTGATCAATTGTTTCTTTTGTTGCAAACACTGTGCTTACTGAGTCATCCTAGTCGCGCTTGAACTTGTTCTTTGATCTTCATTCACATTTTATAATGACTTCTGATCAACTCAGATCAGGACTCGTTCTTAAAAGATTGACTTCTAAACATGCCAATTTAGAACTCGTACTTCAATGTGTGCTTAATGTTTTATTGGTTCATTCAAAGAGTGTTAGGAATTACATTGTTTCTATGGTCTATCCAGAACCGGAAGGACCTACCCAAGAAACACATCCTTTTTAGATAACAGTGAGGGGTCTAGATGTATAGACGAGTTCGGAGTGAAAAAAAAATGGTGAGGATGTGACAGGACTTAAAAAACATATTGGTCCTTACCAAACCGAGTCAGTTAGCCGGGTAACCACACAATCTATTCATTCTCGTTCTTTGGAGATGAATATTGAAACAAACATGGACCCAGTGTCGACAACTCGTGTCACCCCACCTAGCCACTCAAGCATCTCACAAAAGATGTTTGTTTCATAAATGCACGGAGATTTAGCACATAATCTATCTATTCCTCACTTGGAGGTCTTAGATATTGAAAAAGGAAGACATCAGCTCCGGTCTCCGAACTTCATATTCTATTCACTGTGTCAATTGATTTTTAACTTGCGTCCCAGGTTAAATCAATTTTTGCGCCAAATCGATATAACTTATTTCTTTCACACATGCACGAGTCTTTGTGATTCCCATTGCATATCTTCGTGATATTGCCGAAACAGTTTGAGAGGTAATTTTCAATATTTTACTTCAGTGATAACTGGAAGTCCTATCAGAGATACCCCGATGCCAACTCTGAACATAGGCCACACAATTATTTTAATTGTTGTGATAACAGTTACTATTGGGTTTCTGTGTTAGATGATTACCCTATTTTGGTTACTTACCGTTTTATCTGGTACTTTTGCTACTCATCAGTGTTGTCTTTGAAGTTACATGATGCTCTGGATGCTCCTAATCATCATGAGGGGTAGAACTGATACAAATTCAAAGACAAAGATCATCATCATGAGGGGGAAAAACGTTATAAAAGTTCAAAGACCCAGACTATCAAGTTGAGGGGGAGTAACTGTTATAACCTGTGCTAAAAATATTACAACGTGCATGGTTCTTCTATCCGTTTAACAAAGTGCTGAAGTTTTCAAAGCTAATTCAACTCGTGGTTCAACTCGTGATACTAAAAAGACCAAGAGCATATTTCAAGGGGGTGTGAAAGATATGAAGACAAGCAACACTAAAGTGCTTCAAAGATTCAAGACGAAGAGAAGATCAAGATCGGAAGAGTTCAAGTTCGTATTTTTTTCTTTATATAACTTTAGGGGGAGATTGTTAGGACTAAAGGTCCTATAAAATAGAAAGTGATATAAAGAAATAATTAGTGTTATTTATTGGTTTGTAAAGCCTTTTATGCTAAATGGGCTTAGATTAGTGTTTGTGGTCCATGGGCTTAGGCTTAAAGCCCTTGGTATATAAAGTTGTTTTTCCAATCTTTAGGTTAGTAGTGGTGAGATTAGCCGTGCGCTTAACAGAGTTTAGAGAGAGAGTTTGTTCATCATTCTAATCTTGTAACTCTCTGCATTCAATCAATAAAGGATTAATCGTTTCATATTCATTGTTACTTGTTAATCTGGGATCCACAGATGATCAAAAAGTTTTATAAATCTTCAGTTATGAGAAATTCCAACTCATAGAGCTACTGCTGGCTCTGACAGAGCTGCAAAACCTCTGTGAACGAAATCTCTGCACTAAGATTTATCGATCCTCTCCAATTAATTTTGTCAAAACGTTTTTGGTAAAGGTGCAACCTTCAGAGGAGACAGCAGTTTTTAGACCACAGGGCTCATTCCACTACAGAGCTTCTGTCATTTATACTGCGCATAACAGTAATCTGAAAGTAGAAAGTCCCACGCGCCTAGCATTTAATGGGCCGCGCACGCCATCAAATCATGCTCTGACACACATGACGTGGCACAATCTGATTGGACGTACATGGCACATGTTCTTATGGGAAGTTGAATCCAGCCGTCTGTACTCAAGTGCGGACCCCAAATTTTATTCACTTTCACCTATTTACCTCTTCAGATTACCATTACCTCTTCAGTATAAAACCAACCTTACCACTTCATTCAAACGTTTACGAACTGTTGCACTTCATCTTCTCCAGCGAACATTGCAAAAACCTGCAAACGTCAAATATATACTCTTTTCTCTTGTAACATCCCTTAATCCAACATA
This sequence comes from Saussurea involucrata, assembly GCA_033807775.1. Classification (NCBI taxonomy): domain Eukaryota; kingdom Viridiplantae; phylum Streptophyta; class Magnoliopsida; order Asterales; family Asteraceae; genus Saussurea; species Saussurea involucrata. Next base: position 94,722,975 of record CM066327.1, on the reverse strand, counting down.
CAAGTTTCATATAATTCACCACAAATAACATAACATAATCCAAATACGGTCCCTTAAATTCTACAATTTGGTCTTTCAGTACAAACTTTTTTTTGAATAAAGTAAAATACATAACAACTACTAAATATAACTGAAATCTTCATAATCATTCAACATCCACAAAATCTAAACATGAGAATTCCTATCATTGTCTTTTGTTTGCTCTTTGACCTGGAATACATATTTTAAAACAAAAATGAGGGTTAGACCTTGAGGTCTAGTGAGAAAAATCCCCGTTAGTTAAAGAAAACATTTGCACACAAATCACACATAAAGCACATAAGAATACCAAATATGACCCATGCATCATGTATCTTTCCATCTCTGTTTCTTTTCTTTTCCTTGGCCATATTAATTGGTAGCAAGCCAATCAATTAATTTACACCGATGTACTAAATACAGCCAACACCACTGCCCCTTTGTACAGCCAACTTCACCGGTCCTAAGCCCGGCCAACTAGTACTCATACAATGTAATATTCATATAAACACTATATGCACCATATTACATTTAATCACATATATGTATTCCATTAAAAAAACATTTCAAATAAAAACTCACCTTGTTTATATCACAAAAACCCTTCCAAGATAACTCACGTACGTCAATCTTTCACCAAATCTGAAATCAGATAAAATACCAAATATCTCTTTTAATACTTAAACTTACAAAATTCCCAACTGAAATCGCAATGAACAGTACCAAGTCGCAATCTCCTATGGCGATTCCACTTTGAAGTCGCAACCCCTTATTGCGATTCCACCCTGGAGTCGCAACCTATTATTGCGATTCCACCCTGGAGTCGCAACCAACTACTGCGATTCCACCTTGGAGTCGCAACCAACTACTGCGATTCCAAACTCGAATCGCAATCAACTACTGCGATTTCAAGCCATGTCGCAAACGACCATTGCGACTTCAATGCCAAGTCGCAACCAACTGTTGCGACTTCGTTGAATGTCGCAGTCGTCTATTGCGACTTCGATGAATGTCTCAGTCTACTGTTTCATCCTAAAACCCAGATTTTGCAGTTTTAAGCTATGCATGTTTATGTAACTTTGCAGATATGTTTTATACTACCATTAGAACACTATTCCAAACCCAAAATCATATACCCTTCTAAAAATAGCATAACCCACTTCTAAAGTTCATATAAAACCTATTATACATAGAAAGGAAGAATTAGAATGGAGTATTACCTTTTGTTCTTGATGTAGATCTTGAACTCAGCTGCAAAACCTTAATTCCTAATTCCTCTTCACCTTTTCTCTCTTTGTCGCCGTGAACCGACAGCACATACACACACATACACTTGTGGTTTTTGGTTGTTCTAAGAGGATGCCACCTATTCTAATTGAATTAGATAGGGTCGGCTATGGTGGAGTTTCTTTTTAGCTAAAGAGACTAAAAGAACCCTAAGTTTCTCCCAAATGGCACAAAATACCCCCAAACTTCTTTTAATTAAATTAAAACTTACCCTTTAGTTTCTAACCCCAAAATTAATTTAACGCAACACTTATAAATAAACCAATAATATACCTGGTTATTACATCTCTCAAAATCATCAAATGGCATCCACATCGAACTCTCCAGTGAACTCCCCTTCACATTCTGAGCAATCCCATAACCAAGCCTTGGCCGGAGACCACGAGAAAGATAACTCCGGCGACACAACAGAATTTGCTCCGACCACCCATCTCCAAACCTTCATAGCAAATGAAAACTTTGAAACTTTTCTTCCTTCAAAACCTAACAATTACCATTTGGTTCCCTCAAGAACCGCATTCGGGGAATCAAACGCCATTCTCCTAGATATTCTTGAAAACCATTACCTTTACCACCCCTCTTATCCACAACAGTGCAGAAAATCCCTGCCAGATATCTCTACCAGTTCTGGCAAAGCTATAGATTTGACCCAGAGGATCGACAGATCAAATGATACATCTCCAAACCTGACAAAACAGAGCACATTGAACTCAAGTTCAACAGAACAATGTTCTCACTTGAGTTCAATCTACCAACCAGAGGCCTATTAGGCATAAAAAGGTATGCAGAGGAACCCACAGATGAAGAGCTTTGTAGGTTCGTAGAGATGTTAGGGTACAACACAACCCTAAGAAAAAGGATGACTTCAGAAGAGGTCGATTACCCCCTCTGTGGAATACCCTATTCTCTATTCTCAACATATGCCTAACTGGGAAAGTGGGCAGTCCAGACCAAACTTCGCACCAAATCCTGGTCATAATGTACGGAGTATATTATGATCTGCCTCTGGACTACGCCAAGCTCATGATGCAAGAAATGGTCAACACCATTGAGCGAAAGAACCTCTCCCAGAAGGCCAAACCAACTCTTCCTCCTCTGCAGTATCAACGATTTTTGGGTGTCCTGCTCGAACCTCTGCTCTTATATGAACAATGGCCAATGGAAGGTCCTACGCCCAAGATGTATCCAATGACAAAGAACACACCGACAGAGCACAGGGATGGATACAAATACTACAGGCCTCTGTCATCAAAAATGCTGAGATATGCTACAGACAGATCCCATAGATCTAAATACATACGCGATCATAGGACTTCAAAACCGAGTCCTGTGACACCCCCAGGTCTAGGAGCCCCTATAGGAACCCAAGTAGTAGAGAGAATGACAGAGGAAGAATGGGTAGTAGCATTTGCCAAGCATAACGTAATTCAAACAAATTTTCATGCACAACGGCAGTCTATTCTCTCCTCTGTCTCCAAATCCAAAACCTCTGCCATCACCCCCCAAGAAGAAAGAGCACAGAATGAAAGCTTCAGAAGGCACCTCTGCAAAACCCCAAGAGTCTCCTCCTTATGCATCAGAGGTTGGATCTTCGGCTCTTCCCCCTCCTAAAGAGAAAAAGAGAAAACATAAGTCGTCTGAGGGTGCCCCCAAACCAAAGAGGAGCAAGAAGAAGAAATCCAAAAGAACCAACTCTCCTATGCAATCAATTGCAGAGGAAGCATATCTGCTAGAAGAAACTCAACAACAACCTCTGTTATCTCCTTCACCCATCCAATATGCAGAAGCTAAGGGTGACTTCAACACTTTCATCGAACAACAAGAGTTTGCCCATACTCTAAACACAGCCGGGTGGACCGCATAACCCCTCTCCAATCAATCAGCATAAGAACCAGATTTCAGAATCTCTTCTGACTTGGAGGAGGATGTTCAAACATGTTAGCCCTAAGTATCTGTAATGTAAAAATATTGAAAATATTATCAAGTCAGAAGACCATCAGAGATGCAGCAGAAGACTTAGAAGAAAAAGCTTCAAGAAGATCAACAGAACTCAACAGAGTTCTGGTAAAACCAACAGAGCTCAACAGAGCTCTGTCAGAAGATCAACAGAAGAACTGTTCACAACCCGAAGACCAACAGAGCTCTGGTCTATGAGCTCTTTTGAAGTGAAGACATCTGTGATGCCTAAGTCTCATAAGAAATCCCAAGTGTTAGACAAGTGTCCATACTTTCCACGTATGCCCTAAAATTAGGAGACACACTGTTAGGTCTAGAGTTTTGTCAAAAACACAAGTGTTGAGTTCTGAGTAAGAAGACTAAAGAAGACTCAGAAGACTCAGAAGTTCTGAGTAGAAGACTCAGAAGTTCTGAGTGAGAAATCTCAAAAAGATTCTAAGTGTTGGATTCTGACTCTGTTACTCAGAAGTTCTGACTCTACTACTCAGAAGTTCTGACTCTACTACTCAGAATTCTTATCAGGGCTATAAATAGAGAGATAGTACACTGTCTACACTTTATCAGGGCTATAAATAGAGAGATAGTGTACGATAGTACACTGTCTACACTTTCCACGTGTCATTCTAGGGTACGATAGTACACTGTCTACACTTTATCAGGGCTATAAATAGAGAGATAGTGGAACAAACAATTGTCAGCTTTCGGAAGAATAGTTTTCCATAATTGTTTAAACACACATTGCAGTAATCCCGAACACTACCTCCGTATGATATTGTTCCCTGTGAGATTTCAGGATACACCATTGATCTTGTTCTTGGTGTTATCCATTATCAATATACGAGCAGCGTTTCTTATTTGATCTTGTTATCATTATCCTGTTCTATAATACTACCATTAATGTGATACAACGTGAATCTGGGAACCTACAAAACCCCACAGAGCTCTCAAGGAAAGACTCCAGAAGTTCTACTGAACCCCTTCCTCCAACCTGAATATAATGTACAGCGCAAAAGCTCAGAGGAAGGGGACATCGCAGAGCATTTGGGGGATTTTAACGAGTTAGAGGACAGAGGTGACACTGTTAGGTTAGGGTGTTCTACAAAAGAAGAGGCACAACAACTTCCCCAACCAACTCCCAGTGCAACCCACTCTTCTATTACCGCCAGTCTAGTGGCAGAAGGTAATATTGAAAAAGAGCCGCACAGCTCGAACCTATCCAAAACTGACCGGGCAGAGGAAATTACTTCCACCTCTGTGTCAATCATATCCGGGGAAACCTTTCCAGGGGAGTCCTCTCAAAAGGACTCACCCTTAGTTCGTGGTCAATCGCCCCAGACCACAATAGACATCCTAACAGAGGAATTTGTTTCCTCTGCCACGCACACACAAATAGGACCAAAAGGCTCTTCAGAGGAGCTTAGAGTGCACATGGACGAAGGGACTCTAGACAAGTCCCCTAGTCAACAGAAGGATACTCTTGTACCCACCTCTGGAGTGGATCAAGACAATATTCTTCTCAGAACTTTTGTAGAGTCTGAGGCCTTAAAAACCTCAGCTCGAGGATCAGAAGGAAATTCTTCCGCCTCCAACATACAAACAAGGGCGACAGAAGGTGTCCTAGGAATAAGGACTCACTCTAGGGACGAATGTGTTCACCCAGAGGTTACCCAAAGTCCACATGTCTCAAAGGATGAATTCCAAACCCTTGTCACCTATGTGGAAAATATATTAAAAGAGTTGAAAAGCTCTTTTGATACTTTTGCAGAAACTACATCGAAGGCGCTCACACAACTGAACACCAAAATGGACAACCTGTCCACAGAGGTGCAAACTACCTTAGCCCAGATGAAGTCCACTACCACTACATCTGCCGCAACTACTGCTGATTTCGAGCGAGCAACCTCCTCTGCCTTCCAAAGCTCTGTTGAAAAGCTTATTGAAAAGATGAAAGCACAATCCTCAACCCCTCAGGGCCTTACTTCGGCAGACTTAAAGAAGGCCCTCGAGCAAGTTTAAGAGCAAACGGCAGAAGCCACTCTGACCATGAAGCCCACTGACTACATGACCAGAGCTCAACTTACAGAACTACGGCAAGGAGTTCTCGACCAAATCACCGAATTCATCAAGGCCTTCACCACTGCCAACGCTAACTATGTGAAAGAATTTCAGAACAGCGTAGGCAAAATGCGCTTCAACACACAAGCAGAGGTCCAGACACTGTTTGGCCTCTGTGATGACCTTTGCACAAAGATGATAGCAGCCGGTGCAGCACCACCTAAAAAGGCAGAAACATCATGCAGAGCAGAGGGCACGAAAGATAAAGGTCAGGATGACTCTAATGATGACTCTGACGATTCATTAGATCATCCTGAGGGGGATAAATCAGGAGAGAAAGAAACTGACAAAGGTCGATCTGCACCAACTCCAATACCAGCAGAACCTATCTCCCAAATTCCCACAACTCAAACCCAAGAAACTCCACAACAACAATCCACAGAGGCAAAACACACCTCTATGGAAACTACTGTCTTCGGATAAGATCAACCAAAACATGAACAGATACAAATCCTATCTTCCTCTGAAGAAGACCTCCCTTCCCCAACACCAAAAACACCAAAAAGAACCAAAATCTCCATCCTTCACACCCAAAGGCAGAATAAAGTCGATTGCTCACAAAGGAAAACATTGGAGCACGACTACAGAATCCTCACCAACAGAAGCAAAAACAACCAAGCCCTCAGAACCTCAAAAGACAAAACCTACAGAGGCAACCCCAACAGAAAGAGCAAAAGAGCCGAAGGCAAAAGACAAGGGCAAAACAATAATAACAGAGGAACCCAAACAAAAGAAGCCAAAGCATCAACCTACAGGGAAACTGATGAAAAGCTATTTCAATGCCTACATAACTCCAAAGCCTGAAAAAGAAGACTAGGCCTTTAGTGTGAAACTTCTGCCATACATACCAATTCTGGATCCAACGGCTCAACTAACAGGGGATCGAGTGGCAGAGATCAAAAAGAAAATGGATGCTATGCACAGACGAATGCCTACACCTGGCGTACCTCTACGAAAGATGGAAGAAGTTATACACAGATATCTGTACAACACATCTGCCATAGATCCTCTGCATTCAACCACTCAAGATCCTACGTTCCACGTAGAAATGCAGAACACCTTCTACAGAACAACTCCCAAGCCTGCTTATAAAGTCTACTCCATCTCGAACATCGACAAAGTAATATACTGAAAGTTCTCTCGCACCAGGAACACAAGGATCGACTATAACATATACAAGGTCAAAAGGACAGACAGAACCGAGCACCAATTCTCAGATGCTGATCTAAGAAACCTACGTCCCTATGACCTACCTGACCTTCTGGACTGGACGAAAAATAATTTCACAACTGATGCACATCGAAGGGCATACAGAGTGATCAAAAGAGCCGTGCGCGAGAAACTTCTGCACTACAGCATATCTGACTTTCAACTGGCCAGAGATCTTGGAGTAAGGAAATTGAATTTTCGACCACCAGAAGATGGCTGCCCAACCTCTGCAATACCAAACTTAATCATCACAACCCCAAGAGTTGGGTTAGTCTTTCAAGATCCAGATGGGGAGTTAAGATTGTTCATTCAAACGGACTCTCAGAAGTATGCAACAAATACTTTGAAAGAGTTCAGAGCAATTCTAGCGGAGCATAGAGGAACAGAGCAAATGGATCAGGCTCTCGCTGGTATACTGATAGGGGAAATCGACTCTGTAATCAACTTCAGAGACCTCTGCTTCAAGTACTATCATGAGCTTAAAGACGTAGGATTCGACAACAGAAGTTTCAACGACTTCAAAGATGCCAACGTCTGAATCTGCTACGAACCTCTGCAAGTCTTTCCTTTCATAATGTAATACAATGTAAGTGCCTCTGGCATATCTATGTAATGAAAGGACTTTAGTTTACTTTGTAAAATACTTAGCCTAGAAAATCTTGCACGATTCAAATTTTTATTTTTCAATACTTAGGGGGAGATTGTTAGCTCCAATCTTTCTGATTATAGAAGTATTGAAAAATAGGCTAAGTATAGGAATCTCTGATAGAGGTTCTGCCAAGACACCAACAGAAGATAGAAACAGTCTTCGACAGAAGCCCTGCAGAGTCAAGGATCGATAGAAGCCCTGCAGAGTCAAGAAGACCAAAGAACAAACAAGCCAAGGATCGACAGAAGACACTTCTCAGCGGACAAGGCCATAGAGCCTCTGTCATACACGACAGAGCCTCTATGGTACAACAGATCTACACAAGTACAAAGTGTGCCTCCAGCTGTTCCTGCTGTACGAAGATACTCAAGATCATTCGTACAAGGCATGGCCTGACAACTCCAAGTGTCAAACTCTGATAGGTCATAGTCTTAGTAGAAGCTGGCGCATTTAATTAACCTTATACCTGCAATAGTACTAAGAATAGTGTCTTTGTACCTTAAGTCCTTCTTGTCCCCTATAGAAGTAGTATAAATAGAAGTCTCACGTTGAGATCTTCAAATTAACTTTGTTTAAGCTTTGCACAAACACACACACCAGTTAAGAACAATTTCTTGCAAACCTTTCGGTGTTCTTGGTGTTCTTTTTATATATCAAATACAGTGAATCATTGTGTTATTATCTGTGTTATTTATACTTCACGTATTTGATATTGTGTGTTCTTCTGCCTTACATTATCTGTTGGTTCCCAGATACACTTAATCAAGATTAACAATCTATTAGTAGAGTTTAGATTTTGATGCGGAAGCGTATTAAACTAACAGATATGTTTGATAGATATTAGAACGCACATATATAAAGAAAACAGTAAAGAATGAAAAGGATTTCTTGAACAGTTACTGTTATTCAATATATAATAACAACATGAAGAACAGATTAAGAACTGTTGGTGTGTGTGAGAATATAACACTCAGATATTTGACAATAAAGCTTGAGAGTATTAGTGATTCCTTGTGTTTTCGTCCTTAGGAAGATCTCAACATGAGACTTCCTTTTATACTACTCTTAGAAGACTATGAAGTAGGTCACTGTTCCTTTTACGGCATGAATAGTAAACTGGATGGTGTGAGCAGTTGTTTGAGCCATGCGCATTTAATGGAGCAGATGTACTATTGGTAAATGCATTAAATGGCGCAGACGTCTATTTTGTACCATGCCCTATTGAGTCCACTCAGAGCTTGACACGTGTTTTGACAGTACTTTTCCATGCAAGTTGATGAACAGGTCTTGGAACAGTAGCAAGATATTATAAATATCTTCAAGTCTCAGTGAGGACCACAGAGGCTTTGTAATGAGTTACAGAGGTTCTGGGGTCTGGTCCTTTGTGGAGCAGTCTTCGCCGGATTCCGAGTCTTTGGTCTTCTTTGTGCGTATGACAGAGCTTTTGTAGGAAGCCTCTGCTGCTTCTGTAGCTTCTTGACCTTGATTTCTCGGTAATGTCGGCAGAGCCTCTGTAAGAGGCTTTCTTCACTTAGCCTATTTTTCACTACTTCTAAATACTTCTATGATTAGGAAGATTGAAGCTAACAATTTCCCCCTAAGTAGTGAAAAATAAAAATTTGAACTTGAGTTAAGTTTGGCTAAGTTAGATAAGACAGAGGTTAAACAATACCTCGAAATTTCTTTCATTTAGAAATATGCCAGAGGCATTTTACATTTGAGTACAATGAAAGATAAACTTTAACTTTGTTTGCAGAGATTGGAGGTCTGAGAATCAGATTTTGGCATCTTTGAAATCGTTGTAGCTTCTGTTGTCTCTGCCGACTTTTCTGATCTCTTTGTAGAATCTGATGCAAAGTTCTCTTAGGCGGATTGTTGAGTCTTGTTGGAACCCAGATACGCTTAATCAAGATTAACAGTCTATTAGTTGAATTTAGAGTTTAATGCGGAAGCGTATTTAAACTAAGAGATATGTTTGATAGATGTTAGAACACACATATATAAAGAAAACAGTAATGGATAAAAAGGATTTCTTGAACAGTTACTGTTATTCAATATATAATAAGAACACAAAGAACAGATTAAGAACTGTTGGTGTGTGTGAGAATATAACACTCATATATTTGACAATAACGTTTGAGAGTATTAGTGATTCCTTGTGTATTCGTTCTTAGGAAGATCTCAACATGAGACTTCCTTTTATACTACTCTTAGAAGACTATGAAGTACGTCACTGTTCCTTTTACGGCATGAATAGTGAACTGGATGGTGTGAACAGTTGTTTGAGCCATGCGCATTTAATGGAGCAGATGTACTATTGGTAAATGCATTAAATGGCGCAGACGTCTATTTTGTACCATGCCCTATTGAGTCCACTCAGAGCTTGACACGTATTTTGACAGTACTTTTCCATGCAAGTTGATGAACGTATCCAGTAATATCTTCCAAGTCTTCATAGCAGACCACAGAGGCTCTGTAAGGCATTGCAGAGGTTCTATGGTCTGACCTTCTGTGGAGCAGTCCACTTGTTTCCGAGTTGATCTTCTTCTTGCGCACTACAGAGGTTCTGTGATTACCTCTGTAGCTTCTGTGGCTTTCTGGACTTGATCTTCTGGAAGAAGTGGCAGAGCCTCTGTGAGAGGCTTTTCTATACTTAGCCTATTTTTCACTACTTCTAAGTATTTCTATGATTAGGAAGATTGAAGCTAACAATCTCCCCCTAAGTAGTGAAAAATAAAAATTTGAGTTTGAGTTTAGTTAGGATAAGTTGGATAAGACAGAGGTTAAACAATACCTCGAAATTTCTTTCATTTAGAAATATGCCAGAGACATTTTACATTTGAGTACAATGAAAGATAAACTTTTAACTTTGTTTACAGAGATTGGAGGTCTGAGAATCAGATTTTGGCATCTTTGAAATCATTGTAGCTTCTGTTGTCTCTTCCAACTTTTCTGATCTCTTTGTAGAATCTGATGCAGAGTTCTCTTAGGCGAATTGTTGCGTCAATCTCTCTTATGATAGTATCTGCAGCATCTTTTTCCATTTTCTTTGAACCTCTGTATTTCACAAGGCTTGCTCTGAACTTGTTCAGAGTATTTGTTGCGTACTTCTGACAGTCCATGCATACAAATAGTTTAGTTTCGCCTTGAGGGTTTTGAAATACTAACCCAAACCGTGGTTCTGTGATGATTGATTTTGGTATGGCGTCTGGTGGGCAGCGATCCTCTGGTGGTCGTAGATCCAGATGTTTGAGACCGAGATCCTTTCCCAGCTGGAAATCTATCATGCTGTAGAGCAGAAGCTTTTCCCTCATCGCTTTTCTCAATACTTGATAGGCTCTGGTGTTTGCCTCTGTGTTGTAGTTGTCCTTTGTCCATTGCAGAAGGTCAGGTAGATCGTATGGATTGATGTTTCTTAAGTCAGCATCAGCGAAGGTAGATTCTGAATTGTTCTCTCTTCTGACTTTGTAAAGATTGTACCTGACCCTTGGATAGGTTCTTGTGAAGGAGAATCGGCAGAAGATCACCTTTTTGATCTTGTGAATTGAGAAAACATCTGCTTTGGTTCTTGGCTTTGTTCTTGTGAAGATGTTTTCAAATTCTTCTCTGATCCTTGGATCTGTCACATGATTTGTTGGATAGTTTGTCTGAAAGGATTGTTTGTAGAGGTATTTGTATACCACTTCTTCCATTTCTTCATGTGTTGGACCAGGTCGTGGAATTTGTCTTCTGAGACTCTCCATCTGTTGAACAACTTCTGCAGCTCTACCAGTTAAAGGAATTTCTGACAGAGGCTTCAATCCATGTGCCCAGTCAACTTCTTCGGGTTTTGGGGTTTGAAAGGCGTCAAACGCACTCTTCATCAGTTTCTCTGTTGGCTTTGACAATGTTTTCTTCTTCTTAGGCTCTTCTGTCAGTATCCCTTTGCCTTTATCTTTTGTTGTCGTGGCAGAACCTGTTGCTTCTGTGGGATTTGAGGTTTGCACTTCTGTAGGTTTGATGGAGGTTGCCTCTGTGGATTTTGACGATTGTGACTTAGAGGACTTTTGTGGCGATGGTTCTGTTGGCTTGACTTGCTCTGTAACCTCTGTTGGAGGTTGTTTGGCGACTTCTTCTGTGAGCTCAGTTTCTGTTGATGAAGTGTTGTCATTGAATCTTCTTGCCATTCTGAAAGCTAAAGTGAACCTGTGCCTTTCTTCTTCTCTCTTCACCATACGATCACTCATTGTTGTGTGCATCCTTTTCAGAATGTCAGAAGCAGAGGTCGTTGCTCTTTTTGGTTTGGTGGCAATCGACTTTCTTCTGGGTATGGTTTGGGGTGTTTCCACAGAGGTGGGTGTTTACTCTGTGGTTCTTTGATCAGATTCTTCCAAAGTAATTACCTCAGGGGGGGTAGTTGCCTCTGAGGTTTGCTTATCTGCTTCTGTAGTGTTGGGTTCTTCAGAGGTTGAATCCACAGAGATGGGTGTATTCTCTGTGGTTCTTTGAGTTTGTTGTTGGGTTTGTTCTTGAGGGGCTTGGCTGATTGGTTCTGCTGCGATTGGTGGAGATTTAATTCCTCTGCTCGTAGCTTTCTCCCTTAAATTCTCCCCCTCAGGATTATCTGATGGACCAGGTTGGTCATCATCAGAATCATCCTGACTCTTATCCGAAGTACCCTCTTCTCTGCAAGAAGTGTTGGGTTTCTTTGGCAATTCAGCTCCTGCTGCCTTCAATTTTTCACATATATCATCGCAGAGACCAATAAATGTCGCAAGCTCTGCTTCTGTCTTGAAACGCATTTTGCCGACACTTTTCTTGAAGTCCTTCACATAGTTGGCATTTGCAGTTGTGAAGGAGACAATGACTTCTGTGACCTGGTTTATGACGTTTTGTCCTAGCTCTGTTAGCTGTGCTCTGGTCATATAGTCTTTTGGCTGCATCATTGTCGTGGTTCGTATTGTCTCTGCTTGAACTTGTGATAACGCATTCTGTAAGTCTGCAGGAGTAATGCCCTCTGCTCTGTTGGATTGCGTATTCAATTGTTCAAGGAAATCTTTGACCGAGTCCCTGAACGCAGAAGTTGCAGTTGTTTCGAATTGATATGCGGCAGAAGTGGCTGTTTCTTTGGCAGTGGTTGTTGCAGAAGACTTCATCTCTGAGATGGCGGTTTTCACCTCTGTGGACAGATCGTCCATTTTGGTGTTCAGATTCAAGAGAGCTGTAGATGTTGTCTCTGCCAAGGATTTGAAAGAGCTTTGCAACTCTTTCATTGTTTGGTTCACAGAGGTGACAAGGGTTTGGAACTCATCCCTTGATACTTGTGTTCCTTGTGTAACCTCTGGAGGAACACATTCGTCTCCAGAGTGAGTCCCTGTTCCTGGGACACCTTCGTTCACCCTTGTTTGTACGATGGGGGTGGAAGGATTTCCTTCTGATCCTCGAGAGGAAACCTGAGTTTCGTTCTCTACAGAAGTTCTGTGAAGAACAGAGTCCAAATCCACTCCAGAGGTGGGTATTGGAATGTCCTTCTGTTGACTAGGAGACTTGTCTAGAGTCTCTTCGTCTCTGTGCTTACTACTTCTCTCTGAAAGAAGGTTTGGCCTTAATGTGTGCGTGACAGAGGAAACGAATTCCTCTGTAGGGTGTTCTTGTGTGATCTGGGGCGATTGATCACGAACATTCGGTGAGTCTCTTTGAGGAGACTCCCTAGGAATGGATTCCCCGGTTTCTGTGGGCACAGATGTTGAAAGAGTAACCTCTGGCTGGATGGGTTGGGTTAGGATCGAGCTGTGCTGCTCTTTTTCAATAACTCCTTCTGCAGCTAGACCTGCGGAGTTAGAAATGTGGGTTGCACTGGGAGTTGGGTTTGGTTGTGTGCCTTCTTCAACTTCGGCATCTTTTCTTGTTTCTTCTTCTGGTTCTGTGGAAGTTCCTTTCTCTGTGCGCAAGGAGTCATATATGTGATGAGATCCGTATAAGCTCATGACATGAGGATGATAGAGACCTTTTCGTATCCAGATAGCCTCTTCTTCATCTGAATCTACCTCTGAGATTTCTATCCCTGTTTCTGTGGTTTCTTCTGCAACCGTTGCCTCTGTAACTTCAGTTGTATTCCACTCAGCTTTGGTTTGTTCTGTATCTTCTGAAGCTTGGTTTGGACTTCTTCTGTGGACGTCCAATCCTTGAATGAAAGGGTTTTGTAAAATCACAGGGGTTTCGGCTGGTTTGTTAGAGCATTGTTGTATTCAAGATTTACTGTAAAGTCAATGTACTGTATGAGTCTATACAGTATTGTGAATGCCTTTATACCTTGTATGTCATGGGTATAAATAGGCTTGTCTAGACCATTTGTTAGAAACACTTCAAAACACTTTAGAAAGCTTTTGTAATCTTTTAGAAACCTTTTGTAATCCTTTGAGCTCAATACATGGATGACATATTTGCTCTCTAGATTCTCTCTCACTACATTCATATCTTATTGCTAGAGATCTGGGATTTATCAATTGGTATCAGAGCTAAACAGAAGATTCAAGCAGATTAAAGAGCAAATTGAAGAATTTTTACACTGTTCATCAAGAATTCGGACCAAGAGAAGTTTACTGTTCATCTGAAGTCTTAACATTCAGACATGAAGATTTTCTAGATTTTGAGTTTTTGAATCATTTCTTTGCATCGTTCAACTCGGATTTGGATTCTGAACACATTTAATTCTTGCATAAACATCAAAATCTGCACAGAATTGACAGATCTGATCGATTCTTGAATATTTTTTCAAAAACTTCAAGTTCACTGTTTGGATCTTAATTCGATTAAATTGTCCGAATTGTGAATCGTGATTAACATGAAAAGTGTGCGGATTTGAATTACGAGCATTTTGATATAAGATTCATCAAAATTGATCAAGAATTGAAAGAGATATGGCAAATTAAGTGATTCTGAAGTTCGAAGTGGTGAATTCGGATCATTCTTGGTGAATTCGGATCATTCAAAGAAAATTCGGAACATTCATAGAGAATTCGGATTGTTCTTGGCATCATAAGCGTAGAATTCGACTCAAGAAGAATTCGAATTCATAGAATTCGAATCCTATTAGATTCGAATTGTAGAGAATTCGAACCCTTGTGGATTCGAATTGGATGAATTCGAACCTTTATGGATTCGAATTGGATGAATTCGAACCCTAATGGATTCGAATTGGTTGAATTCGAACCTAAGTACATTCGAATTGAGTGAATTCGAATCAAGTTAAGTCCGAATTGAGTGAATTCGAATCCTTCTTGATTCGAATTGAGTGAATTCGAATCCTTCTTGATTCGAATTGAGTGAATTCGAATCCTTCTTCATTCGAATTGAGCAAATTCGAATCCTTCTTCATCCGAATTCATTGAATTCGAACCCTTATTCATCCGAATTCATTGAATTCGAACCCTTATACATCCGAATTCATTGAATTCGAACCCGTATACATTCGAATTCTTGTGAATTAAAAAAAAAAAAAAAAAAAAAAAAAAAATTTGAGAAAATTTTTTATCCCGAAATTTTTTCTATAGTGTATTTCATACACTGTAAGAGCTTTTCAAGAAAAATTTTTATATATTTTTTTGTGTATTTTCATACACTGTCTGCTTGATCTTCTGAACGATCAATTTCTAGCAATATTCAAAATGGTTTTACAACAAGTTATTGTTAAAAGCAATGGTGAAGATTTGAAGCAAACTCTGAAAAAGGAGATTCCTCAAATTGCAAAAGTTTTTGTTAAACCAAATGTAAAGTTGCAACACGTCATTATAACAGAAACATCTGTTAATTCACATGTATCTGTTAAACCAAATAATGAAGTGTTGCAACAAGTCATAATAACAAAAACACCTCCAAAGCCACTTGAAAAAGCTAAGGCAAATAATGGAATTTTGCAACAAGTTATTTTATCAGAAACATCTCCTATATCAGAAACTCCTGTTAAAGATAATGCTTCAAATTCTTCAACTCCTATTTTAAATAAAGCATTGGAAAAAGAAAATGTTAATCTGAAAAGACAAATTTTAGACATTTCTTCTTCAAATGCTAAACTTACTAAAAGAATAACTGATCTTGAAGTTTATATTGCAGGTCTTGAAACAAAGAAAGACAAAGACAACTCAAGTCTGCACGATCAAATCGAGAAACTTCAAGAGAAAGTAACAACTCTTAAAAAGGAAAATGCTGATCTGAAGAGCATTGAAGACAGGAGAGAGAAGATTCTTAAAGAAAAGGAAATAATTGAACTTAATTGTATAAAACTTTCAAAACAAGTTTCTGACTTTGAGAAAGTTTTATTTTTAGAAAAAGACAAGCTCGAAAAAGAAAGAGCTAAATTTGAAACTGAACGAAATTTTTTTGAGATTAAAAGTTCTGAACTTTCCATGAAAATCTCTGAATTAGAAAATCTTTTGGAAAAGGAAAGAAAAGATTTCACGGAAAAGAAAAATCTCTTTGAAAAGGAAAGTAAAACCCTTAAAAAGAAAAATATGGAAATTTTCAAAGAGATTACTGATAAAAGAAAGTTTTTGGAAAAAGATTTTGAATTGGAACGCGAATATTTTGAAGATGTGATTCTTAATCTTACCAAAAGATTATCTGGTTTATCAGCTGATATTATGAAGGATCAGTTGATCAAATCTGATCTCCAAAAGAAATTTGATCTAATTTCTAAAGAGAAAAATGTTTTAATAAACAAAGTCAAAGAACTTGAAGACGTCATTTTTAAATTTGATGTCTCAAAGCAAACCGGTCATAATTCTATCTTTCAGACTCCATTTGTTGATTCAAATGATTCTGAATGCTCTTTTAAAACTGCTTCAAGTTCAAGTTTTAAAAACATTTCTTCTAAACAATTTAATAGATCAACAGATTTCTCAAAAGGTCGGATTCGTTCAACAAATCTCTTCTATAATCCTCTGTATGATAAATCAGATAACAAAACAAAAGTGCCTAAAGTTAATACTTCCAAACCTGAAGAAGTTCCAGTCTTCAAGAGGGTGAAGATGGAATGGAGAGTAAAAGGCACAACAGTTCCAAAGAAAAATGTGCCAAAATCATCTGTATCCACATCAAATGCAAAGAAGAACAATGCGCCGAAAGGTAAATCTTCTGTTCAACCTAATCCTATTCATTCTGTAAATCATCTGATTAGGTTGGCTCAAAAGAAAATTTGTTGTTCTTACTGTGGAACAAATAATTTTGTGCATAAAAATTATACTTCTTTTTGGTACGGTACTTATAGTATTCCTTGTAAGAAATCTACACCTAACCCACTAGGACCCAAGTGCCATTGGGTACCAAAATCTGCTTAAACTGTTTTGTAGGTACATCATGTGTTGTACTGATTTGTAGATACATACCACACACATGACTGAAAACAGAAGAGAAGCGGCGTATTTCTATGAAGAATATTTGTACCATTAAGGGGGAGACAAATCATGAATGGTTTCTGAATACATCAATTCAGGACCCGTGCTTAAATGTATTTGGCTTTTGAACATATCAGTTCAAAACCCGTGCTTCAACGGCCATGGCTTCTGAACAATTCAGTTCAGGACCCGTACTTCAACGACTAAGACTTCTAAACAAATCAGTTTAGAACTCACACTTCTCAGGTGATATCCTTAACTGTTATATCTTTTTAGTTCAAGGAACAAGTGGTGAAAGGTAACATTGAATTATATTTTGTTTCTACTACTTTGAAAACTTGAATCTTTACAAATTTAATTCAATGAGATGAAATTTTCAATTTACATTCAATGAATTAAATGTGTGCTAAAAGATGATTTTACAAGAAACTTTGTATTATCAGAGCTAGACTTGCTTCAATTCACACCTCTGAAATAATTCGAAAGGTCAGCAAAACATGAATGAAATTATGCTGAATGCTCAAAGCTATGTGAATCTGAATATATATAGAATATAATGCTCAAAAAGCCTATATGTCAGAATGATGAATGGAAATGAAAATATGGGAGAAGCACTATGTTTCAGAACCAAGTGAATGAGATAAAATTGATACACTATCATTTAGTTTGAAAGTTTGTGCCTGTGGCCTTTCTGGTTTGGGAGAGTAAGTCCTAAGGGGTGCTCGACACCTAGTCCCTAAGATCAACTGGTCTGGGATCGGCTGACCCAAATCCTGCAATAGAACCAGATAGAAAGCCATGTTCTACTGGTACAAATGGGTTTAAGATATATCGATGTGGCCTTTCTGGTTTGGGAATGTAAGTTCTAAGGGGTGCTCGACACCTAGCACCTAAGGCCAACTGGTCTGGGATCTGCTAACCCAAATCCTGCTATAGAACCAGATAGAAAGTCATGTTTAACGGTGTATCTTATTCTTACTAAACTTTTTGATCAAAAGATGCCAATGTGCACAAATCAAAAGATGCCAATGAGCACAAAAGAAAAGATGCCAATGAGCACACATCTCTTGAAACTTGGGAAAATACAAAGTCGCGATAAACCCGTAAATTTGTGAAAATTCTGATTTTGGACAAATAGTGTGAGTAGAGCAAAATATTCTTATATGTTTTAGAATTGCATATGCTTGAAGCTAATCATATTTCCCATGCTAGCACACCAAATAGATTTAATAAAGGGGTTGAAACTGAACATTTTTTTAACTTGATATACAATGATGACTTGTTCTTGAATCCAAACACATGCATTTGATTTCATTTGATTGAAAAATCTGTTAAATTTTATTAAGTTGAATTTCTTTTGTAAAGCATTCAAATGATCAAATGTTAGTAGTTATAAAATGAAATTCAATGAATTTTATTTTCCTTGTGTAAATTTGTTTTAAAATTTGTGCTACAATTTCAAATACTGTACGTTATTGAAATATATGCATACTTTCAGGGGGAGAAAACAAATTGCTCCAGAATTCTTATTTTGAGGGGGAGCAAGGTTATCTACTAAGGAGGAGATTGTTAGTAATACTCAGTGACGCGACTGAAATTGAAGAAGGTTTTCGATGATAATGATGCTCACTTTCATCGAAAAAGGGGGAGAAATGTTTAATTCAATTTCATGTCAAAGATATCTCATGTCTAAGAGCTTTCAAGTCAATGATTTCACGTGAACAAAGACTGAAGATTAGGGGGAGAAGGATCATGTGAAGTCCAAATGTTGCTGAATTTGGTTATCTTAGTTCTGAGTGGTTCTCGGAATGCGCTTACACCTAAAAGTTCAACAATGTGGATGGTTTCACATATTTCTGATCCAAACTCTAATCGTTTCTGATTTATCTTGTTCCGAATTGATGGTTTTATACAAAGATCGGAATTTCATGTTCAAGACTTGAAGACAATCTGTTGAAGATTTTATTGAAGAAGATTGACTTTTCAAAGAAAAAGACAATGACTTTTCATGTTTGTCTGAAGATTCTTCAAAGCTGAGTTCTTAAAGAGTGTCAAAGCATATAGTTCACCGTGAACTAGTGGAGATAAAGCTATTTGAAGATAGTTTGATAAAGTGTCTGTTGAAGAAGATTGACTTTACAAAGAGCTGAAGACTGCTGTCAAATTTTTAAATCTTGAATCCAAAGGGGGAGATTGTTAGAGCATTGTTGTATTCAAGATTTACTGTAAAGTCAATGTACTGTATGAGTCTATACAGTATTGTGAATGCCTTTATACCTTGTATGTCATGGGTATAAATAGGCTTGTCTAGACCATTTGTTAGAAACACTTCAAAACACTTTAGAAAGCTTTTGTAATCTTTTAGAAACCTTTTGTAATCCTTTGAGCTCAATACATGGATGACATATTTGCTCTCTAGATTCTCTCTCACTACATTCATATCTTATTGCTAGAGATCTGGGATTTATCATGGTTGATTTCTGGGTGTTGTGTCATCTTCTTGTAGATGTGTGTCAATGCCAGAAATGAAGAAATTTTGCTCTTCTGGAGAGTGGTGGTCGAGAGGTTGTGCCGTCCACCCTGCTGTATTAAGGGTGTTTGCAATTTCGGGGTTCTGTAGGAAATCATTCAGGTCTCCCTGGTGAGCAAATCTATCTGGAGATTGATAGGGTGATTGATATCCTTCTTCTGTCATTCCTATTTCTGCATCTTCTTCTTCTGCAGTTTCACCCTCTATGATTGCCTCTTCTGCAATGGTAACCAATTTTTTAAGTGATTTACCATGCTTCTTTTTGGTTTTCCTCCTTTTTGGTTTTGGTGCCCCTTCCTCTGTTGATTTGGATCTTTTCTTTTTCTGTTTTGTGAAAATGGGAGGAGCAGAGGAGCCAATCTCTGTGGCATGGGGAGGTGAAGGTCTATCTTCTGCAGTGCTAGTTGATGTGCCTTCTGCAGTTTTTCTCTTCTTAGCTTTTGGAGTAGAAGCTGAGATCTTTGCTGAAGATTTCTTTCCCATTGTTTCTACGCGTCTGGCTATGAAGCTGAGTTGAATAGCCATGTGTTTTGCTAACTTTTGATCCTTTTCTTCTTGAGTGGAAAGAGGTTTTGCTATCATTGTTCCTAGAGGGACACCTAAACACGGGGGTGTCATAGGACTCGGTTTTGGAGTTCTAT
Organism: Saussurea involucrata; assembly: GCA_033807775.1. Classification (NCBI taxonomy): domain Eukaryota; kingdom Viridiplantae; phylum Streptophyta; class Magnoliopsida; order Asterales; family Asteraceae; genus Saussurea; species Saussurea involucrata. The sequence continues at coordinate 94,703,199 of CM066327.1, read as the reverse complement.
GATCGCGTATATACTCTTTCTTAAGGGACATGTTCGATGCGTAGCGCAGAAGTTTCTTTGACAGAGGTCTGCAGTGTGAGTAGCCATCAGCATGATCAGTGGGGGTATTTTTGTTCATCGGGAATTGTTTGGGAGTTGGCCCTTCCATTGGCCAATTTTGGATTAGCAGCAGAGGTTCGAACAGTACTCCCAATATTCTTTGGAATTGCAGAGGTGGTAGAAAGTTGGGATCGTTCTCTTTGACCCTTTTCGAGTTGTTCTTTCTGTCGATGGTGTTTATGATCTCTTGCATCATTATGGTCGCATAATCTAGTGGAAGATCATAGTAAACCCCATACATGATGCTCAAGATTTGATGTGAGCTCTGGTCAATACTCCCTATCTTTCCTGTCAGGCATCTGTTAAGAATAGAGAACAAGGTGTTCCACAGAGGTGGTAATCGGCCTCTGTGGAAGTCATTTCTCTTCCGTAGTTGGGTGTTGTACCCAAGCATTTCCACGAATCGACAGAGCTCTTCGTCTGTTGGTTGCTCTGCATAACTTTTCAATCCCAGAAGACCCCTTGTTGGTAGGTTGAATTCAAGTGAGAACATTGTTCTGTTGAACTTGATTTCAAGATGCTCAGATTTATCAGGTCTTGAAATGTACCCTTTGATAAGAGAATCGTCTTTATCAAATCGGCAGCTTTGCCAAAATTGGTTCAAATAACGGACTGGAATTTTGTTAGGGGTTCTTGATAGTAGAGGGAAGAGGATATGGTTTTCCATGATGTTCAGAAGTATGGCATGGGCTTCGCCGAAAGTAGTGGGTGAGGGGACCAAATAGCAGTTGTTTGATTTGATAGGAAGAGTGGCTTCGAAATGATCCTTAGCTATGAAGTTTTGCAAGTGTGTCGTCGGAGCAAAGTCTGCGGAGTCCCCGGAATCTTGTTGTTCAATATCTCTTGCAAGGCTGGGGTTTTCAGAATGTTCTGAATGAGCAGGGGAGTTTTCCGTTGAGTTCGCCGGAGAGAGTTCAGAGGATGTATCTCGAGAAGATGAAGCCATTTGCATGTGTTTTGCAGGGTTTCGCCGGAGAAGAAGATGAGAGTTTGTAAAAGGTTTTATGTGAGGGTAAGCTTTGTTTTTATAGGATGGTAAAACGGTAGAATTCGAAAGAGTAAAATATATGGCAATGGATTAAAGTTTGGAATCCGCACTCGAGTTTGAGCGGCGGGTTCAACTTTCCAAATAAAAACGTTCCATGTACGCCCAATGAAAATGGGACACGTAGTCTTTTAGCTGAGTCTTCATCCATAGAACCTGAGAACAACAGCTAGCGGCATCAACGTATTCAGCTTCTGCAGTGGATGTGGAAACACAATTCTGCTTCTTGGAGGTCCAACTGACTAGTTTACCACCTAGGAATTGACAACTCCCAGAGGTACTCTTTCTGTCGAGCATGCATCCTCCATAGTCTGAATCTGTATAAGCTTTAAGACAAAAACCAGAGTTCTGTGGATACCAGAGACCAAGATTTTTGGTCCCTTTTAGGTATCTAAAGATTCTCTTTACGGCATCATAATGTGATTTCTTTGGATTAGCTTGATAGCGTGCACAGAGACATGTGGCATGCATAATGTCAGGTCTGCTTGCTGTTAAGTATAACAGAGATCCAATCATGCCTCTGTAGAGAGTGCATTCTACAGAGATGCCATCTGAATCTAACAATAACTTGTTTCCAGTGGCCATTGGAGTTTTCATTGCAGAGGCATCAGAGAAGCTATACTTGGAAAGAATGTCAGAGACATATTTAGCTTGATTTATAAAAATTCCCTCTGATGATTGTTTGACTTGGAGTCCGAGGAAGAAAGTTAATTCTCCCATCATACTCATTTCAAACTCACTCCGCATGAGTTTTTCAAATCTTTTACACTCTTCTGAATTAGTAGACCCAAAAATTATGTCATCTACGTATATTTGTACAAGCATTATCTCACTACTTTTGCGTTTATAGAATAAGGTAGTATCTGTTGTACCTCTGTTGTAACCATTGACTAGAAGAAAGGTAGAAAGTCGTTCATACCATGCTCGTGGAGCCTGTTTCAGTCCATATAGAGCTTTTTCAAGGTAGTATACATGCCTTGGAAACTTTGAGCTTTCAAATCCTGGTGGCTGATTAACGTAGACCTCTTCTTGGATTTCACCGTTGAGAAAAGCTGATTTTACGTCCATCTGATAGACTTTAAAACCTCTGTGGGCTGCGAAGGCTAAGAATATTCTTATTGCTTCGAGCCGTGCGACAGGGGCAAAAGTTTCATCGTAGTCTATGCCTTCTTCTTGTCTATATCCCTTTGCTACTAATCTTGCTTTGTTTCTGATGACCACTCCATCTTCATCCTTCTTGTTTCTGTAGACCCATTTAGTCCCAATGGCCTGTTTTCCCCTTGGCAGAGGTAATAGAGTCCATACTCTGTTACGCTCAAATTGCAAAAGTTCTTCTTGCATGGCGTCTACCCAGTTTGGGTCATCTAGGGCTTCAGAAATCTTCTTTGGTTCTATCACACTAATAAAATTTGTAGAGAAACAAAAGTTAGCAGTGGCAGACCTTGTTTTTACTGCATCAGAAGGTTCTCCGATTATTTGTCTTGGAGGAAGGCTTTTTGTCCATTGAGTTGTGCGTGGAAGATGATCATCAATGTCATTCAGACTTTCTTTAGAGACTTCTTGTGTTTCTTCTTGTGTAGCCTCTGTTGTTCTTCGTGCCTTGGTAGTTGATTCTACCGTTTGTGGAATGATTTGTATGAGTGGTGGTGGAGTTTGTTCCTCTGAGGACGTATAGTCTTGGTCCTCGATTTCCTCTGTAATTGGTTCTTCTGTGGTTTGTGCAGCTTCTGTGGTCGTTTTCCTTGATGTTTCATCTTCTGCACTTTCTTCTGCTTCGGCAATTGCATCTGTAGTATTTACAGAAGAAGATGAAGCATTATTAGGACCAGTTAGAGACAAACCTGTAGGATTTTGTCCGACAGAGGATGGTTCTTCAGAAACCCTGATTGTTCCAACAGAAGGATCAATGTTTTCGTGGAGCATCTCTAAAAATAGAAGATCCAAGTCTTCTTTTGCTTGTGAGATGACAGAGGATTTCCCTTTAATTCCGAGTTCTGAACTGATTTGTTCAGAAGTCATTTGGAATGAATCATCAAAAGAAACATTGACGCTTTCTACAATTTTGTGAGACTTTGTAAGGAATGTTCTGTAGGCTTTGGAAGTGGCAGAGTATCCAATGAATTTGCCTTCATCTGCTTTTACATCAAACTTTCCTCTTGAATCTCTGTCGTTTAAGACGAAGCATTTGCATCCGAATACATGGAAAAATTTGATGTTTGGCCGCCGTTTGTTAAGCAATTCGTAAGGCGTCTTGAGGTGTCTTTTCACAATGGTTGATCGATTTTGAGTATAACACGCAGTAGAATTTGCTTCTGCCCAAAAGTTCATTGATAATCCGCATGCTGACATCATAGTTCTTGCGGCTTCCACAAGTGTTCGATTTTTTCTTTCGACAACACCGTTCTGTTGTGGAGTGCGAGCTGCAGAGAAGTTCTGTGATATTCCTTCTGTTGAAGGATAGGCTTCAATGACAGAGTTTTTAAATTCTGTGCCATTGTCACTTCTTAACTTCTGTATTCTGCAATTATAAAGAACTTGGATTCTTTTCATTAGATTTATCAATATATTTGGAACATCTGATTTCTTTCTAACGAATTCAACCCATGTGAAACGCGAATACTCATCAATTAGGACAAGTATGTATTTCTTGCCACCTAGGCTCTGTATGGCAATGGGACCGCAGAGGTCGACATGAAGCATGTACAGAGGTCTAGTGCAAGATACATCTGTTTTGCCTTTGTGGGAAGCTCTTTTGAGTTTTCCCATCTCACAGGCAGAACATAAATGATCCTTGTTGAATTTAACATTTGGCAAACCTTTAACTAGATCAAGTTTGACCAGTTTTTCCAATGTGTGAAAATTCAAGTGACAGAACCTGTTGTGCCATAACCAGGCTTCTTCACTTTTGCAGGCAACAAGGAAAACTTTGTCTTTGTTCTTTGAGTTGAAGTTCATTAGATATAGATCACCTATTCTTTCAGCTCGCAGAAGTTCCATACTTGTTTCTTCACTTTGTAGAGAGCAGAAAGTTCTTTTGAACAACACATTGAATCCTGTATCACAAAGTTGACTTACACTGAGTAGGTTGTGCTTAAGGCCATCCACATATGCAACTTTGTATACAGAAACGTCTTCTTTCCTTATGACTCCATAGCCTTTTATGTGTCCTTTCTTGTTGTCTCCAAAAGTCACAGATCCACCATCTTGTGTTTCTTTGTACGTGGATAGTGCACTTCTGTCACCAGTCATGTGCCTTGAGCATCCGGAGTCTAGATACCAGATTGGCACATACTTCTTCTGCAGGACAATCACAGAGATTTAGGTACCCATATCCATATGGGTCCAATATTGTTAGAGTTTTTCAAGTTTGCCTTGGCATTCTTGAAATACATTTTGTTCTCTGCAGAAGAGTCAGATTGTTTCTTTGTGGGATTTGACTTTTGAATTGTCGTAGAGAGTAAACAGACTTGACTTGAAAAATGATTATTAAGTTTAGACATAAGATCAAAACAACGACAGTATTGAATATGAGATGTAATTTGCTTGACCTTTTCATTGAACTTTTTAAACTCAGCCACAGAGGCATTACATTCTTTCTTTACATTAGATTTCCTATTACTAGAAGATCTATGAATACTCGAATGTTGTTTGCAAAAGCTTTGTTTAGGACCTGCCTTCTGTGGGTTGCTTCTGTGGTGAACTTCTTTCATCACTGTCACAGAAGAAAAAGATTTATTAACCTTGGGTTTTGAAAATCTAGAACTTATAGGATCAATAGAGGTCTTCTGTAACATTTTAAGCTCAGCAGAGGTTTTGATATGTAGATTCAATTTTAGAAAATCTTGGCAGATTGGAATCTCTGTGAGTTTCTCTTTTGGAGAAATAGTTCTGTGAGGAACTTCAGAGGAGAATTTGACATCCTCTATGTCACAGTGAATTATAATCAGTCTCTGAGTTGTCAGAGGATGAATCGTCCTCGTATACAGAGGTTGAGTCAATTCTTTCAATAGAGGCTGGATTTTCTGAGCATGTATCGTACGAGCTTTCTTCCTCTGTAGAATAGTTTTCATAGATTGCAGAGGTTTCTAATAAGATTTTTTCAGTGAGAGTTTTATCTATAAAAGATGTACAGAAATTTTCTAAAACGCTTGATTTCCATATTTCCAAAATTTCTTTTTCAATTAAATTTTTAAAGTTTTCTTCTGAAAAAATGGGTTTAAACTCAGGAGCTTCTGCTGATAATTTCTTTTCAACGTTTATCAAACAGACAAAAGCAACCTGTGTTTGGGTCTCTGGTTTACCAAACTTGAAGATACCAATCTGATCTTGTGTTTTCAGATATTTCTTTGGTTTGATACCTCTATAGACAGAGGTTGAAGATGATGAGTCTGTGTTTTCAAACCACACGTTAATCATTTTCTTATGTTTCTTCAAGTAAGGATCCACAGAGATTTTCGCCCTTTTGCTTACAGAGATTAGATTTGGAAAATCTGGTTTGTTCGTTTTTCCGATCACAAATAAAGAGGACAGAGGTTTGTTTCTTTTGCCTTCAACACCTAGGGTGATATCATCATACCCTATACCTCGTCTTCCTATTTGTGAGTTTACTTTTTCATAAACTTTCTGTGCATCTTTATAGTTTTTAATCAAAACTTCTCTTCTGAGTAAATCTTGCCATAATACCTCTCTTTCTCTTTGAAAGTATTCTTTAAGAGCTCTTATGTCAGTAGTTTCGCTCCTTGAAACTGAAAGTTCTTTTGTTTTATCTTTTAAAGTATTGGTTAATTCAGAAATTTGTTTTTTTAAAGGATCTAGAGTTTTGTTCCAATTCTTTTCTATTCTCTCTTTTTCCTCAAAAATCTTTCCTTTTTCTTGAGTGAGAAGCCGTACTTCTCTCTCATTGAAGGTGAGTCTTTTCTGAATAATTTGATTTATCTCTTTCAGTTCAATTAATTCAATGTTAATTCTAAGTGTATTATCATCTACAGAGGTAATACAAGAGTTGGAATTTGAAGTAGATACCTCAGAGTCAGTGCAGGAGTCGACTTCTGCCATGCCACAGAAGAGGGCATTGGCGGTATGTTCATCGTCAGAAGTAGAGTCTGACTGGAAGTCTTCTGTGTTCTCCTCAGAATGTCCTTTTGCCATTAAGGATTTTTGAGCATAATACTCGGCTTTCTTTTTGTAGAAAGCAGAGTCCCTCTGTGGGCGATTTGATATGCTTCTGCATTCATTCGCAAAATGGCCTGGTTTGCCGCAGTTAAAACATCCTTGAGGAGTGTTTCCTGTTCGATCATTGGACTTCTGTAGGTCTCTGCCTTTCTCTGATCTACATTCATTTGCATAGTGACCAGGTTTTCCGCATTTGTAGCATTCTTGCTGCGTGTGGCTTACCGAGTCATCTGACCTCTGTCGGTCATTTCCTCTGTAATGTCTTTCACTTGACCTCTGTCGGCCACTCGATTCTTCTTCTCTTCTGTCATCTCTTCTGTTTTCTCTATCATATCTTTCATTTCCGGAACCTCTTCTGTTTCCTCTGAATTCTTTTGTCAATAGAGCTAAAGATTTAGCTAGTGACGCAAGAGTTATTTCTTTTTCTGCTTGCTCTTCTTCTTCACTGTCTATTATCACCATCTTCTTCTTCTCCTTCTTCTTCTCCTCTTTGGCTTTTTCATTTCTTGGTCTCTGTGCATCTTCTTTAGTTTTACTAACCAATGCATATGGTACAATGGTTAGTGTTTTAGCCTGTGCTATCTGAGGTTCTTGTGCGGCTAATGTTCCGTAAAGATCAGAGAGAGTCCAGGTGTCTAGATCCTGATTTGTCTGTAGGGACATAGACAGCTGGAGCCATTCTTCATTTGGACTTTTTAAAAACATGACATTGTTTTCTTCAGAAGTTCTGTCAATGCCTGATTTTCTGCACTTGTTGATTAGAGAGTTGAATCTGTCGTATGTTGTTTGCAGAGATTCTGTTGAAGAGGCTCTGAATGCATGATATTCATTGATGTACTGTGCTCTTCGGTTTTTTTGTGTTTTAGCACCTCCTTCCAACTGTCTTTCCAGTTCTTTCCACAGATCATGCGCTGTTTCACAAGAATCCAAGGATTGAAAGAGTTCGTTGGGTATTGCCATAATCAATGTCCTCTTGGTTTTCTGAGCAACTTCATCTTCTGCTTTATCTTCGGTTGACCACTCCCCTTTTGGCTTTGGTTTTTGATGTTCAGGGATTTCGGCAGATTCAGCAGTAGCAGGTATACGAGGTACTACTGTCATGGGAATAGGAGGAGGATTGTACAGATATTGTACTTGATTTTTATCAGTGCCCTCGAAAAAATGGACCATTCTTATTTTCCACTGAGGATACTCATCTCGAAGGAGACTAGGAGGTTTAGTGAGAGAACCAGTAGTAAAGAAATTATTTGTATTTGTCATTTTTGAAGATTTTAGAAAGAAGGTATGACTAAAGAGTTACTTCTATGAACTTGAAGATTTTCTGAGTTTAAGCAGTTTCCAGACACAATAATATCTATCACGAATCTTGATAAGTGGATCACTTGATATTGAAAATCAAGAGAGGCTCTGATACCAATTGTTGGAACCCAGATACGCTTAATCAAGATTAACAGTCTATTAGTTGAATTTAGAGTTTAATGCGGAAGCGTATTTAAACTAACAGATATGTTTGATAGATGTTAGAATGCACATATATAAAGAAAACAGTAAGGGATAAAAAGGATTTCTTGAACAGTTACTGTTATTCAATATATAATAAGAACACGAAGAACATATTAAGAACTGTTGGTGTGTGTGAGAATATAACACTCAGATATTTGACAATAACGTTTGAGAGTATTAGTGATTCCTTGTGTATTCGTTCTTAGGAAGATCTCAACATGAGACTTCCTTTTATACTACTCTTAGAAGACTATGAAGTAGGTCACTGTTTCTTTTACGGCATGAATAGTGAACTGGATGGTGTGAACAGTTGTTTGAGCCATGCGCATTTAATGGAGCAGATGTACTATTGGTAAATGCATTAAATGGCGCAGACGTCTATTTTGTACCATGCCCTATTGAGTCCACTCAGAGCTTGACACGTGTTTTGACAGTACTTTTCCATGCAAGTTGATGAACGTATCCAGTAATATCTTCCAAGTCTTCATAGCAGACCACAGAGGCTCTGTAAGGCATTGCAGAGGTTCTATGGTCTGACCTTCTGTGGAGCAGTCCACTTGTTTCCGAGTTGATCTTCTTCTTGCGCACTACAGAGGTTCTGTGATTACCTCTGTAGCTTCTGTGGCTTTCTGGACTTGATCTTCTGGAAGAAGTGGCAGAGCCTCTGTGAGAGGCTTTTCTATACTTAGCCTATTTTTCACTACTTCTAAGTATTTCTATGATTAGGAAGATTGAAGCTAACAAGTCTATTTCTCTGATGAAAGTATCTGCATCATCTCTATCCATTTTCTCTGTACCTCTGTATTTTACAAGGCGTGCTCTGAATTTGCTCAGAGTACTGGTTGCGTACTTCTGATAATCCATGAGTACAAAAAGTTTAACCTGGTGTTGTGGGTTTTGAAATACTAACCCAAATCTTGGTTCTCTGATGATTGAGTTGGGCACAGCGTCTGGTGGGCAGCGATCTTCTGGTGGTCGTAGATCTAGATGTTTGAGACCAAGATCCTTTCCCAGCTGAAAATCTATCATGCTGTATAGCAGAAGCTTTTCCCTCATCGCTTTTCTCAACACTTGATAGGCTCTGGTATTAGACTCTGTGTTGTAGTTGTCTTTTGTCCATTGCAGAAGGTCAGGTAGATCGTAAGGATTGATGTTTCTTAAGTCAGCATCAGCGAAGGTAGATTCTGAATTGTTCTCTCTTCTGACTTTGTAAAGATTGTACCTGACCCTTGGATAGGTTCTTGTGAAGGAGAATCTGCAGAAGATCACCTTTTTGATTTTGTGAATTGAGAAGACATCTGCTTTGGTTCTTGGCTTTGTTCTTGTGAAGATGTTCTCAAATTCTTCTCTGATCCTTGGATCTGTCACATGATCTACTGGATGATTTGTCTGATAGGATTGTTTGTAGAGGTATTTGTATACCACTTCTTCCATCTCTTCATGTGTTGGACCAGGTCGTGGAATTTGTCTTCTGAGACTCTCCATCTGTTGAACAACTTCTGCAGCTCTACCAGTTAGAGGAATTTCTGACAGAGGCTTCAATCCATGTGCCCAGTCAACTTCTTCAGGTTTTGGGGTTTGAAAGGCGTCAAACGCACTCTTCATTAGTTTTTCTGTTGGCTTTGGCAATGTTTTCTTCTTCTTTGGCTCTTCTGTCAGTATCCCTTTGCCCTTATCTTTTTCTATTGTCGTGGCAGAACCTGTTGCTTCTGTGGGTTTTGAGGTTGGCACTTCTGTTGGTTTGATGGAGGTTGCCTCTGTGGATTTTGACGATTGTGATTTAGAGGACTTTTGTGGCGATGGTTCTGTTGGCTTGACTTTCTCTGTAACCTCTGTTGGAGGTTGTTTGATGACTTCTTCTGCGAGCTCAGTTTCTATTGATGAAGTATTGACATTGAATCTTCTTGCCATTCTGAAAGCTAAAGTGAACCTGTGCCTTTCTTCTTCCCTCTTCACCATACGATCACTCATTGTTGTGTGCATCCTTTTCAGAATGTCAACAGCAGAGGTCGTTGATCTTTTTGGTTTGGTGGCAATCAACTTTCTTCTGGGTATGGTTTGGGGTGTTTCCACAGAGGTGGGTGTTTTCTCTGTGGTTTGTTCATCTGTTTCTTCCAAAATGATTACCTCAGGGGCGGTTGTTGCCTCTGTGGCTTGCTGTTCTGCTTCTGGAGTTTTGGTTTCGTCAGGAGATGATTCCACAGAGATGGGTGTTGTCTCTGTTGTCTTTTGGGTTTGTTGTTGTCGGGTCTGTTCTGGAGGTGCTTGACTCAGAGGTTCTGCGGCTATTGGTGGACCTGTAAGTTCTCTGCTTGCAGCTTTCTCTGTAGTTTTCTCCCCCTCAGGATGATCTGATGGACCAGGATGGTCATCATCATCAGAGTCATCCTGACCCTTGTCTGATGTACCCTCTGCTCTGCAGGAAGCATCGGGTTTCTTTGGCATTGTGGCTCCAGCAGCGATCAGTTTCGCGCAGACATCATCACAGTGGCCAAGAAGAGTTGCTAGCTCTGTCTCTGTTTTGAATCTCATCCTTCCTATACTTTCTCTGAAATCTTTGACGAAGTTAGCATTGGCAGTGGTGAAGGAAAGGATGACTTCTGTCACTTGATTAATCACGTTCTGCCCAAGCTCTGTCAGCTGTGCTCTTGTCATGTATTCTTTGGGTTGCATCAGCATGGTATTTCGCATGGCTTCTTCTTGAACTTTTTATAGGGCCTTCTGTAGATCTGCAGGAGTGATGCCCGTTGACACTGAAGTCTGTTTGTTCAATTGATCAAGGAACTTGTTGATGGAGTTCTCAATCGAAGAAGGAGTAGTTGTTGCGGTAGAAGTGGTGGATGCGGTTGCAGCAGACTTCATCTGTGAGATGGCAGTTTTCACCTCTGTGGACAGGTTGTCCATTTTGGTGTTCAGGTTTAGCAGTGCCAGTGATGTTGTCTCTGCAAAAGATTTGAAATAGCTTTGCAACTCTTTCAAGGTTTGGTTCACAGAGGTCTCAAGGGTTTGGAACTCATCCCTTGTAACTTGTGTTCCGGTGGTAACCTCTGGAGGAACACATTCGTCTCCAGAGTGAATCCCTGTTCCTGGGATACATTCTTTCATTCCTGTTTGTACGTTGAGAATGGAAGGATTTCCTTCTGATCCTTGAGAAGAAACATGAGTTTCAATCCCTACAGAAGTTCTGAGAAGAACATTGTCCAAATCCACTCCAGAGGTGGGTATTGGAATATCCTTCTGTTGACTAGGAGACTTGTCTAGAGTCTCTTTGTCTTTGTGCTCTCTACTTCTCTTTGAAAGAAGTGTGGGTCTTAATAAGTGCGTGGCAGAGGAAACAAATTCCTCTGTTGGGCGTTCTTCTGTGATTTGGGGCAATTGATCACGAACTATAGGTGAGTCTCTTTGAGGAGACTCCCTAGGAATGGATTCCCCGGTTTCTGTGGGCACAGAGGTTGAAAGAATAACCTCTGGCTGGATGGTTTGGGTGAGGTTCGAGCTGTGCTGCTCTTTTTCAATAACTCCTTCTGCAGCTAGACCTGCGGAGTTAGAAATGTGGGTTGCACTAGGAGTTGGTTTTGGTTGTGTGCCTCTATTTATCCAGGCATATTTTCTTGCTTCTTCCCTAAGTTCTGTGGAAGTCTCTTGCTCTGGTCGTAATTGGTCATACACTTGATGAGATCCAAATAATCTCATGACATGTGGATGATAAAGACCCTTACGTATCCAGATAGCTTCTTCTTCTTCTGAATCTGTCTCTAAGATCTCTATTTCTGTTTCCGTTGTTGCTAATCCCTCTTTTTGTACAACTTCGGCCCCTTTTTCTCTCTCTTCTTCCATCATGTTCTCAGAAGCCTCTGTAATTTCACCTCTGTTCCATTCAGCTTTAGTTTGTTCTATTTCTTCTGAAGCTGGGTTTGGACTTCTTCTGTGGACATCCAATCCTTGAATGAAAGGGTTTTGTAAAATAACAGGGGTTTCGGCTGGTTGATTTCTGGGTGTTGTGTCATCTTCTTGCAGATGTGTGTCAATGCCAGAAATGAAGAAATCTTGTTCTTCTGGAGAGTGGTGGTCGAGAGGTTGTGCCGTCCACCCTGCTGTATTTAGGGTGTTGGCAATTTCAGGGTTCTGTAAGAAGTCGTTCAGGTCTCCTTGGTGAGCAAATCTATCTGGAGATTGATAGGGTGATTGATACCTTTCTGTAGCCATTTCTTCTTCTGCAACTTCTTCTTCAGCAGTTTCCTCTTCTGCAATGGTTACCAACTTTGCAAGTGATTTACCATGCCTCTTTTTGGTTTTCCTCCTCTTAGGATTTGGTGCCCCTTCTTCTGTTGATTTTGATCTTTTCTTCTTCACTTTTGGGGAGGAGGGAGGAGCAGAGGAGCCAATTTCTGTGGCATGAGGAGGTGAGGGTTGATCTTCTGCAGCGCTTGTTGAGGTGCCTTCTGCAGTTTTCCTCTTCTTAGCTTTTGGAGTAGATGCAGAGGTTCTTGAGGAAGACTTCTTTCCCATTAGTTCTGTACGTTTGGCTATAAAGCTGAGTTGAATAGCCATGTGCTTTGCTAACTTCTGATCCTTTTCTTCTTGAGTGGAAAGAGGTTTTGCTATCATTGTTCCTAGGGGGACACCTAAACGCGGGGGTGTCATAGGACTCGGTTTAGGAGTTCTATGATCGTGTATATACTCTTTCTTAAGGGATTTATTCGATGCGTATTGCAGAAGCTTCTTTGACAGAGGTCTGCAGTGTGAGTAGCCATCAGCATGATCAGTGGGGGTATTCTTGTTCATCGGGAACTGTTTGGGAGTTGGCCCTTCCATTGGCCAATTTTGGATTAGCAGCAGAGGTTCGAACAGTACTCCTAATATTCTTTGGAATTGCAGAGGTGGTAGAAAGTTGGGATCGTTCTCTTTGACCCTTTTCGAGTTGTTCTTTCTGTCGATGGTGTTTATGATCTCTTGCATCATTATGGTCACATAATCTAGTGGAAGATCATAGTAAACCCCATACATGATGCTCAAGATTTGATGTGAGCTCTGGTCAATACTGCCTATCTTTCCTGTCAGGCATCTGTTAAGAATAGAGAACAAAGTGTTCCACAAAGGTGGTAATCGGCCTCTGCGGAAGTCATTTCTCTTCCGTACTTGGGTGTTGTACCCAAGCATTTCCACGAATCGACAGAGCTCTTCGTCTGTTGGTTGCTCTGCATAACTCTTCAATCCCAGAAGACCCCTTGTTGGTAGGTTGAATTCAAGTGAGAACATTGTTCTGTTGAACTTGATTTCAAGATGCTCATATTTATCAGGTCTTGAAATGTACCCTTTGATAAGAGAATCGTCTTTATCAAATCGGCAGCTTTGCCAAAATTGGTTCAAATAACGGACTGGAATTTTGTTCGGAGTTCTTGATAGTAGAGGGAAGAGGACATGATTCTCCATGATGTTCAGAAGTATGGCATGGGCTTCGCCGAAAGTAGTGGGTGAGGGGACCAAATAGCAGTTGTTGGATTTGATAGGAAGAGTGGCTTCGAAATGATCCTTTGCTATGAAGTGTGTCGTCGGAGCAAAGTCTGCTGAGTCCCCGGAATCTTGTTGTTCAATATTTCTTGCAAGGCTGGGGTTTTCAGAATGTTCAGAATGTGCAGGGGAGTGTTCCGGTCAGTTCGCCGGAGAGAGTTCAGAGGATGTAGCTCGAGAAGATGAAGCCATTTGATTTTAAGAATAAGATTTTTGCAAGCTTTTTGCAGGGTTTCGCCGGAGAAGAAGATGAGAGTTTGTAAAATGTTTTATGAGAGGGTAAGCTTTGTTTTTATAGGATGGTAAAACGGTAGAATTCGAAAGAGTAAAATATATGGCAATGGATTAAAGTTTGGAATCCGCACTCGAGTTTGAGCGGCGGGTTCAACTTTCCAAATAAAAACGTTCCATGTACGCCCAATGAAAATAGGACATGTAGGCCTTGTCAGAATATGACAGGATGTCGTGCGCGGCCCATTAATGCTAGGCGCGTGAGGTTGATTTTAGCCATATGAGTTTCACTCGCAGTAAAAGTAACCGTTATTACTACAGAGATGCCCAAGTAATCAGATTGACAGAGCTTCTGTAGTTTACAGAGGCTCTGTGATCTTGAAAATCTTTGATGTTTGTCCCTTTTTCATATATCTCATTGTTATCATGACTTCTGTGGGGTTCTTCTTTAACCAAAACATTTGTAAAGGCATTGGAGAGGATAAAATCGGATTTTTGTGAAGAAATTTGCTTCGCAGAGGTTTTGTGGCTCTATTGGAACTTGTAGAAGTTCTGTGAGGGCCAGCAGAAGCTCTATGAGAGAAAAAATCTCATAACAAAAAATTTATTAATAGTTTTGATCATCCAATTTTTGATTTGGTTTAAGATATGTTTTTCGGACATATTTGAAAGTTTGTGTCCGAGAAAACTGTAAAAAAACGGTTTGTTCGAGAAGGTCATGGTCTGCGTTTTCGGTTTCCGAGATAACATTCCAAAAGATCGACAGAGGGTTAATTTGTGATCACATAGCATATTTCTTGCAGAACCTCTGTTGAGCTCAGCAGAAGCTCTATGACCTTAAATTTCTCCTAATTCGAATTTTGTGAAACTTTTTGAGCTTTTGATTTTTGAAATGTTATTCACAGTATACTTAGGACATATTTGACAATTCTTGTCCTAGATAATTGTTTTCCAAAAACCTTTTGTGCGAGAGACATACCTTTTGGTTCTTCTTTGCTCGGCAGTTATATCTGACTTCTGTCGATATGGAGTCATCGACATTTTTCGTTGGCTTTCCCTTGAAAGTTTTATCTCTTTAGATCATTTCAGGGTTCCCTTCTGCTCCCCCTTGATCTAATCACCCCTGTAGATCAAGTAATTTCCTTTTGCTCCCCCTTGACCTATGCTTGGATCAAAGAATGATAAGTTTTGCATAGAACATAGGTCATGTTTTTCAGAGGTTCTGTAGGGGTCGTCAGAGGTTCTGAGTTGACTTACAGAAGCTCTGTGATTTTAAGAACTATTTAAGGTTTTAAGAATTTACATACAGAAGTAGAATCAATCAAAGCAATAAATTAAGCAATGTATTTACTTATTATTTACAGAAGATAAAGCTATACTTACAGAGGAATTTCACACCATGTTAATCATTCCTAACTTACCTACCAAGAAGTTGAATCTTTTCTCGTCTAATGCTTTGGTGAATAAGTCAGCGAGTTGATATTCTGTGGGCACGAAATGCATTTCGATTGTACCGTATTCAACATGATGTTTCAAGAAATGATACCTTATATCGATATGCTTGGTTTTTGAGTGTTGCACAGGGTTGGCAGAGATAGCAATAGCACTTTTGGAATCACAGAAGATGGGTATTTTGAACAGAATGTGGCCGTAGTCTTTTAGCTAAGTCTTCATCCATAGAACCTGAGAACAACAGCTAGCGGCAGCAACGTATTCAGCTTCTGCAGTGGATGTGGAGACACAATTCTGCTTCTTGGAGGTCCAACTGACTAGTTTACCACATAGGAATTGACAAATCCCAGAGGTACTCTTTCTGTCGAGCATGCATCCTCCATAGTCTGAATCTGTATAAGCTTTAAGACTAAAACCAGAGTTCTGTGGATACCAGAGACCAAGATTGTTGGTCCCCTTCAGGTATCTAAAGATTCTTTTTACAGCATCATAATGTGATTTCTTTGGATTAGCTTGATAACGTGCACAAAGACATGTGGCATGAATAATGTCAGGTATGCTTGCTGTTAAGTATAACAGAGATCCAATCATGCCTCTGTAGAGAGTACATTCTACAGAAATACCATTTGGATCTAAGAATAACTTATTTCCAGTGGCCATTGGAGTCTTCATTGCAGAGGTATCAGATAGATTATATTTTAAAAGTATGTCAGAGACATATTTGGCTTGATTTATAAAAATTCCCTCTAAAGATTGTTTGACTTGAAGTCCGAGGAAGAATGTTAATTCTCCCATCATACTCGTTTCAAACTCACTCTACATGAGTTTTTCAAAAATTTTGCACTCTTCTGAATTTGTAGACCCAAAAATTATGTCATCTACGTATATTTGTACAAGCATTATCTCACTATTTTTGCGTTTATAGAATAAGGTAGTATCTGTTGTACCTCTGTTGTAGCCATTGACTAGAAGGAAGGTAGAAAGTCGTTCGTACCATGCTCTTGGAGCCTGTTTCAGTCCGTATAGAGCCTTTTCAAGGTAGTATACATGCCTTGGAAACTTTAAGCTTTCAAAACCTGGTGGCTGATTTACGTAAACCTCTTCTTGGATTTCACCGTTTAGAAAAGCTGATTTTACGTCTATCTGATAGACTTTAAAACCTCTATGGGCTGCGAAGGCTAAGAATATTCTTATTGCTTCGAGACGTGCGACAGGGGCAAAAGTCTCATCGTAGTCTATGCCTTCTTCTTGTCTATATCCTTTTGCTACTAATCTTGCTTTGTTTCTGACGACCACTCCATCTTCATCCTTCTTGTTTCTGTAGACCCATTTAGTCCCAATGGCCTATTTCCCTCTTGGCAGAGGTACTAAAGTCCATACTCTGTTACGCTCAAATTGCAGAAGTTCTTCTTGCATGGCGTCTACCCAGTTTGGGTCATCTAGGGCTTCAGAAGTCTTCTTTTGTTCTATAACACTAATAAAATTTGTAAAGAAACAAAAATTAGCAGTGGCAAACCTTGTTTTTACTGAGTCAGAAGGTTCTCCAATTATTTGGCTTGGAGGATGGCTTTTTGTCCACTGAGTTGTGCGTGGAAGATGATCATCAATGTCATCAAAGCTTTCTTCAGAGGCTCCTTGTGCTTCTTCTTGTGCAGCCTCTGATGTTCTTCGTGCCTTGGTAGTTGATTCTACCGTTTGTGGAATGATTGGTACGAGTGGTGTTGGAGTTTGTTCCTCTGAGGATGTATAGTCTTGGTCCTCTATCTCCTCTGTAATTGGTTCTTCTGGGGTTTGTGCAGCTTCTGTGGTCGTTTTTCTTGATGTTTCATCTTCTGCACTTTCTTCTGCTTCGGCAATTGCATCTGTAGTATTTATAGAAGAAGATGAAGCATTATTTGGACCAGTTAGAGTCATACCTGTAGGATTTTGTCCGACAGAGGATGGTTCTTCAGAAACTCTGATGGTTCCGACAGAAGGATCAATGTCATTGTGGAACATCTCCAAAAATAGAAGATTCAAATCTTCTTTTGTTCTTGAGATGTCAGAGAATTTCCCTTTTATTCCTAGTTCTGAACTTATTTGCTCAGAAGTCATTTGGAATGAATCATCAAAAGAAACATTGATGCTTTCTACAATCTTGTGAGACTTTGTAAGGAATGTTCTGTAGGCTTTGGAAGTGGCAGAGTATCCAATGAATTTGCCTTCATCTGCTTTTACATCAAACTTTCCTCTTGAATCTCTGTCGTTTAAGACGAAGCATTTGCATCCGAATACATGGAAAAATTTGATGTTTAGCCGCCGTTTGTTAAGCAATTCGTAAGGCGTCTTGAGGTTTTTTTTTACAATGGTTGATCGATTTTGAGTATAACACGCAGTAGAAATTGCTTCTGCCCAAAAGTTCATTGATAATCCGCATGCTGACATCATAGTTCTTGCGGCTTCCACAAGTGTTCGATTCTTTCTTTCGACAACACCGTTCTGTTGTGGAGTGCGAGCTGCAGAGAAGTTCTGTGAAATTCCTTCTGTTGAAAGATAAGTTTCAATGACACAGTTTTTGAATTCTGTGCCGTTGTCACTTCTTAACTTCTGTATTTTGCAGTCATAAAGAACATGGATTCTTTTCATTAGATTTATCAATATAATTGGAACATCTGATTTCTTTCTGATAAATTCAACCCATGTGAAACGTGAATACTCATCAACTAAGACAAGTATATATTTCTTGCCACCTAGGCTCTGTATTGCAATGGGACCGCAGAGGTCGACATGAAGCATGTACAGAGGCCTGGTGCAAGACACATCTGTTTTGCCTTTGTGGGAAGCTCTTTTGAGTTTTCCCATCTCACAGGCAGAACATAAATGATCCTTGTTGAATTTAACATTTGGCAAACATTTGGCAAATACATTTTGTTCTGTGCAGAAGAGTCAGATTGTTTCTTTGTGGGACTTGACTTTTGAATTGTCGTAGAGAGTAAACAGACTTGACTTGAAAAATGATTATTAAGTTTAGACATAAGATCAAAGCAATGACAGTATTGAATATGATATGTAATTTGCTTGAACTTTTCATTGAACTTTTTAAACTCAGCCACAGAGGCATTACATTCTTTCTTTACATTAGATTTCCTATTACTAGAAGATCTATGAATACTCGAATGTTGTTTGCAAAAGCCTTGTTTAGGACCTGCCTTCTGTGGGTTGCTTCTGTGGTGAACTTCTTTCATCACTGTCACAGAAGAAAAAGATTTATTAACCTTGGGTTTTGAAAATCTAGAACTTATAGGATCAATAGAGGTCTTCTGTAACTTTTTAAGCTCAGCATAGGTTTTGATATGTAGATTCAAATTTAGAAAATCTTGGCAGATTGGAATCTCTGTGAGTTTCTCTTTTGGAGAAATAGTTCTGTGAGGAACTTCAGAGGAGAATTTGACATCCTCTGTGTCACAGTGAATTATAATCAGTCTCTGAGTTGTCAGAGGATGAATCGTCCTCGTATACAGAGGTTGAGTCAATTCTTTCAATAGAGGCTGGATTTTCTGAGCATGTATCGTACGAGCTTTCTTCCTCTGTAGAATAGTTTTCATAGATTGCAGAGGTTTCTAATAAGATTTCTTCAGTGAGAGTTTTATCTATAGAAGATGTACAGAAATTTTCTAAAACGCTTGATTTCCATATTTCCAAAATTTCTCTTTCAATTAAATTTTTAAAGTTTTCTTCTGAAAAAATGGGTTTAAACTCAGGAGCTTCTGCTGATAATTTCTTTTCAACGTTTATCAAACAGACAAAAGCAACCTGTGTTTGGGTCTCTGGTTTACCAAACTTGAAGATACCAATCTGATCTTGTGTTTTCAGATATTTCTTTGGTTTGATACCTCTATTGACAGAGGTTGAAGATGATGAGTCTGTGTTTTCAAACCACACGTTAATCATCTTCTTATGTTTCTTCAAGTAAGGATCCACAGAGATTTTCGCCCGTTTGCTTACAGAGATTAGATTTGGAAAATCTGGTTTGTTTGTTTTTCCAATCACAAATAACGAGGACAGAGGTTTGTTTCTTTTGCCTTCAACACCTAGGGTGATATCATCATACCCTATACCTCGTCTCCCTATTTGTGAGTTTATTTTTTCATAAACTTTCTGTGCATCTTTATAGTTTTTAAGCAAAACTTCTCTTCTGAGTAAATCTTGCCATAATACCTCTCTTTCTCTTTGAAAGTATTCTTTAAGAGCTCTTATGTCAGTAGTTTCGCTCCTTGAAACTGAAAGTTCTTTTGTTTTATCTTTTAAAGTATTGGTTAATTCAGAAATTTGTTTTTTAAAGGATCTAGAGTTTTGTTCCAATTCTTTTCTATTCTCTCTTTTCCTCAAAAATCTTTGCTTTTTCTTGAGTGAGAAGCCGTACTTCTCTCTCATTGAAAGTGAGTCTTTTCTGAATACTTTGATTTATCTCTTTCAGTTCAATTATTTCAATGTTAATTCTAAGTGTATTATCATCTACAGAGGTAATACAAGAGTTGGAATTTGAAGTAGATACCTCAGAGTCAGTGCAGGAGTCGACTTCTGCCATGCCACAGAAGAGGGCATTGGCGGTATGTTCATCGTCAGAAGTAGAGTTTGACTGGAAGTCTTCTGTGTTCTCCTCAGAATGTCCTTTTGCCATTAAGGATTTTTGAGCATAATATTCGGCTTTCTTTTTGTAGAAAGCAGAGTCCCTCTGTGGGCGTTTTTATCTGCTTCTGCATTCATTCGCAAAATGGCCTGGTTTTCCGCAGTTAAAACACCCTTGAGGAGTGTTTCCTGTTCGATCATTGGACTTCTGTAGGTCTCCGCCTTTCTCTGATCTACATTCATTTGCATAGTGACCAGGTTTGCCGCACTTGTAGCATTCTTGCTGCGTGTGGCTTACCGAGTCATCTGACCTCTGTCGGTCATTCCCTCTGTAATTTCTATCGCTTGACCTCTGTCGGCCACTTGATTCTTCTCCTCTTCTGTCGTCTCTTCTGTTGTCTCTTCTGTCATCCTGGTTGTCTCTATCATATCTTTCATTTCCGGAACCTCTTATGTTTCCTCTGAACTCTTTTGTCAATAGAGCTAAAGATTTAGCTAGTGACGCAAGAGTTATTTCCTTTTCTGCTTGCTCTTCTTCTTCACTGTCAATTATCACCATCTTCTTCTTCTCCTTCTTCTTCTCCTCTGTGGCTTTATCATTTCTTGGTCTCTGTGCATCCTCTTTAGTTTTACTAACCAATGCATATGGTGCAATGGTTAGTGTTTTAGCCTGTGCTATCTAAGGTTCTTGTGCGGCTAATGTTCCGTAAAGATCAGAGAGAGTCCAGGTGTCTAGATCCTGATTTGTCTGTAGGGACATAGACAGATGGAGCCATTCTTCATTCAGACTTTTTAAAAACATGACATTGTTTTCTTCAGAAGTTCTGTCAATGCCTGATTTTCTGCACTTGTTGATTAGAGAGTTGAATCTGTCGTATGTTGTTTGCAGAGATTCTGTTGCAGAGGCTCTGAATGCATGATATTCATTGATGTACTGTGCTCTTCGGTTTTTTTGTGTTTTAGCACCTCCTTCCAACTGTCTTTCCAGTTCTTTCCACAGATCATGCGTTGTTTCACATGAATCCAAGGATTGAAAGAGTTCGTTGGGTATTGCCATAATTAATGTCCTCTTGGTTTTCTGAGCAACTTCATCTTCTGCTTTATCTTCGGTTGACCACTCCCCTTTTGGCTTTGGTTTTTGATGTTCGGGGATTTCGGCAGATTCAGCAGTAGCAGGTATACGAGGTACTACTGTCATGGGAATAGGAGGAGGATTGTACAGATATTGTACTTGATTTTTTTCAGTGCCCTCGAAAAAATGGACCATTCTTATTTTCCACTGAGGATACTCATCTCGAAGGAGAGTAGGAGGTTTAGTGAGAGAACCAGTAGTAAAGAAATTATTTGTATTTGTCATTTTTGAAGATTTTAGAAAGAAAGTATGACTAAAGAGTTACTTCGATGAGCTTGAAGATTTTCTGGGTTTAAGCAGTTTCCAGACACAATTTTAAATCTCAATAATATCTATCACAAATCTTGATAAGTGGATCACTTGATATTGAAAATCAAGGAAGGCTCTGATACCAATTGTTGGTTCCCAGATACACTTAATCAAGATTAACAATCTATTAGTAGAGTTTAGAGTTTGATGCGGAAGCGTATTAAACTAACAGATATGTTTGATAGATATTAGAACGCACGTATATAAAGAAAACAGTAAAGAATGAAAAGGATTTCTTGAACAGTTACTGTTATTCAATATATAATAACAACATGAAGAACAGATTAAGAACTGTTGGTGTGTGTGAGAATATAACACTCAGATATTTGACAATAAAGCTTGAGAGTATTAGTGATTCCTTGTGTTTTCGTCCTTAGGAAGATCTCAACATGAGACTTCCTTTTATACTACTCTTAGAAGACTATGAAGTAGGTCACTGTTCCTTTTACGGCATGAATAGTAAACTGGATGGTGTGAGCAGTTGTTTGAGCCATGCGCATTTAATGGAGCATATGTACTATTGGTAAATGCATTAAATGGCGCAGACGTCTATTTTGTACCATGCCCTATTGAGTCCACTCAGAGCTTGACACGTGTTTTGACAGTACTTTTCCATGCAAGTTGATGAACAGGTCTTGGAACAGTAGCAAGATATTATAAATATCTTCAAGTCTAAGTGAGGACCACAGAGGCTCTGTAATGAGTTACAGAGGTTCTGCGGTCTGGTCCTCTGTGGAGCAGTCTTCGCCGGATTCCGAGTCTTTGGTCTTCTTTGTGCGTATGACAGAGCTTCTGTAGGAAGCCTCTGCTGCTTCTATAGCTTCTTGACCTTGATTTCTCGGTAATGTCGGCAGAGCCTCTGTAAGAGGCTTTCTTCACTTAGCCTATTTTTCACTACTTCTAAATACTTCTATGATTAGGAAGATTGAAGCTAACATTATCTTTCAGTTCTTAAATACGCTTCCGCACCATATCTAAATCTGAACTAACTGAAAGTTACGATCATTGTTTAAGCAAAACAGGAACCAACAGTTTTCAACAGATCAAACAAAAGAAACCTTTCTAAAAATGAAATCATTTCTTTTTCATGATTTTATGAACACAATCTTCATGGTTGTTCTTC
Source organism: Saussurea involucrata (assembly GCA_033807775.1). Classification (NCBI taxonomy): domain Eukaryota; kingdom Viridiplantae; phylum Streptophyta; class Magnoliopsida; order Asterales; family Asteraceae; genus Saussurea; species Saussurea involucrata. Next base: position 94,681,014 of record CM066327.1, on the reverse strand, counting down.
AAGTTTAAAATAAGAATCTTAAACTTGTATCCTCATATGTTTTTCCAGAATCTCTTTCTTCAAATAGAAACTGGAAAACAATTGATCACTATGTTTTTTATTTCTTTTCAAAACAAGAAAAACCATAAACTTCATTAAGACATCTTTTGTCTGAATGAAATGGACAAAATTCGAAAACACCTTTTTGGAAATCCTTCCACATTAAGACGTTTTTGTTCATCTTCTTCATGTTTATTTGTAATAAACAGAAATGGCATCTACTAACACTCCTACTGCGAAATCTCCCACTGCCGCTGAGGTTACTGAAATAACAAACGCTCCTCAGGTCAAGTTCAAAATCGAGAAAGTTACCTTTCAGAGCAACAATCCCTATGCTCTCTTTGACTTCCCTGAAAAGAAGCAGGTCACACATCTGGATGACGCTGTGAACTTTCTGAAGACATTCCCTATCTCCACAGCTCTAACCATTGCTCCTCCAGCCAATAAACATCTACTATCTCAGTTCTGGTATTCTGCCAGAAGTGCTCATATCATCTCTACCAAGAACCCCAAAAAAAAATTGATGTCATCCTCTTTGACACCGATCATGGTACTTCCAAGATTACACCTTGTAACATCAGGCTAACGGCCATCAACAAGTCCAAAATGCCTAGCGAGATAAACTTTATCTTTGCTCATCTGATCAGCTGCCTGACAGCGAAGACTGGATCTTCTGACCAAGCCTCTCAACCTCAACAGGCCAAGGGGTACTCACTACTGAAGGGTCTCCACATTGATTGGGCAGAAATCATTTTCGATGATCTGATGTTCAGGCTGAATGTTGCTGACAGACCAACATGTGTTCCTTATCCCAGGTTTGTCAATGCCCTCTTTCTACAAGGCCTGAAGAACAAATACCCGAAGGTGGGTGACCTGAGACTTTCAAAGGTCGGTCCTAAAGTTCTTGACTTCAAGCCACTGCCAAACGAGGTACGTCTTTCTAAACTCTTATCTATTCTTAGACCTCCAACTTCTTGTACTTTTGCGACTACCTCAGCGGTAATCCCAACTGCTGATACCCATACTGCACCATCCACTCCTTCTAAGAAAAGGAAACACTCTACTACCCAACTTGATTCTAAAAGAATCAAGAAAACCAAGGAGCAAACCCCCAAGCCATCAACGACTGAAGACCTAGCGTCTGAATCTCAACAGACTACGCTAGATGATTTCGTGGTACGCTCTGCCACAGCTGATACAACCACCCCTTCCATCCTAACTTCAGCGTCTCTAAACGCTGAGGTTATAGCTTTCGAACATAACCCATCTCCTTCAGATCTTCTAAGTACTGAAGAAGTATTTCTCAGCGAATCCAACGCTAAACCCCGCACCAAATCCCTCTTCTCAACCTTTGTTCCTCCCACTCAATCTTTGGACACTCCACCTCTTTTTCCTCTATTCTCTGGAATACCCGTCTTCCTACACGATACAGCTACTGATACTCTATATAGGATGATGGATGAAAATATAGGACCTACGGGCACCTCTGTGCGCCAAGGCACTCTGGAAGGCGACTTGGAACACTACTCAGGTCAACAAGGTTTCGACAACTTCGCCAACCCGCTTACAGGTATACACAAAACCATCGACATTCCTCTCTCAAAATCCCCAACTTCTGAGCTTTCATCTGTTCATAAGTTATTAACTATTGCAGGTCATAATTTGAGAGATATCAACACCTCCCTGAAGGCCCTGGAAACAAAGATGGAATCCCTCACCACCACTCTCTTAGCTAACTCTTCAGCGGTTACAAACGCTGGAGAGAACCTCAAGAGGCTGACTACTGAGGTTGAAAAGAAAGCCTCCATTGCTGATCTGGAGAAGGTGGATGGTAGCATTGGTCAATTTGCTACCACCCTCGCTGAAAACTCCTCCACCAACATCACTCTCTCCACCAACTTTACGAACCTGTCCAATGAAGTCACATCATTGAAGACAGCGGTTGATGATCTTCATGGAGAGGAGACCACTGTAAAGTCTGAAGTGACCTCAGTGAAGAACCTAGTGCAGCAGATCCTCGACAGCCTGTGTTAGATATGAGTTTTGTCAATAAACTAAGTGTTGAATTCTGACTAAGAAGGTGCAGAAGTTCTGAAGTGAAGAGTCGTAGTTCTGACTAAGAAGGCTCAGAAGTATTGCTCTGAAAGTTTGCCAAGTATAGAAGTCTGAGAAGAAGAGTCAGAAGTTCTGAGAAGCTTAATCAGAATAATGTTCAGATGTTCTAAACAACATGTTCAGAACTTATAACTAGATGCTTTACTTTGTATCTAGTTAACTAATTAGGACACGTGTATTGTTCCTATTAGTCTTTCATATATGTACTGTAGCTCTAGTATTTCTGTTACAGTATATATAGTGGTTAGCACTATTACGCTAACTAACTTTCCCGCATATATTTGTATTCATCTTTTGTAATCTTTGAGATACTCTCTCTCTAAGATCTGTAAATCTGTTCTTCATTGAATACAAGTTGGTTTGATCATGTTACTTCTCAATCACTGTTCTATACATTGATATATTGATTGTAAGAGTGAATCCTGATATTACAATTGGTATCATAGCCAATCAACAAACAAATTTGTTCAAGATTATGATCGTGAAGGTTATTGATCAATTTCTTGAAGATTTCTTGATTCGTTCAAAAATCGACTCCGTTGCTAGTTCTAATTCTTGAATTCTTAGCAATTCTTGAATTAATTGTTGTTTTTCGATCAAGAAATTCAAATTTGTCTCTCTGTTGAAATATCTTACAATCACGTCTTCAAAAGAGTATCTAGCCATGGGATCTGAAACCAAGCCACCTGTTCTCATACCTGAAGAATTGTTAGATCTGAAGTTTTGTCAATAAACCAAGTGTTGAAGATCTGATAAGAAGGTTCAGAACTTCTGAGAAGAAGAGTCAGAAGTTCTGAGAAGAAGAGTCAGAGATCTGAGAAAGAGAAGTCAGACGTTCTGAGAAGAAGAGTCAGAAGTTCTGAGAAGAAGAGTCAGAGATCTGAGAAAGAGAAGTCAGACGTTCTGAGAAGAAGAGTCAGAGATCTGAGAAAGAGAAGTCAGAAGTTCTGAGAAGCGTGATCAGAAGAATGTTCAGAAGTTCTGAACTACCTGTTCAGAACTTATGACGAGTTTCGTTATTTAGTAATGTGTAAACTAATTAGGACACGTGTTATGTTCTTATTAGTCTTTCTTATTTGTACTGTAGCTTTAAGATGTTTGTTGCAGTATAAATAGAGTGGTTAGCACTGCGTTGCTAACTGATTGATTTTCCCATATTACTTGTATTCATTCCTTGTAATCTTTGAGGTTATCTCTCTCTTAGATCTGTAATTCTGTGCATCATTGAATACAATTGGGCTTGATCATACAATTTCTCAATTACTTCTTTCTATATTGATTGTAAGAATAGATCCTGCACTTTCAATTGGTATCAGAGCCAATCAACAAACAAATTCGTTCAAGATTGTGATTGCGAAGATCGATTGATCAATTTCTTGAAGATTTCTTGATTCATTCAAAATTCGATTCCGCTGCTAGGGCTAGTTCTTGAATTCCTAGCAATTCTTGAATTACCTGCTACTTTTCGATCAAGAAAATCGAATTTGTCTTTCTGTTGAATTTTCTTACAATCATGTCTTCTAAAGAATATCTAGCCATGGGATCCGAAACCAAACCGCCTGTTCTTATACCAGGAGAGTATCAGCAATGGAAAACTCGTATGATCCAATTCCTTGACAACATAGATGAAAATCTTATGATTTCTATACGAGAAGGTCCAATCGAAGTATATATCGATGTCGCCGCAACCCCTGCTACAGAGACAACTCCAGAAATTCCAGCGACCAGAGTAAAGAAGAATTATTCCCAATACACTGCTGAACAGAAAAATAGGCATGCTATTGACAAAAGAGCAATTACTTTGATGACTTTGGCTGTCCCGAATGAGGTTCTTAACAGGATTGACAGTGGATCATCAGCTAAAGAAATGTGGGACGAATTGGAAAGGCAAATGTTAGGAACTGTGAGATCTATTCAGGCAAAGTTAAATCAAAGCATAAATGCTTATGAAATGTTCAAAGCAAAAGAGTCAGAAAGTTTGACACAGACATACAGTAAATTTTGCACTATTCTAAATGACTTGAGAAGAAATGGACTGAAGAAAACAAAATCAGAAATAAATTACAAATTTCTGAACAGTCTAAATTCAGAATGGTCATCATTTGCCATAAGTCTGCAAATGAACAAGGATATGTGTGAAGAAGACTTAAATGATTTGTTCTGTGTTCTTAATCAACATGAAGACTCTGTCAAGTTAGTTGTGGAAGAAAAGAAAAATGTTGCTGATCAGTTAGCGTTCTTATCAAAGTCCAAAGCAATCAAAGCACCCAAAAAGACTGCATATCTATCAGAAATACCGAGTCTGGAGGAATCTGACAAAGAAGAAGGATCAGAAGATGATGAAGATATCAAGATAATGGCTGAAAAGCTAGCTTTGCTGACAAATACTTTCAACAAAAGGTATGGGAAGGGCAGATTTCAAGGAAATTATAAGAGAGCTGGAAGTTCAGATTATAAGAAGAAAGATGACAGAGAAGAAAATAAGATTGAAAAGAGAATAGAGAGAAGTGAAGAAAACAAGGAAGAGAAGGAAGAGAGAAAAGAAAAGAATCTGTGTTTCAAGTGTGGAAAATCTGGCCATTATGCCAAGGATTGCAGAGTTAAAGTTGTGAAAGATTATGAATACTACACGAAGAAGGCTCAGCTTGCAAAGAAGAGAGATGACGAGAGTGCGCTATTGGCTGAACAGGAGAATTGGCTGTACTACACTTCTGATGAAGATGATCATATCAACTTTCCACAGATGCGAAGCTATATGGCAAAAATGAGGAATGAGGATGATTCTGATTTTGAAGATGCTGATTCTGAGTCATCTGCTGAGGTACATTCTTCACTTGAATTAGAGTTAATGACACAGATTGGTGAAATGAAAACTGAATTTGCTAATCTAAGAAAACAGATAAAAGGAGAAAGAACTTTGGTTAACAAATTCAGAATTGAAAAAGAAGTAATAAACGAACAATATGAAGAATCTGAGGCTGAGAAACAGAAAGTTAAAGATGAAAATTATGAATTGATGAAAAGGCTTTCTGAACTAAAAGTTGAGTTTTCAAAAATAAAGGATGAAAAAGGTGATTTACAAATAAAATTTGATATGTTATTTGAAGAAAGAAAGAATTTATACACCAAAATCAAAGAATTGGAAGATTTGAATTTGAAAAGAGGTCAGACTCAACAAACATTAAATCTTTTATTAAGCAATGTTAAAGATACAAGATTTTACAATCCAAAGAAGGGATTGGGATTGGAAGAAAATGTCATTTTAAAAAGAGCTCCAATACTTCAAGTTTCTAAGCCAAAAATCCCAGAAATTGTTGAAGTTTTCATAAGACCTGCTAGTTCTATAACAAGTTCTGACAATTTGCAAAGACCAAACTCTAAAAAGTCAGATGAGACAATTTCTGAGTCTAAAACAGAAAAGTCAGTTGGTTCAGAAGAAAAGGTTAAGAAAGAAGTTTCTAAACCAACAGATGAAAAACCAAGATACAATGATACTAAATTCAAGTATGATTCCTTAAATGTCAGCTACAAAAATAAACAACCAAGTTTTTCATATCATGACATTGAGAGCATATTTGATACAAGTAAAAATTCTGAAACAGTCAATCAGAAGTCTGAAACTTCTAGTCAGGATTCTGAACTTTGTAGTCAGAATTCTGAGTCTAAAGATCAGACATCTGAGTCTGTAAATCAGAACTCTGACTCAGGTAGTCAGAAGTCTGATTCAACTGGATTTTCTGAAACAAAATCAGATGAATTTTTGCAACTTGAAAAGAGATTTAATCTTGTGAGTCAAGAACTTGAGGATTTAAGGAAAACTTATGATGAACTTGAAAATGATTTCTGTGAGGTGGATATTAAACTTGAAGAAGCTTTGAAAGAAAAGAATATTTTTATTCAGAAAATAACAGAGCTTGAAAAACTGAAGACTGAGTATGATCTTTTTAAAATTAATGCTTCAAGAGAAAATAATAAATTCTTTAATGAATCAAGTACATATGAAAAAGGTGAATCATCTAATTCTTCTAACAAAAAGAACTTGAATTTTTCAGAAAAAGAAGAAAGCAAAAGGAAAGATGATCTTGCAAAGTTGAACGATCTGAAAAGGGAACTTGAGAAGCTTAGAATGAAATCTACTTCTGAACTAAACGCTAGAAATTCTTGTAATAAGGGCAATTGTACTCTGAACAGTATAAATAAAAATGAAATGATCTATGTTTCAGATTTATTGTCACTTGCAAAGAAAAATCTTGTTTGTGTTAGATGTAAAAATGATTCATTCCAATATTCTCACAAATGTCAAGTCAAAATAACTTCTGTTTCATACATAAGAAAAGATATTCAGAAAGTTTCTGTTTCTCAAAATACAGAAAAGAAGAAAATTTTTGTTCCTCAGACTCAGAAGAAAGAAAAGATAAAAGAAAAGAAAGTTGAAAACATAGCAAAACCAAAAGTTACAACTCTCAAAAAGAATTTGAACAAACTTGTAAGCAGAAAATGTTCTGACTTCATAAAAGTTCAAGGAAAGTGGTGTTTGAAGAAAGATTTTGAGTGGAGAGTAAAAGGTACTGATGTTAAATCCAATGACAAAGCTAACAAAGATGGACCCATTCCAAAATGGGTACCTAAACCTAACTGATCTTTTTGCAGGGCTGTCATGTGTGGTTTTTAGATTCAGGAGCTTCAAGACACATGACAGGTCAGAAGTCTTTTCTATCAAACTTCACAGAAAAGGCTGGAGGAGCAGTAAACTTTGGAAACAATAGCAAAGGTCAAGTCAAAGGTTATGGGGATTTAACTAAAGGGGATCTAACTATCCAAAAGGTTTTCTATGTTGAAGGATTACAACACAATCTTTTCAGCATAAGTCAGTTTTTAGACAGTCTTTGTCAAATTAAGTTTCAAATAACAGGTTGCATGATTCTAACTGAAAATGATGTCAAAGTCTTCTGGGCCAAAAGACATATGGACTTATTTGTAGTTAATTTTTCAAACTTGGATGCAACTCCTACTCATACGTCAGAACAAGGTGACAGTTCAGAATTACAAGCAATCATTGATGAGAATGATGCAAACAACAATTATTCAGAGATTGATGTACTCCCTAGTGCTAACAAATGGACTAAAAATCACCCTATTCATCAAGTAATAGGTGATCCATCAGCAGGAGTAAAGACAAGATCAGCTACAGCAAATGAAGTAATGTTTGCTGTTTTCTTAAGTGTAATTGAACCAAAGAAAGCTAATGAAGCCCTAGAGGATCCAGACTGGATTTCAGCAATGCAAGAGGAATTGCTTCAATTTGAAAGAAATAAAGTTTGGAGACTCATTCCAAAGCCTGAAGGTAAATCTATAATTGGAACTAAATGGGTGTTCAGAAACAAAAAGGATGAATCAGGTGTTGTCATCAGAAACAAGGCAAGATTGGTTGCTAAGGGATACTGTCAACAAGAGGGAATTGATTATGATGAGACATTTGCACCAGTGGCAAGAATAGAGGCAATCAGAATATTTTTAGCCTATGCTGCACATAAAAACTTCAAGGTGTATCAAATGGATGTCAAATCAGCCTTTCTAAATGGCAAACTTAATGAAGAGGTGTATGTCCATCAACCTGAAGGTTTTGTTGATCCAGAATTCCCTGATCATGTTTATATTTTAGACAAAGCTTTATATGGTCTAAAACAAGCACCACGAGCCTGGTATGACACTCTTACTAAACACCTGTTAGGTTCAGGATTCAAGAAAGGTAAGATTGACACAACTTTGTTTTTAAAGAAACAGGGTAATGATTTGATTCTGATTCAGATTTATGTTGATGACATAATATTTGGTTCTACCAGTCCAGAATTATGTGATAATTTTTCAAAAGTCATGTCATCTGAATTTGAAATGAGCATGATGGGTGAACTGAATTTTTTCCTTGGTCTTCAAGTCAAACAACTACCAAAAGGTATTTTCATAAATCAAGGAAAATATGTCAGAGATATTCTGAAAAAGTTCAAAATGTCTGATTGTGCTTCTATGAGAACACCTATGGCAACTAACATAAAGTTAGATGCTGATCTCAAAGGTGTTTCAGCAGATATCAAACTTTATAGAGGCATGATTGGATCATTACTTTATTTGACTGCAAGTAGACCAGATATCATGTTTTCTACCTGTTTCTGTGCTAGATTTCAATCTAACCCGAAAGAATCACATATGTTGGCTGTCAAAAGGATTTTAAGATATCTCAAAGGAACACCTGATCTAGGTTTATGGTATCCAAAAGAAACTGACTTCAAATTGACTGCTTTCACTGATGCTGATCATGCAGGAAGTAGGTTGGACAGAAAGAGTACATCTGGTGCTTGTCACTTTTTGGGAGATAAAATAGTGAGTTGGGCATCAAAGAAACAGAATTGTGTATCAACTTCAACTGCTGAAGCAGAGTATGTTGCTGCTGCTGCTTCATGCTCTCAAACATTGTGGATGAGAACACAACTCATGGACTATGGATATCAGCTTAATAAGATTCCCATCTATTGTGACTCAGAAAGTGCAATTGCTATTACTCAGAACCCTGTTCAACATTCGAAGACTAAGCATATAGACGTGAGGTATCATTTTATAAAGGACTATGTGGAAAAAGGAACTATAGAGATGCACTTTGTGCATACAAAGTATCAATTGGCTGACTTGTTCACAAAGCCTCTTGATCACAAAAGGTTTTCTTTTCTCATATGTAAAATAGGAATGCTTAATCTGCCTAGTTGAAAATATTTTTTTCTTAAAAATGCTAAATTTTTCTAAGTGAAGTTGTCTGAGTAGTGTATTCAGAACTTCTGAGTCTTGAGTTCAGAACTTCTGAGTCTTGAGTTCAGAACTTCTGAGTCTTGAGTTCAGAACTTCTGAGTCTTGAGTTCGGAACTTCTGAATCTTGAGTTCAGAACTTCTGAGTCTTGAGTTCAGAACTTCTGAGTCTTGAGATCAGAACCTCTGAATCTTAAGGTCAGAAATTCTGAGTCAATACTTCAGCAATCTAACTTTCAAAAAATTATTTTTGAGAAATACAAATAACTTCAACTGTATGGATTATGCTTCTTCGATTATCTTGTTATCTCATCTTTATGTATCATTAATACTCAAATGCATGCTCAAGTCAAGGGGGAGCATCAAAATTCTTTTGGAAATCATTTTGTGATGCTTAAAAGATTTGTTTTCATTTCTTATCTGTTCAAACCTCTTCTGAATAATCAAAATGTTTTATATTGGTCAGAAGTTGATTTTAAAAGACATTTTGGTTACAAGGCAAAATTCTTCTGAGTCATGGAATCAGAACATCTGCGCGTGTTATTCAGATCTTTGACTTGAGTCAAAATTCTATCCACTAACACGTGTCAGCTTCATATTTGTTTGACAATGCCACGTATTTCATTTAAATCCTTTGTGGTATTTCACGTGTGTTGACTCCGTTATAACATTGATTTCGCTTTTCCGTTAAACCTTTCAACTTCGCGGATTTTAAATAGGTCTTAAAATCCCTATTTCAAAGTTCTTTCAAATTCCAGAGCGAAACGTGAGATACGAATCAAATCCAGAGTTCTTTGAATCTGTTTTCTTCTTAAATCATGTCTGAAATACGAAGAAGTGGTCCAATTTCTCTACATTCTACAAAATCGATAATGGATTCATCTGATTCGGAAAATGATGAAGTACAAAATAGAGTTGCAGAGGAAGGGGCAATAAGAAATGATGAAGAAGATGAACAAATGGATGAATCTGAAGGAAATGCGGATGAGGTAAATGTTAATATTGAACATGATCAGAGTGCTGCAGGTTCTATTATGTCAGATAGATCTATTCTAGTGGAAAGAGTTGTTCCTGAGAGTGAATGGTTGAAATTATCTGAAAATAACTGTGTTATATTGTTTGAGGAAAGTCGTTTTAAGCCTGAACACAGAATTATCATGGAGTTATTCAAACATCATCCGTACAGAAAATGGTTTACAAGAAGTAAAAATGTGCCTGTTCAGTACATACAACAATGGTGGAAATATCTTAGGTTAGAAGATAATAAGTTTGTGTCTGAAATTGGAGGAGTGACATTTGTCTTATCTATCTCTGCACTAAGAGAAATGCTGAATCTACCAGAGAAAGATGATGTACAAAGAAGAACAGATTTTGAGGATTTACCCCTAACAGAGGAATTAATAGCAGAGTTTATGAAGTTGGGATACAATGAAGGATTGAGGACTCTCAGTTTGTTCAGAAGAAACAAATTACCACCTATTTGGGCTTGCTTCTTTCATGTGGTAAATAAATGTTTGTCAGGGAAAAATAGTTCTGCTGATCAAGGTTCTAAACAAATTCTTCAGATATTTCAAGGTTTAGTGAAGAATAGGCATTATGACTATACTTTAATACTTTGGGAAGATATGAAGAATACATTTGAGAAGAATCAGAAAGCAATTCAGAAGAAGACAAAGGATGCTCCACTGACATACATTCCCTACATAAGGTACTGGCAAATTGTTATTTGGTATGCCATGCAGGAAAACAGAACAATCTCAAGAAGAACAAATGAAGAGCATGGTCCTACATTTTATTTGGGTAAGATGACCTCAGTAACAAGACTTGAAAATTATCCCAATCATAAACTGTTGCCAAAATCACTTAGGAACTATATTCCAAGGGAGAGTGAGATTTTAAAAGCTTATTGCACCTCTATGGGAATTGAATTACCTCAAATCCCTACCCAAGAGGACCAACCTGAGAAGAGAGGTGAGGGGTCTAGTCGAATTAGAGAGGGGGAGGATGTTCAGATGGGTGAACATTCTGAGAGACTTGAGGGGGAAAATTCTGAGAGCTTGGTTAGACTCAGTGAGGAAAAACAGAATGAGAGTGGTGAGGATGAGAGATTGTTAACAGAGGTTCAAACAGAAAGAGATGCCTCTGAACCAGCTAATCTTGACCAGGTAACCACACATGCTATTGGTTCACATCTCTTGGTGTCCAATATTGAAACAAACACCATGGACCTAGTGGTGGATCTTGAACAACCCATCCATACCCACTCAGAAGCATTTCAACATGCTACTGTTTCACACAAATCCGGGGAACCATCCCAAACTCATTTGGAGGGAGGTGATAAATCCCAACTTATTTTTCAACACATTGAGTCTGAATATCACAGTCCTATTCATATTGAGCCTGAAATTCCTTTTGACACTTGCACAGATCAGGAATTTCGTACTCCTGAAACAACATTCATAGACATGCCTAATGTTGGGTGTCGAGGATTGGATGGAAGTCCTGGTGAGGTGAACATTACAAAAGCCTCATTCAAACGTGCATCTGTTGTACAAGATGACTGTGTGTTATCTACAGGCCATGAGCTCTCTGGGCACATGAAAACTGGACCATCTGTTGGTTCAGGTTCACTGTTAGAAACTTCTGAATTTGAAAAGATTCAGAAACAAAACAAGGAGATGGGGGAAAAAGTAGAAAATTTGGAGAAGAGGATGGAGGATCTGAATGATGAGGTATCAGATTTGAAAGTTGTGTTGGAGAAAAAGTTAATTTCTGTTGAAACCAAGGTAGATGATGTAAAGAAATCCTTGGATTCTCACAAAAAGGAGATCATGGATATAATGTCTGGTTTTCAAAAAGATATGTTAAAACAGATGCAGGGTATGCAGGAATCTATATTGAAAGCACTGAGTGTATCTTTGGCTTCTACTTCAAAGCCTCTTGATCCTGTTCCTATTGCAGAAGCTGAACCTGAAGTTGCTTTTAATCAGAACTTGAAAAGGAAGTTTGATGATAATGATCCTCATAATCATCAAAAGGGGGAGAAAAGACAAAGGTTAAGTTCTGATGATGATATTGGCATAGAAGATTTTGAGATAGCAGACATGCACTTAGCCAATACAAAAAGTACAGAAGATCAGACACAGGAAAATTTAAAGGAGATGATTCAGATAGTACAGCTTGACAGTTCAGATACAGAAGAAATGGAGTTGGGAAGTATTGATAGTAATGAATCAGATAAAACAGAGGAATTGAACTTGGATACTGAGATGGAAGGAAACTCAGATGAAACTGTAGCTATTGAGGAATCTGATTTGAGAATGGAAGAAATAGTGGAAAGTACAGTGGTAAACAGGTGTACAGATATTGTGGTTTATAACAGTGAAAGGGCAATGGAGTCTGAATCAGAAGAAAGGAGGTTGAATGAAGAATTGATCAGAAGAATGCATAATGAAGTAGTCAGAGCTTTGAGTGTTCAGAAAATTCATAAAGGAATAAAAGTGATAAGACCCATTGATCTAATGGGAGAAGAAGACAGAACTGTGGATTACACTCAGGATTTTAAAGATGATTTTAGGTTTAACTTTTGTGATGAGTTAAATACAGAAGAAGAGTATGTGAAAGTGAAAGACTTCTTTATGCCTTCTGAATATGTATTCAGAAAACCAATTGAGATTCCAAAGATTAAATTGCAAAGACTAGAAGAACCTGTGTGTGACTTCATTCTAGAGTTAAGTGATGTACCTTTAGCCAGACAATTTCATGATGATATTTTTCCTGAGGAAATATATGATAATCTCTACTACACAGAAGGAGAGTATGAGCTTTTGGAAAGTAACATTGATGGTTTTATGGATGACAGAGCTCAGATGGTCTACTCAGAAGCTTCTAATATGTTCAGAGTTCCTGACTCAAAACTGCATATTCAGAAAAGAATCGAGAAAGTTCTGATGTTTCAACAAGATGAATTCAATGGTTTAATGTTCGTTAGAATGGAAACACTGAAAGAAAGAAATACAAAGGTTTCCATGTCTACATTTGATTTTCACAGATTGACTCTTGATGATCAGATCTTTCTAGTCAAGTTCTTTGCTAGCACTGAAGAAGCCTTGATAGAAATTGAATGCAGAAGACTTCTGGGTATTTATGTCAGAAATACATACTTGTATGACTTCCAGTTGGCTATAGAAGAAAGAAAAGAAAAGTGCAATCTGAGTTCTCCCACAAAGAAAACAGAAGTTGATCTGCATGTGAAGGGTTTTGTGAATGAAGGAATGGAGACAGAAGGGTTCACATATATGGTTCACGAAAGACTTGAATTGTTCAGATTAAAAGAGTTGGTGAAGTACAGTGATGCAACTCTGAATTGGTTGTTGATTAGAATGGAAGTAAGTATGGATGCTGAAAAAGAGAGTTTAAAGAAGAGATGCATAAACTGTGTGAAGAGGAGGTTGGATTTTAGAAGAAAAATCAGAAACAGTAGTGAATGGTTGCTATCTGAGGTGAATCCCAAAAAGATTCTACATAATGATTTTGTGTTCCCAGCTGAGTATGAAGTGAATGAAATTTTGTCAGATGAGGCTGAAGAAGTTCAGGACACAACACCTCAGAATGTGCAGATAACTAATATTGATCAAGCTGAACAGTCTGAACCCAAAGAAGATGAAATATTCATTGATCTGAATGGATACTTTCTTGAATTTGATCTGCCTGAGTTCTTCAAACCAAAAGAGGTACAATTCTTGGATGTGTATTATGATAGGTCTAAGGAGACTCAGATCTGGTTGGCTGAAAAATCAAGATGTCTTGGCAAAACAAAGCAAGCCGTTTACTCAGATTTTCTAATCACTGGAATCAGAGAATTGAAGGTTAAGAAATTCAGAAAGATGGAGTACTTATCCTTTGAAGTTTTGAGAGAAGATGGCAAGGTTTATTATTTCACTGATGCAGATTTTGAGAAACTGTCAGTGGTTGACTTCTACAGATTACACAGCTTTCTATGTTTTAAAGAGTCAAGTAAAGACAGAAATGAAAGGAAGGCAAGAAGTGTGGTGATTGAGGCCATGTTCTATATCTTAAGGTGGCATTGCTATACAGATTTCCAAATAGCTCTGTATTTGCAAAAGTCATGTGTTTATCTGGCAAATCCCAATACAGATCATGAGCAGAAAAAGGTGTTAAAGACTGGAAGTGTTCACAGATATCCAGAGTTGGGAGTATTTTTGAAGAACAAAAGTGGAAAGATCTTCTTCAGAGCAAAGGAAACTGCAAAATATTGTTCTGGAACTTTAAGGATCATAAAGCACAATTTGGAGAAAAAGATGCTGAAAGTGAAGGAAGCAAACATGATTCAAGAAGTAATTAATCAGCAAGTTGAGATTATTCAAGAAATTATTGACAAGATTGATAAGAGGCTTAATCTGAGGAATGTGCTACTTCAGAAAATTGTTCCTGCTCTGAAAGAATTAGATGATGCAAAGTTTAAGTTTATTTGACAAAAAGGGGGAGATTGTTAGATCTGAAGTTTTGTCAATAAACCAAGTGTTGAAGATCTGATAAGAAGGTTCAGAAGTTCTGAGAAGAAGAGTCAGAAGTTCTGAGAAGAAGAGTCAGAGATCTGAGAAAGAGAAGTCAGACGTTCTGAGAAGAAGAGTCAGAAGTTCTGAGAAGAAGAGTCAGAGATCTGAGAAAGAGAAGTCAGACGTTCTGAGAAGAAGAGTCAGAGATCTGAGAAAGAGAAGTCAGAAGTTCTGAGAAGCGTGATCAGAAGAATGTTCAGAAGTTCTGAACTACCTGTTCAGAACTTATGACGAGTTTCGTTATTTAGTAATGTGTAAACTAATTAGGACACGTGTTATGTTCTTATTAGTCTTTCTTATTTGTACTGTAGCTTTAAGATGTTTGTTGCAGTATAAATAGAGTGGTTAGCACTGCGTTGCTAACTGATTGATTTTCCCATATTACTTGTATTCATTCCTTGTAATCTTTGAGGTTATCTCTCTCTTATATCTGTAATTCTGTGCATCATTGAATACAATTGGGCTTGATCATACAATTTCTCAATTACTTCTTTCTATATTGATTGTAAGAATAGATCCTGCACTTTCAAGAATATCAGCAATGGAAGATCCGAATGATCCAATTCTTGGATAACATAGATGAAAATCTGATGGTTTCTATCCGAGAAGGTCCTATCGAAGTCTATGTCGATGTTGCTGCAACTCCTGAAACAGAGACAACTCCATAAATTCCTCCTACAAGGGTGAAGAAGAATTTCTCTCAATACACAGCAGAACAGAAAAACAGGCATGCTATAGACAAAAGAGCCATCACATTGATGACATTGGCCGTCCCAAATGAAGTTCGAAACAGAATTGACAGTGGATCATCTGCTAAGGAAATGTGGGATGAACTGGAAAGACAGATGTTAGGAACTGTCAAGTCAATACAAGCAAAGTTAAATCAAAGCATATATGCTTATGAAAGGTTCAAGGCAAAAGAATCAGAAAGTTTGACTCAGACGTACAGTAAATTTTGCACCATACTGAATGATTTGAGAAGAAATGGGTTGAAAAAGACAAAGTCATAAATAAACTACAAGTTTTTGAACAGTCTAAATTCAGAATGGTCATCGTTTGCTATCAGTCTGCAAATGAATAAGGATATGTGTGAAGAAGATCTCAATGATCTATTTTGTGTTCTTAATCGGCATGAAGATTCTGTTAAGATTGTTGTTGAAGAAAAAAAATGTTGCAGAACATTTAGCTTTTCTGTCAAAGTCCAAAATCGTCAAAGCACCCAAGAAGACTGCGTATCTATCTGAGATACCAAAGCTGGCGGAATCTGATTAGGAAGAGGGATCAGAAGAAGATGAAGATATCAAAATAATGGCTGAGAAGTTGTCTTTGTTGACTAACACTTTCAACAAGAGGTATGGAAAGAATAAATTTCAGGGAAATTACAAGAGAGAGCAGGGAAATTCAGATTTCAAGAAAAGAGAAGAAAGAGGAGAAAGTAAATATGAGAAGAAGGTAGAGAGAAGAGAAGAAAAGAGAGAAGAGAAGGAAGAAAGAAAAGAAAAGGATATGTTCTTCAAATGTGGAAAATCTGGCCACTATGCAAAGGATTGTAAAGTGAAGATTGTGAAGGATTATGATTACTATATCAAGAAAGCTCAGCTAGCCAAGAAAAGAGATGATGAAGTGGCAATGTTAGCTGAATAGGAAAATTGGTTGTACTACACTTCAGATGAAGACGACTGCGTTCACTTTTCACAGATGCAGAGTTACATGGCAAATATGAAGAATGAGGATGATTCTGAAAGATGCCGATTCTGAGTCATTCACTGAGGTACATTCTGCACTTGAAATTGATTTAATGACACAGATTGGTGATATGAAAGCTGAATTTGATAAACTTAGAAAACAGACAAAAGGTGAAAGAAGTCTGGTTAACAAATTCAGAATTGAAAAAGAAGTAATAAGAGAAAAGTATGAGGAATCTGAGGTTGAGAAACAGAAAGTTAAAACTGAAAATTTTGAATTGTTGAAAAAGCTTTCTGAATTAAAAAAATGAGCTTTCAAAAGTTAAAGATGAAAAGGGTGATTTACAAATAAAGTTAAAGATGAAAATAACTTGTACACCAAAATCAAAGAATTAGAAGATCTTAATTTGAATAGAGGTCAGACTCAGCAAACATTAAATCATCTAACAAGCAATGTTAAAGATACAAGGTTTTACAATCCAAAGAAGGGATTGGGATTGGAAGAAAATGTTGTTTTGAAAAGAGCTCCAGTCAACTTGTATGATTTTGAAAAGCTTCAAGTTCCTAAACCAAAAATTCCAGAAATTGTTGAAGTTTTTATCAGACCTGCAAGTTCTATAACAAGTTCTGATAGTTTGCAGAAATCAAGTTCTAAAAAGACAAAGGAAACAGTTTCTGAATCAAAAACAGAAAAGTCAGATGTTTCAGAAGATAAGGTTAAGAAGGAAATTTCTAAACCAACAGAAGAGAAACCAAGATACAATGTGTTAGATCTGAGTTTTGTCAATAAACCAAGTGTTGAATTCTGATAAGAAGGCTCAGAAGTTCTGAAGAGAAGAGTCAGAGTTCTGACCAAGAAGGCTCAGAAGGAATGCTCTGAAAGTTTGCTAAGTAGTGAAGTTTGAGAAGAAGAGTCAGAATAATGTTCAGATGTTCTGAGAAGCTTAATCAGAATAATGTTCAGATGTTCTGAACAACATGTTCAGAACTTATAACTAGATACTTTACTTTGTATTTAGTTAACTAATTAGGACACGTGTATTGTTCCTATTAGTCTTTCTTATATGTACTGTAGCTTTAGTGTTTCCGTTGCAGTATATATAGTGGTTAGCACTGTTGCGCTAACTAACTTTCCCGCATATATTTGTATTCATCTTTTGTAATCTTTGAGATAATCTCTTTCTAAGATCTGTAAATCTGTTCTTCCTTGAATACAAGTTGGTTCGATCATATTACTTCTCAATTACTGTTATATACATTGATATATTGATTGTAAGAGTGGATCCTAAACTGTGAATTGGTATCAGAGCTAATCAACAAACAAATTCGATCGAGATCGCGTTCTTGAGGGTTTCCTGTTTGTGTTCTTGAAGATTTCTTGATCAATTCGAAAATTGATTCCGCTGCCACTCACTGTTCTTGAATTCTTAACAATTCTTGAATTAATTGTTCTTTTTCGATCAAGGAATTTGAATTTGTCTTTATGTTGAAGCTTTCTTACAATCATGTCTTCTAAAGAGTATCTAGCAATGGGATCTGAAACCAAACTACCTGTTCTTATACCTGAAGAATATCAGCAATGGAAAATCCGTATGATTCAGTTCTTGGATAACATAGATGAAAATATTATGGTCTCTATCCGAGAAGGTCCTATAGAAGTGTATGTCGATGTCGCTGCAACTCCTGGAACAGAGACAACTCTAGAAGTTCCTGCTACAAGGGTGAAGAAGTGTTTTTCTCAGTATACAGCAGAACAGAAAAATAGACATGCTATAGACAAAAGAGCAATTACGTTGATGACTTTGGCTGTCCCAAATGAAGTTCTTAACAGGATTGATAGTGGATCATCTGCTAAGGAAATGTGGGATGAACTGAAAAGACAGATGTTAGGAACTGTGAGGTCTATTCAAGCAAAGTTAAATCAGAGCATAAATGCCTATGAAAGGTTCAAGGCTAAAGAGTCAGAAAGTTTGACTCAGACTTACAGTAAATTTTGTACTATTCTGAATGATTTGAGAAGAAATGGGCTGAAGAAAACTAAGTCAGAAATAAATTACAAATTTCTGAACAGCCTGAACTCAAAATGGTCATCATTTGCTATAAGTCTGCAAATGAATAAAGATATGTGTGAAGAAGACCTCAATGATCTGTTCTGTGTTCTTAATCAACATGAATACTCTGTCAAGTTAGTTGTGGAAAAGAAGAAAAATGTTGTTGATCAGTTAGCATTTTTATCAAAGTCCAAATTTATCAAAGCACCCAAGAAGACTGCATATCTATCTGAGATACCAAAGCTGGAGGAATCTGACAATGAAGAAGGATCAGAGGATGATGAAGATATCAAGATAATGGCTGAGAAACTAGCCTTGTTGACAAATACTTTCAACAAGAGGTATGGGAAGGGTAGATTTCAGGGAAATTACAAGAGAGAACAGGGGAGTTCAGATTATAAGAAGAGAGAAGACAGAGGAGAGAGTACGTATGAAAAGAAGGAAGAGAGAAGAGAAGAAAATAGAGAATAGAAGGAAGAAAGAAAAGAACAGAATATGTGTTTCAAATGTGGAAAGTCTAGTCACTATGCAAAGGATTGCAAAGTGAAAATTGTGAAGGATTATGAATACTACACCAAAAAGGTTCAGCTAGCCAAGAAAATAGATGATGAAGTGGCAATGTTAGCTGAACAAGAGAATTGGCTGTACTACACTTCAGATGAAGATGATCATATCAATTTTCCACAGATGCAGAGTTACATGGCCAAAATGAAGAATGAGGATGATTCTGACCATGAGGATGCTGATTCTGAGTCATCTACGGAGGTACATTTTGCACTTGAAATAGACTTAATGACTCAGATTGGTGACATGAAAACTGAATTTGTTAATCTTAGAAAACAGATAAAAGGTGAAAGAAGTCTGGTTAACAAATTCAGAATTGAAAAAGAAGTAATAAGAGAACAATATGAGGAATCTGAGGCTGAGAAACAGAAAGTTAAAAATGAAAATTCTGAATTGTTGAAAAAGCTTTCTGAACTAAAAATTGAACTTTCAAAGATTAAGGATGAAAAGGGTGATTTACAAATAAAATTTGATATCCTATTTGAGGAAAGAAAGAATTTATACGCCAAAATCAAGGAATTGGAAGATCTGAATTTGAAAAGGGGTCAGACTCAGCAAACGTTAAATCTTCTAACAAGTAATGTTAAAGATACAAGATTTTACAATCCAAAGAAAGAATTGGGATTGGAAGAAAATGTTGTTTTAAGAAGAGCTCCGGCCAACTTGTATGATTTTGAAAAGCTTCAAGTTCCTAAGCCAAAAATCCCAGAAATTGTTGAAGTTTTTATCAGACCTGCAAGTTCTATAACAAGTTCTGACAATTTGAAGAAACCAAGCTCTAAAAAGACAAAGGAGATTGTTTCTGATTCAAAAATAGAAAAGTCAGTTGTTTCAGAAGATAAGGTTAAGAAAGAAATTCCTAAACCAACAGATGAGAAACCAAAATACAATGACACTAAATTCTAGTATGATTCTTTAAATGTCAGTTACAAAAATAAGCAACCAAGTTTTTCACATCATGACATTGAGAGCATATTTGATACAAGTAAGGTTTCTGAAACAGTTAATCAGAAGTCTGAAGCTTCTAGTCAGAACTCTGAGTCTGAAGGTCAGACATCTGAGTCTGTTAATCAGAATTCTGATTCAGGTAGTCAAAAGTCTGAGTCAACTGGATTTTCTGAAACAAAGTCAGATGACTTTTCAGAGCTTGAAAAGAGGTTTAATCTTGTAAGTCAAGAACTTGAGGACTTGAGGAAATCTTTTGATGAACTTGAAAATGATTACTGTGATGTGGATGTTAAACTTGATGAAGCTTTAAAAGAAAAGAACATCTTTATTCAGAAAATAACAGAGCTTGAGAAACTGAAGACTGGGTATGATCTTTTTAAAATTAATGCTCTAAAAGATAATGATAAATTCTTTAATGAATCAAGTACATATGAAAAAGGTGAATCATCTACTTCTTCTTCTAACAAAAAGGGATTGAATTTTTCAGAAAAAGAGGAAAGCAAAAGGAAAGATGGTGTGAAAAGAGTTTCTGAGATGAATGGATTTGTTCCAGCAACTGTACCAAAAGCCCAGAGTTATTGTGATAAATGTACTTTTACTTTGAAAACCAGCAATAAAAATGAAAAGGCTTATGGTACAGATCTGTTGTTACTTGCAAAGAAAAATCTTATTTGTGTTCAATGTGAAAGTGATTCATTCCAATATTCTCAGAAATGTCCAATCACAATAACCTCTGTTTCCTATATAAGAAATGACATTCAGAATACAGAAAAGAAAAATGTTTCTGTTCCTCAAACTCAGAGAAGAGAAATAATAAAAGAAGTGAAGCCTCAAATTAAAATCACAAGAAAGAATGAAAAAGGTTTAATGTGAAAGAAAAGAAAGTTGAAACTTCTTCAACATCTAAATTTAAAACTTTCAAGAAGAAATTGAACAATTTTGTGAACAGAAAATGTACTGACTTCATAAAAGTTCAAGGAAAGTGGTGTTTGAAAAAAGATTTTGAATGGAAAGTCAAAGGTACTTTTGTTAAATCAGATAAAAAGGCTAACAAAGAAGGACCCATTCCAAAATGGGTACCTAAATCTAACTGATTGTTGTTGCAGGGATGTCATGTGTGGGTTTTAGATTCAGGAACTTCAAGACACATGACAGGTCAGAAGTCTTTTCTATCCAATTTCACAGAAAAGGCTGGAGGAGCAGTAAACTTTGGAAATAACAGCAAAGGTCAAGTTAAAGGTTATGGGGATTTAACAAAAGGAGATCTGACAATTCAAAAAGTTTTCTATGTTGATGGATTACAACATAATCTTTTCAGCGTAAGTCAGTTTTTAGACAGTCTTTGTCAAATCAAGTTCAAAATAACAGGTGGCATGATTTTAACTGAGAATGATCTTAAAGTCTTCTGGGCCAAAATACACGTGGACTTATTTTTGGTTAATTTTTCAAAAATACAAACATTAAATCCTGTTTGTCTTTTATCAAACTCAATTGCAAATGAATGCTGGTTGTGGCACAGAAGATGTTCTCATTTAAACTTCAAAGATCTGAATAATCTTGTTACAAAACATCTGGTTAAAGGATTGCCAAAGATTAAATTTGAAAAGGAATTATTATGTTCAACTTGTGAAATGGGCAAGATGAAAAAGAGTTCTCACAAATTAAAAATGGACTCATCTTGCAAAGCACCATTGGAACTGATTCATACTGATCTTTGTGGTCCTATTTCAGTTCAGTCTATGGGAGGAAAGAAGTATATGCTTGTAATAGTTGATGAATATTCCAGATACACATGGGTTGAATTCCTAAGAGCTAAGTCAGAAGCTGCTACTACATTGATAAACTTTATCAAAAGGATTCAAGTTTTCTTACAACTTCCAGTCCAGAAAATCAGAAGTGATAATGGAACAGAGTTCAGAAATGAGACTCTTCAGAATTTTTTAGAAAGTTCTGGGATTTCTCACAATTTCTCTACAGTCAAAACTCCTCAACAAAATGGTGTTGTCGAAAGGAAAAAACAGGACTCTAGTTGATGCTGCAAGAACCATGCTGGCTTATTCAAATCTTCCAACTTTCTTATGGGCTGAAGCAATTGCAACTGCTTGCTTTACACAAAACAGAACTTTAATCAATAAAAGATTAAATAAGACTGCTTATGAACTGATAAATAAAAGAAAACCATTAATCAAATTCTTTCATGTTTTTGGTTGCAGATGCTATGTTCTTAAAGACTGAGAAAATCTTGGTAAGTTTGATAAAAAGGCAGATGAAGGATACTTTGTTGGTTATTCATTAACTTCCAAAGCATTCAGAATCTACAATAGAAGAACCAAGAGGATGATGGAAAGCATCAATGTAACATTTGATGAAGCCAGAATAAATACTTCTTAACAAGACAATTCAGAACTCATGTAGAACAGGACAAAAATGACTTCTGATACAAATTCTAATCCTATTTGTTCAGAACTCAATGTATTGTTTAAGGATGCTTTTCTTGAACTGACTTCTGATTCTTATGCAGAATTTGAAAACCCAAAGATGATCAATGAGATGAAAAGAAGAACTTCAGAAGTAGTTCAAACAACTGTAATTTCTGATAAAGGTCCATCTGAGGAATGTCCAACTCTGATAAATACAAGTGATGAAAATTTTGACCCTGATACGCAGAATTCTGAACCTTGTATTCAGACTTCTGATCCTCGTATTCAGAACTCTGAACAAGTCACTCAGAACTCTGACCTCATTGTTCAGAATTTGAACTCAAATTTATCAGAACAATGGGATAGTTCAGAATTACAAGCTATCATTGATGAAAATGATACAAACAACAATTATTCAGAGATTGATGTGCTTCCTAGTGCAAACAAATGGACTAAAGATCATCCCATTCATCAAGTTATTGGTGATCTATCAGCAGGAGTAAAAACCAGATCAGCTACTGCAAATGAAGCAATGTTTGCAGGTTTCCTAAGTGTTATTGAACCTAAGAAAGCTAATGAAGCCCTAGAGGATCCATATTGGATTTCAGCAATGCAAGAGGAATTGCTTCAATTTGAAAGGAACAAAGTCTGGAGACTCATTCCAAGGCCTGAAGGAAAATCTATTATTGGAACTAAATGGGTATTCAGAAATAAAAATGATGAGTCAGGTGTTGTTATCATAATCAAGGCAAGATTGGTTGCTAAGGGATACTGTCAATAGGAAGGAATTGATTATGATGAGACATTTGCACCAGTAGCAAGAATGGAGGCCATCAGGATATTTTTGGCCTATGCTGCACACAAGAATTTCAAAGTATATCAGATGGATGTCAAATCGGCATTTCTGAATGGTATACTTAATGAAGAGGTGTATGTACATCAACCTGAAGGCTTTGTTGATTCAGAATTTCCTGACCATGTCTATATTTTAGATAAAGCTTTATATGGTCTAAAACAAGCACCAAGAGCCTGGTATGACACTCTTACTCAACACTTGTTAGGTTCAGGTTACAAGAAAGGTAAGATTGACACAACTTTGTTTTTAAAGAAACAGGGTAAGGATTTGATTCTTGTTCAAATTTATGTTGATGACATAATATTTGGCTCTACCAGTGCAAAAATGTGTGATGATTTTTCTAAAATCATGAAATCTGAATTTGAAATGAGCATGATGGGTGAACTAAATTTTTTCCTTGTACTTCAAGTCAAACAATTACCAAATGGAATTTTTATAAATCAAGGAAAATATGTAAGGGACATCCTGAAAAAGTTCAAAATGTCTGATTGTGCTTCTATGAGAACTCGTATGGCAACAAACATAAAGTTAGATGCTGATCTCAAAGGAGTTTCAGTAGATAACAAACTTTATAGAGGCATGATTGGATCATGCCTATATTTGACTGCAAGTAGGCCAGGCATCATGTTTTCTACCTGTTTTTGTGCAAGATTTCAATCCAATCCCAAAGAATCACATATGTTGGCTGTCAAAAGGATTCTCAGATATCTCAAAGGAACACCTGATCTTGGTTTATGGTATCCAAAGGAAACTGACTTTAAACTAACAGCTTTCACTAATGCTGATCATGCCGGAAGTAGAATGGACAGAAAGAGTACATCTGGTGCTTGTCACTTTCTAGGGGATAAAATAGTGAGTTGGGCATCAAAGAAGCAGAATTGTGTGTCCACATCAACTGCTGAGGCAGAGTATGTTGCTGCTGCTTCATGTTCTCAAACTCTGTGGATAAGAACACAACTCATGGATTATGGGTATCAGCTCAACAAAATTCCTATCTATTGTGATTCAGAAAGTACAATAGCCATTACTCATAACCCTGTTCAACATTCAAAGACTAAACACATAGATGTGAGGTATCATTTTATAAAAGACTATGTGGAAAAGGGAACAATAGAGATGCACTTTGTGCATACAAAGTATCAATTGGCTGACTTGTTCACAAAGCCTCTTGATCACAAAAGGTTCTCATTTCTCATATGTAAAATAGGAATGCTTAATCTGACTAATTGATCTTACTTGTTATTTGATTTTCAGAAATGTTAAACCTGCTAAGTAAGATTTTCTGAGTAGTGTACTCAGAACTCTGAGTCTTGTAATCAGAATCCTGACTCTTAAGTTCAGACGTCTGAGTCTTGGGTTCAGCTCTTTTGAGTCAATACTTCAGAAATCCAACTTTCAAGATTTCATTTCTGAGAATTACAAGTACTTCAATTTTTGTGGATTATTTTCATTCTATTATTTTTTTCTATCTCATCTTTATGTCTCATATATGGTCAAGTACATGCTAAAGTCAAGGGGGAGCATTAACATCTTTTGGAACTCATTTCATGATGATTAAAAGGTTTGTTTTCATTTCTTATGTCTGATCATTCTAAGAAGAACAAGCTTTTAATGATAAATTTTTTTCTCACTTGTTCAAACTATATCTGAATCTCAAAATTTTCTTATTCAGATATAAGATTTTAAATGAGTTTCACAAATCATCACCATTTGAACAGAATTCTGATGATAAAATGATTTTCTATCTGTTCAAACCTCTTCTGAATAATTAATGTTTTTACATTTGTCAGAAGTTGATTTTAAATAAAGTTTGGTTACAAGGCAAATTTTTCTGAATCATGGACTCAGAACTTTGAGAAGAATAATCAGATCTCTGATAAAGTAAAGTCAATCATCTAAGCGTGTTATTCAGATCTTTGACTTGTCTCAATATTCTATCCAATAACGCGTGTCAGCTTCATATTTGGTTGATTATGCCACGCATTTCGTTTAAATCCTCTGTGGCATTTCAAACGTGTTGACTCCGTTATAACTTTGACCTCGTTTTTTCGTCAAACCTTTCAACTTCGCAGATTTTAAATAGGTCTTAAAATCCCTCTTTCAAAATTCAGAGCGAAAAGTGAGAAACGAATCAATCCAGAGTTCATTGAGTTTGTTTTCTTCTTAAATCATGTCTGGATTCCGAAGAAGTGGTCAACTATCTCTGCATTCTGCTAAGTCTTTAATGGATTCATCCGATTCTGATAATGATGAAGTACAAAATAGAGTTGTTGAAGAAGTAGTAATAAGGAATGATGAAATAAATGCAGAAGATGAACAGATGGCCGAATCAGAAGGAAATGCAGATGAGGTAAACATTAATGTTGAACATGAACAGAGTGCTGCAGGGTCGATTATGTCAAATAGACCAATTTTAGTGGAAAGGATTGTACCTGAAGGCGAATGGTTGAAATTGTCAGAGAATAATTGTGTCTTATTATTTGAGTAGAATAGATTTAAGCCTGAACACAGAATCATAATGGAGTTATTCAAATATCATCCCTACAAGAAATGGTTTACAAGGTGCAAAACAGTCCATGTTCAATATATTCAACAATGGTGGAAATATCTTAGGTTAGAGGGAAACAAGTTTATATCTGAAATTGGAGGAGTAACTTTTGTCTTATCAATCCCTGCACTGAGAGAAATGCTAAATCTTCCAGAGAAAGATGATGTGCAAAGAAGGTCAGATTTTGAAGACTCACCTTTAACAGAAGAATTAATTGCATAGATTATGAAGTTAGGATATAATAAAGGATTAAGGACTCTTAGTTTGTTAAGAAGGAACAAGCTGCCACCAATTTGGGCATGTTTCTTTCATGTGGTGAATAAGTGTTTGTCAGGGAAGAATAGTTCTGCAGATCAAGCTTTAATACACATTCTTCAAATCTTTCAGGGTTTAGTGAGGAATAGGCATTATGATTACACTGCTATACTTTGGGAAGACATGAAGAACACTTTTGAGAAAAATCAGAAGGCTATTCAAAAGAAAACAAAGGATACACCTCTGGCATACATACCTTACAAAAGGTATTGGCAAATTGTGATTTGGTATGCAATGGAAGAAAACAGAACTATTTCTAGAAGATCAAATGAACAGCATGGTCCTATTTTCTATTTGGGTAAGATGTCTTCAGTTACTAAAATCGAGCAATATCCTAATCATAAACTTTTGCCAAGATCACTTAGGAATTACATTCCAAGGGAGAGTGAGATTTTAAAAGCATATTGAACCTCTATGGGAATTGAAGAACCTCAAATCCCTACCCATGAGGACCAACATGAGAAGAGAGGTGAGGGGTCTAGTCAAGTTAGAGAGGGGGAGGATGTTCAAATGGGTGAACATTCTGAGAGAAATGAGGGGCAAAATTCTGAGAGCTCGGTCAGAATATGTGAGGAAAAACAGAATGAGGGTGATGAGGATGAGAGAATGTCACCAGAGGTTCAAACAGAAAGAGACACCTCTGTACTAGCTAATCTTAACCAGGTAACCACATCTGCTATTGAGACACAACTCTTGGTGTCCAATATTGAAAAAATCACCATGGACCTAGTGGTGGATCTTGATCAACCCATCCATACCCACTCAAAAGCAGATCAACCTGCTACTGTTTCACATAAATCAGGGGAACCATCCCAAACTCATTTGAAGGGAGGTGATAAATCCCAACCTATTTTTCATCACTTTGAGTCTGGATATCACAGTCCTATCCATATTGAGCCTGCAATTCCTTCTAACACTTGCACAAATCAGGAATTTTGTATTCCTGACAAAACATTCATAGACACTCCTACTTTTGGATGTCAAGGATCGGATGGAAGTCCTGGTGAGGTGAACATCTCAAAAGCCTCATTCAAATGTGCATTTGTTGCACAAGATGACTTAGTATTATCTACAGGCCATGAGCCCTCTGGGCACATGAAAACTGGACCATCTGTTGGTTCAGGTTCACAGTTAGACTCTTCTGAATTTGTAAAGATTCAGAATCAAAACAAGGTGATGGGGGATAAAGTTGAAAATTTGGAGAGGAAGGTGGATGGATTGAATGATGAGGTAAAGGAGTTGAAAACTATGTTGGAGGGGAAGATGAAATGTGTTGAGACTAAGATAGATGATGTTAAGGTATCCTTGGAATCTCATAAAAAGGAGATCAAGGATATTATGTCTGAGTTTCAGAAAGATTTGGTTAATCAAATGCAGGGTATGCAAGAATCTATATTCAAAGCACTTAGTACTTCTTTGGCTTCAACTTCTAAACCACTTGATCTTGTTCCACTAGTAGAAGCTGAAACTGAAGATGTTCCTACTCAGAACCTCAAAAGGAAGTTTGATGATA
Organism: Saussurea involucrata; assembly: GCA_033807775.1. Taxonomy (NCBI): domain Eukaryota; kingdom Viridiplantae; phylum Streptophyta; class Magnoliopsida; order Asterales; family Asteraceae; genus Saussurea; species Saussurea involucrata. Next base: position 94,653,586 of record CM066327.1, on the reverse strand, counting down.
ATGATTTTCATGATCATCAAAAGGGGGAGAAAAAGCAAAGGTTGAGTTCTGATGATGATATTGGTATAGAAGATTTTGAAATAGCAGATATGCAGTTAGCCAATACAAAGAGCACATGAGTTCAGACAGATGAAAATGTAAAGATAGTGGATACTCAGATAGTTCAGATTGACAGTTCAGATACAGAGGAAATGGAAGTTGAATGTACAGAAGGTGCTGATTCTGATAAAACAGAAGAATTGAACTTAGACACAGAGATGGAAGTAAATTCTGATGAAACTGAAGCTATTGAGGAACATGTGTTAAGGTCAGAAGAAATAGTTGAAAGTTCAGTTGTTGAAAACAAGTGTACAGATATTGTTCCCTATGTCAAAGTTAGTTTGGTGAACTCTGAGTCAGAAGAAAGGAGACTGAATGAGGTATTGATCAGAAGGATGCAAAGTGAATTAGTCAGATCTCTAAATGTTCAGAATATTCAGAGAGTTGTGAAAACAGTAAGGCCTATTGATCTGATGGGAGAAGAAGATAGTATTGTTGATTATTCTCAGATGTTTCAAGAGGAGTTTCAGCTCAACTATGCTGATGATATTTATACAATAGAAGAATATGATAAAGTGGAAGAATACTTTATGCCTTCAGAATACCTATTCAGAAAGCCAATTGAAATTCCTAAGATTGACTTGCCAATTTTAGAGGAGCCTTTATGTGATTTTATTCTGGAATTAAGTGATGTACTACTTGCTAGACAATTTCATGATGATATCTTTCCAGAGGAAATATATGAGAATCTCTATCACACTGAAGGAGATTATGAAGTTTTGGAGAACAATATTGATGGTTTCATGGATGAGAGATCTCAGATTACTTATGCAGAAGCTTCAAACAGATTCAGAGTTCCTGATTCAAGATTACATATTCAGAAAATGATTGAGAAAGTGTTGATGTTTCAATCAGAAGAATTTGATGGTCTGAAGTATGTAAGATTGGAAGTTCAGAAAGAAAGAAGTACAAAAGTTTCAATGTCCAGCTTTGATTTTCACAGATTAACTCTTGATGATCAGATCTTCCTATTTAATTTCTTTGCCGGTACTTAAGAGGCCTGGATAGAGATTGAATGCAGAAGACTTCTTGGCATTTATGTCAAAAATATGCATATGTATGATTTTCAGTTGGCTATTGAAGGAAGAAAAGAAAAATGCAATTTAAGTTGTCCAGCAAAGATTTCAAGTTTTGGTATGAATTTGAAGGGATTTATAAATGAAGGAATGGAAACTGAAGGATTTGCATATACAGTTCAGGGAAGACTTGAAATATTCAAATTAAAGGAATTGGTGAAATATAGTAGTGCAACTTTGAGTTGGTTACTAAGTGAAATGAAAGGAAGTGTTACTACTAAAAGAGAAAATCTAAAGAAAAGATGTGTGAATTATGTGGAAAGAAGATTAAATCTCAGAAGAAAGATCAGAAGCTGTGGTGAATGGTTGTTATCAGAAGTCAATCCTAAAAAGATGCTGCACAATGACTTTGTATTTCCAGCAGAATATGAAGTGAATGAAATTCTTTCAGAAGAAGTTGAAGAAATTCAAGACACAACTCCTCAGAATGTTCAAATGACAAGTGTTGATCAAGCTGAACAATCTAAATCAAAAGAAGATGAAATATCTATTGATTTGAATGGATATTTTCTTGAATTTGATCTACCCAAGTTTTTCAAGCCTAAAGAGATACAATTTCTGGATGTATTTTATGACAGTCCAAAAGAGACTCAGATCTGGTTGGTAGAGAAATCAAGGTGTATTGGGAAATCAAAACAAGTTGTGTATTCAGATTTCTTAATAACAGGGATCAGAGAACTAAAGGTTAAGCTGTTCAGAAAGCAAGAGTACTTGTCCTTTGAAGTGTTGAGAGAAGATGGTAAAGTGTACTATTTTACTAATGCAGACTTTGAGAAGTTGTCAGTAGTTGATTTCTACAGATTACATAGTCTTTTGTGCTTCAAAGATTCAAGCAAAGACAAGAATGAAAGAAAGGCAAGAAGTGTGGTGATTGAAGCTATGTTCTATATCTTAAGGTGACATTGTTATACAGATTTTCAAATAGCTCTGTATCTACAAAGGCCATGTGTCTATCTTTCAAATCCCAACACAGATCATGATCGGAAAAATGTCTTGAAAACTGGAAGTGTGTCCAAGCATCCAGAATTGGGAGTCTTTCTGAAGAATAAAAGTGAAAAGATCTTCTTCAGAGCAAACGAAACTGCAAAGTATTGTTCTGGAACTTTAAGAATCATTAAGCACAATTTGGAGAAAAAGATGCTGAAGGTGAAGCAAGCTAATATGACTCAAGAAGTGATCACTCAGCAAGTTGAGACTATTCAAGAAATAATTGTTAAAATTGACAAGAGGATTAATCAGAGAAATGTGCTTTTGCTGAAGATTGTTCCTGCTTTGAAAGAATTGGATGATGCAAAGTATAAGTTTATTTGACAAAAAGGGGGAGATTGTTAGATCTGAGTTTTGTCAATAAACCAAGTGTTGAATTCTGATAAGAAGGCTCAGAAGTTCTGAAGAGAAGAGTCAGAGTTCTGCCCAAGAAGGCTCAGAAGGAATGCTCTGAAAGTTTGCTAAGTATTGAAGTCTGAGAAGAAGAGTCAGAATAATCTTCAGATGTTCTGAGAAGCTTAATCAGAATAATGTTCAGATGTTCTGAACAACATGTTCAGAACTTATAACTAGATACTTTACTTTGTATTTAGTTAACTAATTGGGACACGTGTATTGTTCCTATTAGTCATTCTTATATGTACTGTAGCTTTAGTGTTTCTGTTGCAGTATATATAGTGGTTAGCACTGTTGCGCTAACTAACTTTCCCGCATATATTTGTATTCATCTTTTGTAATCTTTGACATAATCTCTCTCTAAGATTTGTAAATCTGTTCTTCCTTGAATACAAGTTGGTTCGATCATATTACTTCTCAATTACTGTTATATACATTGATATATTGATTGTAAGAGTGGATCCTAAACTGTCACAATGACACTAAATTCAAATATGACTCTCTAAATGTCAGTTACAAACATAAACAACAAAGTTTTTCACATTCTGACATAGAAAGTATATTTGATACTAGTAAGGTTTATGAAACAGTTAGTCAGAAATCTGAATCTTATAATCAGAATTCTGATTGCTTAAGTCAGATCTCTGAGTCTAAAGGTCAGAAGTCTGAGTCTGTTAATCAGAATTCTGATTCAAAGAGTCAGAATTCTGAGTCAACTGAATATTCTTCAAAGATAGAACACTTTTTAGAACTTGAAAAGAGATTTAATCTTGTAAGTCAAGAACTAAAGGACTTAAGGAAATCTTTTGATGAACATGAAAATGATTATTGTGATGTGGATGTTAGACTTGAAGACGCTTTAAAAGAAAAGAGTGTCTTTATTCAGAAAATAACAGAGCTTGAGAAACTGAAAGCTGAATATGATCTTTTCAAGATTAATGCTCTAAAAGATAATAATAAATTCCTTAATGAATCAAGTATATATGAAAAAGGTTAATCATCTACTTCATCCTCTAACACAAACAGGTTGAATTTTTCAGAAAAAGAGGAAAGCAAAAGGAAAGATGATCTGAAAAGAGTCTTTGAGAAGATTGGACTGAATTCTGCTTCTGTACCAAAAGCACATAGTTTTTGTAATAAATGCATCTGTACTTTGAAAAATAGCAATAACAGTGAAAAGACTTATGGTACATATCTGTTGTTACATGCAAAGAAAAATCTCATTTGTGTTCAATGTGGTAGTGATTCTTTTCAATATTCTCAGAAATGTCCAATCACAATAACATCTGTTTCTTTTATAAGAAAATATATTCAGAATACAGAAAAGAAGAATGTTTCTGTTCCTCAAACTCAGAGAAAAGAAAAGATAAAAGAAGTGAAGCCTCAAACTAAAATCAAAGGAAAAAATGAGAAAGAGCTTAACGTGAAAGAAAAGAAAGTTGAAAACACTTCAACATCCAAATTTAAAACTTTCAAGAAGAAATTGAACAAGTTTATGAACAGAAAATGTTCTGACTTCATAAAAGTTCAAGGAAAATGGTGTTTAAAGAAAGATTTTGAATGGAAAGTAAAAGGAACTTTTGTTAAATCAGATAACAAAGCTAACAAAGAAGGACCCAATCCAAAATGGGTATCTAAAACTAACTGATTGTTTTTTCAGGGCTGTCATGTGTGGTTTTTAGATTCAGGAGCTTCAAGACACATGACAGGTCAGAAGTCTTTTCTATCAAATTTCACAGAAAAGGCTGGAGGAGCAGTAAACTTTGGCAATAACAGCAAAGTAGGCCAGATATCATGTTTTCTACTTGTTTCTGTGCTAGATTTCAATCTAACCCAAAAGAATCACATATGTTGGCTGTCAAAAGGATTCTAAGACATGTCAAAGGGTCACCTGATCTAGGTTTATGGTATCCAAAAGAAACTGACTTTAAATTGACTGCTTTCACTGATGCTGATCATGCAGGAAGTAGGTTGGACAGAAAAAGTACTTCTGGTGCTTGTCACTTTTTGGGGGATAAGATAGTGAGTTGGCATCAAAGAAGCAGAATTGTGTGTCCACATCAACTGCTGAGGCAAAGTATGTTGATGCTGCTCCTTCATGCTCTCAAACTTTGTGGATGAGAACACAACTCATGGATTATGGGTATCAGCTCAACAAAATTCCCATCTACTTTGATTCAGAAAGTGCAACTGCCATTACTCAGAATCCTGTTCAACATTCAAAGACTAAACACATAGATGTGAGGTATCATTTTATAAAGGACTATGTGGAAAAGGGAACTATAGAGATGCACTTTGTGCATACAAAGTATCAATTGGCTGACTTGTTCACAAAACCTCTTGATCACAAAAGGTTCTCTTTTCTCATATGTAAAATAGGAATCCTTAATCTAACTAATTGATTATATGTGTTTTTTTAAATGATAAAATTTTTCTAAGTAAGATTTTATGAGTACTGTACTCAGAACTCTGAATCTTGTATTCCGAATTCTGACTCTTGAGTTCAGAACTTCTGAGTCTTGAGTTCAGATATTCTGAGTCAATACTTCAGAAATCTAACTTTCAAGAATTCATTTCTGAGAAATACAAGTACTTCAATCTTGTGGATTATTTTCTTTCTATTATTTTTCTATCTCATCTTTATGTCTCATATATGTTTAAATACATGCTAAAGTCAAGGGGGAGCATTAATATCTTTTGGAAATCATTTCATGATGCTTAAAAGGTTTGTTTTCATTTCTCATCTCTGATCATTCTAAGAAGAACAAGCTTTTAATGATAAAGGTTTTTGATTACTTGTTCAAACTATGTCTGAATTTCAAAAAAAATTCATATTCAGATATAAGATTTTAAATGATTTTTTTAAATATCTCAAATCATCATTATTTGAACAGAATTCTGATAATAAAATGTTTTTCTATCTGTTCAAACCTCTTCTAAATAATTAAATGTTTTACATTTATTAGAAGTTGATTTTAAATAAATTTTGGTTACAAGGCAAAATTCTTCTGAATCATGAATTCAGAACTCTGAGTAGAATAATCAGATCTCTGATAAAGGAAAGTCAATCTTCTGAGCGTGTTATTCAGATCTTTGACTTGTGTCAATATTCTATCCAATAACACGTGTCAGCTTCGTATTTGGTTGATTATGCCACACATTTCATTTAAATCCTCTGTGGCATTTCAAATGTGTTGACTCCGTTATAACTTTGACCGTGTTTTTCCGTCAAACCGTTCAACTTCGCGGATTTTAAATAGATCTTAAAATCCCTCTTTCAAATTCTTTCAAATTTCAGAGCGAAAAGTGAGATACGAATCAATCCAGAGTTCATTGAGTTTGTTTTCTTCTTAATCATATCTGGTTTCCGAAGAAGTAGTCAAATATCTCTACATTCTGCTAAGTCTTTAATGGATTCATCCGATTCGGATAATGATGAAGTGCAAAATAGAGCTGTTGAAGAAGAAGCAATAAGAAATGATGAAATAAATGCAGGAGATTAACAAATGGCTGAATCAGATGGAAATGCAGATGACGCAACACATGAATGTTGAACATGAACAGAGTGTTGCAGGGTCGATAATGTCAAATAGACCAAATTTAGTGGAAACAGTTTTACCTGAAGGCTAATGGTTGAAATTATCAGAGAACAATTGTGTCTTACTATTTGAGGAGAGTAGATTTAAGACTGAACACAGAATCATAAGGGAATTATTCAAATATCATCCTTACAGGAAATGGTTTACAAGGTGCAAAACAGTCCCTGTTTAGTATATTCAACAATGGTCGAGACATCTTAGGTTAGAAGGAAACTGGAGGAGTAACATTTTCTTTATCAATCTCTGCACTGAGAGAAATGCTAAATCTTCTAGAGAAAGATGATGTGAAAAGAAGGTCAGATTTGGAAGACTTACCTTTAACAGAAGAATTAATTGCATAGTTTATGAAGTTAGGGTACAATAAAGGATTAAGGACTCTTAGTTTGTTCAGAAGGAACAAATTGCCACCAATTTGGGCATGTTTCTTTCATGTGGTGAATAAGTGTTTGTCAGGGAAGAATAGTTCAGCAGATCAAGGTTCAAAACAGATTCTTCAAATTTTTCAGGGTTTAGTGAAGAATAGGCATTATGACTACACTGCTATACTTTGGGAAGACATGAAGAACACTTTTGAGAAATATCAGAAGGCTATTCAAAAGAAAACAAAGGATACAACTCTGTCATACACACATTACATAAGGTATTGGCAAATTGTGATTTGGTATGCAATGCAAGAAAACAGAACCATTCCTAGAAGTTGAAATGAACAGCATGGTCCTATTTTCTACTTGGGTAATATGTCTTCAGTTACTAAAATCCAGCATTATCCTAATCATAAAATTTTGCCAAGATCACTTAGGAATTACATACCAAGGGAGAGTGAGATTTTAAAAGCATATTGCACCTCTGTGGGAATTGAAGAACCTCAAATCCCTACCCAAGAGGACCAACCTGAGAAGAGAGGTGAGGGGTCTAGTCAAGTTAGAGAGGGGGAGGATGTTCAAGTGGGTGAACATTCTGAGAGAAATGAGGGGCAAAATTCTGAGAGCTCGGTTAGAATATGTGAGGAAAAACAGAATGAGGGGGGTGAGGATGAGAGATTGTCACCAGAGGTTCAAACAGAAAGAGATGCCTCTGCACTAGCTAATCTTAACCAGGTAATCACATTTTCTATTGGTTCACAAATCTTGGTGTCCAATATTGAAACAAACACCATGGACCTAGTGGTGGAACTTGAACAACCCATCCATACCCACTCAGAAGCATTTCAACAAGCTACTGTTTCACATAAATCAGGGGAACCATCCTAAACTCATTTGGAGGGAGGTGATAAATCCCAACCTGTTATTCATCACATTGAGTCTAGATCTCACAGTCCTATCCAATTTGAGCCTGAAATTCCTTCTAACACTTGCACAAATCAGGAATTTCGTATTCCTGACAAAACATTCATCGACATACCAAATTTTGGATGTCAAGGATTGGATGGAAGACCTGGTGAGGTGAACATTTCAAAAGCCTCATTAAAATGTGCATTTGTTGTACAAGATGACTTAGTGTTATCTACACGCCATAATCCCTCTGGGCACATGAAAACTGGACCATCTGTTAGTTCAGGTTCACAGTTAGACTCTTCTGAATTTGTAAAGATTCAGAATCAAAACAAGGTGATGGGGGATAAAGTTAAAAAATTTGAGAGAAAGGTGGATGGACTGAATGATGAGGTGAAGGAGTTGAAAAATATGTTGGAAGGAAGGATAAAATCTGTTGAGACTAAGATGGATGATGTGAAGGTATCTTTGGAATCTCATAAAAAGTAGATCAAGGATATTATGTCTAAATTTCAGAAGGATTTGTTTAAACAAATGCAGAGATGCAAGAATCTGTATTTAAAGCACTGAGCACTTCTTTGGCTTCAACTTCAAAGCCACTTGAAATTGTTCCACTAGCAGAAGCTGAACCTGAAGGTGTTTCTGATCAGAACTCCAAAGGGAAGTTTGATGATAATGACTTTCATAATCATCAAAAGGTGGAGAAAAAGCAAAGGTTGAGTTCTGATGATGATATTGGCATAGAAGATTTTGAAATGGCAGATATGTAGTTAGTCAATACAAAGTGCACAGAAGTTCAGACAGATGAAATGTTCAGATAGTGGATACTCAGATAGTTCAGATTGAAAGTTCAGATACAGAGGAAATGGAGGTTGAATGTATAGATGGTGGTGATTCTGATAAAACAGAAGAATTGAACTTAGATACAGAGATGGAAGTAAATTCTGATGAAACTGAAGCCATTGAGGAACCTGTTTTGAGGTCAGAGGAAAGAGTTGAGAGTTCAGTTGTTGAAAACATTTGTACATACATTGTTCCCTATGTCAGAATTGGCTTGTTGAACTCCGAGTTGGAAGAAAGGAGACTGAATGAAGTCTTGATCAGAAGGATGCATAGTGAAATAGTCAAAGTTCTAAATGTTCAGAAAATTCAAAAAGTTGTGAAAACAGTAAGGCCTATTGATCTGATGGGAGAAGAAGATAGTACTGTTGGCTATTCTCAGAAATTTCTAGAGGAGTTTCAGTTTAACTATGCTGATGATATTGGTGACAAATCGGAAGAATATGATAGAGTTGAAGAATACTTTATGACTTCAGAATACTTATTCAGAAAGCCAATTGAAATTCCTAAGATTGACTTGCCAATTTTAGAAGAGCCTTTATGTGACTTTGTTCTGGAAATAAGTGATGTACCACTTGCTAGACAGTTTCATGATGATATATTTCCAGAGGAAACATATGAGGATCTCTATCACACAGAAGGAGATTATGCGGTTTTGCAGAGCAATGTTGATGGTTTCATGGATGGGAGATCTCAGATGACTTATGCAGAAGCTTCAAACAGATTCAGAATTCCTGATTCAAGATTGCATATTCAGAAAATGATTGAGAAAGTGTTGATGTTTCAAATAGAAGAGTTTGATGGTCTGAAGTATGTAAGATTGGAAGTACAGAAAGAAAGAAGTGTAAAAGTTTCCATGTCCAACTTTTATTTTCACAGATTAACCCTTGATGATCAGATTTTCCTAGTTAAATTATTTGCCAGTACTGAAGAGACCTGGATAGAGATTGAATGCAGAAGACTTCTGGGCATTTATGTCAGGAATATGTATATGTATGACTTTCAGTTGACTATTGAAGGAAGAAAAGAGAAATGCAACTTGAGTTGTCCAGTAAAGATTCCAGGGATTGGTGTGAATATGAAGGGGTTTATAAATGAAGGAATGGAAACTGAAGGCTTTGCATATAGAGTTCAAGGAAGACTTGAACTATTCAAATTAAAGGAATTGGTGAAGTATAGTAATGCAACTTTGAGTTGGTTACTAAAAGAAATGAAAGGAATTTCTAATACTGAAAGTGAAAATCTAAAGAAAAGATTTGTGAAATCTGTGGAAAGAAGATTAAATCTCAGAAGTAAGACTAGAAACTGTGGTGAATGGTTGTTATTAGAAGTTAATCCTAAAAAGATGTTGCACAGTGACTTTGTATTTCCCGCTGAATATGAAGTAAATGAAATCTTTTCAGAAGAAGTTGAAGATGTTCAAAACACAACTCCTCAGAATGTTCAAATAACAAGTATTGATCAACCTGAATAATCTGAACCAAAAGAAAATGAAAGATCTGTTGATTTGAATGGATATTTTCTTGAATTTGATTTTGTCACACCCCGCTAAAGCGGAAACACGAGATGTAACAGCTAAAGCTTCATAGCGTTAGGAAATAAAACAACACCAACCATACAATTACATAAGTTTTAAATTGTGAAGTTCCAAAAATTACAAGTTACAATCCATTGTTTACAAACAACCGAGATGGTGTTTTTAACAAAATAGAGAAAAAGAAAAGAGCTTGGTTGATGTCGTCATGCATGCTAAATTTAGACTTTGTCGTTTACCTTCTTAGTCCCTGAAAAGCATGTTTAAAATAAAAGGTCAACTACAAAGAGTTGGTGAGTTCACAGGTTTTCCATATGCACAAGAATTTTTCATCCAAAGGTTACTCTCATGAAACGTTTGTTCATGACAAGCTTTAAGTTTAAAAATTTATGAGTACAATTTACAATGAGTGACTTTTGCGAGATATGTAAGTGTTGAGCCACTACTAAGCCTCCGACAATCTACGCCCCGAACTACCTCAGAGGTGGTATGTTGGCCACATGAGTAGAACATTATTAACAGATAAAGTGCACCCCTACTCGTCAGTCAAGGTGGGTTTGTCAAACCAAATAGCGCTATCCACAAGTATCACCGGCTCGTTAAGAGTTAATAAGTAGTGTATCTATTGGGGACTTACCATTTTCATTATCACTCAACATATCTTTATCACTTATGTAAATTCTGTCCATTCATTAGTACTCATTTCTCAAATCATAAATATCCACAATTTAATATCATGAATCATTTAGCATTTTAAAATCATAACATGCTTTTCACCCCAAATATTAAACAAGTAAAACGGGACTGTGAATACTCACAACGTTGAAATAATAGTAACATGCTTTTCACCCCAAAACGTAATAAATAGTAAAAAGGGGCTGTGAAAACTCACGATGTTCAGCAAGGATTTCCAAGGGTTGCCGCACGGTTGCACAGTTTCTCGATTCTAGGTCCTTCCTAAGGAAGTGAAACACATTATTAGTTTCGGTCTAACTCTTATGGCTAAAGCATTGCTTAGCTCATCATGTCTTATAAAATGCCTTAGTATTAGTTACTAGTTTTAAGTATTATTTCGCATTGTTGTTTATATGTTATTTATTGGTTTTTAAAAAGGTTTGTAGGATTTTATTGTTACTTCATTAAATTTATATGTTATACATAGTATTTAATCCTTTGTACCATGTTTTATAATTCCTTACTTACCTTGTATTTTAATCCAAGTTAAAATTCTTATAAATTTCTTACTTATGAAGGCATCATTTATACATTCATATACATGTATATGTTGTTTTAATTTGGTGTTTTTAACAAATTCTACAATTTATATGCTTTTTAACTTTTAATATTCCTAAAATCTCTTTTTCTTGAATTAGAGCTTTTACTATTCTGCAGGCAGAAATATTTTGGTCCACAAATGGTCATAATTAAGTATTTTCTGGAATAGTTTACTTAACCAAATTTTTATATATATTATTTTAATGTCTTAGGGTACTTTTGACATAGATATCATGATTTTTAGAGGTGGTTAGCTATTTTAATCATTACACTTAAGTTTAAGTGTCACAGTTACCAAAACAGTCTGCACCATCATTTTGTCAAGTCCATTTGGAGGGTCAAATCTCAACATTTTTCGGTGATTCAAATTGGGTTTTAAACTTAACTCATAAAAGTATCTTCCAGAAAAATGTCATCATTTTTAGTTACATTTTGAGGGAGCTATGACGATTTTAAGTTAGGTCTTCCATTTGCCAGATTCTGATTTCTTGCACACCAGTTTGGTTTGAGTGTTTGAGACCCCAAATATTAATATTTTTGAGTGAAACCAATTTTATTCGATTCATAACTCATTAAAGTAATTTCCAGAAGAAAAATCAAGAATTTTAGTGGAATATTAAGAGACTTATAACTGATTAAAGTAGAGAATTTTCTCTGCCAGATTTTCTTTGCACAATTAATTTCATATGAGTAGTTGAAAGGTCAAATCTTCGAGTTTTTACATGAAACCACTTGGGTTTGAAACATAACACAATAAACAAAGTTCCAGAAAAGATTCATATCATTTGGTTAAGTATTTGTCGAGATATGGTCGGATGAAATGCATGCAAGTAATCTGCCAGAAACCAAAAATTGTTTATTCATGGAAAATGAGTGTTTTATATCCATATTTTCACTCATATGGTTGGTTCTTTGCTTGAACACTCATCTACCACTACTTTGACAATGTTCTTAGATAAAAAATTTATTTTTGACTTTTAAAAACACATGCATGAACTCACACATCTCAGATTATGACAAAAACACACATGCATGTAGTTAAAACATCATCTTCTTGAGTTCTAGTGGCATGGCTTAAGGATTATGTTAGGAATATTTCATATAGATTTGATGTGTCAAAACTTCAACTTACAAGGGTTCGAATTGTAATATGTTTATTTTATATAAACCCTAAACCGGATCTTTAAGCTCAAGAATGATTAGTTCTAGATCATGGAATAAACATATACAAATCACAACATGAACAGCGGAATTAAACGACAGATTTGTATAGCTAACAAGGTTCATTAATTTAAACATACTGATTACATACTCACGCCCCAATTTGTTGACCTAAGTTATCAACAAACGAATACTTCTTCTCAAGTATTAGGATTAAGAACCTTGGGGCTCATGCACACACATCTACACGTTTTTGTTTAAACGTGGGTTTCAAAAACATCTAATTCTATATCTCTAGGTTTCTTTATATACTAGAAACCTAGATAAACTAGAAACTAGATAAATACCAATCCTAGATAAACTAGGAATCCTAGATAAACTAGAATTTACAAGGATAACTATAAAATAAACATATTACAATTCGAACCCTTGTAAGTTGAAGTTTTGACACATCAAATCTATATGAAATATTCCTAACAGATTACCACCATTTGTTTGACATAACATGTCTTTGGTGATAAATCCACCATGAAAAGGGTCCATTAAGGTCTTATTTCCAGAAACTCAAGAAGATAAAGATAAAGTGGGAAAAAGAAGGAGAAATTACAAAAAAGAAAGAAGAAGATGAAGGAGAACACAAGGAGATGAGTTTTACCACACTATGATTGATGTATGCCTTCAATGATCTTCAAAGATGGAGCTTTTGGGATGTTCTTGGGGCTGAAATCGGTTGGAGATAGAGAGGGAAGAGAGAGTTTTGAGTTTGAATGTAGAGAGAGAGGTTGAGAGGAAAATGAAGAGATTTCTTGAAACTATGGAATATTTAGTGGTGTAGGTGTTGGGTTAATGGGGGGCCGAATTTGGGCTTTAAAATCTGCTATTATTATTTTTTTTTGTTTAAGTTGTAATTAATATTGCTTAAGTATTCATATTATGTAATTTATATAAAAAGATTGATTTAAAGTAGTTTAAATCTCATTTTTCTAGTTAATTTTTGGTTTAATTATTTAAAGTTTTAAAATTTACTTTTGGGTATATATATAACTATATATTTACTCCTCTTATTATTAATATAGTTATAATTAAATGTTAACTGTTCCAATCGGCATTTTATAAGGCAGTTTAAGCAGTTTCGTGCGGTAACAGGATTTTCTAAGCGTACTGCTGGAATTCTTAGGAAACTAAACCTTAGCCATCGTATTTAAGTCATAATAAGTTATTTCTACATATTAAGACATGTATTAAGCTATTCAGTTGCTAACCTAAGTGGCTTGGTTGACGGGTGTCACAGTCTCCCCTTGTTAGAAGAATTTCGTCCCGAAATTCGTTGATTGCTATTTCCCGCCTGGTCCTTTGCAAATAGGTGAGGGTACTTACACTTCATGTAATCTTCTCGTTCCCATGTATACTCAGGTCCATGCCTCGAATTCCAACGAACTTTTAAGATCGGGATCTTACTACGCCTTGTTCGTTTGACTTCTTGATCGAGGATTTCAATTGGTTCTTCTATGAAGTGTAATTGCTCGTTGACCTGAATATCCTCTAGGGGTAGAACCAATGATTCGTCACTTAGGCATTTCTTAAGGTTTGACACATGGAACGTATTGTGGATGGCACTTAGCTCTTGCGGTAAACTGAGTTTATATGCTACTGGACCAATCCTTACGATTATTTCAAATGGGCCAATATACCTCGGACTTAGCTTGCCTCTTTTTCCGAAGCGTACTAATCCTTTCCATGGCGATACTTTCAAAAGCACTTTGTCTCCCACTTGGAATTCTAATGGCTTCCTGCGGTTATCTGCATAGCTCTTCTAACGATCTCTTGTGGCCTTGATTCTGTCCTTAATAACTGAGATCTTGTCAGTAGTCTCTTGAACGATTTCGGGCCTAGTCAATTGTCTGTCGCCAATTTCCAACCAACTAAGTGGGGATCTACACTTGCGTCCATATAACGTTTCATACGGTGCACACTGAATGCTGGTATGATAACTATTGTTGTAGGAGAACTCCACTAATGGTAGGTGAGTCTCCCAACTTCCACCAAAATCTATAACACATGCACGCAGCATATCCTCTAGCGTCTGTATAGTTCTTTCTGACTGACCGTCCGTTTGAGGATGGTAGGAAGTGCTCAAGTCCAAACGCGCACCTAACGCTTTCTGGAGTGATCGCCAAAATCGTGACGTAAAACGACTATCTCTGTCCGAGATGATGGAAATAGGCACTCCATGACGCATAACGATTTCATTTATGTAAATTTGTGCAAGCTTTTCCATCTTGTAGTCTTCACGAATAGGAAGAAAATGCGCAGATTTCGTAAGTCGGTCCACTATCACCCAGATTGAGTCATGCCCTTTGGCAGTTCTCGGAAGTTTGGTTATAAAATCCATAGCTATTTGTTCCCATTTCCATTGGGGAATCTTGGGTTGTTGTAATAGGCCAGATGGTTTATGATGTTCGGCCTTAACTTTTGCACAATTTAAGCACTTGTTTACGTACAAAGCGATGTCTTTCTTCATTCCCGGCCACCAGTAGTATTCTTTTAGATCTTTGTACATCTTATCAGCTCCTGGGTGAATCGAATATCTTGATTTATGGGCTTCATCCAGAATTGTTGATCGTAGGTTATTAACCTTTGGTATCCAAACTTTGTCTTCAAAGTAACGTACCCCATCTGACCTTGTTTTAAATTTAAGTTCCCATTGACGTAGGGTCTCGTCCTTCAAATTTTCTGCTTTCAATGCTTCTTCTTGAGCTTCAAGAATTTGTGTCTTTAGACTCGTCTGAACGAACGCACCCATTGCTCGTACCCTTGACGGTTTCACCCTTTCCTTCCTGCTTAGTGCGTCGGCTACCACATTAGCCTTGCCTGGGTGGTACTTTATTTCACAATCATAGTCACTAAGCAGTTCAACCCATCTTCTTTGCCTCATATTAAGCATTTTCTGGTCAAGGATATGTTGAAGGCTTTTATGACCGGTGTAGATGGTGCATTTCATGCCGTAAAGATAATGTCTCCAAATCTTGAGTGCGAACACTACGGCTCCTAACTTAAGGTCGTGAGTAGTATAGTTCTTCTCATGAACCTTAAGTTGCCTTAAAGCATATGCAATCACCTTGTCCTGTTGCATCAACACGTACCCCAAACCTTGGTGTGACACATCGCAGTAGACTACGAAATTCTCTGTGCCTTCTGGCAGTGCCAGAATTGGTGCATTACATAACCTATGCTTAAGAGTTTGGAATGCTTCTTCTTGTTTCTCTCCCCAAATAAACTTCTTATCCTTCTGGGTTAATGTCGTTAGCGGTTGCGCAATTTTTGAGAAATTCGCAATGAATCGCTGATAATAGCCTGCTAAACCAAGAAATTGGCGAATCTCTGTCGGGGTTTTTGGGGATTCCCACTTCTTGATGGCCTCAATTTTTGCCGGATCTACGTGAATTCCCTTCTCATTAATCACGTGGCCAAGAAATTGTACCTCTCGAATCCAAAATTCGCATTTGGAGAACTTTGCATACAATTTCTGGTCTCTGAGCAATTCTAGTATCAACTTTAGATGTCGCTCATGATCCTCCTTGCTTTGCGAGTAAATTAGTATATCGTCTATGAACACGATCACGAACTCGTCCAGGTACGGCCTACAAACCCTGTTCATTAATTCCATGAAGACAGCTGGTGCGTTGGTTAGCCCGAAAGGCATAACCAGGAATTCGTAATGGCCATATCGAGTCCTAAACGCCGTCTTGGGAACATCCTCTTCACGGAACCTCATTTGATGATATCCAGATCGAAGATCAATTTTTGAAAAGTAGGTAGCACCTTAGAGTCGGTCGAACAGGTCGTCGATTCGGGGAAGATGTTATCGGTTCTTGATAGTTAGCTTATTGAGTTCTCTATAGTCGATGCACATCCGCAAGGATCCATCTTTCTTTTTTAACGAAAAGAATTGGTGCACCCCATGGCGAAGAGCTAGGTCTTATAAGTCCTTTGTCGAGCAGCTCCTGGAGTTGTCCTGACAATTCCTGCATTTCTGATGGGGCCAAACGGTACGGTGACTTAGCCACAGGTGCAGCTCCAAGAACTAAGTCGATGTGGAAATCGACTTGTCTTGATGGGGGTAATCCTGGTAACTCATCCAGGAATACCTCGGGAAAATTCCAAACTACAGGAAAATCCTGAATGCGTTTCTCTTTCATTTCCTTAACTATAACATGAGCCAAAAACGCGATGCATTCCTTTTTCAAGTACTTTCGCATCTTCATACACGTCACTAGCTTAAGGTTCTTTCCGGACTTTTCTCCATGTACGACGAGTGTTTTACCCTCTAGTAGCGGAATTCGGATGATCTTTTCGGAACAACATAAGTCTACCCGGTTCTTGGATAGTCAATCCATGCCCACGACTATGTCAAAGCTTCCTAGCTCAATTGGAATAAGGTGTATACTAAAGCTCTTATTAGCTAAGTTTAAAGTACAGTCCATAATTATGTCTCTGACCTTAACTTCCTGCCCATTAGCAAATTCAATAACGTAGGCCTCTTTCAACTTTTGGGGTTTCAAGTTAATTTTTGGCCTAAACTCTAGTGATACAAAGCTTCTATCCGCTCCAGAATCAAATAGTGTTGATGCATAGTTCTAAGGCATAGTTTCAAACAGGAATTTGGTCATATTTTTGACACAAGTTCTACTCAACTAGGTGACGAATATCATATGGTATGTCTACAACTAATCATTTGAGCATATAAATATAGTAACATATAGTAACTTCATAATCATGGATTTCAAAACACTTGGTTCAAACAAACACGGTTCAAATATCACATAGGTTCAATAAACAACAAAATGTTTTCTCTAAAAGATACCTAGTACTTAGAGTCCTAATAGTCAGCTACATGACACCAAAATAAGTTTCCAACTTTAATCATCGAAAGTAGTCAAAAAGTTCTTTCACTAACGCCACTTTCTTGGAACCATTTCTTCACAACTATCCCTAATGCATAGTTACTAAGCGTGCTATTGTAAGTGCCTAGGATATGCAATGTTTATGCATGCACACACAAAAATCATGCTTCCTTGTTTAAATAGAAAATTTATCTTAAGCATACTTCCAGTATAACTAATTCGAGTCTCCCATTATACATACCTGAATTAAACATAGGTGATCAGGCTTTGTTTAATTGAGGTATAATAATGTGGCACTCAACTTAATTATATTAACAAAATGCCTCAGATTTTGACAATCATTTCGAAAACCGTTTTGATTTGCGTTATAGTTGGGTTATAGTTTGTGGTTTTCATAAGAAAACCGGTATTCTCTATAACCTTAGGCTCTGATACCAAATCTGTCACACCCCGCTAAAGCGGTAACACGAGATGTAACAGCTAAAGCTTCATAGCGTTAGGAAATAAAACAACACCAACCATACAATTACATAAGTTTTAAATTGTGAAGTTCCAAAAATTACAAGTAACAATCCATTGTTTACAAACAACCGAGATGGTGTTTTTAACAAAATAGAGCAAAAGAAAAGAGCTTGGTTGATGTCGTCATGCATGCTAAATTTAGACTTTGTCGTTTACCTTCTTAGTCCCTGAAAAGCATGTTTAAAATAAAAGGTCAACTACAAAGAGTTGGTGAGTTCACAGGTTTTCCATATGCACAAGAATTTTTCATCCAAAGGTTACTCTCATGAAACGTTTGTTCATGACAAGCTTTAAGTTTAAAAATTTATGAGTACAATTTACAATGAGTGACTTTTGCGAGATATATAAGTGTTGAGCCACTACTAAGCCTCCGACAATCTACGCCCCGAACTACCTCAGAGGTGGTATGTTGGCCACATGAGTAGAACATTATTAACAGATAAAGTGCACCCCTACTCGTCAGTCAAGGTGGGTTTGTCAAACCAAATAGCGCTATCTATTGGGGACTAACCATTTTCATTATCACTCAACATATCTTTATCACTTATGTAAATTCTGTCCATTCATTAGTACTCATTTCTCAAATCATAAATATCCACAATTTAATATCATGAATCATTTAGCATTTTAAAATCATAACATGCTTTTCACCCCAAATATTAAACAAGTAAAACGGGGCTGTGAATACTCACAACGTTGAAATAATAGTAACATGTTTTTCACCCCAAAACGTAATAAATAGTAAAAAGGGGATGTGAAAACTCACGGTGTTCGGCAAGGATTTCCAAGGGTTGCCGCACGGTTGCACAGTTTCTCGATTCTAGGTCCTTCCTAAGGAAGTGAAACACATTATTAGTTTCGGTCTAACTCTTATGGCTAAAGCATTGTTTAGCTCATCATGTCTTATAAAATGCCTTAGTATTAGTTACTAGTTTTAAGTATTATTTCGCATTGTTGTTTATATGTTATTTATTGGTTTTTAAAAAGGTTTGTAGGATTTTATTGTTACATCATTACTATTCTGCTGGCAGAAATATTTTGGTCCACAAATGGTCATAATTAAGTATTTTCTGGAATAGTTTACTTAACCAAATTTTTATATATATTATTTTAATGTCTTAGGGAACTTTTGACATAGATATCATGATTTTTAGAGGTGGTTAGCTATTTTAATCATTACACTTAAGTTTAAGTGTCACAGTTACCAAAACAGTCTGCACCATCATTTTGTCAAGTCCATTTGGAGGGTCAAATCTCAACATTTTTCAGTGATTCAAATTGGGTTTTAAACTTAACTCATAAAAGTATCTTCCAGAAAAATGTCATCATTTTTAGTTACATTTTGAGGGAGCTATGACGATTTTAAATTAGGTCTTCCATTCTGCCAGATTCTGATTTCTTGCACACCAGTCTTGGTTTGACTGTTTGAGACCCCAAATATTAATATTTTTGAGTGAAACCAATTTTATTCGATTCATAACTCATTAAAGTAATTTCCAGAAGAAAAATCAAGAATTTTAGTGGAATATTAAGAGACTTATAACTGATTAAAGTAGAGAATTTTCTCTGCCAGATTTTCTTTGCACACTTAATTTCATATGAGTAGTTGAAAGGTCAAATCTTCGAGTTTTTACATGAAACCAATTGGGTTTGAAACATAACACAATAAACAAAGTTCCAGAAAAGATTCATATCATTTGGTTAAGTATTTTTCGAGATATGGTCGGATGAAATGCATGCAAGTAATCTGCCAGAAACCAAAAATTGTTTATTAATGGAAAATGAGTGTTTTATATCCATATTTTCACTCATATGGTTGGTTCTTTGCTTGAACACTCATCTACCACTACTTTGACAATGTTCTTAGATAAAAAATTTATTTTTGACTTTTAAAAACACATGCATGAACTCACACATCTCAGATTATGACAAAAACACACATGCATGTAGTTAAAACATCATCTTCTTGAGTTCTAGTGGCATGGCTTAAGGATTACCACCATTTGTTTGACATAACATGTCTTTGGTGATAAATCCACCATGAAAAGGGTGCATTAAGGTCTTATTTCCAGAAACTCAAGAAGATAAAGATAAAGTGGGAAAAAGAAGGAGAAATTACAAAAAAGAAAGAAGAAGATGAA
Source organism: Saussurea involucrata (assembly GCA_033807775.1). Taxonomy (NCBI): domain Eukaryota; kingdom Viridiplantae; phylum Streptophyta; class Magnoliopsida; order Asterales; family Asteraceae; genus Saussurea; species Saussurea involucrata. Next base: position 94,633,781 of record CM066327.1, on the reverse strand, counting down.
GGAGAACACAAGGAGATGAGTTTTACCACACTATGATTGATGTATGCCTTCAATGATCTTCAAAGATGGAGCTTTTGGGATGTTCTTGGGGCTGAAATCGGTTGGAGATAGAGAGGGAAGAGAGAGTTTTGAGTTTGAATGTAGAGAGAGAGAGGTTGAGAGGAAAATGAAGAGATTTCTTGAAACTATGGAATATTTAGTGGTGTAGGTGTTGGGTTAATGGGGGGGCCGAATTTGGGCTTTAAAATCTGCTATTATTATTATTTTTTTGTTTAAGTTGTAATTAATATTGCTTAAGTATTCATATTATGTAATTTATATAAAAAGATTGATTTAAAGTAGTTTAAATCTAATTTTTCTAGTTAATTTTTGGTTTAATTATTTAAAGTTTTAAAATTTACTTTTGGGTATATATATAACTATATATTTACTCCTCTTATTATTAATATAGTTATAATTAAATGTTAACTGTTCCAATCGGCATTTTATAAGGCAGTTTAAGCATTTTCGTGCGGTAACAGGATTTTCTAAGCGTACTGTTGGAATTCTTAGGAAACTAAACCTTAGCCATCGTATTTAAGTCATAATAAGTTATTTCTACATATTAAGACATGCATTAAGCTATTCAGTTGCTAACCTAAGTGGCTTGGTTGACGGATGTCACAGATTTACCCATATTTTTCAAGCCTAAAGAAATACAATTTCTGAGTGTATATCATGACAGACCAAAAGAGACTCAGATGTGGTTGGCAGAGAAGTCAAGGTGTCTTGGAAAACCAAAGCAAGCTGTGTATTCAGATTTTTTAATCACAGGGATCAGAGAACTAAAGGCTAAGCAATTCAGAAAGCAAGAGTACTTGTCCTTTGAAGTTTTAAGAGAGGATGGAAAAGTGTACTATTTTACTGATGCAGACTTTGAAAAGTTATCAGTAGTTGATTTCTACAGGTTACATAGTCTTTTGTGCTTCAAAGATTCAAGCAAAGACAAGAATGAAAGAAAGGCAAGGATTGTGGTGATTGAAGCTATGTTCTATATCTTAAGATGGCATTGTTATACTGATTTTCAAATAGCTCTGTATCTACAAAGGCCATGTGTTTATCTTTCAAATCCCAACACAGACCATGATCAGAAAAATGTCTTGAGAACTGGAAGTGTATCCAAGCATCCAGAATTGGGAGTCTTTCTGAAGAATAAAAGTGAAAAGATCTTCTGCAGAGCAAAGGAAACTGCAAAGTATAGTTCTGGAACTTTAAGGATCATTAAGCACAATTTGGAGAAAAAGATGCTGAAGGTGAAACAAGCTAACATGACTCAAGAAGTGATCACTCAGCAGGTTGAAACCATTCAAGAAATCATTGTTAAAATTGACAAGAGGCTTACTCAAAGAAATGTGCTTTTACAGAAGATTGTTCCTGCCTTAAAAGAATTGGATGATGCAAAGTATAAGTTTATTTGACAAAAAGGGGGAGATTGTTAGATCTGAGTTTTGTCAATAAACTAAATGTTGAAATCTGACTAAGAAGGCGTAGAAGTTCTGAAGTGAAGAGTCATAGTTCTGACTACGAAGGCTCAGAAGTATTGCTCTGAAAGTTTGCCAAGTATAGAAGTCTGAGAAGAAGAGTCACAAGTTCTGAGATGCTTATTCAGAATAATGTTCAGATGTTCTGAACAACATGTTCAGAACTTATAACTAGATGCTTTACTTTGTATCTAGTTAACTAATTAGGACACGTGTATTGTTCCTATTAGTCTTTCATATATGTACTGTAGCTTTAGTATTTCTGTTACAGTGTATATAGTGGTTAGCACTATTACACAAACTAACTTTCCCGCATATATTTGTATTCATCTTTTGTAATCTTTGAGACACTCTCTCTCTAAGATCTGTAAATCTGTTCTTCATTGAATACAAGTTGGTTTGATCATATTACTTCTCAATTACTGTTCTATACATTGATATATTGATTGTAAGAGTGAATCCTGATCTTACAGCCTGAATGCTGCTACTTGTGCTCCATCACATTTTACTCAGGTGGATCGAGAGGAACTTCAACGAATCACTCCTGCTATATCTGGCCTAGAAGACAGATTAGGTAGGATTGAAAACTGTGTTGGGATCTCTGGATTGAAAACTGTGTTGGGATCTCTGCCGCTACTGCTGATGTTGTTCATTCCTCCCCAACCATCATGTGGAAGAGGGGGAGAAGACTAAAGACCTTCCCCGTAACTCTGAGGGGGAGGGTATTGTTGTTGCTGCTGCTACAACCGAGAAACCTCAGGGAGATGAAAACCATGAGGGAACCGAGAAACCTCCCTCTGTATCTGAGGGGGAGCAACTCGAAGAGCAACATGATGAAGCTGTTGCTGATGTTACCGTTCCCTATGTTGATAAAGAAGAAGAAGAGGAAGAATCTGAAGCTGAAGAAGAAGAAGAAGAAGAAGAAGAATATGAAGACCTCGACCTTAAGGACGGCGAACCATCATCATCTCCTAAAAATAATGACGATGATGACGATGATGATGATGACTTCTTATTTGTTCAGCCCAAGAAGGTCCCATGTGAAAGGGATTTCGATAAATGAACCATCAGGGGAGACGACGAAGACAAAACCCGCAGCAACTAAAGCTGATAAAGGCAAAAACAAAGGCCTCACTGCAGAAGGCAATCTGTCAATCCTTCAGATAAAGCCAGTTTGTCAGGTACAATATCTCTTATTCCCTTACTCTGTATCCCTCCTCTATCCCTTCTCAATCTCAGTCCTCCTCTCCAAAATACCTCTATACACTTAAACCCTATTTTTTTCTCTATCTCTTTCTTCCCATGATCTTACTTAAACGATCGCTGTGTTTCAGCTAGTCCTCTCCCCTGTTTGAGGATCCAGCTGAAGTTCCTACGGCTTCAACTTCATCAACAATAATTCCAGCTCCTATCGCTGAAGAAATAATCCCAGTCTTGGATTTAACCACTAAGACTGATGAACCTGAAGAACATCTGCTCTCTCACTAAAACAGACCTTCCTTAGCTCCTCAAACGCTAAGTGAAGAGGATCAGAAAAAGAGAGATGAAATGATCAAACAGCTAGAAGATCAGCGAATCATCCTTCCTCGTGACAAAGTCCCTGCTCCTAAGTTCAGACTGTCAAGGAAAGAATACACTGATCATCTCAAGGCTGAAAAACAACTCGCTGATCGAAGGAAAGCTGAAGAACAAGATAAGGCCCTTTCCATCCAGCTTGTCCAACAATCAGTGAAGGACCCTGATCTGAAGAGAACTCCCATCGAAGTCCAACGTCAACTATGGGAAGACGCCGAGAAGATCGTTGAAGAAAAGACCAAGGTATCTGACTCTAACTTGAAATGGTGCAAAGAAAAACTCACCTTTCGATATCGGATTGCCAAAATTCACAAGGTAAACATCAGAGGAAGATCGACCATCAAAGATCTAGTTGTTGAGGTCGATATATTCAGAGAAAACGGTACCAAGGAATCCTTCTATGCTGATGCTATCAAGAAGTACGGTCTCTCTGAATGGTTGGAGATCAGAATAGCCATTCAGCATTCTCGTTCTAAATTCAAAAATCATGTCGAAAAACTTGTAAATTCTCAGATCGACTTGGTTTCTTCTGCTGTGGATATTCCTCCTCCTCCTACTGTTAGAGCAATATTGTAGTTATCAGGCAGATAATCTTTTGTACTGTTTATACTTTCCAGTATGAGGTATGGGCATGTTGTTAGATCTGAAGTTTTGTCAATAAACACAAGTGTTGGCTTCTGAGCAGAAGACTCAGAGTTCTGAGTAGGAGACTCAGAACTTCTGATGAAGAATCTTGAGAAGATTACTAAATGTGAATGTCTGAACTGAAGGGTCAGAGTTCTGAGTAGGAGACTCAGAACTTCTGAAGACAAAGTTGAAAATATCCAAGTACTTGAAGGATGTTCTGAAGGGCTTTATCAGAAGAATGTTCAGAAGTTCTGAACAACATATTCAGAACTTATGATAGGATATTTTCCTTTATATTCTGTTAACTAATTAGGACACGTGTAATTTTTCTATTAGTCTTTCAGTTATATGTACTGTAGCTTTAGTATTTCCTATCAGTATATATAGAAGTTAGCACTGTTTAGCTAACTAACTTTTCCCACATAACTTTGTATTCACTTTGTAATCTTTGAGAGATTATCTCTCTAAGATCTGTAATATGTTCTTAATTGAATACAAGTTTGTTTGATCCAAATCTCTATCATTTACTGTTTGATTGTTCATAATTGATTGTATGATTGAATCCTGGTTTCTACAATTGGTATCAGAGCTAATCAACAAACAAATTTCTTCAACATCGTGATCGTGAAGGTTCTTGATCGTGTTCTTGAAGATTTCTTGATCAATTCGTCAATTGAATGATCTTAGGAGGAATGGGCTAAAGAAAACAAAGTCAGAAATCAATTATAAATTTCTGAATTGTCTTAATTCAGAATGGTCATCTTTTGCAATTAGTCTTCAGATGAACAAGGATATGTTTGAAGAAGATCTGAATGATCTGTTTTGTTATCTGAATCAACATGAGGATTCTGTTAAGCAGGTGGTTGAGGAAAAGAAGAGTGTTTCTGATCAGTTAGCTTTGCTTTCAAAATCCAAAATCACCAAAACATCCAAAACATCCAAGAAATCTTTGTTTTTGTCTAAAATACCAAAGGTAGAGGAGGAATCTGAGAAAGAAGAAGGATCTGAAGAAGATGATGATATCAAGCTGATTGCTGAGAAATTAGCCTTGTTGACTAATACTTTCAACAAGAGATATGGAAAGAATAAGTTTCAGGGTAAATACAGAAGAGAACAGGGGAGTTCAGAAGAGAAATACAAGAAGAAGGAAGATAGAGAAGAAAGTAAGAATGAGAAGAAAGATGAAAGGGAAGAAAGAAAAGAGAAAGATCTTTGTTTTAAGTGTGGAAATTCTGGTCATTATGCAGGGGACTGCAGAGCGAAAGTAGTCAAGGACTATGAATACTATACAAAGAAGGCTCAGCTAGCCAAAACCAAAGACAGTGGTATAGCAATTCTTGCAGAACTAGAAAATTGTTTATACTATACTTCTGATGAAGAGGATTGCATTCATTTTTCTCAGATGCAAAGCTATATGGCTAAGATGAAAAATGAAGATGATTCTGACTATGAGGATGCAGGTTCTGAATCTTCAACTGAGGTACATTCTGCACTTGAAATTGATTTAATGACTCAGATTGGAAATATGAATGCTGAATTTGTTAAACTCAGAAAACAGATAAAAGGTGAAAGAATTCTGGTTAACAAATTCAGAACAGAAAAGGAAATAATTAAAGAACAATTTAAAGAATCTGAGGTTGAGAAACAAAAAGTCAGAAAAGAGAATTTTGATCTTTTGAAAAAGATTTATGAATTGAAAAATGAAATCTCAGAAGTTAAAGATGGAAAGGGTGATTTACAAATTAAATTTGATATGTTATTTGAGGAAAGAAAGAATTTATACACAAAAATCAAAGAGTTGGAAGATCTTAATTTGAAAAGAGGTCAAACTCAACAAACCTTAAATCTTCTCACAAGCAATGTTAAAGACACAAGATTTTATAATCCAAAAATGGGATTAGGTTTAGAGGAAAATGTGGTTTTGAAAAGGGCAGCAACAAATCTTTATGATTTTGATAAATTACAGGTTCCTAAACCACAAATCCCAGAAATTGTTGAAGTTTTTGTGAGACCTGCTAGTTCTATAACAAGTTCAGATAGTTTACAAAAATCAAGTCATGTAAAAGCAAAGGAAACAATTTCTGAACCAAAAATTGAGAAGTCAGAAGTTTCAGAAGACAAGGTTAAGAAAGAAATTTCAAAACCAACAGAAGAGAAACCAAGATATAATGATGCCAAATTCAAATATGACTCTCTGAATGTCAGTTACAAAAATAAACAACCAAAATTTTCTTATCCTGACATTGAAAGTATATTTGATGCAATAAAAGTTTCTGAAACAGTCAGTCAGAAGTCTGAGTCTTCTAGTCATAATTCTGACTCCATAAGTTAGAAGTCTGAGTCTGAAGGTCAGAACTCTGAGACTGTTGGTAAAAATTCTGAGTCAACTGAAACTTCTCAATCTAATTCAGAAAGTTTCTTAGAACTTGAAAAAAGGTTTAAATTGTTTAATCAAGAACTTGAGGACTTAAGGAAAACTTTTGATAAGATTGAAAATGATTACTGTGATGTTGATTTTAAACTGGACCAAGTTTTAAAGGAAAACAACACTTATGTCCAGAAAATAACAGAGCTTGAGAAGTTAAAGGCTGAGTATGATCTTTTCAAGATTAATGCTTTAAAAGAAAATAAGAAATTCTTTGATGAATCAAGTACATTTGAGAATGGTGAATCATCCAAATCACATGCTAATTCTGAAAAGTTGAATGTTTCAGAAAAAGAGGAAAGCAAAAGGGAAGATGATCTGAAAATAATTTCTGAGGAGATTGGATTGAATTTTACTTATGAACCTAAAGCTAGTACTTCTTGTATTAGATACAGTTGTAATCTTAATATTATCAATAAATGTGAAAAGATTTTTGATTCAGATCTGTTGTCAATTGCAAGAAAGAATCTTAAATGTGGTAGCCATTCATTTCAATTCTCTCAGAAAAGTCAAAATTCAAAAACATCTTCTAAGATTTCTTATACAAACAAAGCAAATCAGAATTCAGAAAAGAAGACTGTTTTCGTTTCTCAGACTCAGATAAAAAAAAAGAAGATTGAAAACAATACTCAATCTAAATCAAAAGGAAAGAACAATGAAAACATGTTTAAATCCAATGAAAAGAAGACTGAAAGTGTTTCTCAGTCTCAACCAAAAGTTTTCAAGAAGAAAAGAAACAACTTTGTGAACAGAAAATGTTCTGATTTCCTAAAAGTTCAGGGAAAATGGTGTTTCAAAGAAGACTTTGAATGGAAAGTCAAAGGAACATATGTTAAATCAGATATCAAAGCTAACAAAGAAGGACCCATTCCAATATAGGTACGTAAATCTAACTAATTATTTTTGCAGGGCTGTCATGTGTGGTGTTTAGATTCTGGAGCTTCAAGACACATGTCAGGTCATAAGTCTTCTCTGACAAATTTCACAGAAAAGGCTGAAGGAGCAGTAAACTTTGGCAATAACAGTAAATGACAAGTTAGAGGTTAAGAGGATTTAACCAAAGGAGATATGACCATTCAGAAAGTTTTCTATGTGGAAGGTTTACAGCATAAGTCAATTTTTAGATAGTTTCTGCCAGATCAAGTTCAGCATAACAGGTTGCTTAATTCTGACTGAGAAGGATATAAAAGTGTTTTGGGCCAAAATACATATGGACTTATTTGTGGTTAATTTTTCAAACATTCAAGCTTTAACCCCAGTATGTCTATTGTCAAATTCAACTGGAAATGAATGTTGGCTATGGCACATAAGGTGTTCTCATTTGAATTTCAAGGATCTGAACAATCTTGTTGGCAAGCAATTGGTCAAAGGACTTCCAAAGATCAAATTTGAGAAGGAATCATTATGTTCAGCATGTGAAATGGGCAAGATGAAGAAGAGTTCTCACAAGTTGAAAATGGATTCTTCATGCATGTCACTGTTAGAGCATTGTTGTATTCAAGATTTACTGTAAAAGTCAATGTACTGTATGAGTCTATACAGTATTGTGAATGCCTTTATACCTTGTATGTTATGGGTATAAATAGGCTTGTCTAGACCATTTGTTAGTAACACTTCAAAACACTTTAGAAAGCTTTTGTAATCTTTTAGAAACCTTTTGTAATCCTTTGAGCTCAATACATGGATGACATATTTGCTCTCTAGATTCTCTCTCACTACATTCATATCTTATTGCTAGAGATTTGGGATTCATCAATTGGTATCAGAGCTAAACAGTAGATTCAAGCAGATCGAAGACCAAATTGAAGATTTTTTACACTAAAGCTGAAGAATTCGGATTGGGTGTTCATCACTATTCATCACTGTTCATCAAGAATTCTGACCCTTCTTCATTTACTATTCATCCAGATTTCATTTTTTTCATTTTTTTTATCTTTTGGATTGATTCTTGACATCATTGCACTCGGATTTGATTCCTGAACATCTTTAATTCTTGGATCAACACCAAAATCTGCACAGAATTTGCAGATCTGATCATTTTATATCATTTTTGTTCGAAAACTTTTTCTACTATTTTTGGATCAAAATTCGATTAAATTGATCGAATTAGGATTTGTGATTAACTAAGAAAGTGTGTGGAATCAAGAAGAATTCGAATTCATAGAATTCGAACCCTATTAGATTCGAATTGTAGAGAATTCGAACCCTGTTAGATTCGAATTGAGAACTTGTGTATTGATTTGAGTTGATTAAATTTTCCTAAGTATAGAATTCGAACCCTGTTGAGTTCGAATTGAGTGAATTCGAACCCAGTTACATCCGAATTGAGTGAATTCGAATCCTTCTTCATCCGAATTCATTGAATTCGAACCCTTATTCATCCGAATTCATTGAATTCGAACCCTTCTTCATCCGAATTCATTGAATTCGAACCCTTCTTCATCCGAATTCATTGAATTCGAATCCTTATATATTCGAATTCATTGATTTAAAAAAAAAAAAAGAGTTTTTTGAAAAAAAAAATTTATCCCGAAATTTTTCCTATAGTGTATTTCATACACTGTAAGAGCTTTTCAAGAAAAAATTTTATATAATTTTTTGTGTATTTTTCATACACTGTCTGCTTGATCTTCTGAACGATCAATTTCTAGCAATATTCAAAATGGTTTTACAACAAGTTATTGTTAAAAGCAGTGGTGAAGATTTGAAGCAAACTCTGAAAAAGGAGATTCCTCCAATTGCAAAAGTTTTTGTTAAACCAAATGTAAAGTTGCAACAAGTCATTATAACAGAAACATCTGTTAATTCACATGTATCTGTTAAACCAAATAATGAAGTGTTGCAACAAGTCATAATAACAAAAACACCTCCAAAGCCACTTGAAAAAGCTAAGGCAAATAATGGAATTTTGCAACAAGTTATTTTATCAGAAACATCTCCTATATCAGAAACTCCTGTTAAAGATAATGCTTCAAATTCTTCAACTCCTATTTTAAATAAAGCATTGGAAGAAGAAAATGTTAATCTGAAAAGACAAATTTTAGACATTTCTTCTTCAAATGCTAAACTTACTAAAAGAATAACTGATCTTGAAGTTTATATTGCAGGTCTTGAAACAAAGAAAGACAAAGACAACTCAAGTCTGCACGATCAAATCGAGAAACTTCAAGAGAAAGTAACAACTCATAAAAAGGAAAATGCTGATCTGAAGAGCATTGAAGACAGGAGAGAGAAGATTCTTAAAGAAAAGGAAATAATTGAACTTAATTGTATAAAACTTTCAAAACAAGTTTCTGACTTTGAGAAAGTTTTATTTTTAGAAAAAGACAAACTCGAAAAAAGAAAGAGCTAAATTTGAAACTGAACGAAATTTTTTTGAGATTAAAAGTTCTGAACTTTCCATAAAAATCTCTGAATTAGAAAATCTTTTGGAAAAGGAAAGAAAAGATTTCACGGAAAAGAAAAATCTCTTTGAAAAGGAAAGTAAAACCCTTAAAAAGAAAAATATGGAAATTTTCAAAGAGATTACTGATAAAATAAGGTTTTTGGAAAAAGATTTTGAATCGGAACGTGTATATTTTGAAGATGTGATTCTTAATCTTACCAAAAGATTATCTCGTTTATCAGCTGATATTATGAAGGATCAGTTGATCAAATCTGATCTCCAAAAGAAATTTGATCTAATTTCTAAAGAGAAAAATGTTTTAATAAACAAAGTCAAAGAACTTGAAGACGTCATTTTTAAATTTGATGTCTCAAAGCAGGCTAGTCATAATTCTATCTTTCAGACTCCATTTGTTGATTCAAATGATTCTGAATGCTCTTTTAAAACTGCTTCAAGTTCAAGTTTTAAAAACATTTCTTCTAAACAATTTAATAGATCAACATATTTCTCAAAAGGTCGGATTCGTTCAACAAATCTCTTCTATAATCCTCTGTATGATAAATCAGATAACAAAACAAAAGTGCCTAAAGTTAATACTTCCAAACCTGAAGAAGTTCCAGTCTTCAAGAGGGTGAAGATGGAATGGAGAGTAAAAGGCACAACAGTTCCAAAGAAAGAAGTGCCAAAATCATCTGTATCCACATCAAATGCAAAGAAGAACAATACGCCAAAAGGTAAATCTTCTGCTAAACCTAATCCTATTCATTCTGTAAATCATCTGATTAGGTTGGCACATAAGAAAATCTGTTGTTCTTACTGTGGATCAAATGATTTTGTGCATAAAGATTATACTTCTTATTGGTATGGTTCTTACAGTATTCCTTGTAAGAAATCTACACCTAACCCACTAGGACCCAAGTGCCATTGGGTACCAAAATCTGCTTAATCTGTTTTGCAGGTTCTTCATGTGTTGTACTGAATTGTAGATACATATCACACACATGACTGAAAACAGAAGAGAAGCGGCGTACTTTTTGAAAAATATTTGTACCATTAAGGGGGAGACAAATATGAATGGCTTTTGAACATATCAGTTCAAAACCCGTGCTTCAAAGACTATGGCTTTTGAACATATCAGTTCAAAACCCGTGCTTCAACGATAATGGCTTCTGGACAAATCAGTTCAGGACCCGTACTTCAAAGACTAAGACTTCTAAACAAATCAGTTTAGAACTCACACTTCTCAGGTGATATCTTTAACTTTTACATCTTTCTGTTTCAAGGAACGTGGTAAAAGGTAACATTGGATTATATTTTGCTTGTACCACTTTGAAAACTTGAATCTTTACAAATTTAATTCAATGAGATAAAATTTTCAATTTTCATTCAATGTGGCCTTTCTGGTTTGGGAGAGTAAGTCCTAAGGGGTGCTCGACACCTAGTCCCTAAGATCAACTGGTCTGGGATCGGCTGACCCAAATCCTGCAATAGAACCAGATAGAAAGCCATGTTCTACTGGTACAAATGGGTTTAAGATATATCGATGTGGCCTTTCTGGTTTGGGAAATTAAGTTCTAAGGGGTGCTCGTCACCTAGCACCTAAGGCCAACTGGTCTGGGATCTGCTAACCCAAATCCTGCTATAGAACCAGATAGAAAGTCATGTTTAACGGTGTATCTTATTCTTACTAAATTTTTTTGATCAAAAGATGCCAATGAGCACAAAATCAAAGGATGCCAATGAGCACAAAATCAAAAGATGCCAATGCGCACAAAATCAAAAGATGCCAATGAGTACAAAATCAAAAGATTCAAATGTGCATAAAATCAAAAGATGCCAAAGAGCACACATCTCTTGAAACTTGGGAAAATACAAAGTCGCGATAAACCCGTAAATTTATGAAATTCTGATTTTTGACAAATAGTGTGAGTAGAGCAAAGTATTCTTATATGTTTTAGAATTGCATACGCTTGATGCTAATCATATTTCGCATGCTAGCACACCAAATAGATTTTATAAAGGGGTTGAAACTGAACGTTTGTAACTTGATATGCAATGATGTCTTGTTTTTGAATCCAAACACATGCATTTGATTTCATTTGATTGAAAAATCTGTTAAATTTTATTAAGTTGAATTTCTTTTGTAAAGCATTCAAATGATCAAATGTTAGTAGTTATAAAATGAAATTCAATGAATTTTATTTTCCTTGTGTAAATTTTTTAAAATTTGTATATTGTGCGTTATTGAAATATATGCATACTTTCAGGGGGAGAAAACAAATTGCTCCAGAATTCTTATTTTGAGGGGGAGCAAGGTTATTCTGTAAGGAGGAGATTGTTAGCAATACTCAAAGACACGACTGAAATTGAAAATGGTTTTCGATGATAACGATGCTCACCATCATCGAAAAAGGGGGAGAAAAGTTTAATTTCAATTTCATGTCAAAGAATTTTCAAATCAAAGATATTTCAAGTCAAAGATTCGTGAACAAAGACTGAAGATTGGGGAGAAGGATCATGTGAAGTCCAAATGTTGCTGAATTTGGTTATCTTAGTTCTGAGTGGTTATCGGAATGCGCTTACACCTAAAAGTTCAACAATGTGGATGGTTTCACATCTTTCTGATCCAAACTCTAATCGTTTCTGATTTATCTTGTTCCGAATTGATGGTTCTATATAAAGATATGAAATCCATGTTCAAGACTTGAAGACAATCTATTGAAGATTTTATTGAAGATGATTGACTTTTCAAAGAAAAAGACAATGACTTTTCATGTTTGTCTGAAGATTCTTCAAAGCTGAGTTCTTAAAGAGTGTCAAAGCATATAGTTCACCGTGAACTAGTGGAGATAAAGCTATTTGAAGATGGTTTGATAGAGTGTCTGTTTGAGAAGATTGACTTTACAAAGAGCTGAAGACTGCTGTTATTTTTTTTAAATCTTGAATCCAAAGGGGGAGATTGTTAGAGCATTGTTGTATTCAAGATTTACTGTAAAAGTCAATGTACTGTATGAGTCTATACAGTATTGTGAATGCCTTTATACCTTGTATGTTATGGGTATAAATAGGCTTGTCTAGACCATTTGTTAGTAACACTTCAAAACACTTTAGAAAGCTTTTGTAATCTTTTAGAAACCTTTTGTAATCCTTTGAGCTCAATACATGGATGACATATTTGCTCTCTAGATTCTCTCTCACTACATTCATATCTTATTGCTAGAGATTTGGGATTCATCAGTCACCATTAGAAATGCTACATACAGATCTATGTGGTCCTATTTCAGTTCAATCAATTGGAGGAAATAAGTATATACTTGTCATTGTTGATGAGTATTCAAAATACACATGGGTTGAATTCTTAAGAGCAAAATCTGAGGCTGCTGAAACACTGATTAATTTCATCAAAAGAATTCAAGTGTTCTTACAACTTCCAATTCAGAAAATAAGAAGTGACAATGGAAGATAGTTAAGAAATGAGACTTTTCAGAATTTTTTGCAAAGCTTTGGAATCTCTCATAATTTTTCGGCTGTCAGAACTCCTCAACAAAATGGTGTTGTTGAAAGGAAGAACAGAACTCTGGTTGAAGCTGCAAGAACCATGTTGGCTTATTCAAATCTTCCAACCTTCCTATGGGCTGAAGCAATTGCTACTATTTGTTTTACATAGAACAAAACTTTGATCAATAAGAGATTAAATAAATCTGCTTATGAACTGATTAATAAAAGAAAACCACTGATTAAATTCTTTCACCGTTTGAAACCTTTCAGCTTCGCGGATTTTAAATAGACCTTAAAATCCCTCTTTCAAATTTATTTGAATTCCAAGAGCGAAAAGTGAGATACACATAAATCCAGAGTTCTTTGATCTTGTTTTCTTTCGATATTCTATATCACAATCATGTCTGGTACTAGAAGTCGACCAGTTTCATTACACTCTGCAAAATCATTGATGGAATCCTCGTCGGATTCAGAGGATGATGAAGTACAGAGGCCTGAGAATAGAGCCGTAGAAGAAGGGGCAATAGGAGAAAACATTGTGCTAGGAAATGTTGAAGGTGTTAGCTCCAGATATTCATAATATTAGAAGTATTGAAAAATAGGCTAAGTATGAAAGACTTCCACAGAAGCTCTGCGGAGTGCCACAGAAGCTCTGCCGAAGTAAACAAGACCATTCAAGAAACACAAAGGACCGAAGAAGGATCTACAGAAGAATGCTCACAAAGGACCGAGCCGCAGAACCTCTGTCACCCTTGACAGAGCCTCTGCGGTTCAGACTGAAGACTAGGAATATATTTATAATATATTGCCACTGTTACAGGAATATCTTACCACTGTTACAGAAATATCTTGCTACTATTCCAGGGTCCTTTCATCAACTTGTACAAGGCATGGTCTGACTCCTACACGTGTCATACTCCGATAGGACCACCTTCCAAGTTGATATTAGCGCATTTAATGCATGCAGTTTTCCAACTGTTCATACCATCCCTTGTTTCCTGTAGCAATAGTCCTTTTGTCTAGAATAGATCTTTTTGTAGTAGTATAAAAGGAAGACTCATGTTGAGTTCTTCCTTAACAATATATATAATCTTCTACGCAAAAACACTTGCACACAATTAACGTCAAACCTGTTCTTAGTGTTCTTAATCAAATACAGTAATCTTTGAGATATTCATCTGTTCTTCATATACTGTTTATTTGGTATTTTGTGTTGTTTCTATATAAACATATCTATTAGTTCTTCAAATACGCTTCCGCAACACATCTTATTTGAACTAATAGATTAGATAATCTTTGTTAGTCAAATACGGGAACCAACAATTGGTATCAGAGCAAAGCTTGGTTTTCAATATCAAGCGATCCTCGTTTAACAAAATTATTGGTAGAAACGTGGTCTGATTTTAACCTGTTATTCATTCCTTCAAACAGATTCTATTTTTCAGCCATATTTCGATTTATTCGATATTTGGTAAAACTAGAGAAAATGTTTCTTTAGTTAAAACTCCATAAAAGTGCACTGTTAAAAGCTTCCAAACCCAGAAAATCTTTCTAGATTATTCTTTCGTACTTTTTCGTGTCATTCCTTTATTCTGAAACTTACTACTCTTAAAATGACAAACGCACAAAATTTCTTCACAACTGGTTCATTAACCAAACCACCATCTCTTCTACGAAATGAGTATCCTCAGTGAAAAATAAGAATGATCCATTTCTTTGAGGGTACTAATAAAGAGCTCGTACAATACCTTTATAATCCTCCTCATGTCTCTATGTTAACAGTACCTCGTGTACCAGCTACAGCTGACACTCCTGAAATCCATAAGCATCAAAAACCTAAAACCAGGGATGGTTGGTCAGATCAAGATAAGGAAAAAGATGAACTCGCGCAGAAAAACAAAAAGAATTCTGATCATGGCAATCCCCAACGATCTCTTCCAGTCCTTAGATGCATGTGAATCTGCGTATGATCTTTGGAAAGAACTGGAGAAACAACTTGAAGGGGGAGCTAACACTCATAAAAACCGAAGGGCTCAATACATAAACGAATATTACGCTTTTAAAGCCCTGACAACTGAATCTCTGCAGACAACGTATGACAGATTCAACTTTCTGCTCAATAATTGCAAGAAGTTCGGCATCCACTGGACTTCTGAAGAGAATAACGTCATGTTTCTCAAACCAATTATCTATGTCTTTACAAACCAATCAAGATTTAGATTCCTGGACTCTTTCAGACCTCTACGGAACATTAGCTGGTCAAGAGCCTCAAATAGCACAAGCAAAGATACTAATCGTTGCACCTCTTGCTTTGGTTGGCAAATCTACAGAAAACACAGAGAGGCCGAGAAAAGAAAGTGCGACAGAGGAAAAGAAGAAGGAGAAAAAGAAAAAGGTGGTGGTAGTTGACAGCGAAAACGAAGAGATTATGGAAGAGGGAGAGATCACTCTGGAATCAATAGCAACATCCTTAGCTCTATTGACAAGAGAATTCAGAGGAAACCTAAAGAGTTCTGGTAATGATAGATATGGCAGAGATAATAGAGAAAGAAGAGAAGATCGGAGTAGAAGGGATCATGGAAGAAGAGAAGAATCAGCTGACCGACACAGATCAGACGACAGAAGTAACGACCAACAGAGATCGAGTGAAAGATACAACAGAGGAAATGACCGACAGAGGCCAGATGACAAAGCAAACTACACACCACAAGAATGCTACAAGTGTGGTAAGCCTGGTCATTATGCTAACGAATGCAGATCGGAAAAAGGTGGTGACCGACAGAAGTCCGTTGATCGTGCTGGTAATACTTCCCAGAACCAAGGTTGCTACAACTGTGGGAAGCCATGCCACTTTGCCAATGAATGCAGAAGCAGGCCAAATCGCCCACAGAAGGACTCAGCTTTTTACAAAAAGAAAGCTGAGTATTATGCTCAAAAGTCACTCATGGCGAACAAAGTGGTGAACAAAGAAGATTGGGAGTCAGATACAACCTCTGATGATGAATATACCAACAATGCCTTGTTCTGTGGCATGGTAGAAATCAACTCAGACTCTGACACTGAGGTATCCACTTCAAACTCCACCTCTAGTACTATAGAAGTTGATTTACTTATAATTAAAACTGAAAATATTGAACTGAAAAAGACCTGTGATGATATTCAGAAAAAGCTCACTTTTTATGAAAGAGAAGCTAGACTTCTCACTGAAGAAAAAGCAAAAAAAGTCAAAGAAAAGGAAGAATTAGAAGCACCCTGGAACAAGAATCTATTTCCTTTAAAAGAGAGAATTTCTGAATTAATTACATCTTTAAAATCCAAAACAAAAGAACTTTCAGATTCTGAGAGCGACAGACTAAACATTTTAGCTCTTAAGGAATATTTTCAAAAGGAAAGAGAAGTCCTTTGGCAAGATCTACTTAGAAGAGATGTTTTAATTAAAAATTATCATGATGCACAAAAGGTGTATGAGAAAATAAATACTCAAATAGGAAGGCGATGTATTGGGTACAGTGATATTAATCAAGGACATAAAACAAAAAGAATAAACCTCTGTCATCTCTATTTGCTGTAGGAAAAATCAACAAACCTAATTTTTCAAACTTAATCTCTGTAAGTAAGAGAGTAAAAGTATTTGGGGAACCTCACTTAAGGAAACCCATGAAGATGATAAATGTGTGGTTTGAAAACCCAGATTTATCACCTTCAACCTCTGTCAAAAGAGGATCCAAACCAAAGAGATATCTGAAAACTCAAGATCAGATAGGAATCTTCAAGTTTGGTAAACCAAAGACTCAAACTCAAATTGCTTTTGTCTGCAGAATAGATTCTGAAAAGAAATTATCTGCAGAAGTACTTGAGTTCAAACCAATCTTTTCCGAAGAAAAACTAAGAAATGTAATTGAAAAAGAAATAATGAAAATCGGGAAAATAGATATTTTGAAAAATCTATGTCCACCTTCTATAGATAAAAAACTCTCTGAATAGATCTTATCAGACACCTCTGTTGACTTAGAAAGAAATTTCTCAGATGAAGAAAGCAAGTATGACACATGCTCGGAATGTCCAGCCTCTGTCGAAAGAAATATTGATGACTCAACCTCTGTATATGAGGACGATTCATCATCTGACGAATCAGAGACTGAAAGAATAGAAAAGGTTCCTTGTGACTTGGAGGTTATTAAACAAACCTCTGAAGTTCTTAACAGAACTATTCCTCCAAAGGAGAAAATCACTGGAATTCCAATCTGTGCAGACTTTTTGCAGAGAGAAACCTCTATTGAGCTTGAAAATCTCAAACAACAGAAGTTAATGTCCACTCAAAATCCAAAAGATTCAAAGTTTTTAAAACCCTTAAAAATTAAAGAGAAACCAACATGGCAACAAAAGGGTAAATGGCCAAAACCTAACAAATCTTTTTCTTCTGTGGCAGTGAAATCAACAAAAGTTCACCACAGAAGGGACTCACATAAGGCTGCTACAAACAAAGATTTTTGCCAACAATCTAATGTACATAAATCTTCTTGTAATAGAAAGCCATATGCTAGAATAGAATGTAATGCCTCTGTGGCCCAGTTTAAAGCTTTCAATGAAAATTTCAAGCAAATCACTTCTGATGTTCTATACTGTCATTGCTTTGATCTTATGTTCAAATTGAATAATCATTTATGTAGCTCAAATTGTTTTCTCTCTGCACCTAAATCAAATGTTAAAGAGAAACAAACTGATTCTTCGACAAAAGATAAAATGTATTTCAAGAATGCTAAGGCAAACTTGAAAAATTCTGACGAAACTGGACCCATATGGATATGGGTACCTAAAACTCTATGATTGTCTTGCAGAAGCAGTATGTGCCAATATGGTATCTAGACTCCGGATGCTCGAGGCACATCACTGGCAACAAAAGTCTTCTATCCACGTACCAAGAAAAACAAGATGGTGGATCAGTGACTTTTGGAGACAACAAAAAGGGGCATATTAAAGGCTATGGAGTCATAAAGAAAGAAAATCTCACCGTACACAAAGTTGCATATGTGGATGGCCTAAAACACAACTTACTTAGTGTCAGCCAACTTTGTGACACAGGATTCGATGTACTGTTCAAGAGAACATTTTGCTCTATACTAAGTGAAGACACCGGAATAGAACTTCTGCGAGCCAAACGAAAAGGTGATCTGTATCTAATGAACTTCAATGCCAAAAACAAGGACAACATTTGTCTTGTTGCAAGCAAGAGTGAAGAAGCCTGGCTATGGCATAACAGGTTCTGTCATTTAAAATTTCATACTCTAGATAAACTCGTAAAACTTGATCTAGTCAAAGGTTTACCTATTGTTAAATTTAATAAGGATCATTTATGTTCTGCCTGTGAATTGGGAAAACTCAAAAGAGCTTCCCACAGAGGCAAAACTGATGTGTCTTGTCCTAGGCCTCTGTACATGCTTCACGTTGACCTCTGCGGTCCAATCGCTATACAGAGCCTAGGTGGCAAGAAATATATACTTGTCTTAATTGATGAGTATTCACGATTTACATGGGTTGAATTTATCAGAAAGAAATCATATGTTCCATGCATCCTGATTAATCTAATGAAAAGAATCCAAGTTCTTTATGAGTGCAGAATTCTGAAGTTACGAAGTGATAATAGCACAGAATTCAAAAACTTTGTCATTGAAGCCTATCTCACAGAAGAAGGAATATCCCATAACTTCTCTGCCGCTCGTACCCCATAACAGAATGGCGTGGTCGAACGAAAGAACCGCACGCTCGTGGAGGCTGCAAGAACCAGCTTTCTGCATGCGGATTACCAATGACCTTTTGGGCAGAAGCAATTTCAACTGCTTGCTATACCCAAAACCCTTCAACAATCGTGAAAAGATACATCAAAATTCCTTATGAATTGATCAACAAACGGCGAACAAACATCAAGTTTCTCCATGTGTTTGGATGCTAATGCTTTGTCTTAAACGACAGAGACTCAAGATGAAAGTTTGAAGAAAAGGCTGACCAAGGCAAGTTCATCGGGTATTCTGCCGCTTCCAAAGCCTACAGAGTTTACCTTCTGAAGTCGCGCACGATTGTAGAAAGTATCAATGTGTCCTTTGATGACTCATTCCAAAAGACTTCTGAACAACAAGGTTCAGAACTCGGGCTAAACAAGGAATCCTCTGGCATCTCAGAAACAAATAGAGATTTAAGTCTTCTATTTCAAGAAATGTTCAACGATGATGTCGATCCCTCTGCTAGAACCAACATAACCTCTGCAGAATCACCTTCTATAAAAGAAGTAAGTATCTCTCTGTCTGATCCATTTAATACCTCATCCTCTTCTGCCACTACTACAAGTACTAAAAAGCGAACAGAAAATACAACAAAAGATTCAACAACAGAGGTAATCCAAATACTAACAAATCCAACAGAGGAAGCAACACCAGAAGGAAGTGAAGATGAAACCACAATGCCTACAGAGAAGGAAATTCCAACTCTAATACCCATTCCTACAGAAGCTGAACTAAACACATGGGCAGAACCATCAACCACCTCAACCATAGAAGTTCAACTTAATGACTCAAATGATCATCTTCCACGAACAACTCAATGGACAAAAAGCCATCCTCCATGCCAAATCATCGGTAATCCCACTGATAAGGTAAAAACAAGATCAGCTTCTGCAAATTTTTGTTTCTTTACCAACTTTATTAGTGTGATCGAATCGAAAAAAGATCTCTGAGGCCCTGGAAGACCCAAACTGGGTGGATGCTATGCAAGAGGAGCTTCTGCAGTTTGAGCGAAACAAGGTCTGGACTCTAGTACCTCTGCCATGAGGGAAACAGGCCATAGGGACTAAGTGGGTCTTCAGAAACAAAAAGGATGAGGATGGAGTGATCATTCGAAACAAAGCAAGACTGGTGGCCAAGGGATATCGCCAAGAAGAGGGCATAGATTACGATGAAACTTTTGCCCTTGTTGCACGGCTCGAAGCAATAAGAATTTTCTTAGCCTTCGCAGCCCACAGAGGTTTTAAAGTATATCAAATGGATGTAAAATTTGCCTTTCTCAATGATGAAATTCAAGGAGAAGTATACGTCCAACAACCACCACGGTTTGAAAGCTCAAAGTACCCAAGGTATGTCTATTACCTCGACAAAGCTCTATATGGACTGAAACAGGCTCCAAGAGCATGGTACGAAAGACTTTATACCTTTCTTCTCAATAACGACTACAAAAGAGGTACCATTGATACAACTATGTTCTTTAAAGGAGAAGGAAATGAGCTTATTCTTGTACAAATATATGTAGATGACATTATTTTTGGGTCTACTAATGCACAAAAATGTAAAGATTTGAAAAGCTCATGCAGAGTGAGCTTGAAATGAGTATGGTGGGAGAATTAACCTTTTTCCTAAAAACTTCAAGTCAAACAAACATCAGAAGGAATTTTCATAAACCAATCAAAATATGTCTCTGACATACTTGAAAAATATAGCCTCTCTGATGCCTCTGTCATGAAAACCCCAATGGCCACTGGAAATAAACTATTTTCAGATCCAAATGGCATCTCTGTCGAGTGCACTCTTTATCGAGGAATTATTGGGTCTTTATTATACTTAACAGCCAGTAGACCTGACATAATGCATGCCACATGCCTCTGTGCAAGATATCAAGCTAATCCTAAGAAGTCACATTATATTGCTGTAAAGAGAATCTTCAGATACCTCAGAGGGACCAAAAATCTTGGCCTCTGGTATCCACATAACTCTGGTTTTGGACTAAAGGCATACACGGATTCAGATTATGGAGGATGTAAACTCGACAGAAAGAGTACCTCTGGGAGTTGTCAATTCCTAAGTGGGAAATTAGTAAGCTGGACTTCAAAGAAACATAATTGTGTTTCAACATCTACGGCAGAAGCTGAATACGTTGTTGCTGCTAGCTGTTGCTCTCAAGTTCTATGGATGAAAACACAGCTGAAAGACTTTGGTCACATCATCTGCAAAATTCCCATCTTCTGTGATTCCAAAAGTGCAATTGCCATCTCTGCAAATCCAGTACAGCATTCAAAGACAAAGTACATAGATATCAGGTATCACTTTCTGAAGTATCATGTTGAAAACCAAACCATCGAGATGCATTTTGTACCAACAGAATTTCAGCTTGCTGATTTATTCACCAAGGCATTTGATGAGAAAAGATTCCTTTAGTTGGTGGGTAAATTAGGAATGATAAATATGAGTTAACCTCTATAAGTATCTTATCTTCATTTTAAAAATATGTATATATGTTTATTTTATTATTATTTTATTTTAGTAAATAATTTGCTTTTGTATGTAAATTCTAAAAATCTCAATTCTGAAAACAACAGAGCTTCTGTAAGACTCCTCAGAACCTCTGATACACTTGACCTAGATTATATACATTACTTCTGATCATTGAACCAAGAATAGGTCAAGGGGGAGCAGAAGGAGAACTACTTGATCTACTGAGGTTGATTAGATCAAGGGGGAGCAAAAGGAAACATTGCTTAATCTACAGAGATTTATAAGTTAAGGGGGAGCAAAGGAAGAGATGACATCTACAGAAGAAAAGAGCTATGGCGGACAAAGAAGAACAAAAAGGTTGGTATCTCGTACAAATTCTTTTTGAAAATAATTTTCTAGGACACAAATTTCTAAATATGTTCTAGAAACATTATTAAAAACATTCCAAATAAAATTTGATCAAAAAGAATATTGAGTTTTCCATTATTAGAAATTCAAGGTGACAGAGCCTCTGCTGAGTCCAACAGAGGTTCTGCAGGCAAAAGCTCTGATCATAAATCAATAATCTTGGAAACTCTGTCAATCACCTTAGGTATCAATTTCAAAAAGAATCATCGCGTACAAATACACTGCAACAGAAGTCATTGGTTACAGAGTTCTCTCCACAAGAAAGAACTTCTGTAGACCAACACTTATTTTAAAAGACTTTGGCTGCACAAAACCTTTTTCAAAATCAACTTTCTAGGACACCAGCTTTCAAATTGGTCCTAAAAACGTTGTTAAAAACAATCAAAAACTTGGATGATAAAAAATGTTTATAAATTGTTAGATATGAGAAATTTCTTGTCTCAGAGCCTCTGCTGGCTCTGACAGAGGTCCCAAAACCTCTGTAAAGGAGTTTCTATGCTAATAATTTATCGATCCTCTCCACGATACAACCTACAGAGGCAAGAAAAACAAAGTTTTCGAATATCAGAGCCTCTGTCAGTTTTATCTTTGGGCATTTCTGTAACAGTAACGGTAACGGTAACTTTTCTGCGAGTAAGAATCATGTGGAGGTAAAGAGGCCCACGCGCCTAGCATTTAATAAGGCCGCCCACAATGTCTCATCATTATTGACACATATGACGTGTAATCTTTTCATTGGACCTACATGGAGTACGTTCCTCTGGAAATTTGAACCCGCCGTAACCACTCAAGTGCGGACCCCAAATATTATTTACCTCAAAATATTAACCCTTTCAGATTCTACGGTTACATACTCAGTATAAAACCCAAGTTACCTTTCCTCACAAAAACTTTACTTACTTTCTTCTCCGGCGAACCTGCAACTATTCTCAAATCTTCATTTTTCTTTGCAAAAGTGGCTTCCAGTTCCCACGCCGCTCAGAACTCTCCGGCGAACTCTCCTCAACAATCCCCAGTACACTCAGAGCACTCCCACAACCCTAACATCGCCATAAATGCAGAAACAGAAAACTCCGGCGACTCTGCAAATTTTGCACCAACCACCAACCTTCAACATTTTCTGAACAAAGAACATTTTGAGGATGTTCTTCCTTTGAAATCCAACAACTGCTACCTGGTGCCCTCACCAACAGCCTTCGGCGAAGCCCATGCCCGTCTCCTAAACATCATGGAAAACCATATCCTATACCCCCTCATTTCCAAAACCCCAACCAAAATCCCTGCTCGATATCTGAATCAATTTTGGCAAAGTTGCCGATTTGATTCAGATGATTCTCTAATAAAGGGCTATATTTCGAAGCCAGACAAATCTGAATACCTCGAACTCATGTTCAACAGAACTATGTTCTCGCTTGAGTTCAACCTGCCAACCAGAGGTCTACTTGGAATAAAGAAATATGTCGAGGTTCCGACGGACGAGGAGCTCTGTCGTTTTGTAGAGATGTTAGGGTATAACCCAACCCTAAGGAAACGCAATGATTTTCGCAGAGGCAGACTACCACCTCTGTGGAATACCCTCATCTCCATCCGGAATCGTTGTCTAACAGGGAAAACTGGCAGCCCTGACCAGAGCTCACACCAGATCCTGACCATCATGTATGGGATGTATTACGATCTTCCACTTGATTTTTCCACCATCATGATACAGGAGATACTAAATACGATCGACAGAAAGCTTGCAACCCAAAAGGCCAAAAAGAACACACCAGGATATCTGCCACCTCTGCAATATCAGAGAATTCTAGGAGTCATATTTGAGCCTCTACTTCTAATGGAGAAATGGCCAATGGAAGGGCCAACTGTAAAACTTTTTCCCATGAACAAAAACACTCCTACAGAGCATGAAGACAACTATCCCCACTGCAGACCTCTGTCGAAGAACCTTCTGTCATATGCAAGCAATGAAAATATGAAGTTAGACTATATACGCACCCACGGGACTCCAGAACCAAGTCATGTGACACCCCCGCGTCTAGGAGCCCCCTTAGATTTAGATATAGTAGAGAGGATGACAGAAGAAGAATGGGCCAGAGCTTTAGAAAAACATCATCCAGTACAAGACCGGTTCAAAGCCCAAAGAGAGAGCATATACCCCTCTTCACCCAAAAGAAAAACCTCTGCAACAACACCCCAAAAGAAGAGCAAGAAAAGGAAAACCACGGAGGAAACTACAACCTCTGCAGCTCAACCCTCTTCTCCACCACATGCTACAGAAACAAGATCATCTGCACCTCCCCCCCCTCCAAAACAAAAGAAACAAAAAACCAAATCCACAGAAGAGGGAGCTCCTAAGCCAAAGAAGAGGAAGTCGAAGAAGAAGAAACCCACATCACCTCTACAGGTCATTACAGAGGAAGTCGAACAGGAAGAGGAAGATCAGATTATACCTCTGCAACCTCCCTCCCCAATAACCTATACAGATCAACAGGGAGACTTTAATGCTTTACTCAACCATCCCGACATAGCTCACACCTTAGATCCATCAGGATGGATCGCAGAACCGTTGGATCAGAACATTCAAAGTCAGACTACAGAGGTTTTGCGGACAACAGAAGAAATTTTCCCACCTCATTCCAGTTTTGACACTCAACGTCGAACCCCTCAACATTCAATAGAAGTCATATCTGAGACTCGAGGTACACTACCTATGCACCCACACGTTCGACAACTCATAGGATCTCATTTTATATATGATTCCTTAAGATCAGAAGCAGAAGCGACTATAGTGGAAACTGCAGAAGAAGAGGTAGGCATAGAGATTACAATAGAGGAAGACGTTAGGGTAGAAACCACAGAGGGTTCTACAGAAAAAGAGGCCGCAGAAGTAGAAGGCACACATCCCCAACCCCCTCCCAGTGCAACCCACATATCTGATACCGCCGGTCTAGCGGCAGAGGGTATCATTGAAAAAGAGCAGCACAGCTCGATCCAAACCCCACCCAGCCAGCCAGAGGTTACTCTTTCAACCTCTGTGCCTGTTATAACCGGGGAAACCATTCCTGGGGAATCCTCTTGAAAGGACTCAGCCATTGTTCGTGATTCATCGCCCATAATCACATCTGACATCCCCGTAGAGGAATTCGTTCCCTCTGCCACGCACACAACAATAGGGCCAAACCTCCTTTCAGAGAGGAGTAGAGAGCACAGAGACAAAGAGACTCTAGACAAGTCTCCAAGTCAACAGAAGGACATTCCAATACCCACCTCTGGAGTGGATTTGGACACTGACCTTCACAGAACTTCTGTAGAGGTTGAAACACAAGTTTTTCCTCGAGGATCAGAAGGAAATCCTTCCACCCTCAATGTAAAAATAGTGGTGAACGAAGGTGTCCCAGGAACAGGGACTCACTCTGGGGACGAATGTGTTCCCCCAGAGGTTACAACGAGTTCACACGTATCAAGGGATGAGTTCCAAACCCTTGTCACCTCTGTGAACCAAACAATGAAGGAGTTGGAAAGCTCTTTCAAATCTTTTGCATAAACTACTTCAAGAGCCATTACAAGCCTAAATACAAAAATGGACACCTTGTCCACATAGGTACAACAAGCTCTGTCCAAGATGATGTCTGCTACAGAAACTTCTGTCACAACCTCTGCCAGACTACATGCTGAAGAATTCGAAAGATGTGCAACCTCGCATTCAACGAGTCTGTCAAAAACTTCCTGCAAAAACTCAAAGATCAATCCTCTACTTCTAAGGGCCTTACACCTGAAGACCTAAAGAAGGCCTTAGAAGAAGTTCAAGAGCAAACACTACAAAACACTCAAGCCATGAAGCCTTCTGACTACATGACCAGAGCTCAGCTCATAGAACTTGGGCAAGGAATCCTTGATCAAATGACAGAGTTCATCAGAGCCTTCACAGTTGCCAACGCAAACTACGTCAGAGAGTTTCAAGCAAGCATCGGCAAAATGCGCTTCCAAACAGAAGCAGAGGTTGAAAAACTACTCGGCCTCTGTGATGACTTGTGCGCGAAGATGATTGCTGCAGGGGCCGTTCCACTAAAGAAATCAGACACATCATGCAGGGCAGAGGGTACATCAGATATAAATCAGGATGACACTGATGATGACCATCATGGTCCATCTGATCATCCTGAGGGGGAGAAACAAGGGGAGAAACAAAAGAAAACAGCTGCAAGCAGTCTTCCAATATCAGCAGTACCAATTTCCTCTGCACCCCCAACCCAAACCCAAACTCAGGGAACTCAACAGAGACCCACAGAGGAAACACCAACCTCTGTGGAAACCACCTATGTCTTTGAAAAATATGTCCCTCAAGTTCAAATCCTGACATCTTCATCCTCAGAAGAACTTCCCACTACTACACCAAAACCAACAATCGCTCCACAAACCACAACCGAGCTTACAGAAGAAAAATCCACAGAACCATCCCCACCAAAACCCTCAGAAACTGAAAAGTCAAAAACTACAGAGGCAATCCCTATCATACCCAAAGAAACCTCTACACCCAAACCAACAGAAGCAATCCCCGAAAGTCCTAAACAGGCAACAGGTTCTGAGCCTCAAACTAAAGATAAAGGAAAGGGTATCATGACAGAAGAACCAAAGAAGAAAAAGCCAATGCCTCAGACGACAGAGAAGTTGACGAAGAGCTCATTTGATGCCTATGTCACTCCTAAACCTGAAGAAGACTAGGCATTCAATTTAGATCCTCTGTCAGAAATTCTGATCCTTGATCCAAAAGCAAAGGTAACAAAGGGTAGGGTTGCAGAGATAATACAAGAAATAGATGCTCTACGAAGACTAATACCACCACCGTCTACACGACATGCAAAAATGGAAGAGGTAGTGTATAGGTATCTTTACAGACAACAATATCAGAACAATCCTCTGCCACACATCGAAGATCCTCAACTCAGAGCTGACCTTGATAACACCTTCACCAGAACAAAGCCAAAAGCAAGGGCAGAAGTCTTCTCAGAGTCCAAAATTGAAAAGGTAATTTACTGCAAATTCTCTCAAACAAGAACCTTTCCAAAGATCAGGTACAACATCTACAAAGTTAAAAGGGAGAACAAGTCCGAAAATCAATTTTCAGATGCCGATATAAGGAACTTGAACCCCTACGATCTGCCAGATCTTCTACTTTGGACTAAAGAAAACTTCGACAACGATGCTAACAGAAGGGCCTATCAAGTATTCAGGAAAGCGATGAGGGAAAAACTTCTGCTATATAGCATGATAGACTTTCAACTAGGAAGATATCTTGGAGTCAGAAATCTAAGTCTGAGACCACCAGAGGATCACTGTCCACCTTCTGCCGTACCCAACTCAATCATGACAACACCAAGGTACGGGTTATTATATAAGGATCCTGCTGGTCAGGTAAGACTCTTTGTGGAAATGGACTGTCAGAAGTATGCAACCAGTACTCTGAACAAATTCAGATCAATACTAGAAGAGAACAGAGGTACTGGGCTTATGGATCGAGAATTAGCAGAAAGAATGATCAGAGAAATAGATGCTACAATTGGCTTAAGAGAACTCTGCATCAAATTCTATCACGAGCTCAGAGAAGTGGGATTCGACAACAGAAGTTTCAACGACTTCAAAGATGCAAATGTCTGAGTCTCATTTACATATCTCTGTAAACTTTAAAAAGAAATGAAATTAATCTTTGAGGTATTGTTTAACCTCTGTCTATTTTACTTAGCCTAATCATGCATAAAGTCAAATTTTCATTTTTCAATACTTAGGGGGGAGATTGTTAGCTCCAAATATTCATAATATTAGAAGTATTGAAAAATAGGCGAAGTATGAAAGACTTCCATGGAAGCTCTGTGGAGTGCCACAGAAGCTCTACCGAAGTAAACAAGATCATTCAAGAAACACAAAGGACCAAAGAAGGATCTACAGAAGAATGCTCACAAAGGACCGAGCCGCAAAACCTCTGTCACCCTTGACAGAGCCTCTGCGGTTCAGACTGAAGACTAGGAAGATATTTATAATATCTTGCCACTGTTACAGGAATATCGTACCACTGTTACAGAAATATCTTGCTACTATTCCAGGGTCCTTTCATCAACTTGTACAAGGCATGGTCTGACTCCTACACGTGTCATACTCCGATAGGACCACCTTCCAAGTTGATATTAGCGCATTTAATGCATGCAGTTTTCCAACTGTTCATACCATCCCTTGTTTCCTGTAGCAATAGTCCTTTTGTCTAGAATAGATCTTTTGTAGTAGTATAAAAGGAAGACTCATGTTGAGTTCTTCCTTAACAATATATATAATCTACTACGCAAAAACACTTGCACACAATTAACGTCAAATCTGTTCTTAGTGTTCTTAATCAAATACAGTAATCTTTTAGATATTCATATGTTCTTCATATACTGTTTATTTGGTATTTTTTGTTGTTTCTATATAAACATATCTATTAGTTCTTCAAATACGCTTCCGCAACACATCTTATTTGAACTAATAGATTAGATAATATTTGTTAGTCAAATACGGGAACCAACAGAAGGAGAAGCAGGGGATGAACATATGGTTGAATCTGAAGGAGATATAGATAAGGGAAATGAAAACATCCAACATGAACAAAGTGCGGTTAGGTCAGTAATGTCTGGAAGATCTAATTCTGGTGAGAGGATTGTTCCTGAGAGTGAGTATTTGGAGTTGATTGAAAACAACTGTGTGTTAATACTTGATGAAACTAGGTTCAAGAAAGAACATAGGATAATCATAGAATTGATGAAGTACCATCCTTTTAAGAAATGGTTTACAATGAAGAAATCGGTTCCTGTTCAGTATATCCAACAGTGGTGGAAACATTTGGAGTTACAAGGTAACAATTTTGTATCTGAAATAGGGGGAGTCACTGTAACATTGAACATACAATTTATGAGAACAATGCTAAGGTTACCAGAAAAGGATGATTTGCATGGGAAGTTAGATTTTGAAGATTCTCCATTGACAGAGGAATTAATAGCAGAATTAAGAAGATTAGGGTATAATGATGAATTGATGACTCTAAGCTTATTCAGGATGAACAAATTGCCACCAATCTGGGCATGTTTCTTCAATATTGTCAACGAGGGTCTATCTGGGAAGAACATTTCACTGGATCAAGGTTCAAGGCAGATTCTGCAGATCTTTCATGGGTTAGTGAAGAATAGGCATTATGAATATGCTTCTATTCTATGGGAAGATATGAAGAATACTTTTGAGAGGAATCCGAAGGCAAAAGAAGGGAAAACAAGGGATAAGATACTTACTTATATCAGAGGTATTGGCAGTTGGTGATCTGGTATGCAATGGACCAAGACAGAAATATTCCAAGAAGATCAAATGAGGAGCATGGGCCAATCTTCTGCATGGGTAAAATGATTTCTGCTCTTAAAATTGAAAATTTTCCAAATCACAGACCTCTTCCAAGGTCACTTAGGCAATATATTCCAAGGGAAAGTGAGATTTTAAAAGCATATTGCACCTCAATGGAATTGATCAGCCTCAAGCCCCTACCCATGAGGAACAACCTGAGATGATAGGTAAGGGGTCTAATCAAAATAAAGAGGGGGAGAATGTTCAGGAGGGAGAACATTCTGAGAGAAATGAGAGGGAAAATTCAGGGAGATTGGTTAGCATGGAAAGTGAAAAACAGAAAGAGAGAGGTGAGGATGAGAGAATGTTAACAGAATTAGAAAGAGAAAAAGATAATTCTGATCTAGCCAATTAAATCCAGGCAACCACATCTAATGTTGGTTCACAACCCTTGGTGACCAACATTGAAGAAAACACCATGGAGCCCGTGGTGGAACTTGAACAACCCATCAATTGCCACTCAGAAGCATTTCAACATGCTACTGTTTCAATTCAATCAGGGGAACCATCCCAAGATTTTATTCAACACTTTGAGTCTGGATTGCACAGTAAAATCCTACTTGAACCTGAAATTCCTTTTCACACTAGCACATCACATGAATTTCGTATTCCTGTATCAACATCCATAGACATTCCTATTATTGGTTGTCAAGGATTAGATGGAAGTCCTAGTGAAGTGAACATCTTAAAATCTTCATTACACAGTGCATCTGTTGTACATGGTGACTTTGTGACACCTACAGGCCATGAGTTCTCTGAACACATGAAAACTGGACCATATGTTACTCCAGGTTCACTGTTAGAAAATTCTGATTTTGAAAAGATTCAGAAACAAAATCATGATCTTGGTGTAAAGGTGGAGAAATTGGAGAATACTGTTGAGTCTTTGAAAATGAATTAAGGAACTCAAAATTTTGTTGGAAGGCAGAGCAAATTCAGTTGAGTCAAAAGTGGATAAAATGAAAGAATCCTTGGATGCTCACAAAAAGGAGATCAAGGATGAAATGTCAGAATTTCAAAAGGAACTTTTCAAGAGTATGAAGGATTTGAAATCTTCACTGTTACAAGCTGACAGCTCAACTTTGGCTAGTGTTTCAAAGCCATTAGCCATTATGCCTGTATCTGTAGCTGAACCTGAATCAGAGTCAACT
Organism: Saussurea involucrata; assembly: GCA_033807775.1. Taxonomy (NCBI): domain Eukaryota; kingdom Viridiplantae; phylum Streptophyta; class Magnoliopsida; order Asterales; family Asteraceae; genus Saussurea; species Saussurea involucrata. The sequence goes on along the minus strand of CM066327.1, from coordinate 94,603,524 downwards.
CAGTCCTTAAAAAGAAAATTTGATGATATTGATCCTCATGATCATCAAAAGGGGGAGAAAAGGCAAAAGCAAAGTACTGAGGTTGATAAACAAAGCACTGATGAGTTAGAAAATGTTGAAAAGTCAGCAGATATTGAGTTAGCAGATTTTGAATTAACATATATGTAGTAAGCAGATGCAGAGGTTCAGAATTCAGAGAATGTTCAGAATTCACAACATATTGAAAAGATGGTTGGTGAATCAACAGATGTTGAGAAGTTAGTGGAGGTTCAGACAATAAGTTCAGACACCGAGGATGATATGGAAACTAATAAAGTGGTACATAAAAAGACTTCTGAAAAAGGTACTGACAAAACAGAGGAATTGGAATTGAATACTGAGTTGGAGGTGAATTCTGATGAAACTGAAGTACTTGTGACAGATGATGTAGTTATGACTGATCAAAATGTTAAAGCTGTGAGTATTTTTGGATCAGATGAAGTCATAATGATAGATGAGAATGCAATGGCAGAAGAATCAATGACAGACTCTTCTGAAGAAGGTTATGAGTTGAATATGGCAGATGTTTCTGAAGAAAGCTTATCTAAAATTTCTGAAGTAAACACATGCTCAGAGATTGTTCCTTATACCAGAGTTGAACTTTTTAGCTCTGAGATGGAAGAAAGAAGGTTAAATGAGAGTCTGATAAGGAGAATGCATAGTGAGTTGGTCAGAGCTCTTAATGTTCAGAAAGTTCAAAGAGTTATCTGAACAGTGAGGCCTATCGATTTGTTGGGAAAAGAGGATCACTCAGTTGATTATTCACAGAAGTTTCAAAATGAGTTTCAACTACATTTTAGTGAGGAATTGGGAGCAAATAAAAGGGAGTTTGACAGAATTGAGGATTATTTCATGCATGGGGAGTATGTATACAAAAAGCCTATTGAAATTCCAAAGTTTGAGTTACCAATTCTGAAAGAACCTGTATGTGACTTTATTCTTGAAATGAGTGACACTCCACTTGTCAATCATTTTTTCAAAGATGTATTTCCAGAAGAAACGTATGAATATCTTTACTGCACAGGAGATGACTCTGTGATTATTGAGAACTTTATCAATGGATTCATGGATGAAAGAGTTCAGATGACTTATGTGGAAGCTTCTAACAGATTCAGAAAACCTGATGAAAAACTACATGTTCAGAAAGAAATTGTGAAAGTACTGGAGTTTCAGACTGATGAATTTGATGGGCTGAAATATGTTAGTTTAATAGTTCAAAAGGAAGGGAATCTGAAAGTGAGCATGACTAGTTTTGACTTCCATAGATTGTTTCTGAATGATCAAGTGTTTCTGGTGAAGTTCTTTGCTTGTACTGAAGAATCTTGGATAGAACTTGAATGTAGAAGAATTCTGGGGATTTATGTAAGAAATATGTACTTCTATGATTTTCAGTTGGCAATTGGAGCAGGGAACGAGAAGTGTAACTTGAATCATCCAATCAAAAATCCTATTCATGAAATTGGAGGTCGTGGATTTATTACTGAAGGAGTTGAAAATGAAGGTTTTGTGTATATAGTTTATGCAGTAAGAGAGTTCTTCAGATTAAATGATCTGGTAAAATACAGTAATGCTACTTTACAATGGTTGTTGGTGGAAATGGCAGTAAATGCTGAAGGTGAAAAGGCAATTCTAAAAGAAAAATGCAAAAGACATATCAAAGAGAGATTGGATCTCAGAAAAACAGTCAAAGATTGTAGTGAATGGATGCTCTCAGAAGAAAACCCAAAGAAGTTGCTACACAAAGACGTTGTATTTCCTGCTGAATATGAAGTAAATGGAGTTTATTCAGAAGAGGTTGAAAAAGATATTCCAGATGTGTCTTCACAAGAGGTTCAAATGAAAGATACTGATCAAGCAGAAAAGTCTGAGGCTAATGAAGAAGAAATACCTATTGATGTTAATGGTTATTTTATGGAATATGATTTGCCAAACTTCTTTCAGCCAAGAGAAGTAAACTTTCTAAGTGTATATCATGACAAGCCAGAATTTTCTCAATTACTTCTTGGAGAAATGTCAAGATGCATAGGAAAACCAAAACAAGCAGTATATTCAGATTTCTTGATTACTGGAATAAGAGAATTTATGGTCAAGAAATTCAGGAAACATGAGTATTATGCATTTGAGGTTCTGAGAGAAGATGGAAAAGTTTATTATTTCACAGAAGCTGATTTTGACAAGATTTCAGTAACAGATTTCTACAGGCTGTACAGTCTTTTGGCAAATAAAGACTGTAGTCAATACAAAAAGGGGAGAGGAGCATTGGCTATGGTAAGAGATGCTATGTTTTATATTCTGAGATGGTATGGATATACAGATTTCCAAATTGCTCTGTATTTACAAAGACCATGTGTATATCTCTCCAAACCAAATAATAATCATGAGCAACTAAAGGTTCTGAAGACTGGAAACATTGAAAGATATTCAGAGTTGGGAGTTTTCATGAAGAACAACAGAAAAGAAAAGATTTTCTTCAGACCAGATGAAGTGGCAAAATATTGTTCTGGAATTCTGAGGTTCATCAAACACAGCTTGGAGAAAAAGATACAAAAAGGAAAACAAGTTGAAGAGATACAAGAGATAATAGAAAAGATTGATAGGAGACTTACTCTGAGAAATGTACTTCTTCTAAAGATTGTTCCTGCTCTAAAAGAATATGATGATGAAAAGTACAATTTATTTGACAAAAAAGGGGAGATTGTTAGATCTGAAGTTTTGTCAATAAACACAAGTGTTGGCTTCTGAGCAGAAGACTCAGAGTTCTGAGTATGAGACTCAGAACTTCTGATGAAGAATCTTGAGAAGATTACTAAGTGTGAATGTCTGAACTGGAGGGTCAGAGTTATGAGTAGGAGACTCAGAACTTATGAAGACAAAGTTGAAAATATCCAAGTACTTGAACGATGTTCTGAAGGGATTTATCAGAAGAATGTTCAGAAGTTCTGAACAACATGTTCAGAACTTATGACAGGATATTTTCCTTTATATTCTGTTAACTAATTAGGACACGTGTAATTGTTCTATTAGTCTTTCAGTTATATGTATTGTAGCTTTAGTATTTCCTATCAGTATATATAGAAGTTAGCACTGTTTAGCTAACTAACTTTTCCCACATAACTTTGTATTCACTTTGTAAACTTTGAGAGATTCTCTCTCTAAGATCTGTAATCTGTTCTTAATTGAATACAAGTTTGTTTGATCCAAATCTCTATCATTTACTGTTTGATTGTTCATAATTGAATGTAAGATTGAATCCTGGTTTCTACACATGTCATACCCTACTATATAAGGAAAGACTTTTGTTGTAAATCATAGCTTTTGATGTCATTTGTACTTCCAAGATTCAATACATGAATGAATTTCTCTCTCTCTAGATCTGATTGTTTTTTATTGCTAGATTTGGGACTTATCATTTGGTATCAGAGCACAAACAGGAAATTCAAGCAGATTCAGAACCAAAACATAAAATTTTTACACTGTTCATGATGAACTCGGATTGATCTTTATCTACTGTTCATCGACTACTGTTCATCCAGAAATCTTGATTTCTACCGTTTTTTAATCTTTTGGATTGATTCTTGACATCACTGCACTCGATTTTCATCCCTGATCATCTTTAATTCAAAAATCTTTGCCAAATTCTGCACTGAATTCATCATTTTGACAAATTTGTACCTATTTGTTCGAAAAATATTTCTTTGTTGTTTTGGATCTTAATTCGATTAAATTGATCAAATTAGGATTTGTGATCAACTAAGAAAGTGTGTGGAATCAAATTGCGATCAAGTCTGTGTAATTTTCATTAAAATTTATCCAGAATTGAAAAAGATATGGCTGATTCAGTGGTTTTTGGTGTTTAAGTGAGGGTTTCAGATCATTCATAAGGGTTTCGGATCATTCATAAGAGTTTCGGATCATTCATAAGGGTTCCGGATCGTTCAAGCTTGGTTTCTGATCACAAAGTGAACAGTGATATTTGTTACAAGTTTGGGTTTCGGATCCTTAAGGATACGATATCTGTTGGTTTTGCATCCTGTTAAGTCCGAATTCTAGTAATTTCGGATCAAGTTCAATCCGAGTTGTATTCGTTTCGGATCAAGTTACATCCGAAATATGTTGGTTTCGCATCAAGTCCAATCCGAAATCTGTTGGTTTCACATCAAGACCAATCCAAAATCTGTTGGTTTCGCATCAAGACCAATCTGAAACGAATACAACTCGCAAACAAGTATGTCTTGTGTCAAAAAGCTTTAGAGCAAAACGATGTGGAGATTTATATATCTCTGATTTTGCAAGTCTTGTTGCTTCGAAACAAGTTTGTCTTGTGTCAAAAGCTTCTCAAGATGAATGTTGGTTGTGGCATAGAAGACTGTCGCACCAAAATTTTCAAAGCATCAACAAATTGAGGATTGATGGATTAGTTTCCGAACTTCCAGAACTGAAGATTGACAAAGTTTCTATCTGTCCGGCTTGTGAAATGGGCAAAATGAAACCCGTTTCTCACAAGTCCAAAACCTTATCCAACTGCATGAATCCTCTTGAGCTCATTCACATGGATCTTTGTGGCCCGATGAGAACTCAATCAATGGGTGGAAAGAAATATGTTTTGGTTATGATTGATTAGTTTTCTTACTACACTTGGTTGGATTTTCTTCGACTCAAATCTGAAGCACCTGAGCTGATCATCAAGTTCATCAAAAAGATTCAAATTCGTCTACAACGTCCAGTTCAAAAGATAAGAAGTGACAACGGGACTGAATTCAAGAATGCTATGCTACAATCTTTTCTTGAATCTGTTGGCATTTCTCACAACTTTTCTGCACCAATTACTCCGCAACAAAATGGAGTGGTTGAAAGAAAGAATCGGACTCTTGTAGAAGCAGCTCGGACTATGCTTGCTTATTCGGGTCTTCCACCAAGTTTGTGGGATGAATCAATTTCCACTGCATGCTTCACACAAAACATGACTATTGTTAATAAAAGATTAAATAAAACTGCATATGAAATCATTAATAATCGCAAACCAAACATTAAATTTTTGCGTGTTTTTGGATGCAGATGTTTTGTGCTAAAAGATCGTGAACACCTTACGAAGTTCCAAGTCAAAGCTGATGAAGGGATTTTTATCGGTTATTCCTTGAATTCAAAAGCCTGCCGGATCTATAACTATCGCACCAAGTCAGTCATCGAAAGCATTAACGTAACGTTTGACGAGAATGTGACATTGACTTCTGGACAACACGGTTCAGGACTCGGGCAACAACCTGATGTTTCTACTAAAAAAAGAGTAGAACCTGTGCCAAAACAGACTTCTAATTCTTTTTCAAATAATAATAATACTGATTTAGATCTATTATTTCATGATGCATTTATGGATTATTGTGCAGATATGGAACCACCTATCACATCTGTAAATGCAGCTTCACAACAGACGAGTGTCAATTTCTCCGGTCCATCTGAAGATGTCGGTGCTAGTACTTCTAGTGCAACAAACGAGACTCCGAGTGAAACTACAACTATTCCAGTTTCTGAGCCTGAAATTCAACCTGAAGTTTCGGTTTCTGTAAATACAACATCGGAGGTTTCTACACCTGAAGTACAAATACCATAAGTTCAAATACCTGAACTGACTCATGTATCTTCAGCTGAATCAACCGAAAAAATTCTTGCAGTTTTGGATGAAAATGACTCAAACAACACTCATGCAGAAATTCCAACACTCCCTAGTACTCACAAATGGACAAGAGCACATCCTCCTACGGATATTATTGGTGACATCAAGGATGGTGTGAAGACGCGATATGCGACCACAAACGAGTGTTTGTATGTCAACTTTCTGAGCTCGTTAGAACCCAATAAAGCATCTGAAGCACTACAAGATCCAGATTGGATAAATGCTATGCAAGGGGAGTTAAATGAGTTTAAGCGCAACGAGGTTTGGCATTTGGTGAAGCGTCCTAAAGACAAGACCATTGTTGGAACTAAATGGGTCTTTAGGAACAAGAAAGATGAAGCAGGGATTATAGTTAGAAACAAATTAAGATTGGTTGCAAAAGGTTATAATCAACAAGAAGGAATAGTTTATGATGAAACCTACGCACCAGTGGCAAGAATTGAAGCCATCGGAATTTTTCTTGCATATGCCGCACATAAAAGCATGAAGGTTTTTCAGATAGACGTCAAGTCTGCTTTTCTGAATGGCATTCTTCATGAAGAGGTATATGTAAGTCAGTCTAAAGGTTTTGTAGATCCAAAATATCCAAACCATGTCTACGTTTTGGACAAAGCACTCTACGGTCTGAAACAAGCTCCAAGGGCATGGTATGAGACTCTAACTATTCATCTGCTTAATTCTGGATACACCAAAGGTAGAATAGATACAACTCTTTTTCTCAAAAAGCAAGGTAAAGATTTATTACTAGTACAAATAGATGTTGACGACTTTATATTTGGCTCTACTAATCCTGATATGTGTAAAGATTTTGAAGAGGTGATGAAAAGCCGTTTTCAAATGAGTATGATGGGAGAGTTAAAATTTTTCCTTGGGCTCCAAGTGACACAATCAAATGAAGGCATTTTCATAAATCAATCAAAATATATAAATGATATGCTTAAGAAATTTGATTTAAATTCCTCTTCCATCATGAAAACACCAAAGGCTACCGGTAGGCTTTTGGACGCTGATTTATCCGGTAAATCAGTCGATCAAAAGTTATACCGTTGGATCTTTACTATATCTAACGGCGAGTAGACCGGATATTATGTTTTCAACATCTTTTTGTGCTCGCTTTCAAGATAACCCGAAGGAATCTCACCTTGCGGCTGTTAAGCGAATCCTTAGATATCTTAAAGGCACAAGAAATTTGGGTCTTTGGTATCCTAAGGATTCGGGGTTTGAACTAACTGCATACACAGATGCAGATCATGCGGGTAATAGGATGGACAGGAAAAGCACATCTGGTGCTTGTCAATTTTTGGGGGATAAACTGGTTAGCTGGTCATCAAAGAAGCAAAATTGCGTGTCAACATCTACGGCGGAAGCGGAATACGTGGCCGCGTCTAGTTGTTGCTCACAAGTAATATGGATGAAGACTCACCTAAAGGATTACGGATATATCATCAACAAGATCCCAATATATTGTGATTCCAAAAGCGCAATTGCAATAACTGAAAATCCTGTTCAACACTCCAAGCCGAAGCACATCGATGTCAGGTACCATTTTATTAAAGACCATGTTGAGAAAGGAATAATAGAAATGCACTTCTTGCCGACTGAACTAGAGCTTGCTGATTTATTTACAAAACCTTTGGATGAAAAAAGGTTCAATTTTTTAATCAGCAAACTAGGAATGTTAAACACTTAGGCATTTCTTAGCTTTCTTTAAAACATTGAGGGGGACTATGTGTGCTTGTTTATTTAATTATATTCATTTTTTGAGGGGGAGTTATAATTTTTCATCAAGTGATACATCTAACAATCTGGACTCATATTCAATAAGTACCAAGTTTCATCTGTCTTTACAGATGTTTTCTGAAGTCGAGACAACTGAATATGCATCTGTTTAGGGGGAGCAGATTGGCATAGGTCTGTAAGTATAGTATATAGTATTGTATATCATATAAGTATAGATTTTACTTTCAATATTTTCTTTAAAAAAAGGTTTAAGTAAGAGATCACAAAGCTTTCATCTGATGTGAGATTTTTTGAACAGTTTGAATTTTTTCTGAAAAACTTGTATTTTTTAAAAATCTTTGAGATTTCGGACCCTTAGGGATACGAATCCAATGGTTCCGGACCCTTAAGGATGCGAAACCATCCGTTTCGGACCCTTAAGGACGCGAAACCATCCGTTTCGAATCCTTAAGGATGCGAAACCAATGGTTTCGGATGTAAGAGGATACGAAACCAATTTTCAAAGACCTCAATTTGATTCGAATTCAATTGGAACTTTTTGCATCTTTGTTCATGCGAAATATTCAGATGAACAGTGCCATGTCTATTTTCAGACATGCCTTTTCTACTGTTTTCACAAGTGGGGTACTCTAAAATCGTGCCAAGTGTCCAATTTTTTTTAGTATAAAAAGATTTCAAAACTTCTTTTCCCACTTTTTCAAATCTTGCAAACTTTTCGGATTCTCTCTAAAGCACTGTTCATCATCTTCTTCTTCAACTGTTCGATTCATCTTCATCAGGTAACCATTTCTTATCATGTTAGTCTATTTGGATTCGATTTCATGATTTGAATCTTTGCATCCAAACCATTTCATCGATTATGAACATCTGCTTATATTATTTGTATGAAATCAATTTGGTTACTATTCATGTTCATGTTCATATTCTTTGAGTTCATCTTCTGATTCAACATCATCAATGGTTATACATGTTTGTTAGAGCATTGTTGTATTCAAGATTTACTGTAAAGTCAATGTACTGTATGAGTCTATACAGTATTGTGAATGCCTTTATACCTTGTATGTCATGGGTATAAATAGACTTGTCTAGTTCATTTGTATGAAACACTTTAGTAAGCTTTTGTAATCTTTTAGAAACCTTTTGTAATCCTTTGAGCTCAATACATGGATGACATATTTGCTCTCTAGATTCTCTCTCACTACATTCATATCTTATTGCTAGAGATCTGGGATTTATCAATGTTTATAGATTCTGTAGAAATGTTTTCATGCTCTTTCTTATCTATTGAATCTATCTGTGTTAGGTCTTATTTTTTTTGAGTTCATCAATCTGCGTTCTTGAAATGGTATTCTTCATGTTCTTCGTGTTAATTTGTTTGTTCATGTGTGTATATATAGTTTTAGGTTAAAAGGGTCATTCTTGATGCTTAAATGAGTCAACTCCTGATTTTGGATCCTTGTTGATACGAAATCATGGATCTTCTTTTTGTGAAAAGGGTTAGTGCTAAATGTCTTGGTTTCGGATCCAATGGAATACGAAATCCTTGGTTTCGGTTCCTCTTGGATATGAAATCCTTTTATTAAAGAGTTTTTTAAAATCCTGAAATATGCTAAGTCATGAATTCGGATCTTCTTTATACGAATTCTCTTGGTTTCGGATCCTTCAGATTGTACAAGTGTTGGTTTCGGATCCTTCTTGATCCGGAATCCTTTGGTTTCAGATTCTTCTTGATCCAGAATCCTTGGTTTCGGATCCTTGTTCATCCGAATCCATTGTCTGTTTTTTTTCCACATTGGATCCGAATTCCTGTGTGTGTATGTGTGATCCGAATTCTATACTTAGGAAATTTCGAAAATGTGTTCCAAATTTTTTTTTCAACTGTTAACCTTTTTCAGAACTGTTTTGCTCCAAACCAACAGTTCAAATGGCCAATCAAGAAGAGCAAAGTCGTGTAATGGGTTTTGGTGATCATCTTCCAATTATTCCCGGTCCAATACCTGATGTTCCTTTACCATCTACACGCTCGGTACAACAATCACTTACCGGAGGCAATCCTGATTATGCGATCATTCACCCGGTTAACTATGCTGAGATCATCTTCAACAATCATCATGTTGATTTTGATCGAATTAACACTCATCCGGTGGTAAAGGAAGTGCTTCGAAATCATCCGTTAGCATACGCATTGACTCACACAGTCAATGTGCCTATGCTATATCTACAGCAAGCACGGAAAACAATCACAACATCTATGGAGAACGGAAGACCGATCTTTCTATTCCAGATTGATGAGTTCATCACGAAGCTTGATTTTCATAGACTGAGGGTCGTATTGAGGCTATCTAAGCCTAATTCACAGGAAGGAAAGACAAAATTTGATCCATATCCGTCTGAGGAATACGTTTTTCAAGACCTAAGGGCAATGGGATATACCAGGCAACTAACACAAGTGAAGGAATTTCATAAAGCAAATCTACCACCTTTGTATTACTCCATCTTTTCAATTCTCATCCGGTGCTTAACTGCTAAACATTCGGGAACTGACAGTGCAAGTATATGATTTCTGAAACTATTTCATGTGTTGGTGTATGATCTACAAGTAGATTATGCAGCCACCATCTGGCATGAGCTGAATGAAAAGATAGAGCTTCGACGAAAAAACAAGGGAAAGTCGTACATTCCTTACATGCGGTTTCTCCAGATCATTATTCAAAGTATGCTTCGGTCAAACAGAGATATCCCGAGAAGAATTCATTATCCATCTGTGCCCGAAAAAGATATGCAATATCTTCAACTACCACGAAGGCAATATGTTTATGAGATGCCTTTTACCGGAAGGGTTCCTTGGATACGCGGATCAGGACGCCGAGTGTATAATAGAATATTGAGAGTCTATGGTCCGGCCAGCACTGGAGGGACCTACCCAGGACTCAATCCCTAGGCGAGAGGAGTCGGTGAGGGATCAGGATGCACGGGCTACTGAACGGGGAGAGTCGAGGGAAAATACCGAGAGGTGAACCGGTCGGGGTCAGTCACCTATACTTGAAGATACATGGCCATCGTCTACCGACACACCACTAGATGATCGTGTAGAACAAAACACCGAAGAGCGTATTCCCAAAAATATTGGAAACGCTCCTTTGGTTGAGTATGCTAATGATAGTACAGGGTCTGATAATGCGGCTGATCACACGGAGGAACACGATGATGATGATTCTAATGATGATGGAAATGATGATGCAAATGATGGTGCCGATGCTGCTAATATGTTTGGTGATGTCGCTGATATTCTTGAATTCCCACATATAAATCCTTCTGAAAATATTAATGTGGCGGAATTTGATGGTCCCGAAAGGTTATACAAGTTTGTGGAAGGGGGGGGGGGGGGGTTGAATACAAACACACAGATTTTACTTTTCTAAATTGTTTATTGATATTTATCAAACAATTTACAACTTGTTGCGGAACAAGATTAAGGACAAAGCCTAATCTAAACTAGTTAAGAACACTAAGTTTCTTGCACTAGAATTAAGACAGAAAGGAGATAAGAATATTAAAGATAAATATTCTAACACTAAGAGAGAAAGAAGAAGATGGTCGAGCACTTCATTTCTGAAGTAGGGTTCTTCTTATATACTGCATGGCAGTATTACTTTACACGTGGCAGCAGCTGAGTGGTTGCATGTTTTGACCATTGTAGACAACCTTAGTAGCCGCATGGTGTACAGTGTAGAATCAGAGTTGGTTGTACGATTCTGGACAGAAGGGATGTCCGTTCTGACATTTCGTACGAAGACGTGCAAGGGGAAAGACAAAAGAAACTTGTAGAGTAGACCTCCTGATCAGCGTTCGTTGAACAATACTTTATCAGTTAGTGATAAAGCTCAGCGATTGCTGAAGTCTTCTACTTGATACTTCACGTTGAGTGGACAAGTCTTGGCTTCGCTGATATCCGCATCAGTTCATTAGTAAACTTGTCGCTGTTTTTGAGCTTGATCTTCGACTTCAGCGTAGAACATATTTGACGTGAAACTTCTCTTCAGGGATCATAGGTAAACAACTAAAACTTATCAGCGATCACCAATAGGACTGAACAGGCTCAGAGCTTTATGGGTGAACAGATTCGCTGAATGTCTAAACTAAAGAACATGAGATTCCTATCAGCGGTACTGTAGAGACATAGTACTTATCAGCGATAGTGAAACTCTAATATATATTGTCTACTTACAATTTTCACTAAGTGTTTCTTAAAGGGTCATTATCAAATTATTGAGGGTTTGGATCAACAATCTCCCCCTATTTGATTATGACATAGCAACAAAGAAAATTGCTAAGTATGAAAACATAAGGATAAAAAGAACTCGTAAAATATTTGTCCCTTTTACTATTTTCTGGGATCTTTTCAGTATTGATGGAGTAAAGTACATTCGCTGAAATTTTTCTTTGAACTTCGTATAAGGTTACAAAGGGCAGTGGAAAAATTACAAGTACAACAAATAACATTACAAGTACAAAAGATATTAGCTGATAAAGAAAGAGGAATTACAGGGCAATCCTATCAGCTATAAGGTTCTTCCTTAATGAGAAGTTCATCAAGGGTCTTTGTTGTAGGGATCATCCAGTCAGGGACTTCTTCTCCCATATTTCTTCTTTCTTGGGCTTCCTTGAAGATCAAGGGTTTCATGAATTGTCCGAGAAGATCATCTCTGAATCCACACCAATAGATGAGATCCCTGAGCTGTTCAATTGGAGTGATGGGTAGCTCAAAGATACGTTGAAAGTGTTTTCGTCCATCATAGTCATGAAATAATATGCCATAAGGATTGCTAATGACTTTACCAGGGACGAAGCGTTCACCGGGTGGCAGAGAGGTATCGAGCGCTGAGAGATCAGGATCAGGACCAAGTACTTCATCACGTGAGAAACCAATACCTGTTTCGTTCCGGATAGGAGGACCTGAATCTGAAGGTTTTAACCTTTTTTTTGCGGAGGCCCTTTTTCTTTTTGGAGTAGGGGCAACAGGAAGAGGAATATCCACAGCAGAAGAAACCAAGTCGATCTGTCGATTTAGAAGTTTTTCGACATGATCTTTGAATTTAGAACGTGAATGCTGAATGGCTATTCTGATCTCCAACCATTCAGAGAGACCGTATTTCGTGATAGCATCAGCATAGAAAGTTTCCTTGGTACCGTTTTCTCTAAATATCTCCACCTCAATAATTGGTACTTTGATGGTCGATCTTCCAGTGATGTGTACCTTGTTAATTCTGGCAGCTCGATATTGAAAGTGCACTTTCTCTTTGCACCATTTCAAGGTAGATTGAGATACCTTGGCCTTTTCTTCGACAATCTTCTGGGCGTCTTCCCATAACTGACGTTGGACTTCGATGGAAGTTCTTTTCAGTGTGAGGTCTTTCACCGATTGTTGGGCAAGCTGAATGGCGAGAGCCTTATCTTTTTCTTCAGCTTCTTTTCTTTCGGCGAGTAACCTTTTAGCTCTGAGGTGATCAGTGAATTCCTTCTTTGATAACCTGAACTTTGTAGGAACAGGAGTGACTTTGGAGCGAGGGAGGATGATTCGCTGATCTTCGAACTTCTTGATTATTTCTTCTCTCCTTTTCTGATCCTCTTCACTTAGCTTTTGAGGAGCTAAGGAAGGTATGTATTTGGGAGAGATAAATTCTTCTTCAGGTTCATCGGTCTCAGTGATTAAATCCAAGACCGGGATTATTTCTTCAGCGTTAGGAGCTGGAATTGTTGTTGATGATGTTGCAGCCGTAGGAACTTCAGTTGGATCCTCAGACAGGGGAGAGGACTAGATGAAAAACAGCGATTGTTTAAGTAAGAATAGTTGGGGAAGAAAGTGATAGAGAAAAGAATATGGTTAAGTGTATAGAGGTTTTATGGAGAGGAGAACTAAGATTGAGAAGGGGTAGAGGAGGGATGCGGAGTAAGGGAAGAGGAGATATTGTACCTGACAAACTGGCTTTATTTGTAGGATTGATAGATTGCCTTCTGCAACGAGGCCTTTGTTTTTGCCTTTATCAGCTTCAGATGCTGCAGGTTTTGTCTTAGTCGTCTCCCCTGATGGTTCATTTATGATGACCCCCTTTTAAGCAACTACCTTAGGCTGGACGAAGAAGTCGAAATCATCATCATCGTCATCATCATCGTTTCTAGGGGATGATGATGGTTCTTCGTCCTCAAGGTCGAGGTCTTCATTTTCTTCTGCTTCTTCCTCAGCTTCAGTTTCCTCCTCGTCAGCGTAGAGTATGGTAACATCAGCATCAGTTTCTAGATGATCTTCGAGTTTCTCCCCCTCATATACAGAGGGAGGTTTCTCAGTTCCCTCAGGGTTTTCAACTCCCTATGGTTGTTCAGTTGTAGTAGCAGCAGCAGTAGTAGAACTCGTCTCCCCCTCAGCAGTGAAAAAGTTATTTGTATTTGTCATTTTGAAAAAAATGATCGTTAACAGATACTTTGTGAGAAGTAGAATTTGTGCACTTGAGTCAATTTTTTAAATCTTATTGGATTGAGCTGAAATTTGGTAGGTAGGTGGACGAGAATATTCTGGACAACTTTAATTCTTTAAGTTTTGTCCAAAAACCAACAGAAAAAGGGTTACTGAAGCAAAACAAAGTGCAGAAAAATAAAAGTTAAGGATGAAGATTCAAATGTTCTTGAGTCAAATTTTTCAAAAATGATCGGATTGAGCTGAAATTTGGTACACAGGTTCGTGACACTATTCTGAGAAACTTTAATGCTTGGTGTTTTGTCCAAAAACCAACAGAAAGTGGTTTTCCGAAGCAAAACAGAGTGCAGCAAAATAAAACTCCGAAAATTGATAAAAAAAACAATGGATTGAAGCACAAATTCGAATCTGTTTGGCTCTGATACCAATTGTTGGAACCCAGATACAACAAGTAACAATAATAATAGCAATAATCTTGTATTGATTGATAAAGAGAAGAGTTTACAATATAGGAAATGAAGAACAACTCACTCTTTGAAGCTTTCTCTTTCTCTGCGTATGACTGATGAAAATGAGAGGCTAGGAGAAATAGAGGCTTAACCTAAAATTACTCTAAAACATGACTTTATAACCAATACAACAATTGGTTATTTACAATTTTAGCCCTTGACACTCAACCAATACAAATAAGTCTTTGACACTATTCTTTATAAAACATTTATATAAATTAGGGGCTAATAAAGCTAACAATCTCCCCCTAATGTTTTATAAAGAAAGCATCATCTTGTAGTCTCCCCCTTGCTTTCTTTAGAGGCGTTGGAGTGTCAATCTTCAAGTCTTGTGAGAGTCTTCTTTTCCTGATCTACCACAATGTCAGTTGCTTCAATTTCTTATTTAACTCCCCCTTGATCGTTGCATACTCACCCTTGAATGTTGCTTTGCTTTTCAGATCCCAGTTATCTCCCATAGATTAAACTCAAACAATCAGAGAACGATTTAAAGTGCGGAAGCTTGTATAACCAGTTTGAGTAATAGTCGTTGGTAGATAAACTGATAAGATGGTTGAGTAGCAAGCATATTCGGCTCATGAGAATCTGCATTAAAGAATAAGTAACCAAGGGTAATCATCTAACATAGAAGCACAATAGCAACTATTATCACAACAATTTAAAAAATTGTGTGGCCTATGCTTAGAGTTGGCAATGATGAAGCTCTGACAGGACTTCCAGTTATCATTGAAGTAAAATAAAAAATAAACTTCTCAAACTGTTCTTGGCAATATCACATAGATAAGCATGTGGAATCACAAAGATTCGTGATATTGTGTGGAATAAAATAGAATATTATCTATTAAGCTCAAAAGTGTGTAAACTGTTTGGACATAACAGATTTCCACAGACTCAATGTGCATGAGTGAAGTGTGAAGGTGGGGCAACTTTCCTTCTTTTCAATATCCAACCTTCCAAAGAAAGATCAGATAGCATATGTGCTGCTTCCCCGTGGAAAAGTGAAACAGTTCCTTGTGGAGAAGGAAGTGAGTAGCTGGTGGGGTTAATTCAAGAGTTGGCATGGGCTAATTGCATGTTTCAATGACAATCACCAAAAAATTGTGATAAATCAGAAATGTGGTTTGCCCGGCTCAGAAAAGAGATGGTGCAGAGTTGTATAATTCTTTTGACCCTGTTCTCACACCCTCTTTCTTTTTATCATGTAGCTCACATCTAACCAAACTCTCTTTTTAAATTTTACCTCTTAAGCACAATGAGAAAAACTCATATAGTTATCTCCCCCACTCTTTGATGTAGACCCTTCACCTCTCAAACACTCAAGGTTTACTTCTTGGGTAGGAAACACAAGTTTAAGTGATCCATAGAAGTTCTATAAAACTCACACATTGATCCCGTGAAAATTGTTGTCCTAAAGATTGTATTGTTCCACACACTGACTCTTTGAAGTCTCAGAAAAACATTTAAAATCCAAATTTCTATAGCAGATAAAGCATTTTAGCATGTAGAAGTGGTTTGACCATTTGAAAGAGGTTTTATCATTCTAAAGACGGCCTTTCTCAAAAAATGATGAGTTTAAAGGTTTAGAAATTTTACCTCTACACGAACATGGTCAGATCTGATTTGTTTTCTCCCCCTCAAATTGAGTAGTAAAATTTCATTTAAGCTCAATTTGAAATCAGATATCCTATAAGAATCAGAAAGTGTTGGTAATCATCTTTGATGATTCCACATTTGTTAGGAATATCCAGAAGCACACAGTTAATTCAAATTAAAAGGAAACATGGTGCTGGGGGTTAGAGATTAGAAATACCAGTCAAAGTCTATTCAGTTGAGGTACCAGTCAACACTGATGTATGTAGAAACAAAATTCTGATCTAATTATGGCAATGGAGAGAGTGAAGAGATGCTTTCGATCCAGCAAGTATCTACTGACTTTGACAGTGAATTAGCCATATCAGAACACTGAATTTGAGAAAACTCAGAACATGAAAGTCGTGCGTCTGTGAATTATCTTTCCAATGCCGCTGGACTCGTGTAATTTGGAGCACCGAGTCAAAAGTTATGTGCATTTTTCTGAAGCAGCGCAAATCTGTCAAACAAACAAAAATCGGGCTCTGATGTTGAGTCGCAGAGGTTCAATCCACAGAGGCTCTGTTGGATTTCACAGAGGCTCTGTGGTGAACAGTACCACAGAGGTTGGTCGGTAGAGGTTGCTTGGCAGAGGTTGCTCGTAGTATCGACAGAGCTCTGATGATGACTTGTCAAACACAACTTTCTGTCCAGCAGAAGTATAATGTGTTTACCAGAGGTTCTGACTAGGACGAACACCGATTCAGACCAATCTCAAAATAGGAGAATTGTTCATCTGTGTCTTAGGAATCTAACGCATCCGGATTCATCAAATTTGGAGCTTCGAGGAAGTAGTTCTGTTGAAAATACGACAGGTGCGCAAAGCTGACAGCAGAAACCAAGACGTTGGGCTACGGGCTCTTAGGCTCGGTTGCAGAGGTTCGGTCCACAGAGGCTCTGTTGGGTTTCACAGAGGCTCTGTGGTGAACAGTACCACATAGGGTGGTCACAAAAAATCTAAGCCAAAGTATGAGTTGTCGACAGAAGTTGGTCTGTGTGGTCGACAAAAAAATGATCGCGGCTTGACAAACGCTTGACAAAGGTTCTGCAGAGGTTTGGTCGCTGCTCGGCAGAAGTTGGTCGCGTGCGGCAGAGGTTTGGTCGCGTGCGGCAGAGGCTTGGTTGCGTGCGACAGATGCTTGGTCGCGTGCGGCAGAAGCTTGATCGCGTGCGGCAGAAGTTTGACAGAAGTGTTACACTTACTTTGACACTTTTTTAGACCATTTTACCTCTGGAGTTTGAAAAAACTCAAAACATAAAGAGTGTGCATTCGTTTGTTATGTATTCAGAGCAACTAGAATCACCTCTTTTCGAATTCGTACGACAAAGATATGGTTGATTTACTACAGTCGCGCAGATCTGTCCATCAGCTTTCCATCAGCACACTGTTGTCTACTTCAACGATGCATATGACCCTTATAATTTTCGAATCTCTGAATTCTCAAAACACAAAAATTGTTCGTCTATGTCTTAGGAATCCAGGGCCTTTTGAATCGCATCAATCGGTGTCCTTATCAGTGAGATATGAACGATTTACTACAACATCGCAAATCTGTCAGCATGCTGTCATCGCACTAGATTGTTGTGCACCGAAATCAATTGCTTTTGACGGATGAGTCTTAAACTGAGTGTTTAAGAGTCCATTATTCACTGAAGTGTGAGTCCTTAACAGATGTATTAAGGAGTCCATGTACCTGCAAAACAGATTAAACAATTTTTGGTACCCATTTCCAAATGGGTCCTATTTTGTTAGGATTTGCATGAAGTGCTTTGCTGATCTTGTTATGTTCAACATAAACAAATGGCTTTCGAACATTTTGAACTAGTGAAGAGCCTTTGACTATCCAAACCATTTTTACTCTTCTAAAAACTTGATTAACTGATTGATCAGCACAAGAGTTTGCTAAGTCAAAATCCTTAATCCTTTTAGCTAAAACTTCCTTTTCTTTTAAATTCATATCAAACATCTTTTGAAGATCAGATTTATACCTCTTCTCCAACATGATCTTAGTTGACAAAAGAGAAAGTCTTTTTGTCAATTTGGACATTTCAGCTTTAAAAACCTTTATTTCTTTCTCAAAATCATCTTTCAAACACTTTGTTTGAAATCCTTCAACCTTCAACTTTTCAGACTCTTTTCTTTCAAAATCATGCTCTTTCCTCTCCTTTTCAAGAGTTTTCTGTAATTTTGAAATTTTACAAGAAAATTCCATAGATTTTGTTTTAAAATTAGTTTTCTCCTTTTCAATCTTCTCTCTTTCACAAATCACAAGTTTTTCAAAATCAGAAATCAGTTTAGAAAAACTTAAACATTTAAGTTCAAGTCGTTTCTTCTCTTTTTCAAAAACAGTCTTATCTTCGTCAAACTTCTCTTTCTTCTTTTCACAAAACTTTTCAGACTCAAATAGTTTCCTTTTCAGTTCAATATTCTCATTGGTTAAGAGTTTACCCGCCTCTTCTAGCTTGGAAATTTTATCAGAATCAATAAGAATGCTCTTGTTCCTTTCTTCCAACTCTTTCTCAAGATTAGGAATAATTTTGCGAAAATTAGTACTGAGTTTAGAATAATAATGAAAATCAGCATCAGCACTAAATTTTAGTCTTGACATATTGTTACTTGAAAAAAAAATGATCGTTAACAGATGCTTTGTGAGAAGTAGAATTTGTGCACTTGAGTCAATTTTTTAAATCTTATTGGATTGAGCTGAAATTTGGTAGGTAAGTGCACGAGAATATTCTGGACAACTTTAATTCTTTGAGTTTTGTCCAAAAACCAACAGAAAAAGGGTTACCGAAGCAAAACAAAGTGCAGAAAAATAAAAGTTAAGGATGAAGATTCAAATGTTCTTGAGTCAAATTTTTCAAAAATGATCGGATTGAGCTGAAATTTGGTACACAGGTTCGTGACACTATTCTGAGAAACTTTAATGCTTGGTGTTTTGTCCAAAAACCAACAGAAAGTGGTTTTCCGAAGCAAAACAGAGTGCAGCAAAATAAAACTCCGAAAATTGATAAAAAAAACAATGGATTGAAGCACAAATTCGAATCAGTTTGACTCTGATACCAATTGTTGGAACCCAGATACAACAAGTAACAATAATAATAGTGTCACACCCCGCTAAAGCGGAAACACGAGGTATGACAGCGTAGGGTTTCATTCAAAAGGTAACAGACAACACCAACCACAAGTTTAATACAGTAGTACAAAATATTACATTACAATGTCTTTAACCCAAAAAGTTTCAAAAGGAAAGACGACAAATACAAAAATTAACAATATAAGTTTTAAGAGTCTTGATGTTGATGTCATCAAACAAAATGCACCCTACGTGCCTTCACTTACTTCTTATTCCCTGAAAAGCATGTTTAAAACGAAAAGGTCAACTACAAAGAGTTGGTGAGTTCACAGTTTTTTCATATCCAAACAGTTTTCAACCAAAGATTATTTTCGTGAGTCTTTTGTCACGACAAGCTTTAAATTTAAAATCTTATGAGTACACCTTACAATAAATGACTTTCGCAAGATATATGATTGTTGAGCCACTACTAAGCCTCCGACAACTTACGCCCCGCGGACTACCTCAGAGGTGGTATGATGGCCACATGAGTAGAACATTATTATCAGATAAAGTGCACCCCTACTCGTCAGTTTAAGGTGGGTTTGTCAAACCAAATAGCGCTATCCACAAATATCACCGGCTCGTTATGAGTTAATAAGTAGTGTACCTATTGGGGACTTAACATTTTTATTATCACTCAACATATCTTTGTCACTTATGTAAATTTGTACATTCATTTGTACTCATTTCTTAAATCATAAATATCCACAATTTTACTATCATGAATCATTTAGCATTTTAAATTCATAACATGCTTTTCACCCCAAACATTTAAACAAGTAAAACGGGGCTGTGAAAACTCACCTTTTAGCGTAGATGCGCAAGTAGTGAAAGCTTGTTCACTTAATCTTCTTTACGGGCTCCCTATAAGGTCAAACAATCTCCATGAGTCCTTCATAGCTAACCCCAAAGTTAAACTTACCTAACTTAATCCACGTCTTGTGAAATGCCTTATCTTTAGTAATTAAGTTGAAATGCACAAATTAGCATTGTTCAAGTGTTTTTAATCATCAATATGAATGGTTATAAGAAAGACTCAGCAGTTTCCAAAATACTCAAGCTGACAGAAACTTCATACTACAACAGTGACTATTTTACAACACTTTCCAGGATGACAAATTTACCCTTTTTTTTATATGTGGTACTATACTGTGTTAAGAAAGTTTTGACCAAATTTAGTAAAATTTGGAGGTGTTTAAGGGGTTCAAATAATTTTTATAAAACAGTGCAACACAGTACTTAAGACAGTTTGCACCCTTCTGTGGAAACAGGCTTTTGGAGGGTCAAAACATAATATTTTTCAGAGTTTTTACATGTTTTGAAAACCTAACACATAAAGGTATCTTATGGAAAAAGATTCACTAATTGTTGATGAGTTTTGAGTGAGTTATGGTCGAATGAAGTTGCATGTACCAATCTGCCAATTCTGGACAGCTTGACACACTTGGCTTGCATAAAATATTTGAGTGACCAAAACTCCATATTTTTGAATGAAACCAATTGCATGTAGATCCTAACTCAACTAAGGAACTTCCAGAAGAAAAACGAGAAACGTTTATTCATTTTACAGAGAGTTATAAGCAAAACCAAGTGACACAACAATCTGACAGACCATCTGCTGCACATAAAATTTGTTCTAAGGAGTTGAAGGCTCAAAACTCAATATTTTCGTATGAGACCAGTGGGGTTTGAACCCCAACTCATTAAAATTTACTCCAGAAGAAAAATCAAGGAATTTGGACATGAATTGACCAAGATATGGTCGTCCAAGGCACATGCAACAATTCTGCCAGATTCTTAACTCAACCATTCTTAAGAAAACTTCATTTTTAAGCATCCCATCATTCATAGATGTGGATTCCTTTGTTAGGGATTCAATCCCCACATCATATAACATGATATTTAAAAGAAAATACTTTAAACTTATAAAGAAAATTTGCATGCAAAGTCCAAAAATCCAGATTCTTATACAAGAACAAAACCCACATTTTTGATGATTTTGCTCATTTTTCTCAAGTTCATGATGGAAGTTCATAGATTTTCACCACATTATGGACATTTCTCATGTCCTTGGTGTTTTATCTCCCTTCTAGAACAAGAAAAAGAGTTCATCCATTTGGATGAAATAAAAGTGTAGAACAAAGTAGGAAAAATGGCATAAAAAGGTGCCAAAAAGTATGAAATATCACAAGTTTGGAGTTCTTACCTTAGGAGGATAATGCAAGTACTTCAAGTTCTTTAGGATTTCATTTTTGGATGCTTGTAAGGTCTGAAAGTTTCTAGAGTTTGAAGGTTAGAATGATGAAGGTGATGGAGAGGACAAGTAACCTTCAAGAGTGAGAGGGAGAAAGAAGATGGATGGTCTTTTTTTTGAGAGTTTGAAATGAATCAAAACTAAAACAATGAGGGGGGTTTAAGGGAGGGGGTGGCCGGCCACACTTGGGCACCCAACCCTTTGCAACATATTTTTTTTAAAAGAATAAGCCCAAAATCATTTTCTTGTAAAAATCACTTTTAACTAGCACTTTAATTGCAAAACAAGCTTCTAAAATACCTTCTTGTTTTATTTTTAAATCTTATAAAAAGAAAAGTTTAAGTATAAAGTAAAACCCTATATTTTATATAGGTTATATGTTATTTAAGGTATTTTGGCATTTCACAAGGTGTTCCGGTTAATCTTGGGTCAAAACCGGGTCTTTTAGGCAACTACCGGGAATTCTAGCGATCTTTCGCTTTAATATATTCTGAATGGGTCCTATTAGGGTATATTCCCTCTACTAACATTAGTGAGGGTTTAACAGCTGCTAACCTGGAAGTTTAGATTTTTGCCGAATGTTACAGTTTTCCCCTGTTAGAGAAATTTCGTCCCGAAATTTAATGACTGGCATTCTCAGTTGGTTCCTTGTCGAACAGCTGAGGATATTTACTCCTCATAAAGTCCTCTCGTTCCCAAGTGTATTCAGGTCCGTGCCTTGCATCCCAACGAACTTTTACGATCGGGATCTTGCTACGTCTTAACCGCTTAACATCTCGGTCAAGTATTTCCACGGGTTCCTCTACGAAACGTAACTGCTCGCTTACTTGTATGTCTTTCAACGGTAGGACCAACGATTCATCCGATAAGCATTTCTTCAAGTTCGACACGTGGAATGTGTCGTGAATGGCGCTTAACTCTTGTGGTAGCTTGAGTCTATATGCGACCGGTCCAATCCTTTCCAGTATCTCAAATGAACCGATGTAACTTGGACTTAACTTGCCTCTCTTCCCAAATCGTACCAAACCTTTCCATGGCGATACTTTGAGTAGTACCCAATCGCCCACCTGAAATTCCAATGGCTTCCTGCGATTAACTGCATAACTCTTCTGACGAGTCCTGGCTACTTTAAGTCTTTCTTATATGGTTACGATCTTGTCTGTAGTCTCCTGAATTATGTCGGGTCTTATCAGTTGTCTGTCTCCGACCTCCAACCAACTGAATGGGGATCTACACTTGCGTCCATACAAGGCTTCGTACGGCGCGCACTTCAAGCTGGTATGGTAGCTATTGTTGTAGGAGAATTCGACTAGCGGTAAATGAGTATCCCAACTACCACCAAAATCCATCACACAGGCCCGCAACATGTCTTCTAGTGTTTGAATAGTTCTTTCTGTCTGACCGTCCGTCTGCGGGTGGTAGGCAGTGCTCAAATCCAAACGCGTGCCCAACGCTTTCTGGACTAATCGCCAAAGGCGTGACGTAAAACGGCTATCTCTGTCCGAGATAATGGAAGTAGGTACTCCATGACGCATCACAATCTCGTTGATGTATATCTGAGCAAGCTTTTCCGTCTTGAAATCCTCTCGGATAGGCAGAAAATGTGCAGATTTCGTAAGCCGATCCACTATAACCCATATTGAATCATGTCCTTTCCTTGTCCTGGGTAACTTAGTTATGAAATCCATACTTATTTGTTCCCATTTCCACTCTGGAATCTCAGGTTGCTGAAGAAGACCTGATGGTTTCTGATGTTCAGCCTTAACCAGTGCACAGGTTTGGCACTTGCTTACATAACAAGCAACATCTTTCTTCATCCCTGGCCACCAGTAGTATTCCTTCAGATCCTTGTACATTTTATCGGCCCCGGGGTGAATTGAATATCTTGATTTATGCGCTTCATCCAAGATTACTGCTCGCAGATTTACGACCTTAGGTACCCAAACTTTATTTCGGAAGTAACGCACCCCGTCTGGTTGTGTTTCAAATTCCTCTTCCAGATGATGTAGGGTTTCGTTTTTCAAATTCTCCTCTTTTAATGCTTCTTCTTGAGCTTCGAGAATTTGGTCCTTAAGACACGTCCGGACCATCGTTCCCATGGCTCTTGCCCTCGATGGCTTCACTCTTTCTTTTCGGCTTAACGCATCGGCTACTACATTAGCCTTGCCTGGGTGGTACTTTATCTCGCAATCGTAATCGCTAAGCAGTTCAACCCATCTCCGTTGTCTCATATTCAGCATTTTCTGATCAAAAATGTGTTGTAGGCTCTTGTGGTCGGTAAAGACGTTACATTTAGTGTCGTAGAGGTAATGTCTCCAAATCTTGAGTGCGAACACTACGGCTCCTAATTCTAAATCATGGGTGGTATAATTCTTTTCGTGAACTTTAAGTTGTCTTGATGCGTAGGCAATAACCTTGTCTTTTTGCATTAGCACACACCCCAACCCTTGGTGTGAGGCATCGCAGTAAACAACAAAATTGTCTGCACCCTCTGGTAAAGCTAAGATCGGTGCATTGCAAAGCTTATGCTTAAGTGTCTGAAAAGCTTCTTCTTGTTTTTCTCCCCAATCGAACTTCTTATCCTTCTGGGTTAATGTCGTTAATGGTTGTGCAATTTTGGAGAAATTTGCAATGAAACGCCGATAGTAACCAGCTAAACCGAGAAACGAATGAATTTCAGTCGGAGTCTTTGGGGCCTCCCACTTCTTGATGGCTTCTATCTTGGCCGGATCGACATGAATTCCATCTTTATTAACTACATGCCCAAGAAATTGCACTTCACGAATCCAAAAATCGCATTTGGAAAGTTTAGCATACAGTTTCTGGTCTTTGAGCAGTTCTAGTATTTGCTTTAAATGTTGCTCATGTTCCTTCTTGCTTTGCGAATAAATTAATATATCATCTATGAACACAATTACGAATTTGTCCAAGTACGGTCGACATACTCTGTTCATTAGGTCCATAAAGACTGCTGGAGCGTTTGTCAGTCCAAAAGGCATGACTAGGAACTCATAATGTCCATATCGAGTCCTAAACGCTGTCTTAGGAATGTCCTCCTCACGAACTCTCATTTGATGGTATCCGGACCGAAGATCGATCTTTGAAAAGTAAGTAGCGCCTTGAAGTTGGTCGAACAGGTCATCGATTCGAGGAAGAGGATATCGGTTCTTGATGGTCAGCTTGTTGAGTTCTCTGTAGTCGATACACATTCGAAAAGAACCATCTTTCTTTTTTACGAATAAAACTGGAGCTCCCCAGGGTGAGCAGCTGGGTCTGATGAATCCTTTATCGAGTAGCTCCTGAAGTTGGCCTGACAACTCCTGCATTTCTGAAGGTGCTAACCGGTAAGGTGATTTCGCCACGGGTGCCGCTCCCGGAATTAAGTCAATATGAAATTCCACTTGTCTAGGTGGGGGTAATCCAGGTAATTCATCTGGGAATACTTCGGGAAAATCTCGTACTATTGGAAAGTCTTGAATATTCTTCTCCTTGATCTCCTTATCCACCACGTGTGTCAGAAACGCAACACAATCTTTCCGCAAATACTTTCGCATCTTCATACTCGACACCATTTTGAATTTTCTCCCGGAGTTTTCTCCCTGTATTTCAAGTACTCCTCCTTCCGGTTGTGGTATTCGGACGATCTTTTCGGAGCAAACGATTTCAGCGCGATTTTTCGATAACCAATCCTTACCTACTACTATATCGAAGCTTCTTAGTTTGATTGGGATTAAATCTATGCTAAAATCTTTTCCCGCCAGTTTTAGGGTACAATTATTAATTACATCTCTGGCCCTAACTTCCTGCCCATTAGGAAATTCAATAACATATATCTCTTCCAATTTTCGGGTTCTCGAGTTTAATTTCAACCTAAAGTCTAACGATACAAAACTTTTATCTGCTCCAGAATCAAATAACACAGATGCACGATGGTTGTTCAAGAGAAACGTACCTGTGACTACATCCGGGTTCCGTCTTGCTTCATCGGCCCCAATCTCAAATACTCGACCCCGTGCCTGACCTCCTTGATTCCCTTGATTGACTGGTCGCGCTTGATTTGCATTAGGCCGTCGGTTCAGTCTCGGACATGCGCTCCGAAAGTGATCTGGACTACCACACTCGTGGCAGGTTCGTTTTCCTCCACTCTTGCAATCCCTGGCGACATGGCCTCCTTTGTTACACTTGAGGCAAATGATGCATCTTCCAAGGTGACGATTATTGCACTTGCTGCATCTTGGGCATGGCCCTTTTTCTTTCTCCTCGGCCTGTGCTTGAATTCCAAAATTTCCTGTTACTCTCTGACCCTTGTCTGATCTTCCCCCAAATTGCCTTCTCGCAGGCTCCTCTATCTTTCTTTTCCCTGCGGCTTTGTCATTCCCAGTTGTTCTCGAACGATTTGCGTTGTTGGTGAGTCTCGTTGCTACATTCACTGCTTCTTGAAGAGTCTTCGGGTCAGCTGAAGTCACATCTCCTCTGATTTCTTCAGATAAACCCCACACATATCTATCCACTCGGTTTTCCTCGGGCGTCACCAAGTGTGGCACCAGCTTTGCCAGCTCATGGAAACGGGCAGTGTAAGAATCTATGTCGTTTCCTTTCATTTCATGGTTCCACAGTTCTGCTTCCAGCTTCTGTATCTCACTCCTTGGGCAGTACTCCTCTTTGAGCATCTTTTTGAACTCATCCCATGTCAGTCTATTGGCCACATCCCGGCCTCGGGTTTGTACTTGAGTGTTCCACCATGTTAATGCCCGTCCTTGCAGAAGGCAAGCGGCATATTCCACCTTGTTTCCTTCAGTACATTTACTGATATTGAGAACAGACTCCATACCTTCTACCCAAGCCAATAATCCAACGGCTCCCTCAGTTCCGTGGAATTCCTTAGGGTTGCAGCCCCTGAAAGTCTTGTATGTGCATTCCCGATTTCCGGCCGTTCCCGCATTGTTTGGATTAGCATTCAGTCCAGCTGCTACTTGGCTGACAATGTTCGGAAGTGCAGCCATAATTTGCTCAGCCACTAGCCGTGCGACTTCAGGATCCTCCCTTCTTGGAGGCATAGTCCTACAGTTATGGTTTTAGTTAAGGATTTAGTCGCATGGTCACTAATACTGTTATTTGATTAAACTTCCTACTTGTTATGTGATTCTAAGTTATGGTACTATTTCAGGCATACTATCATTATTATCTACACGTATTGTCATAACAACATACCACAATTTCATAATCATGCATTAGAAGTACTTGAGATATATACACATTAACCAAGCATTTCATTCATAAGCCGTAAATATTTAATTCCCCAAAAGAAACAGTTAACAAAACATGCAATGTTTGAAATTTAAACGGCTAAATGCCCCAAAAATATGAGTTTAAGTTTAAATAAATCCCAAAAGTTCCACAATCAATGGTCTTCTAGTGCATCATCATCCAAATCAGTACCCCTATCATCAACACCAGTGCTCCTATCACCCACATCCAGCACATATACAGGGTCCTCATCTCCCTCCTAGTGGCATCAACTACCTCCATGGTTCTATCGGAGACCTCATCATGTGCATTTAAGACCCCCATTATTGCATTCAGGTGTTCATGCTGTATGTCCAACCTCTCCTTATGAAGTTGCACATCTCGTGACATCAGTAGAACCCACTGACTCTCCCGAGCAGTCATACCGGGAGGATGAGCCACAGGAACCCCGGTTACCACTTGGGTGGCTCCGGATTGCGCCCCCTGCCGGGATGACTCTCCTATGTCTCTTGATGGGTTTGTGAATCTCACACATCTAGGTAATGGTACGCTCTTCCTTGCCGTGGTTATTACTCTTGGACCACGCAACGTAGTCGGATGGGGTCGAATGAGTGATGCATAGTTTATTTCAAGGTCGACATCGTACGGGTCTCTTTCCACTTCAGCAGGTCTACGGTCCCTAGGTCGGCTAGTGACGTAGCCGGATTGGTCGGCCGAGTACGAGTGCCCTGAGGGAGTGTGCTCCGATGGGTCGTGTTCGGATGGGTCGTGTTCGGATGACATAGTGAGTTGCGATAATAGTAGACTTTGTTATTATGTGTATTATTGTAAGTGCCTAAAATATGCAATGTTTATGCAGACACACACAAAATCATGTTTTCCCATTTCAAGTAAAAATTTATTTTAAGCATACTTCCATTATGACCAACCCGAGTCTCTCATTATATTTACCCGAATTAAACATAGGTGATCAGGCTTTGTTTAATTGAGGTATAATAATGTGACATTCGACTTGGTTATATTAGCAACATACTCCAGATTTTAGACAATCCTTTCGAAAACCGTTTTGAAAATAGTTTGCGTTATGGTTGGGTTATAGTTTGTGGTTCCCATAAGAAAACCAGCATTCTCTATAACCTTAGGCTCTGATACCAAATCTGTCACACCCCGCTAAAGCGGAAATACGAGGTATGACAGCGTAGGGTTTCATTCAAAAGGTAACAGACAACACCAACCACAAGTTTAATACAGTAGTACAAAATATTACATTACAATGTCTTTAACCCAAAAAGTTCCAAAAGGAAAGACGACAAATACAAAAATTAACAATATAAGTTTTAAGAGTCTTGATGTTGATGTCATCAAACAAAATGCACCCTACGTGCCTTCACTTACTTCTTATTCCCTGAAAAGCATGTTTAAAACGAAAAGGTCAACTACAAAGAGTTGGTGAGTTCACAGGTTTTTCATATCCAAACAGTTTTCAACCAAAGATTATTTTCGTGAGTCTTTTGTCACGACAAGCTTTAAATTTAAAATCTTATGAGTACACCTTACAATAAATGACTTTCGCAAGATATATGATTGTTGAGCCACTACTAAGCCTCCGACAACTTACGCCCCGCGGACTACCTCAGAGGTGGTATGATGGCCACATGAGTAGAACATTATTATCAGATAAAGTGCACCCCTACTCGTCAGTTTAAGGTGGGTTTATCAAACCAAATAGCGCTATCCACAAATATCACCGGCTCGTTATGAGTTAATAAGTAGTGTACCTATTGGGGACTTAACATTTTTATTATCACTCAACATATCTTTGTCACTTATGTAAATTTGTACATTCATTTGTACTCATTTCTTAAATCATAAATATCCACAATTTTACTATCATGAATCATTTAGCATTTTAAATTCATAACATGCTTTTCACCCCAAACATTTAAACAAGTAAAACGGGGCTGTGAAAACTCACCTTTTAGCGTAGATGCGCAAGTAGTGAAAGCTTGTTCACTTAATCCTCTTTACGGGCTACCTATAAGGTCAAACAATCTCTATGAGTCCTTCATAGCTAACCCCAAAGTTAAACTTACCTAACTTAATCCACGTCTTGTGAAATGCCTTATCTTTAGTAATTAAGTTGAAATGCACAAATTAGCATTGTTCAAGTGTTTTTAATCATCAATATGAATGGTTATAAGAAAGACTCAGCAGTTTCCAAAATACTCAAGCTGACAGAAACTTCATACTACAACAGTGACTATTTTACAACACTTTCCAGGATGACAAATTTACCCATTTTTTTATATGTGTTACTATACTGTGTTAAGGAAGTTTTGACCAAATTTCGTAATATTTGGAGGTGTTTAAGGGGTTCAAATAATTTTTATAAAACAGTGCAACACAGTACCTAAGACAGTTTGCACCCTTCTGTGGAAACAGGCTTTTGGAGGGTCAAAACATAATCTTTTTCAGAGTTTTTACATGTTTTGAAAACCTAACACATAAAGGTATCTTATGGAAAACGATTCACGAATTTTTGATGAGTTTTGAGTGAGTTATGGTCGAATGAAGTTGCATGTACCAATCTGCCAATTCTGGACAGCTTGACACACTTGGCTTGCATAAAATATTTGAGTGACCAAAACTCCGTATGTTTGAATGAAACCAATTGCATGTAGATCCTAACTCAACTAAGGAACTTCCAGAAGAAAAATGAGAAACTTTTATTCATTTTACAGAGACTTATAAGCAAAACCATGTGACACAACAATCTGACAGACCATCTGCTGCACATCAAATTTGTTCTAAGGAGTTTAAGGCTCAAAACTCAATATTTTCGTATGAGACCAGTGGGGTTTGAACCCTAACTCATTAAACTTTACTCCAGAAGAAAAATCAAGGAATTTGGACATGAATTGACGAAGATATGGTCGTCCAAGGCACATGCAACAATTCTGCCAGATTCTTAACTCAACCATTCTTAAGAAAACTTCATTTTTAAGCATCCCATCATTCATAGATGTGGATTCCTTTGTTAGGGATTCAATCCTCACATCATATAACATGATATTTAAAAGAAAATACTTTAAACTTATAAAGAAAATGTGCATGCAAAGTCCAAAAATCCAGATTCTTATACAAGAACAAAACCCACATTTTTGATGATTTTGCTCATTTTTCTCAAGTTCATGATGGAAGTTCATAGATTTTCACCACATTATGGACATTTCTCATGTCCTTGGTATTTTATCTCCCTTCTAGAACAAGAAAAAGAGTTCCTCCATTTGGATGAAATAAAAGTGTAGAACAAAGTAGGAAAAATGGCATAAAAAGGTGCCAAAAAGTATGAAATATCACAAGTTTGGAGTTCTTACCTTAGGAGGATAATGCAAGTACTTCAAGTTCTTTAGGATTTCGTTTTTGGATGCTTGTAAGGGCTGAAAGTTTCTGGAGTTTGAAGGTTAGAATGATGAAAGTGATGGAGAGGACAAGTAACCTTCAAGAGAGAGAGGGAGAAAGAAGATGGATGGTCTTTTTTTTTTGAGAGTTTGAAATGAATCAAAACTAAAACAATGAGGGGGGTTTAAGGGAGGGGGTGGCCGGCCACACTTGGGCCCCCAACCCTTTGCAACATATTTTTTTTTTAAAAAGAATAAGCCCAAAATCATTTTCTTGTAAAAATCACTTTTAACTAGCACTTTAATTGCAAAACAAGCTTCTAAAATACCTTCTTGTTTTATTTTTAAATCTTATAAAAAGAAAAGTTTAAGTATAAAGTAAAACCCTATATTTTATATAGGTTATATGTTATTTAAGGTATTTTGGCATTTCACAAGGTGTTCCGGTTAATCATGGGTCAAAACCGGGTCTTTTAGGCAACTACCGGGAATTCTAGCGATCTTTCGCTTTAATATATTCTGAATGGGTCCTATTAGGGTATATTCCCTCTACTAACATTAGTGAGGGTTTAACAGCTGCTAACCTGGAAGTTTAGATTTTTGCCGAATGTTACAAATAGCAATAATCTTGTATTGATTGATAAAGAGAAGAGTTTACAATATAGGAAATGAAGAACAACTCACTCTTTGAAGCTTTCTCTTTCTCTGCGTATGACTGATGAAAATGAGAGGCTAGGAGAAATAGAGGCTTAACCTAAAATTACTCTAAAACATGACTTTATAACCAATACAACATTTGGTTATTTACAATTTTAGCCCTTGACACTCAACCAATACAAATAAGTCTCTGACACTATTCTTTATAAAACATTTATATAAATTAGGGGCTAATAAAGCTAACACCTGTAAATGTTTCCATGTCATCTTCCAGTGTACCTTTACGCTGGGAAGTTTCTGCAGGTCCTTTATTTAGATCCTGTATCCGCCGTAGTTCGTCAGCAGATGAGTCACTCAGATGAATGATCTTTGTTGTGGAGAATGGAGGAATAGATAGAGTGACCAAAGAAGTAGAGGGAGGAGTGATTGTTGGTCCCGAAGGGCTATACAAATTTGTAGAAGGGGGGTTGAATAGAAACACTAAGATTTTACTTTTCTAAATTGTTTATTGATAAATCATTAACAATTTACAGCTTGTTGCGGAAACAAGATTAAGGATAAACCTAAATCTAAACAAGTTGGAACACTAAGTTTCTTGCACTAAGAAAAAGAAGGAAATTACTAATAATAACCTATCTCAAGATAAGAAGGATGAACTTGTCCAGAGTTAGCAAGTTACTTCAAAATGAAGTGAGTTCTTCTTCTTATATACTGCATGCATTTAATGCATGGCAGTTTACACTTTACACGTGGCAGCAGCTCAATGGTTGTATGTCATTGACCTTTGTTGACAACCTTAGTATCCGCATGTTTGAATAGTGTAGTATCAGAGTGGTTGTACGATTTCAGACAATAAGGAGGTTCTTTTTCTGACGTATCGTACGGAGTCGTGCAAGGGTGGTTAAGACAAAAAGTACTTTGTACGGAGGACTTCATGATCAGCTTTTCGTTGATTCAGCGATCTATCATTCTATATCAGCGAATGATAGAGTTCAGCGATAGCTAAAATCTTGTACTTGATACTTCACGTTGAGTGGACAAATCTGAGTCTTTGCTGATCCACATCAGTTCATTAGGAGACTTGTCGCTGGTTCTGGAGCTTGATCTTCGACTTCAGCGTAGAACCTATGTTGACGTGAAACTGGTCTTCAGAGATCATGTTGATCCAAACCCTCAGTGATTTTATAATGACCCTCTCTTATATACTTAGTGAAAATTGTAAGTAAACAATATGTATCAGAGTTTCACTATCGCTGATAAGTACTAAGATCTTCCAGTACCGCTGATAGGAACTCTCGCTTTTTAAATTAAACATTCAGCGAACACTGTTCATCATAAATGCGCTGAGTCTGTTCAGTTATTATGATGATCGCTGATAAGTTAGTTGTTTACTTATGATCCCTGAAGACAAGTTTCACGTCAACAAAGGTTCTACGCTGAAGTCGAAGATCAAGCTCAAGAACCAGCGACAAGTCTCCTAATGAACTGATGCGGATCAGCGAAGACTCAGATTTGTCCACTCAACGTGAAGTATCAAGTACAAGACTTCAGCTATCGCTGAACTTTATCATCTGCTGAATAGTAAATGATAATCGCTGAATCAACGAAAGCTGATCATGAAGTCCTCCGTACAAAGTACTTTTGTCTTAACCACCCTTGCACGCCTCCGTACGAAATGTCAGAAAATAACCTCCAAAAACTCTGAAATCGTACAACCACTCTGATACTACACTATTCATCCATACGGCTACTAAGGTTGTCAACCAAGGTCAATGACATGCAACCAACCAGTTGATGACACGTGTAAAGTATATACTGACTTGCATTAAATGCATGCAGTATATAAATAGATGAACTCACTTCTTTTGAAGTAACTTGCTAACTCTGGACAAGTTCAAATCTCTTATCTCAGATAGGTTATTATTAGTACTTTCCTTATCTCTCTTAGTGCAAGAAACCTTAGTGTTCCAACTTGTTTAGATTTAGGTTTGTCCTTAATCTTGTCTCCGCAACAAGCTGTAAATTGTTAATGATTTATCAATAAACAATTTAGAAAAGTAAAATTTGTGTGTTTGTATTCAACCCCCCCCCCCCCCTTCTACAAACTTGTATAGGGCTTCGGGACCAACACGTGGTATCAGAGCAGATTTGTTTAATCTCATAAACAAGATCTAATCTAAGATATTTCTCTTCCTTGTTATTATCTGAAAATGGCGTCCAACACAAACACACATTATATAGACAATGGTTCTCTTGCAAAACCCCCTAGATTTTCCAGAGATAACTTCAACTTATGGAAAAATAGGATGATGCTCTTCTTAGAAGGTGTAGACCCTACTATGACCTACTATCTTGAAAACGGCCCACACATCCCTGTAACAATTGATCCTTTAGTTCCAGCCACTGCAAATAGACCTGCTATTCCAGAAAGGCTGATTCCTAAGGAAATACACATGTGGACCGATGAAGATAAGAAGAAAGTGGCTATAGATACAAAAGCCAGATCCATACTTTCCATGGCTCTTCCTGACGAAGTCTACCATTCCGTCATGAACCTAAAAACATCAAAAGCCATGTGGGACACAATATGTGTTCAGTATGAAGGAACGTCTAAAGTCCATGACTCAAGAAAGATCAACCTGGTAAGACAATACGAAAGCTTCATTTCTGGTAAGAATGAAACTCTCTCTGAAGTTCACCAACGTTTTAATTGTTTAATTATAGATCTAAAAACTGTTGGTAAGGAATATTCTAACTTTGAAGTGCTGACAAAGTTTCTAGAATGTTTACCTGAAAGCTGGGACAATTATTCCATGTGTCTCAAGCTGTCAAAGGATCTGAAATCAATGACCCTTGCTACCTTATATGGTACATTGCTGAATCATGAGCAATCTAGCCATCTTAAGAAGAATCTTGTAAAAGATTCCAAAAGCACCCATGTTGCTTTAATCTCAGAGGAACCTTCTACTCAACGACCTTCGATCACTATCACTGAGTTAGAAAGTAACTCTGAAAGGTCATCAGATTCTGATTCTTCAGATGATGATGAATCCTTGGCTCTCCTAACTAAAAAGTTCAGGAGATTCGCCAAGAAGAAAATGTTTAGAAAGAACAAACCTCTTTCCATAACTGACAAGCCTAAATCATCAGCTTTTGTTGATAAGGCTACTGCTACTTGTTTCAACTGCGAAAAGACAGGTCATTTCGCTAATGAGTGCATGTCAAAGAAAGTCACAAGACCTTCAGCTTTCTCAAAGAAAAACTTTGTTCCAAGGAATAAAGATGACAAATACTCAAAGCTGAAGGAGAAGTATGCAAAGCTGAAAAGCTTTAAGAAGAAAGGAAAAGGCCTGATGGCTGACTATGATTGGGCTGCTTCTGATGAAGAAGCATCATCATCTGACTCTGATGATGATGAAGCAAATCAATGTCTCATGGCCAAGATTGAAGAAGATGAAGAAAGTTCAAACATCCCCTCCACTTCAACATCTACCATTCAGGTATCACCTTCTTTCTTTACCAATATTGCAAATATTGATGAAGCTGATAGTCTCCGTAAGATCGATCTCTTGACTAGAAGTTTATACGAAGCCATGAACGGCAAAACTGTGGTTGAAAACCAAAATCTTGATCTCGCTGAAAAGCTTAAAAACTGCCACCTTCAAATAGAAAAGCTTTCTAAAATTGAAGATGATTTTAAAGATCAAGTCTATTTAAATCAGCTAGTCAAAATCGAACGAGCAGAAGCTATCGTTGCATTAAAAGCTGAACAAGCTACTGTTGAAGGATGGTGTAATTCTTCAACAAAGATCACTGAGATAATTAAGGCTCAGATTCCTCTGAGTGATAATTCCAAAACCAACCACTGAACGTTCAATGCTTAAATTTGGAACGTTCGTATCCTCAGTCGCTGACACTTCATCATCTCAGTGCTCCTCGTCCATTACACCAATCCCTGTGGAAACTCCTACCTCCTCAAAAGGTAAGGAGAAAATGGTTTATTCAAAACCTACCTCTGTCTCTAAAGACAAAGGTAAATGAATTGTTATTTATCAAAATCCTCAGAAGGGTACCTTAGTACCAAAGCTGAATGCTTCTAAAGCCTCAGTGACCTACCCCTCTAGATCTAGAAAGATGATCTTTGGATCTATTCAGCGATCTACTCCTAGACTCAGAATGGATGTCCTTGGTAAGAAATCTGAAGAACTGAATGTTCGTCCCATTTCTAAAGCCAATAGCTTACTTGGTGCTGGTACTTCTAAAGCCAATAGCTCAACATACAAGTGGTCCTAGAACTACTTTTAGTTATAGGAAATGTTATCACTGTGGACTCGCTGATCATATTGCTAGTAAGTGCCCCACAACCACCAAAGCTGAAAAGATATCTAAGGTGAAGATTGCCCCCAAGGCAAAGAAGACCAACCCTGGTACAAATCAGGTCAAGGTGAAATCTACCACTGAAGTTAAGAAATTAACCAAAGTGAAGAAAGACAGAGCTGAATCTTCAAATGCTGCGAAGACCGCTGAACCTTCTATTCCAACTACTTCCACTGACAAACGTGTATACATGGTTAAGTGGGTACCTAAGAAAAACTAATATTCCTTTGTATTGCAGGTTAAGAAGGGTATCTGGTATCTCGATAGCGGATGCTCTAGACACATGACTGGAAAGAAAAACCTGCTCGCTGAATACAAGGAAGAGAAAGGTCCCTCTGTGACTTTCGGTGGAAATGGAAAAGGACACACCCGAGGGTATGGTGTACTTTCAAATGGTACAACCTCCTTCAAAAGAGTCGCATATGTTGAAGGGCTGAAGCATAATCTTCTGAGCATCAGTCAGCTTTGCGACATGGATAACAAAGTGATTTTCGTTTGGAAATATGTTTATGTAATAAACATGGACTCAACAACCACTGAGAACTCATGTTTCTTCTCAAAGGTATCTTCTGATGTTAACTGGCTATGGCACAAGAGGCTCTCGCATCTAAATTTCAAGACACTGAATACTCTTTCCTCCAAAGAGTTAGTCACTGGTCTACCTCAGCATTCAAACGCCAAAGAGTCTTTATGTTCAGCGTGTGAAAAAGGGAAGTAGACCAAGGCAAGCTTCAAGTCAAAGCAAGTCTCCTCAGTGTCATCCCCTCTACAACTACTCCATATGGATTTGTTTGGCCCTGTTAACAAACAATCCATCGCTGGAAAGAAATATACGCTGGTCATAGTTGATGAATTATCTCGTTACACTTGGGTAATGTTTCTCCGTTCTAAGAGTGACACCCCTGAAGAACTCATCACCTTTGTTCGGAAGATGGAAACTCTGAACAATATGACTGTTCGCTCAATAAGGAGTGATCATGGAACTGAATTCAAAAACAGTTCTCTTGATTCCTTCCTTGAGAGTAAGGGTATTTCTCACAACTTTTCATCAGTGAGAACACCGCAACAAAATGGAGTCGCTGAAAGAAGAAATAGAACAATTATTGAAGCTGCACGTTCAATGCTCAGCGATTCTCACCTGCCTACTCAGTTTTGGGCAGAAGCTGTCAACACTGCTTGTTTTACGCAAAACAGGTCGCTGATAGTTAAAAGATTCAAAAAGACAGCCTATGAACTCTTTCATGGGAGAAAGCCTTCAATCAACTTTCTTCACATCTTTGGATGTCAGTGTTTCATACTGAACAACAGAGATTCCCTTGGAAAGTTTGATCCTAAGGCTGATGATGGAATCTTTCTTGGATACTCCTCAGTCTCCAAAGCCTTCAGAGTCTTCAACCGTAGAAGACAAACTGTAGAAGAAACTATTCACGTCACGTTTGACGAATCCCGTTCAGCGAACTCTAAGCCGTCCGCTGATACTGAAGAACTGAATCAATGGATGTTTCTCATCTTGGTGATTCAGAAGAAGTTCCCACTCCTCATGCTCACACCATAGAAAATGATGGTCCTACTATCATTCCAGATATGCAGAATAGTGAAGCTGAAACATCTTGGGTCTCAGCTGTTCCTATAAACACTATACCTGCAGTTGATCCAAATGTCTCAGAAATTCCATCTATTTCTCAGAAATCAGTGAATGAAGTGACAAATGCAAACATTCCTCTTTTAGCTGATAATCCAGAAGCAGCTGAAGCCTCATCTTCAGTTTCTCCAGTTCAGACTGAGTCAGCGACGTATGCTCCGGCTCAGCGATGGACTGTAAATCACCCAATCGATCAAATTATTGGTGATCCCAACGCTGGTATTCAGACTCGTAGAGGTGCAGGTAATATTTGTTTATTTGTTAACTTTATTTCTCTAACTGAACCAAAGAAAATAGATGATGCCCTCAAAGATCCAAACTGGGTCAGCGCTATGCAAGAATAGCTGACTGAATTCGAAAGAAACAAAGTTTGGAAACTCGTTCGTAGACCAACTGACAAAATGGTGATAGGCACTAAATGGGTCTATCGAAACAAGTTGGACGAACATGGTACTGTAACTCGCAACAAAGCTCGTCTTGTTGCTCAGGGATACAGACAAGAGGAAGGCATAGA
This sequence comes from Saussurea involucrata, assembly GCA_033807775.1. Lineage (NCBI taxonomy): Eukaryota > Viridiplantae > Streptophyta > Magnoliopsida > Asterales > Asteraceae > Saussurea > Saussurea involucrata. The sequence continues at coordinate 94,566,253 of CM066327.1, read as the reverse complement.
ATACGACGAAACATTTGCTCCAGTAGCAAGACTTGAATCTATTCGTCTTTTCTTAGCATATGATGTACACAAAAACTTCACTGTACATCAGATGGATGTTAAGTCAGCGTTTCTGAATGGAAAGCTGAATGAAGAAGTTTATGTGGAACAACCTCCAGGATTCTCAGATCCTAAGCGTCCAGGTTATGTTTATAAACTGGACAAGGCACTTTATGGCTTAAAGCAAGCTCCACGTGCATGGTATGACACTCTTTCAACTTATCTCCATATTGAAAAATTTGAGCGAGGTAAGATTGACAAAACTCTATTTTTTAGAAAAGTGAAAGGTCATATCATTCTAGTTCAAATATATGTTGATGACATTATATTTGGTTCTACTAACCCTGAATTTTGTACTCGTTTCGCTGATAGAATGAAAGATGAGTATAAAATGAGTATGATGGGTGAACTAACATATTTCCTTGGTCTTCAGATTAAGCAAACTGAAAAAGGAACTTTCATTAATCAGGGAAAATATGTTAAAGATAAGCTGAAGAAATTCGACTTAACTGAAAGTTCAGCTATGAAAACCCCTATGGCACCACCGCTGACACTTGATAAGGACACAAAGGGTGTTCCTGTCAATGTCACGCTGTACCGTGGGATGATCGGCTCACTATTGTATCTTACAGCTAGTCGACCCGATATTATGTTTGCAACATGTCTGTGTGCACGATATCAAGCTGAATGGTGATATAGAACTTTATTTTATTCCAACTGATTATCAGTTAGCTGATCTGTTTACCAAACCTCTTGATGAGACAAGATTCAACTTTCTCATCAGCAAGCTTGGAATGCTGAACTTTGAAGGGTAAAATCTTCAGCGGTTCACATTAGATCATCGATAGGATAAAATCAACTCGTATAACCTATTCAATCATCTTCTCTCTGAATAAACTTGGTTAAATTGATATCCAGGTATGTTTTCTCTCTCTGACAAACGCATGAAAATGCAAGATTTCAAAATAAATTGCATCGCTGAAAATATCTTCCTTAACAGCGATTTTTTGAAATTTCTTAAAACCTTCACTGATATTTTCTATTCAGTGCTTCATGTTTTTCAAATGAGTCCCTGAGCTTTCAAAACCTCAGAGACATCCTAAAAGAATGTGAAAGGACAGTTGTGACGTCATTACAACGGATAACACCAGGCACGGTTTCTTTCTGACACACGTTTGCACGTTTCGTTCAAACTTCCAATCAAATACAAACACATGTCCATGTCATGATGAAAATCTTTTCCCGCTCAAAGATTTTCTCTTTCTAAAATCTCTATATAAACAAATTGTTGGTTTATATTTGTCTTTTACGCGATCAATCTTCCTCCGCAAGAAAAGAATTACTGTTGCATTTGTGCTCTCAAATCTTCAAAGAACTGTTCGTCATCTTCTTCATCAAAACATCAAGGTTAATATGTTCTTATTTTTTTTCAAATGCTTAACTTGTTTCTGATCTTATCATTGTTTTAAACAAGATCAAACAAAAGAACTTTGTAAAATAAAATCATTTCTTTCATGGTTTTATGAACACAACAATTTCATGGTTATTCTTCAAGTTTTAAATCTAAATCTTAAACTTGTTTTTCATTCGTATCCAGTTTTCTTTTAGAAACTGGAATACAAGACTTTATGGGTTTTACATTTCTGTCAAAAATAAAGAAAAACCCTAATCTTCATTAAGACATTTTTGTCTGAATGAAATGGACAAAATTCGAATCATCTTAATGGAAATTCTTTCCATATTAAGACAATTCTTATTTGTTAACATCTTTGGTTGAACTGATAATACAGAGAAATGGCAACTTCAAAGATCAATGTAACCGCTGAGAACATCTCCACTGACTCTGAGGAAGTGGACATCGTCAAAGCCCCTCAGGTTAAGTTCAAGCTGGATCAACTAGATTGGACTAAGGTCAACAACCTCTCTGCGCTTCTCGAGTTTCCTCCTCGAAAGCAAGTCACACATCTGGATGATGCTGTGAATTTCCTAAAAAACTGCTGCATTTCAACAGCCCTGACCATCACACCTCCCGCAAGTCAGCTACTACTATCCCAGTTCTGGTACTCTGCCAGACACACTCAGCTACCCTCCGCCAAAGATGCATCCAAAACCATCGATTGCATACTCAGCGATACTGAGTATGGCACAATTAAGATAACCCCCGCAATCATTCGAAAAGCCCTGAATCTTCCCAATACTACCAAAGAAAAACCGTTTGTTCCATTCCCTGACCATAAGAAGCATGCTGACAAAGAAGCTCTTATTGCATTTTTTGATGCAATGGGTTACATCTGGGAAACTGGAAGGGACAAGAAGCCCGAGAAGAAGCTGACGCTGATAAAGAAGTCCAAAATACCCAGCGAGATGAATTTCATCTTCGTACACTTGATCAGCTGCATGACAGCGAAGACCGGCTCCTCTGATCAAGCCGCTCAACCTCAGCAGGCTATGGGATACGCACTGCTGAAAGGTCTACATATTGACTGGGCATCTATCATTTATGATGACCTAGTACAAAGAGTAGATTCTGCTGCTGACAGACCTGCATGGGTTCCCTACCCCCGTTTCATCAGCGCCATCTTCCAATATGGCCTTAAGGACAGCTATCCTCAAGAGGGTGACCTGAAACTTTCTCAGGTTGGCCCTAAGGTGCTCGATTTCAAACCTGTCGACAATGAGGTACGTCTCTCTACCCTTCTCTCTCTTCTTAACCCTAATTATTCGACTTCTGTGGCTCCTTCAGCGACAATACCCATCGCTGATACCCCGACCACAAAATCCTCTCCTTCTAAGAAAAGGAAACACTCTTCAACCCAACTTGATTCCAAAAGGATCAAGAAAACCAAGGTGCAACCCCAGCAATTCCATGCTGAAGACTCCTCAGCTCATTCTGAAGAGCTGAAGGAAAGTTCCGTGGTACGCTCTGCCACACCCGTGCAAGCCATCCCTCCAATCCAGACTTCAGCGTCTCCAAACGCTGAGGTTAGAAACTTGGAAACTACCCAACCTCCCTCAGTCTCTCAAAAGACTGATGAAGTGATTCTCAGCGATTCCAACGCTGAACTCAGAACCCAAACCCCATTCTTATCCTTCGCTTCTCCCTCCACTCACTTGGACACTTCTCCAAAGAACACTGGAGATGCCATCATTCCAGAAGCCACCGCTGACGCTTCTCAACGAATGATGAAGAAAGGACCTGCAGAGATTACCATACCTCACCGTACTTTCGAAGAGGATATGGAACATTTTTCAGGAACTTGCAACTTTGACGAGTTCATCAATCCTCCTGCAGGTACAAATAAAATCCTATACACTGTAACTAAACCTGAAACTTCTGAGCTTTCCTTTGTTCACAAGTACTTATCTGTTACAGGTCCTAATTTGGGAGACATCAACGCCTCTCTGAAGTCCGTGGAAACCAAGCTGACAGATCTCACCACTACTCTTTCCAACAACTCTTCAGCTGTAACAAACGCTGGAGAAAATTTGACAAAGCTGACAACGGTGGTGGAAAAGAAAGCTTCCACAGACGACATCAAGATTGTTGATAAGACTCTCAGCGATTTCGCCAAAGTGCTCGCTGACATCTACACTGACTACACCTCACTCAAAAACTCCGTTTCCTCCATGTCTGGTGAAGTAACAACGCTGGTGACATCGGTTGGAGCACTAGAGGGTGATATGTCAGCTGTAAAGACTGACTTACGCTCTGTAAAGACCGACGTTGGTGAGATGAAAACGATGATCCAGCAGCTACTCAACAAGGCAAATACTCCAGCTCCTGAACCGACCCCTGCCCCTGCATTGGAAACCTTCACAGCGGCGGATCGCACAGAGCTGAAGAAGATCAATCCTGCTCTTTCTGGCCTTGAAGACAGATTAGCTAAGATTGAAGTACGCGTAGGTCTCTCTGGCCAAGAAGACAGAGAACCTAGCCATGCTGCTGAATCTACCCATTCCTCCCCCAATCATCATGAAAAAGAGGGGGAGAAGAGCGCTGAACATCCCGAGGAGAAGAGCGCTAAAGATCTTGAAAAGAGCGTTGAAGACCTTTCCCATGATGAATCTATCAGGGGAGAGAAGAATGAAGATCTTATCGCTGGACCTCAGGGAGATGAAAACCCTGAGGGAACCGAGAAGCTCGCCTCTATATCTGAGGGGGAGCAACTCGAAGAAGACGCTGATGAATCCGAAGCAGAAGATGATGAAGCCGTCGACATCCCTGATGATGAACCATCTTCTTCTCCAAAGAATGATGATGATGATGATGAAGATGACGATGACTCCTTTATCGTCAAACCTGCCCCAAGGATCAAAGCTCTTAAGGGGATTTCAATAAATGAACCAACAGGGGAGCGGACAAAGACAAACCCCTCAGCCTCTGGAGCTGAGAAAGGCAAAGGCAAAAGCGTCACTGAAGATGACAATCTGATGATCTTGCTTGAAAAGCCGGTTTGTCAGGTACACTAAACATCTCTTACTCCATCCCTCCTCCACACTATAAGTTCTACTACCCTAGCCTACACCTGAACATATTTATCTTTCTCTTTCTACCCAAGTTCTTCTACCCATGTTCTTATTTGTAAGATCGCTGTGTTTCAGCTAGTCCTCTCCCCTGTTTGAGGATGTCGCTGAAGGTTCTACTACTGCGACTTCACAAATAAAGCCAGCTGCTGCTGATGAAATAATCCCAGTCTTAGATTTGATCTCTGAGACTGATGAACCAGAAGAACAACCTCTCTCGCACAGAAACAGACCTTCCTGAGCTCCTCAAAAGCTGAGTGAAGAGGATCAAAAGAGAAAAGAGGAAATAATAAAGCGATTCGAGGATCAGCGAATCATTCTAAGGCGTGATCAACTGCCTTCAGTTCCTCCTAAGTTCAAAATCTCAAAAGCTGAATACAAGGAACACCTCAGAGCTGAACGCCTCATCGCTGAAAGGAAGGAAGCTGAAGAGAAAGACAGAGAATACGTCATCAAGCTTACTCAACGATCAATCAAAGACCCCAAGCTGAAAAGAGTCCCCATTGATGTTCAACGTCAGCTCTGGGATGATGCTCAAGAAATCGTTAGAGAAAAGACAAAGGTCTCTGATACAACCTAGGAATAGGCTAATCAAATGCTGACCTATCGATCAAGACCATCCAAGATAATCAAAGCCAACATCAGAGGAAAAATGTTCGTTGATGTTCCTGTTGTTGAAGTGGATATCTACAGAGATGACAAAACCAAGCAAACCTTCTATGCTGCTTCATTAGAAAAGTTTGGTCTCTCTGAATGGTTAGAAACGAAATTAGCCATTCAGGGATCACGCTCAAAATTCAAAAGCCATGTTGAGATGATCTTAAACAAACAGATCGACTTGCTTTCATCTGCTGTGGATATTCCTCCTACTCTTCCTCAACCGAAGAAAGCCTCTACTAAGAAGAAGAAAGTTTCTGATTCAGGTCCAATCATTCGAAATGAAACAGGTATTGGTTTCTCTCGTGCTGAAGTTCTTGGCCCTGATGCTGATCTTTCAATGCTTGACACCTCCCTACCACCTGGAGAAACCTTCATCCCTGGCACAGTGGTAAGTGATCCATATGGTATATTCTTCTTAGACTATGATGGAAATCCTCACTTTCAACGTGTCTCTGAGCTCCACATCGCTCCCATCGAACAACTCAGAGATCTCGTACACTGGTGTGAAGTCAGACGCGACATCAAAGCTAGACACCTGAAGCCCTTGATTTTTGATGCTGCTCTGAAGTTAAAGAATCAAGGAGTAAATGTCCCTGACTGGATGATCCCCACTGAAAAGACGACCCTTGATGAACTTCTCATTAAGGAAGAACCCTTTGAAAACTGATATGATCTCCTATTTCTCTATTGTATCAGTTATCTTTCTGTACTTGTAATTTATTTCCCTTGTACTTGTAATCTTTCTGTTCTTCATTGTAACCTGATTCAATATTTTAAAGAAAGATTTCAGCGAATGTACTTTACTCCATCAGTACTGAAAAGATCTCAGAAAACAGTTAAAGGGACAAATATTTTATGAGTTCTTTTTATCCTTATGTTTTCATTAAATAGCAATTCTCTTTGTTGCTATGTCATAATCAAATAGGGGGAGATTGTTGATCCAAACCCTCAGTGATTTGATAATGACCCTCCCTTATATACTTAGTGAAAATTGTAAGTAAACAATATGTATCAGAGTTTCACTATCGCTGATAAGTACTAAGATCTTCCAGTACCGCTGATAGGAACTCTCGCTTTTTAAATTAAACATTCAGCGAACAGTGTTCATCATAAATGCGCTGAGTCTGTTCAGTCATTATGATGATCGCTGATAAGTTAGTTGTTTACTTATGATCCCTGAAGACAAGTTTCACGTCAACAAAGGTTCTACGCTGAAATCGAAGATCAAGCTCAAGAACCAGCGACAAGTCTCCTAATGAACTGATGCGGATCAGCGAAGACTCAGATTTGTCCACTCATAGTGAAGTATCAAGTACAAGACTTCAGCTATCGTTGAACTTTATCATCTGCTGAATAGTAAATGATAATCGCTGAATCAACGAAAGCTGATCATGAAGTCCTCCGTACAAAGTACTTTTGTCTTAACCACCCTTGCACGCCTCCGTACGAAATGTCAGAAAAGAACCTCCGAAAAATCTGAAATCGTACAACCACTCTGATACTACACTATTCATCCATACGGCTACTAAGGTTGTCAACCAAGGTCAATGACATGCAACCAACCAGCTGATGACAAGTGTAAAGTATATATACTGATTTGCATTAAATGCATGCAGTATATAAAGAGATGAACTCACTTCTTTTTAAGTAACTTGCTAACTCTGGACAAGTTCAAATCTCTTATCTCAGATAGGTTATTATTAGTAATTTCCTTATCTCTCTTAGTGCAAGAAACCTTAGTGTTCCAACTTGTTTAGATTTAGGTTTATCCTTAATCTTGTCTCCGCAACAAGCTTTAAATTGTTAATGATTTATCAATAAACAATTTAGAAAAGTAAAATTTGTGTGTTTGTATTCAACCCCCCCCCCCCCCTTCTACAAACTTGTATAGGCCTTCGGGACCAACAGATCATAAGTAAACAACTAACTTATCAGCGATCACCATAAGGACTGAACAGACTTAGAGTATTATGGTGAACAGTGTTCGCTGAATGTTTAATCTAAAGAGCGAGAATTCCTATCAGCGGTACTGTAAGGTCTTAGTACTTATCAGCGATAGTGAAACTCTGATACATATTGTTTACTTACAATTTTCACTAAGTATATAAGAGAGGGTCATTATCAAATCATTGAGGGTTTGGATCAATAGTGATGGTTGAGAAAAGGGTTATGGAGCGGTGTTCAGCGATGGATTCGCTGAGAAATACTTCTTCAGTCCTTAGAAGGTCTGAAGAAGGGGGGTTCTGTTCCAAGTATATAACCTCAGTGTTTAGAGATGTTGAGGTTGGGATTGAAGGGGTGGCTTGAGCAACTGTGGCAGAGCATACCACGAAACTATCCAGCGACTCTTGTACACGGTGAGTCGTGGAGTCTTCAGCCGTTGATGGCTTGGAGGGTTGCTCCTTGGTTTTCTTGATCCTTGCGGATTCAAGTTGGGTAGTAGAGTGTTTCCTTTTACGAGAAGGAGTGGAGGGTGCAGCCTGGGTATCAGCGGTGGGGATTACCACTAAAGTACCCACAGAAGTAGAAGAAGAAGGATTAAGAATAGATAAGAGTGTAGAAAGACGTACCTCGTTTGGCAGGGTCTTGAAATCTAGAACTTTAGCGCCAACCTGAGAGAGTCTCAGGTCTCCTACCTTTGGGTATTCATCCCCAAGTCTGTGTAGAAATATAGCACTGACAAACATTGGATATGGAACGCAAGTTGGTCTGTCAGCCATGTTCACTCTGAAGGCCAAATCGTCGTAGATGATTGACGCCCAATCGATGTGAAGTCCCTTCAGCAGAGCATATCCCATGGCCTTTTGGGGTTGGGATGCTTGGTCGGTTGACCTAACTTTTGCTGTTAGACAGCTAATCAGATGAGCGAAGATGAAATTCATCTCGCTGGGCATCATTGACTTCTTGTCAGGGTTTTTGTCTCTCCCTGTGTCCCATGTGTAATCCATTGCATCAAATAATGCAATCAGGGTTGCCCTATCAGCAGGGTTCTTTTTGGGATCTGGTAGAGGGACAAAACGGTTTTCTTTGGTACTGGAAGGAAGGTTTAGAGAACGCCTGATATGAAACGGGGTGATCTTGGAAGTACCATGGTCTGTGTCACAGAGAATGACTGTTAGATCTGAAGTTCGGTCAATAAACACAAGGGTTGGCATCTGAGCAGAAGACTCAGAGTTCTGAGTAGGAGACTCAGAACTTCTGATGAAGAATCTTGAGAAGATTACTAAGTTTGAATGTCTGAACTGAAGGGTCAGAGTTCTGAGTAGGAGACTCAGAACTTCTGAAGACAAAGTTGAAAATATCCAAGTACTTGAAGGATGTTCTGAAGGGCTTTATCAGAAGAATGTTCAGAAGTTCTGAACAACATGTTCAGAACTTATGACAGGATATTTTTCCTTTATATTATGTTAACTAGTTAGGACACGTGTAATTGTTCTATTAGTCTTTCAGTTATATGTACTGTAGCTTTAGTATTTCCTGTCAGTATATATAGAAGTTAGCACTGTTTAGCTAACTAACGTTTCCCACATAACTTTGTATTCACTTTGTAATCTTTGAGAGATTCTCTCTCTAAGATCTGTAATCTGTTCTTAATTGAATACAAGTTTGTTTGATCCAAATCTCTATCATTTACTGTTTGATTGTTCATAATTGATTGTAGGATTGAATCCTGGTTTCTACAATTGGTATCAGAGCTAATCAACAAACAAATTTGTTCAAGATCGTGATCGTGAAGGTTCTTGATCGTGTTCTTGAAGATTTCTTGATCAATTCGTTAATTGATTCCGCTGCTACTCGTAATTCTTGAATTCTTAGCAATTCTTGAATTTGTTCTGTTTTTCGATCAAGAAATTCGAATTTGTCTTTCTGTTGAATCATCTTACAATCATGTCTTCGAAAGAATTTCTGTCGATGGGATCTGAGACAAAACCACCTGTTCTTATTCCGGAAGAATATCAGCAATGGAAGATTCGTATGATTCAATTTCTAGATAATATTGATGAGAACTTGATGATCTCTATTCGCGAAGGTCCTATTGAAGTCTATGTAGATGTCGCTGCTACACCTGCAACTGATACTACTCCGGAGATTCCTGCTACTAGAGTGAAGAAGAATTTTTCACAATATACAGAAGCGCATAAACAAAGACATGCAATAGACAAAAGTGCTATTACTTTAATGACTTTGGCAGTTCCAAATGAGGTTTTCAATAGAATTGACAGTGGAACATCTGCAAAGGAAATATGGGATGAATTGGAAAAGCAGATGTTGGGTACACTCAAATCAATTCAAGCAAAATTGAATCAAAGCATCAATGCTTATGAAAGATTCAAAGCAAAGGAATCAGAAAGTTTAACCCAGACATACAATAAATTTTGCACAATATTGAATGATCTTAGGAGGAATGTGCTAAAGAAAACAAAGTCAGAAATCAATTAAAAATTTCTGAATTGTCTTAATTCAGAATGGTCATCTTTTGCAATTAGTCTTCAGATGAACAAGGATATGTGTGAAGAAGATCTGAATGATCTGTTTTGGGTTCTGAATCAACATGAGGATTCTGTTAAGCAAGTGGTTGAGCAAAAGAAGAGTGTTTCTGATCAGTTAGCTTTGCTTTCAAAATCCAAAATCACCAAAACATCCAAGAAATCTGCATTTTTTTACTGAAATACCAAAGTTAGAGGAGGAATCTGAGAAAGAAGAAGGATCTGAAGAAGATGATGATATCAAGCTGATTGCTGAGAAATTAGCCTTGTTGACTAATACTTTCAACAAGAGATATGGAAAGAATAAGTTTAAGGGTAAATACAGAAGAGAACAGGGGAGTTCAGAAGAGAAATACAAGAATAAGGAAGATAGAGAAGAAAGTAAGAATGAGAAGAAAGAGGAAAGGGAAGAAAGAAAAGACAAAGATCTTTGTTTTAAGTGTGGAAAATCTGGTCATTATGCAAGGAACTGCAGAGTGAAAGTAGTCAAGGACTATGAATACTATACAAAGAAGGCTCAGCTAGCCAAAACCAAAGACAGTGGTATAGCAATTCTTGCTGAACAAGAAAATTGGTTATACTATACTTCTGATGAAGAGGATTGCATTCATTTTTCTCAGATGCAAAGCTATACGGCTAAGATGAAAAATGAAGATGATTCTGACTATGAGGATGCAGGTTCGGAATCTTCAACTGAGGTACATTCTGCACTTGAAATTGATTTAATGACACATATTGGAAATATGAATGCTGAATTTGTTAAACACAGAAAACAAATAAAAGGTGAAAGAATTCTGGTTAACAAATTCAGAACAGAAAAGGAAATAATTAAAGAACAATTTGAAGAATCTGAGGTTGAGAAACAAAAATTCAGAAAAGAGAATTCTGATCTTTTGAAAAAGATTTCTGAATTGAAAAATGAACTCTCAGAAGTTAAAGATGGAAAGGGTGATTTACAAATTAAATTTGATATGTTATTTGAGGAAAGAAAGAATTTGTACACAAAAATCAAAGAGTTGGAAGATCTTAATTTGAAAAGAGGTCAAACTCAACAAACCTTAAATCTCCTCACAAAAATGTTAAAGACACAAGATTTTATAATCCAAAAATGGGATTAGGTTTGGAGGAAAATGTGTTTTTGAAAAGGGCACCAACAAATCTTTATGATTTTGATAAATTACAGGTTCCTAAACCATAAATCCCAAAAATTATTGAAGTTTTTGTGAGACCTGCTAGTTCTATAACAAGTTCAGATTGTTTACAAAAATCAAGTCATGTAAAAGCAAAGGAAACAATTTCTGAACCAAAAATTGAGAAGTCAGAAGTTTCAGAAGACAAGGTTAAGAAAGAAATTTCAAAACCAACAGAACTGAAACCAAGATATAATGATGCCAAATTCAAATATGACTCTCTGAATGTCAGATACAAAAATAAACAACAAAAATTTTCTTATCCTGACATTGAAAGTATATTTGATGCAAGCAAAGTTTCTAAAACAGTCAGTCAGAAGTCTGAGTCTTCTAGTCAGAATTCTGACTCCATAAGTCAGAAGTCTGAGTCTGAATGTCAGAACTCTGAGACTGTTGGTAAAAATTCTGAGTCAACTGAAATTTCTCAATTTAATTCAAAAAGTTTCTTAGAACTTGAAAAGAGGTTTAAATTGGTTAATCAATAACTTGAGGACTTGAAGAAAACTTTTGATGAGCTTGAAAATGATTACCGTGATGTTGATTTTAAATTGGACCAAGTTTTAAAGGAAAACAACACTTATGTCCAGAAAATAACAGAGCTTGAGAAGTTAAAGGCTGAGTGTGATCTTTTCAAGATTAATGCTTTAAAAGAAAATAAGAAATTATTTGATGAATCAAGTACATTTGAGAATGGTGAATCATCCAAATCACATGCTAATTCTGAAAAGTTGAATGTTTCAGAAAAAGAGGAAAGCAAAAGGGAAGATGATCTGAAAAGAATTTATGAGGAGATTGGATTGAATTTTACTTTTGAACCTAAAGCTAGTACTTCTTGTAATAGATACAGTTGTAATCTGAATATTATCAATAAATGTGAAAAGATTTTTGATTCAGATCTGTTGTCAATTGCAAGAAAGAATCTTAAATGTGTTAAATGTGGTATCCATTCATTTCAATTCTCTCAGAAAAGTCAATATTCAAAAACATCTTCTAAGATTTCTTATACAAACAAAGCAAATCAGAATTCAGAAAAGAAGACTGTTTTGGTTTCTCAGACTCAGATAAAAAGAAAGAAGATTGAAAACAATACTCAATCTAAATCAAAAGGAAAGAACAATGAAAACATGTTTGAATCCAATGAAAAGAAGACTGAAAGGGTTTCTCAGTCTCAACCAAAAGTTTTCAAGAAGAAAAGAAACAACTTTGTGAACAGCAAATGTTCTGATTTCATAAAAGTTCTGGGAAAATGGTGTTTCAAAGAAGACTTTGAATGGAAAGTCAAAGGAACATATGTTAAATCAGATATTAAAGCTAAAAAAGAAGGACCCATTCCAATATGGGTACCTAAATCTAACTAATTGTTTTTGCAGGGCTGTCATGTGTGGTTTTTAGATTCTGGAGCATCAAGACTCATGACAAGTCATAAGTCTTCTCTGACAAATTTCACAGAAAAGGCTGGAGGAGCAGTAAACTTTGGCAATAACAGTAAAGGACAAGTTAGAGGTTATGGGGATTTAACAAACGGAGATCTGACCATTCAGAAAGTTTTCTATGTGGAAGGTTTACAACATAAATTGTTCATCATAAGTCAGTTTTTAGATAGTTTTTGCCAGATCAAGTTCAGCATAACAGGTTGCTTAATTCTGACTGAGAATGATATAAAAGTGTTTTGGGCCAAAAGACAAATGGACTTATTTGTGGTTAATTTCTAAAAAATTAAAGCGTTAACCCCAGTATGTCTATTGTCAAATGCAACTGCAAATGAATGTTGGCTATGGCACAGAAGGTGTTCTCATTTGAATTTCAAGGATCTGAACAATCTTGTTGGCAAGCAATTGGTCAAAGGACTTCCAAAGTTCAAATTTGAGAATGAATCATTATGTTCAGCATATGAAATGGGCAAGATGAAGAAAAGTTCTCACAAGTCGAAAATAGATTCTTCATGCATGTCACCATTAGGAATGCTACGTACAGATCTATGTGGTCCTATTTCAGTTCAATCAATGGGAGGAAAGAAGTATATACTTGTCATTGTTGATGAGTATTCAAGATACACATGGGTTGAATTCTTAAGAGCAAAATCTGAGGCTGCTGAAACACTGATTAATTTCATCAAAAGAATTCAAGTGTTCTTACAACTTCCAGTTCAGAAAATAAGAAGTGACAATGGAACAGAGTTCATAAATGAGAATCTTCAGAATTTTTTGCAATGCTTTGGAATCTCTCATAATTTTTCAGCTGTCAGAACTCCTCAACAAAATGGTGTTGTTGAAAGGAAGAACATAACTCTGGTTGAAGCTGCAAGAACCATGTTGGCTTATTCAAATCTTCCAACCTTCCTATGGGCTGAAGCAATTGCTACTGCTTGTTTTACACAGAACATAACTTTGATCAATAATAAATTAAATAAAACTACTTATGAACTGATTAATAAAAGAAAACCACTGATTAAATTCTTTCATGTTTTTGGTTGCAGATGCTATGTTCTCATAGATAGAAAAAATATTGGTAAATTTGATAAAAAGGCAGATGAAGGATACTTTGTTGGTTACTCACTAACTTCCAAAGCATTCAGACTCTACAATTGAAGGACCAAGAGGATAATGGAAAGCATCAATGTCACATTTAATGAGTCAAGAATGAAGACTTCTGAACAAAACAGTTCAGAACTCAAACAGGATAAGACAAATATGACTTTTGGATCAGATTCTAATCCTAACTGTTCAGAACTCAATTCAGTGTTTAAGGATGCATTACTGGAACTAACTTTTGAATCTTTTGCAGATTTTGAGAATCCTAAAATGGTTCAAGAAATGAAAAAAGGGAACTTCAGAAGTGGTTCAAACAACTGTAATTTCTGATACTGGTCCTTCTGAGGATTGTCCAACTTTGATCAATACAAGTGATGATGTTTCCGAGCCTAGTACTCAGAATTCTGGACAAGTCAATCAGAATTCTGGACAAGGTAATCAGAAATCTGTTCAAGGTACTCAGACTTCTGGTCAGGGTACTCATAACTCTGAACAAGTCATTCAGAATTCTGATTCTACTACTCAGAATTCAAACATGGATGTTACATCTCAACAAGTCTCAAAACAAAGGGATAGTTCAGAATTACAAGCTATTATTGATGAGAATAATACAAATAACAATTTTTCAGAGATTGATGTGCTTCCTAGTTCAAACAAATGGACAAAAGACCATCCTATTCATCAAGTGATAGGAGATCCATCAGTAGGAGTTAAGACAAGATCAGCAACAGCAAATGAAGCAATGTTTGCAGGATTTCTTAGTGTAATTGAACCCAAGAAAGCCAATGAAGCCCTAGAGGATCCAGACTGGATTTTAGCAATGCAAGATGAATTGCTACAATTTGGAAGAAACTCCATTATTGGAACAAAAATGAGTATTCAGAAACAAGAAAGATGAGTCAGGTGTTGTAGTCAGAAACAAGGCCAGATTGGTTGCAAAGGGATATTCTCAACAAGAAGGAATAGACTATGATGAGACATTTGCACCTGTGGCAAGAATAGAAGCAATCAGGATATTATTGGCCTATGCTGCACATAAGAACTTCAAAGTATACCAAATGGATGTCAAATCAGCTTTTCTGAATGGTATACTTAATGAAGAAGTTTATGTCTAACAAACCAGAAGGTTTTGTTGATCCTGAGTTTCCAGATCATGTTTATGTTTTAGATAAAGCATTGTATGGTCTGAAACAAGCACCAAGAGCCTGGAAGTAGATTGGACAGGAAGAGTACTTCTGGTGCTTGTCACTTTTTGGGAGACAAAATAGTGAGTTGGGCTTCAAATAAGCAAAATTGTGTATCCACATCCACTGCTGAAGCAGAGTATGTAGCTGTTGCTGCCTACTGTTCTCAAACTTTGTGGATGAGAACACAACTGAGGGATTATGGATATCAACTCAACAAAATTCCCATATATTGTGATTCAGAAAGTTCCATTGCTATTACTCAGAATCCTGTTCAGCACTCAAAGACCAAGCATATTGATGTAAGGTATCATTTTATTAAGGACTATGTGGAAAAGGGACCAATAGAAATGCACCTTGTGCATACAAAGTATCAATTCCCTGACTTATTCACAAAGCCTCTTGATCACAAAAGGTTCACTTTTCTCATATGTAAAATAGGAATGCTTAATCTGACTAATTGATTATATTTGTTATTTTTTCAGAAATGAATATTTTTCTAAGTAAGATTTTCTGAGTAGTGTTCTCAGAACTCTGACTCTCTTATTCATAATTCTAACTCTTGAGTTTAGAAATTCTGAATTAGTACTTCAGAAATTTGATTTCAATTTTTTTTGAATAGATAAATCAGAACTTCTGACTATCTTTCAGAACTCATTTATGAGAAGTACAAATGTTTCAATTTTGTTGATTATATGTTTTCTATGATATATTTTCATACTCCTTATATTTAATATGTGTTTGAGTATATGCTTAAGTCAAGGGAGAGCATTGATATATTTCATAAATCATTCTGAGGTGCTTATAAGGTTTGTATTTTCTTTCTTATCACTAATCATTCTAAGGGGAACAAGCTTTCAATGATAAAATAGTTTTTCACTTGTTCAAACTAATTTTGAATCCTTAAAAAGATTTTCAAGGTCAGATGTTAGATTTTAAATGATTTTCAAAAATATCAAATCATCAAAAGATGGACAGAATTTTGATGATAAAATAGTTTTTTATCTGTTCAAACTACTTCTTGATGATTAAATGATTTATATAATCAGAAGTTGAGATTTAAATGAATTTTTTTCTAAGGGAATTTTCTTCTGAACTGTGTACTCAGAACATCTGAGTATGCACTCTCAGAAGTCTGAGCGTGTTATTCAGAACCTTTAACTTGGGTTAATTTCTATCAAATAACACGTGTGAGCTTCTTATTCAATTGATGATGCCACGTTTCATTTAATATCTTTTGTGGTACTTCACAGTGTTCGAATCCGTTATAACTCTGACAAAAAGTAACTTTTCACCATTTTAAACCTTTCAGCTTCGCGGATTTTAAATAGACCTTAAAATCCCTCTTTCAAATTTATTTGAATTCCAAGAGCGGAAAGTGAGATACGCATAAACCCAGAGTTCTTTGATCTTGTTTTCTTTCGGTATTCTATATCACAATCATGTCTGGTACTAGAAGTCGACCAGTTTCATTACACTCTGCAAAATCATTGATGGAATCCTCGTCAGATTCAGAGGATGATGAAGTACAGAGGCTTGAAAATAGAGCCGTAGAAGAAGGGGAAATAGCAGAAAACATTGTGCTATGAAATATTGAAGGAGAAGCAGGGGATGAACATATGGTTGAATCTGAAGGAGATATAGATGAGGGAAATGAAAACATCCAACATGAACAAAGTGCGGTTAGGTCAGTAATGTCTGGAAGATCTAATTCTGGTGAGAGGATTGTTCCTGAAAGTGAGTATTCGGAGTTGATTGAAAACAACTGTGTGTTAATACTTGATGAAACTAGGTTCAAGAAAGAACATAGGATAAACATAGAATTGCTGAAGTACCATCCTTTTAAGAAATGGTTTACAATGAAGAAATCAGTTCATGTTCAGTATATCCAACAGTGGTGGAAACATTTGGAGTTACAAGGTAACAATTTTGTATCTGAAATAGGGGGAGTCACTGTTACATTGAACATACAATTTATGAGAACAATGCCAAGGTTACCAGAAAATGATGATTTGCAGGGGATGTTAGATTTTGAAGATTCTCCATTGACAGAGGAATTAATAGCATAATTAAGAAGATTAGGGTATAATGATGAATTGAAGACTCTAAGCTTATTCAGAAGGAACAAATTGCCACCAATCTGGGCATGTTTCTTCAATATTATCAACAAGTGTCTATCTGGGAAGGTTCAAGGCCGATTCTGCAGATCTTTCATGGGTTAGTGAAGAATAGGCATTATGACTATGCTTCTATTCTATGGGAAGATATGAAGAATACTTTTGAGAGGAATCAGGAGGCAAAATAAGGGAAAACAAGGGATAAGATACTTACTTATATACCTTATCAGAGGTATTGGCAGTTGGTGATCTGGTATGCAATGGACCAAGACAGAAATATTCCAAGAAGATCAAATGAGAAGCATGGGCCAATCTTCTACATGGGTAAAATGATTTCTGCTCTTAAAATTGAAAATTTTCCAAATCACAAACCTCTTCCAAGGTCACTTAGGCAATATATTCCAAGGGAAAGTGAGATTTTAAAAGCATATTGAACCTCAATGGGACTTGATCAGCCTCAAGCCCCTACCCAAGAGGAACAACCTGAGATGAGAGGTGAGGGGTCTTGTGATCCCAGAAATCAACAACAATTCAAGTAATTAAGAGATCGAGATACAAACGTCATCCTCATATTAGATTTAATATCATTTTAGTACAATTGATGACTCTCTCTTTCTCTCACACTTTAGCTCTAACATTGTGCCACACTATTACAAATGAGCCTCCTAACACTTTATATAGTCAAGCCCAAGGACCACGAAGTGCTAAGACCAAGCTCATTACAAACATAAGCCCTTTACAAAACATTCATATAATTAGGACATTTTCGGTCCTAACATTCTCCCCCTAAAGTTTTGTAAAGCAAAATCATTAATCTTCAAAAGCTTTAGCTCCTCTCCCCCTTGATTTTCTTGGAAAAGCTTTAGCGATGCTTTTTCTTCGAATGTAGTCTAGGCTCCCCCTTGAAAGAAGCACTAACTCTTCTTATTTTCAACCATGAAAAACCAGATTCGTGTGCGCCATAACCTCGACTGGATGCACGAGCACATCTTCAAAAAGTAGAAACTCAAGCTCGTTCTGATAAGCTTACAAGAAAGATAACGAGTGAGTTTTGAGTGACAAACCGAGTGCAATCACAGTGTATAACAAAGAATCCGTCAATGAACCGCGGGTCGAGTAGGAATTTGGCTTAAGAGCTTGGTTCGGATTTGCTCGAAGGAGGAACGTCATGTAGCACCCACGCTTTATGATCAAGTCCAAGAAAAATGTCCCCCTCCCGAGACTTGGCATCTTTTGTGCGAAAACTTCCAGTGAACAATAACTATCGGACATGTCTTGTACGACTTTGATCAATGAACAGTAGAAGTTGTACGCCTCTTGTACAAGTAATGCAAATGAATAGTAACTGTCGTAGGAGTCTTGTACGACTAACTCAGGTGAACAGTAACTGTCGCATGGGTCTTGTACGACTAACGCTAAAGAACAGTCGTAGTCGTATGCCTCTTGTATGACTAGCGCGAAAGAACAGTTGTAGTCGTATGCTTCTTGTACGACTAGCGCGAAAGAACAGCTGTAGTCGTACGCCTCTTATACGACTAGACCCAATGAATAGTAACTGTCGTACGAGTCGTGTGCGACTAAAATGTGAAGTCGGTCAAATGTTGTACGATAGTTATGAGTGATAGTATCGTGCAACAGTTATGAGTATGAAGAACACTTAAGCGTACGACATTTATGAATTTTTGAAGACCTTTGTTGTCCAACAGTTATGAGTATCATCGTGCGAGAGTTACGAACTTTTTCGACGAACACTTATAACAGCCGAAAATCCTAGATATCTTGCTGAATTTCACCCCAAATGATTGCAAACAGGTCGTTACGTCATACCGAACAGATCTGTGTGTAAAGCCCGTATCCCGGTATGTAATTTCTTTCATTAATTCTTTTCTTTTAAGTTTGATTTTTGTGGTTTCCGTTAACGGGGTTAGTCGAGTTGGGTTTAATCGTTAAAGTGTCGGAATTTTGGTTAGTTGTTAGAGGGTTGTAAGTTGAGGGGCTATTAGTGTCAAAGGCCAAAACCCTCATGGGTTTCGGCCCATGCAGGAAATTAACGAGGTCCATGTGGTTTGTTAAGGTGTTGGTAGCGTGAAAGGGAAACAAAACAATTAGAAACCAAAGAACCCTACGACTCTCCCAATCGTTTTTCTTGTTGTCGTCGGCCGGAGATAAGAACCGAGAGAGAGAGAGAGATCGACGCCGGCGAGAGTAGAGAGAGAGGGTGTTCTCCGGAGAGAGAAGGACGTCGGGGAGAGGAGGAGCAAGCGACCGGAGAGAAGGAGGGGCTACGTCGAGGTAACCGTTGTTGTCGTTTCGTTATTTTTTTCTTTGGTTTTGTTCGTCGCAAGGGTACCGCAAACCACCACCACCGCCGAGGCAGCCATGGCCGCCGGCGGTGTGGCCACCACTGCACGCCGCCGCTGTGACGGCTGTGGTTGTGTGTGCGGGTGGGTTCGCGTTAGAGCGATCGAGAGAGAGGAGGACGGTGGTGCGAGAGGGTAGCGGGGGTTGTGTACGTGTGTGTGTGATCACCACCGGAAAACACCACCGCCGCCGCCGTGCCCCACTGCCGGAGGTGGCTGTGGACGGGGCCCACGGCCTAAACCCTAAAACCACCTGTCGGAACCCCAAAACCGCCGTGGCCTGACCCTAAACCGTTAATCGCATATCGAAGGACCGTGTTATGATTTTATGTGAAACCGCAGATTCTGTCCCTGTTTTTGTATCGAGCATAACTTCTGCTAGGAATGTCGGATTGGGATGAAACCAGCACCAACAGTTCCCATTCTGAGTCTAGTAAGTTTCTTATGTTTTGCGGAAAAACCAGTTCGGACCGTAGCTAGTGTCAAACTGCTGTTTTATAATGAAAGGTACTGTTTTTCGCTGTGCGGCTAACCGGTTTTGTAAAACCCATAGTAAATTGTAAAAATATCGTTAGAGCGCGTGCGATATGTCCCTGGAACCCTAAGACATGGGACTTTGTGTTTATGGAAAAATATTTCTGGTTTAATCAGTTTTTAAGGGGTTAAACAGGTCCCGAACAGACCTGCGTGTTGAGAGTAAAAACTGGAAAATTATGCGTTTAAAATTAGTAGTCGTGACTTTGGTTTGGGGCGTCGCTTTGACAATTGTTAACTCGTATTTTGGTGGAAAAAGGTGAGGGAAGTTGACGGGTTGTTGTTGCTGATTGCGAGAGCTTTGCTTTGCGTTCGAGGTGAGTTCTCTCACTATATAGGATGGGGATTATATTTGTATTGCTATGGTTCGAATGTGATGATCATGATTGTTTGTTGATATTATTGTGGTATGGAGTATATATATATTTGTGTGTATATATTGGACTGTGTTTAATGTACTTCTTGATGGATGTTCCAAGAGGTATATGCGTTTGAATAATGAGTTGTGATTATATCTTCTTGAGGGTTGTTCCAAGAAGTATAAGGCCGCTTCTTGATGGGAGTTCCAAGGAGTGTGTGTTTTAGTATTACATGTTGTGATTTTGTCTTCTTGATGGTGGTTCCAAGGAGCATGAGGATTATTATTAATCGTGATATGTTTTCTTGATTGATGTTCCAAGAAATTTATGTGCTGGTATGTTTTAAGGGTGATGCCGATATAATTGCGATCCTATGTAAGGATTGAATTCACTAAGCTTCGTGCTTACCCCTTCCCAAATTCTTATGATTTCAGGTGCGAGTAGCAGTCGGGCGTGACGGTACACACGGGCGCAAGGCGAATATGGTTTAATTTGATTTTTAATAAATGGGGATTGAATTATATAACTTTTCCGCTGCTTAAACTTTGTTGACGGTTTTAAATAACGATGTTTATTCTTATTGTAACGTGTTTCGTTAACTTTTGGTTTGATTGAAATGAAATGTATTACTTTTAGAAAAATTTAAATTCCTTGTAAATTTTGGGACATTACAACTTGGTATCAGAGTCGGGAACCGGACTGGTGTGCCAGCGAGGACGCTGGGCTCCCAAGCGGGGTGGATTGTAAGATCCCACATTGGTTGGGGAGGGGAACAAAGGTTGCCTTATAAGGGACTTGATACCTCCTCTATCAGACGCGTTTTAAAACTGTGAGTCCAGGTGTGCGGACAAAGCGGACAATATCTGGTACGGTTGGCCTGGGATTTTACAGATGGTACCAGAGCACAGCTTGAGTGAATCAGACACATCTCGGTGTGTTTGGTCTCAAGTTGCGGCTATGAAGTTTTAAACTTTTTACAAAAATCTTTGAGAATAAAGGAAAAAGGAAAACCCGTTTGGGAAACGGTGATCGGGGGCGCAGTGTGTACAGTCAGCCGACGCTCCGTGGGAAGGTACGGTACTTAGTGTATTAATTTCTTTGTAGATCATAGAGTATGCATGCTAGATAGCTTATGTGGTTTACACTGTACTGTATGGTTGTTACTTGCTAATAGGAGCCCATGCTAGCTATGATAGGTTGTCAAGCGAATGCACTATAGGTTGTATGCGGTAGGTACCGAATAGCCTTAGAATGTTGGATTTAGTTCTATTGCGCAGCTCTTGTTTGAGTCCAACCGTTGTAGGATAGAATCTTATATTCGAATGTCTATCTGGTTTCCACTGTATACGACTGTGTGTTTACGAGGCGACTCGTCAGAGTTAGTGGGGTTCCGCCTTAGCAAGGGTAGTGGGGTGTTATGATTATTCCTAGGGAGCTAGGAAGATTGTGTATATGCGTCGGTATAGGCATACGTGTATGGTTTTGTGTGAACAAGCAGCTACTTGGGTACTCGGGATGGGACTCGGAGCGGGCAATGATAGGTGTAGATGGTAGTAGAGAGCTCCTACTACCGGAAGCACAGGATCAATGTTCGAGTCGGGGAAAATCGCGATGAATTCAAGGAGTCGAGGTTGAATGTGGTAGTGTGAGTTATTATGTGCTAATAACTCGTTGTAATTTTTTTTCCTAGAGTGGTCAACACTAGAAGGAACAACGCGGCTGAACCGCGGGCTGAGGCCGGGATCAGCGAGGAACAGATTAGAGAGATGATTGCTACCGAGGTAGCATACGCGATCGGGGAGGCGATCCCCGAAATTATCACCGCCATTCGAGATGAGGTGGTGGTCCTGATGGAGGAACGAATTGCAGCGATTCCACCGCCTGCGGGGGGGGGGACAACCCCGTGCTCGAGAGTTCCAGTATCGGGATCTCTCTGCCTGCTCCCCGCCAGAGTTTAAGGGAGACCCGAGTCCGATTATCAGCATGCGATGGGTATCAGACATAGAGTTTGCCTTCCTAACCAGTGGTTGCCCGGACAATTTGAAGGTACACACGGGCGCAAGGCGAAGATGGTTTAATTTGATTTTTAATAAATGGGGATTGAATTATATAACTTTTCTGCTGCTTAAACTTTGTTGACGGTTTTAAATAACGATGTTTATTCTTATTGTAACGTGTTTCGTTAACTTTTGGTTTGATTGAAATGAAATGTATTACTTTTAGAAAAATTTAAATTCCTTGTAAATTTTGGGACATTACACTGTGAGAATCTAAACATCAAAACTCTGTGAAAACAGCAAATTCCGGCCAAAATCGCTTTTCCGACGAGTAACGCACTGTTCATTTTTAAAAATCTTAATTCGCAAATTTCTTCACCAATTTCGGATCTGATTGTTGCATTCTCTTCATAATCAATAGAGAAAATGATCTGAATGGCTAAAATCAATCCATGCACTTCAAAATCTTCTAGATCTTAAGATTTTCCGAAAAACTCAAAAACATTCAAAATCACCAATTTGTTCACGTTGATCGATTTTGAATATAGGAATTGATCTGGAATCGAACAACGAACAGATCTTTACGAGATCGGGTGATTATAACATTCTTACTTGAAAATCAAACTCCAAAATCTTCAAATTCTTAAAAAATTGGCACTTTTTCACGAGAAAATACAGAGAGTTTCAAGGATGAATCTATCAAAGTGTTAGTGAAATAAGGATAATCTAGGCTATTTATACCTAGACTCACAATTTACAAAATAACCCCTCAACTTGAATACAACATATAAAATTGACACTAACAGGTCTAATCAAAATAAAGAGGGGAAGAATGTTCAGGAGGGAGAACATTCTGAGAGAAATGAGAGGGAAATTCAGAGAGATTGGTTAGCATGGAAAGTGAAAAACAGAAAGAGAGAGGTGAGGATGAGAGAATGTTAACAGAATTAGAAACAGAAAGAGATAATTCTGATCCAGCCAATTTAATCCGGGCAACCACATCTAATGTTGGTTCACAACCCTTGGTGACCAACATTGAAGAAAACACCATGGAGCCCGTGGTGGAACTTGAACAACCCATCCATAGCCACTCAGAAGCATTTCAACATGCTACTGTTTCAATTCAAATAGGGGAACCATCCCAAACTCATTTGGAGGGAGGTGATAAATCCCAAGATTTTATTCAACACTTTGAGTCTGGATTGCACAGTAAAATCCTACTTGAGCCTGAAATTCCTTTTCACACTAGCACATCACATGAATTTCGTATTCCTGTATCCACATCCATAGACATTCCTATTATTGGTTGTCAAGGAATGGATGGAAGTATTGGTCAAGTGAACATCTTAAAAGCTTCATTACATAGTGAATCTGTTGTACATGGTGACTTTGTGACACCTACAGGCCATGAGTTCTCTGAACACATGAAAACTGGAGCATCTGTTACTACAGGTTCACTGTTAGAAAATTCTGAATTTGAAAAGATTCAGAAACAAAGTCATGATCTTGGTGTAAAGGTGGAGAAATTGGAGAATACTGTTGACTCTTTGAAAAATGAAGTAAAGGAACTAAAATTTTTGTTGGAAGGCAGAGCAAATTCAGTTGAGTCAAAAGTGGATAAAATGAAAGAATCCTTGGATGCTCATAAAAAAGAGATCAAGGATGAAATGTCAGGATTTCAAAAGGAACTTTTCAAGAGTATGAAGGATTTGAAATCTTCACTGTTACAGGTTGTCAGCTCAACTTTGGCTAGTGTTTCAAAGCCATTAGCCATTATGCCTGTATCTATAGCTGAACTTGAATCAGAATCAACTCAGTCCTTAAAAAGAAAATTTGATGATAATGATCCTCATGATCATCAAAAGGGGGAGAAAAGGCAAAAGCAAAGTACTGAGGTTGATAAACAAAGCACTGATGAGTTACAAAATGTTGAAAAGTCAGCAGATATTGAGTTAGCAGATTTTGAATTAGAAAATATGTATTTAGCAGATGCAGAGGTTCAGATATCAGAGAATGTTCAGAATTCACAAGATATTGAAAAGATGGTTGGTGAATCAACAGATGTTGAGGAGTTAGTGGAGGTTCAGACAATAAGTTCATACACTGAGGATGACATGGAAACTGATAAAGTGGTACATGAAAAGTCTTCTGAAGGAGGTACTGACAAAACAGAGGAATTGGAATTGAATACTGAGTTGGAGGAGAATTCTGATGAAACTGAAGTACTTGTGACAGATGATGTATTCACGACTGATCAAAATGTTAAAGCAGTGAGTATTTTTGGATCAGATGAAGTGATAATGACAGATGAGAATGCAATGACAGAAGAATCAATGACTGACTCTTCTGAAGATGGTTATGAGTTGAATATGGCATATATTTCTGATGAAAGCTTATCTGAAATTGTTCCTTATACCAGAGTTGAACTTTTTAACTCTGAGATGGAAGAAAGAAGGTTAAATGAGAGTCTGATAAGGAGAATGCATAGTGAGTTGGTCAGAGCTCTTAATGTTCAGAAAGTTCAACGAGTTATCAGAACAGTGAGGCCTATCGATTTGTTGGGAGAAGAGGATCACTCAGTTGATTATTCACAGAAGTTTCAAAATGAGTTTCAACTACATTTTAATGAGGAATTGGGAGCAAATAAAAGGGAGTTTGACAGAATTGAGGATTATTTCATGCCTGAGGAGTATGTATACAGAAAGCCTATTGAAATTCCAAAGTTTGAGTTACCAATTATGAAAGAACCTGTATGTGACTTTATTCATGAAATGAGTGACACTCCACTTGTCAATCATTTTTTCATAGATGTATTTCCAGAAGAAACGTATGAATATCTTTACTGCACAGGAGATGACTCAGTGATTATTGAGAACTTTATCAATGGATTCATGGATGAAAGAGTTCAGGTGACTTATGTGGAAGCTTCTAACAGATTCAGAAAAGCTGATGAAAAACTACATGTTCAGAAAGAAATTGTGAAAGTACTGGAGTTTCAGACTGATGAATTTGATGGGCTGAAATATGTAAGTTTAATAGTTCAAAAGGAAGGGAATTTGAAAGTGAGCATGACCAGTTTTGACTTCCATAGATTGTTTCTGAATGATCAAGTGTTTCTGGTGAAGTTCTTTGCTTGTACTGAAGAATCTTGGATAGAACTTGAATACAGAAGAATTTTGTGGATTTATGTAAGAAATATGTACTTCTATGATTTTCAGTTGGCAATTGAAGCAGGGAAAGAGAAGTGTAACTTGAATCATCCAATCAAAAATCCTATTCATGAAATTGGAGGTCGTGGATTTATTACTGAAGGAGTTGAAAATGAAGGTTTTGAGTATATAGTTTCTGGAGTAAGAGAGTTCTTCAGATTAAATGATATGGTAAAATACAGTAATGCTACTTTACAATGGTTGTTGGTGGAAATGGCAGTAAATGCTGAAGGTGAAAAAGAAATTCTAAAATAAAAATGCAAAAGACATATCAAAGAGAGATTGGATCTCAGAAAAAGAGTCAAAGATTATAGGCAATGGATACTCTCAGAAGAAAACCCAAAGAAGTTGCTACACAAAGACTATGTATTTCCAGTTGAATAAGAAGTAAATGGAGTTTATTCAGAAGAGGTTGAAAAAGATATTCCAGATGTGTCTTCACAAGAGGTTCAAATGAATGATACTGATCAAGCAGGAAAGTCTGAGGCTAATGAAGAAGAAATACCTATTGATGTTAATGGTTATTTTCTGGAATATGATCTACCAAACTTCTTTCAGCCAAGAGAAGTCAACTTTCTAAGTGTATATCCTGACAAGCCAGAATTTTCTCAATTGCTTCTTGGAGAAATGTCAAGATGCATAGGAAAACCAAAACAAGCAGTATATTCAGATTTCTTGATTACTGCAATAAGAGAATTGATGGTCAGGAAATTCAGGAAACATGAGTATTATGCATTTGAGGTTCTGAGAGAAGATGGAAAAGTTTATTATTTCACAGAAGCTGATTTTGACAAGATTTCAGTAACAGATTTCTACAGGCTGTATAGTCTTTTGGCAAATAAAGACTGTAGTAAATACAAAAAGGAGAGGGGAGCATTGGTTGTGGTAAGAGATGCTATGTTTTATATTCATATATGGTATGGATATACAGATTTCCAAATTGCTCTGTATTTACAAAGACCATGTGTATATCTCTCCAAACCAAATAATGATCACGAGCAACTGAAGGTTCTAAAGACTGGAATCATTGAAAGATATCCAGAGTTGGGAGTTTTCTTGAAGAACAACAGAAAAGAAAAGATTTTCTTCAGACCAGATGAAGTGGAAAAATATTGTTCTGGAACTCTGAAGTTCATCAAACACAGCTTGGAGAAAAAGATACAAAAAGCAATCGCTGAGCTTTATCACTCGTTGATAAAGTACTGTTCAACGAACGCTGATCATAAGGTTTACTCTACATGTAACTTTTGTCTTACCCCCACTTGCACACTTCCGTACGAAAATGTCAGAAAGGACATCCCCTCTGTCCATTATCGTACAACCAACTCTGATTCTACATTGTACATCATGCGGCTACTAAGGTTGTCTACAAAGGTCAAACCATGCATGAGGTCTCTATCCATTCCATCAAAGAAGTTAACATCCTGATCTTCCATTGAGGATATTCATCTCTCAGAAGAGTAGGAGGTTTGGTTAGAGAACCAGCTGTGTAGATAGCATTGATGTTGTTATTAGCCATCTTTTTAGAAAACAGAGTACGAAGGTTTCAAAAGATTTTAAAAGGGTTTTAAACTGAAAGTAGATGAACAGTAATCAATGAAACATTAAACAAAGTAGAGAAGATATTTAGACTAACTAGAAAGCTTTAAACATGGATTAAAGAACTCTGAAAACTTGTTTTAAACTATGAATAGTAAAAAAACAGAGTATACTATGAAGCTTTTGAAGACAAACACAATCAACAACAATGAATCAACCTGGTTAGATTGGATCGTTTGATTTGAGCAAATCAATCTGCTATGATACCAATTGTAGGTTCCCGGATTCAAGTTGTATCACATTAATAGCACAAAACAGATAGCGGAAGCATTATATAAAGCCATTAAATGTGAGTGATTGTGTAGATGATAATGTAACAGTGAGAGTATCAATAATGAACAGTAAATGATAACAAGATCAAGTAAATAAGTTGCTCGTATATTGATATTTGAATAACACTAAGAACACGTTCAAGTGTGTGTATTCTGAACTCTCTCAGGAAACAAATTGTACTGAGATAGTGCTATGGAATGTTGCAGTGTGTGCTCTCACAAATGTGGAAAACAATTCTTCCAAAAACTTACTAATGTGTGTTCCACTACCCTTCTATTTATAGCCAGATAAAGTAAAAGATAGTGTACTATCTTACCCTGGAATGACACGTGGAAAGTGTGTCTCCATCCTTTTAGGGCTTACGTGGAAAGTACGGACACGTGTATAACACTTAGAGATTTCTACGAGACTAAAGCTTCACAAAGGTATTCATTCACCAGAGCTCTGATAGTCTTCTGGTGTGAATAGTTCTTCTGGTAGAACAGAAGAGGTCTTCTACCAGAACTCTGTCGAGCTCTGATGGTCTTCTTGTTGATTTTCTTCTAAGTCTTATGTTGTATATCTGGTGGTCTTCTGACTTGGGGCTAACAATGATACGCGGTACTCGTCTTGATTTGCGACACCATTTCCCTTTGGAAGCTTCTCCAAAATGCAGAGGTAAACCTGCTATCCCGGTCTGACACTATTGACGACGGTACACCATGACGGGTTACAACCTCATCGATGTACAACTTTCCTAGCCTTTCCAACGAGTAAGTTTCCTTTATGGGTAAGAAGTGCGCCGATTTCGTAAGCCGATCCACGATCACTCATATTGCGTCATATCCTTTGGAGTCCTGGGTAGATGAGTTACGAAGTCCATCGTGATCTGATCCCACTTCCACAATGGTATTTCTAAGTACTGTAGCTTTCCATATGGTCGTTGATGCTCGATCTTTACTCGTGAACACGTCTTACACCTTTCCACAAAATGAGCTATGTCTTTCTTCATGTCGGGCCACCAATAGTCCTGACGTAGATCCCCGTACATCTTATTAGTTCCTAGGTGAATAGAATACTTCGACTTGTGCGCCTCTCCCAAAATCACATTTCTAAGCTCTCCGAGCCTCAGAATCCAGATCCTCTCGTTGAAACACTTCATCCCTTGACTATCCTCCACTAAAGAGGTTGTTTGCCCTACCATCCTTTCTTTCTTAAGGTTATCCGTTACTAGCGCGTCAAACCTGACATCTCTTTATATCGGCCAACAGATTAAATGTCACATCGGCCCTCATGGCCACAATTTTGGGAGTCTTATTCCTTTCCTTTCGACTCAGGGAGTCGGCCACCACATTGGCCTTTCCCGGGTGATACTCTATCTTACAGTCGTAATCTGTCAACAACTCGATCCACCTTCTTTGGCATATATTCAACTCTTTTTGATCAAAGAGGTGGCAAAGACTTTTGTGATCCGTGAAAGTTTGACACTTTATCCCATAGAGGTAATGCCGCCAAATTTTCAAAGAAAAAACCACGGCCGCCAATTCCAAACCATGAGTGGGGTACCGAGCTTCGTGATCATTCAACTTTCGGCAGGCATATGCGATCACCTTTCCACGCTGCATTAGTACACAACCCAAACCCAGCTTCGACGCATCGCTATTTACCACAAAATCGTCCAAACCGTCCGGTAACGACAACACCGGCATGCTACTCAACATATCCTTCAATTTCTGAAAGGCTTCATCTTGAGCCTCTGACCAGGCGAACTTAACACTCTTCTTGGTCAAAGAAGTCAATGGTGTAGTGATACGCAAAAAGTCTTTAATAAACTTTAAACCAAGGAAACTTCAAACTTCTGACGGATTCTTAGGTTGTTCCCAATCTCGGATGGCCTCAATCTTAGATGGGTCCACCATTATCCCCTTTTTAGACACCACGTGTCCGAGGAACTGCACTCCCCTGAACCAGAATTCGCACTTGGAGAACTTTGCATACAGCTTCTCCTGCTTCAATAACTCTAAAATCATTCGCAGATGGTCCTCGTGCTCCTCTTCCGATCTTGAAAATACCAAGATGTCGTCTATAAACACGATCACGAACTTGTCCAAATAGGGTTGGCACACCCTGTTCACCAGATCCATAAAAGCTTCTAGGGCATTGGTTAGCCCAAATGGCATCACCAAGAACTCGTAGTGCCCATACCTAGTCGTGAAAGAGGTTTTCGGTATGTTCTCTTCCCTTACCTTGAGTTGGTGATAGCCCAACCTCAAGTCTATCTGTAACGACCCGGTTATCAAACATACAACAAATAACATATTTTTACATAACATTGTTTCATAACAAAAGGTACATCACATAACATGTACGGTCCCTTAGTCTTTACAATCGTAATAAGTATTTCATTACAAATTTTTGCTAATTAATTTACATTATAACTAATACCAAAGTTATAACAGCAAAACACATCATGGTCTTCAAAAACTTAAGTCTTCCAAAAGCTAGTCGTAGATTA
This sequence comes from Saussurea involucrata, assembly GCA_033807775.1. NCBI lineage: Eukaryota > Viridiplantae > Streptophyta > Magnoliopsida > Asterales > Asteraceae > Saussurea > Saussurea involucrata. The sequence goes on along the minus strand of CM066327.1, from coordinate 94,536,696 downwards.
CCCCTTTCACTTTCTCTTACTTGATCCCCGACCTGGAATACATATTTTTAAAACAAAATGAGGGTTAGACCTAGTGGTCTAAGTGAGAAAATCCCTGTCAGTTTAAAACAATTTGCACAAACAACATATACATAACACAAAAATGGATACCAATTATGACTCATGCGTTGTGTACTTTCTTGTCTCGTTCCCCTGGCCATATTAGTTGGTTGCGAGTAGGGCTATAAACGAACCGAACCTTCAATGAACCGTTCAGCGGGAAGTTCGTTTATGTTCCTTCATTAGTTAAACGAACGAACATGAAAAAGTTTTTTCGTTCGTTTAGTTAAACGAACGAACATGAACATAGGTCTTGTTCGTTCATTTATGTTTGTGAACGTTCGTTTATTTATGTTCGTTAATGTTCGTTCGTTTATGTTCGTTTATGTTCGCTAATTCGTTCGTTTATGTTCGTTTACAAATAAAAATAACTTAATAATAATAGACATAATTAATAAGATAACTATAAAATAACAATAATTTCTGAAAGATAAAAAAATAACTAAAAAAAGACACAAAGGCCTTTCACACCAGCTTTTCCTTATATACACACATGATACTTTATTTTTTCACTCCATTTTCGATGGGGATTTGGGAAGGCCATATCCCTGATAAGTGATAACCGTTGCCTTACCACCACTCCATCAAAGGAAAATGGGATTTTCTTCATCCCACATCGCTAGTGGACAACATCTTTTGATCCATCCTCTACTATAAATAGAATCTCACCTATTTGGTTTTAATATGGATCACCTATTCAGCCTAACCTGGTGGCTCAAGCTTATTCTTGAGCCTAGCCGAGTGGCTTGATTCCTTTTGCTGGAGTTCAATTTTTTTTGAGTTTAAAGTTTGTTTGTTGTAAGTTTGTTTGTGTAGAACTGTTCGTTTAAGTTCGTTTAGAGTTGTTCGTTTAAGTTCGTTTAGTTTCTTAACAAACGAACATAAACGAACACGAACATGCCTAATTCTTAAACGAACGAACACGAACATAAAAAATTTTTTTCGTGTTCGTTCGTTTGTTCGGTTAAGCTAAACGAACGAACATGAACAAGCCTCCGTTCGTGTTCGTTCGGTTCGTTTACAGCCCTAGTTGCGAGCCAACTAATCAGTTTACTCCGTTGCACTAATATATAGCCAACTCCGCTGTCCCTCCGTACAGCCAACTCCACCAGTCCTAAACCCGACCAACGTGCACTCGTGTAGTGTAATACTCGTATAAATATAATATACACCTCAATATATCATACTTCATACATATGCACATACTTACACTACTAATCACATTCTCAATCCAGGTATATGTATTCTAGTTTGAAAACATTTTTAAAGTAAAATTCACCTGTTTGCTTATCAAAACGCTTCCAAGCTTTTCTCAAAACGGTTCAGCTTTCACTCCAAATTCGCAGAATCCGAAACAATTAGATACAATTACCTTTTTACCAATTGAACACATACAACTTACTAGAAGACTAAGAACTCTAAATAAATCTATCTAACTCTTATTCTCAAATGTTTCCCCCAAACCCGAACTTAAGTCGAATCCACAGTATTTCCAGTCCTCATTCATACCCTATCCAAAAGTCGACAGAACACAAAGATACCGGATACTCAAAAGTATCTTGAATCTCAAAAGTGACCAAACAACTAGAGTTTCCGGATACTACAAAACTATCCGGACGACATGATCAATCCGGACAACACAACTTTCCGGACGACATCGACATTCCGGACAACACAACTTTCCGGTCAACATCAATAATCCGGACGACATCCGGAAACCAAAGTAATCCGAACACCATCCGATATCTAATTTCATCCAGAAACCATAGAAAAGAGAACTTATCGGACACTTCATCTACCGGACACCAGCAAGGAGGAACTACCGGACACATTCAAAAGAAACTACCGGACACATTCAAATTGTTTCCGGAAACCTCTGTCGGTTTACCTAATTTCTACCCAGAATCGACAGAAATTAATACCAGACATGAATTTGATGATTCTAATCCGGTAGAAACCTTCTACTAACATTTACAAACATAAAATGTAAATGAACATACCTCAAAATCACTTCCAATGAATCCCAATGAAGCCTTAACCCTACTTCTCCTTCTTTTCTCCTTGTCGTCTCAAAACACACACACACACACACACTGATATTTTCTGTTTGAAAATATTTGGAATCAAAAAAGATATTTATATCTTAGACCTAATTAACAAATTTGGGTTTGAACTATACAAAAATTACCAAAACCTCCTTAAACTTATAAACTAACCCAAACTTACCCTAAACATCAAATTTTAAAGTTAACTAAATTTAACAGAAAGAGAATTTAACTAACAAACTTACCCGGGTTATTACATCATATCCCCCTTAGAAGAATTCCGTCCTGGAATTCGGTTAAGGAAAGAGGTGCGGGTATTTAGTTCTCATTTCTGATTCTAGTTCCCAAGTAGCATCCTGCCCTTTATGATGTCGCCACTGTACTTTTACTTGTCTGATCTCTTTGTTCCGCAAAACATTGACTTTACGGTCAACAATGGCTTCAGGTTCTTCCACATAATTCAGCTTTTCATCCACTTGTATATCCGGTAGAGAAACTGCCCGATCTGGTGTAACTAAACACTTTCGAAAATTTGAAACGTGAAAAGCGTTGTGGATACTGCTTAACTCTGGCGGAAGATCCAACCTGTAGGCTACTTCACCAATTCTTTCTGTAATTACAAAAGGTCCAATGTATCTTTGACTAAGCTTACCTTGTTTCCCAAATCGAATGACTCCTTTCCAGGGCGAGACTTTTAACATTACAAAATCCCCAACTTGGAATTCTAATGGTTTTCGGCGTCGGTCAGCGTAGCTTTTCTATCTGTCTTGAGCCACTTTCAATCGTTCCCGGATCTGAGTAATCTTATCCGCGGTTAACTAAACTATATCTGGCCCCGCTAATTGTTTCTCTCCCACTTCGTTCCAACATAGAGGAGTTCGACATTTTCTACCATACAGAACTTCGAACGGTGTCGCATGTATGCTGGAATGATAACTGTTATTGTAGGAAAATTCAATCAACGGCAAATGCTTATCCCATGATCCCCCAAAATCAACAATGCAGGCTCGTAGCATATCTTCCAAAGTCTGAATCATTCATTCACTCTAGCCGTCAGTTTGAGGATGCTACGCTGTACTTAGCTTTATTTGCGTCCCCATTTCCTTTTGAAAACTTCTCCAGAACCTTGAAGTAAAACGACTATCACGATCAGAAATAATCGAGATTGGAACCCCATGTCGAGTTACTATTTCATCGATGTACAACTTGGCTAGTCTTTCCAACGAATAAGTTTCTTTTATTGGCAGGAAGTGAGAAGACTTTGTCAATCTGTCAACGATTACCCAAATGGCATCAAATCCTTTCGGAGTCCTTGGTAACTTCGTGATGAAATCTTTAGTAATCTGATCCCATTTCCACATAGGTATTTCTAAACGTTGTAACTGACCAAAAGGCTTTTGATGTTCAATCTTTACTTTCTTTTAAGTGGTACAACCTTCCACATGCTGGGCAATATTTCTTTTCATTCCCGGCCACCAGTAAAATTGTCATAGATCCTTATACATCTTATTCATACCTGGATGAATAGAGAAACGAGATTGATGATCTTCTTGTAGTACCCGATCACGTAAACTGTTAGTGCAATATGTCTTCAAGGTTTAAATATAGAAAGGTCAAAGTCAAAGTCAATGTATTGAGTTGTATTGTGTTGTTTACACCTTGTAATGTGTTTAGTATAAATAGGTTTAGTTGTGTGTTAGAAAAAGAGACTCTTAGAAACATTCTCTGAATTCACATTCATATCTTAGAGAGAGAAAGTGCAGAACTCATATCTTGTATACAGTGTTCTTGATCAATGAGATGACAAATTCACATCTTCTCTATCTTGATTGATCCTTAGGGTTTATCATAAACCACCCAAACGAGGCACCCAAATTCTGTTTCCCAGACACAGTAACCCACGATCATCTTTTTCGAGTGATGCTGATATCCCCACTAACCGTTCTGGTTTCAAATGTTCTTCTTGAAAAGCTTCTATTTGACACTTCTTCAATTCGTCAAATCTGTTAGGTAGGATTTCATCTCGTAGTGCAATTGCCTTTATTGTTCCGCTTCTCTGTTGGCGACTAAGTGCATCCGCTACTACGTTTGCCTTCCCCGGATGATAGAGAATTTCGCAGTCGTAATCATTCACTAGTTCTAACCATCTTCTTTGCCTCATATTCAATTCTCGTTGATCGAAGAGATGTTGGAGACTCTTATGATCGGTATAAATTTTACATTTAGAGCCGTATAAATAATGTCTCCAGATCTTTAGAGCAAAAACAACTGCTGCAAGTTTCATGTCGTGGGTAGGATACTGCCGTTCATGATCCTTCAGTTGACGAGAAGCGTAAGCAATAACTTTCCCACGCTGCATTAGTACACATCCCAATCATAGTTTGGAAGCATCACTATAAACAACAAAGTCGTTGGAACCTTCAGGTAGTGACAGTATTGGCACGCTACAGATTTTTTTTTTCAATATTCGGAATGCTTCATCCTGTTCTGCTTTCCATTCAAACTTTATATTCTTTCGAGTCAGTTTGGTCAGGGGCGTAGCGATACGAGAGAAATCTTGTATAAACTTTCGATAGTAGCAGGCTAAACCCAGAAAACTTCGTACTTCTGTTGGCGTTCTCGGCGGTTCCCACTTTTCAATTGCCTCTACTTTCATCGGATCAACTTGAATGCCCTTCTCGGAAACTACATGTCCAAGAAATTGAACTTCCCATAGCCAGAATTCACATTTAGAAAATTTAGCATACAACTATTCCTTCTTCAACAACTCCAGAATCAAACGAAGATGTCGTGCGTGTTCTTCTTTGGATCGGGAATAGATAAGGATATCATCGATAAACACAATAACAAATTTATCGAGGTATGGCTTACATACCCGATTCATTAGATCCATAAAGGAAACTGGGGCGTTCGTCAGGCCGTAGGGCATCACTAAGAATTCGTAATCACCATACCTTGTGCGGAAAACAGTTTTCAGAACGTCTTCTTCCTTAACCTTCAGTTAGTGATAACCAGATCTTAGATCAATCTTGGAAAAATAACAAGCTCCAACTAATTGATCAAAGAGGTCATCAATTATGGGAAGCGGATACTTATTCTTGATCGTACGCTTATTCAGTTCCCGATAATCAATACACATCCTCATCGACCCGTCTTTCTTTTTCACAAACAGCACTGGTGCTCCCCACGGTGAAGTACTGGGTCTGATGAATCCCTTATCGGATAGATCTTGAAGTTGCGTCATCCTTTCTTTCATCTCTGGAGGTGCCAGACGATACGGTGCACGTGCAACAGGAGCGGCTCCATGAATCAGATATATACCAAACTCTACTTGTCTAACGGGTGGAAGACTGTTCAACTCTACCAAACCCTGCTGTACTCTCCCCCGTGGACAATCAGACTGAATGTGATCGGGAGAATTGCATGAGAAACAAAATCGAGTTACCCGACAGTCTTTAGCAATATGGCTGGTATTTCCACACTTGTAACAAACTCGAGGATCAACTTAACAATTTCCTAGATGAATACGGTTGCATTTTGGACAAGGTCTTTCAGCTGGTTTGAAAGGTGGACGGCTATCAAATCTCTGGAATCTGGACTTCTTTGGATCATAATGTGGTCCTTCCCATTTTCTTTTCCCAGTACTTTTATCACTAGCATCTCTTCCTTTATCCCGTTCTACATTTTCCGCGGCATCTACTGCGGCTGAGAAGGTATCTGGTCCCTTTGCAATCACTAGACTTCTGATTTCTGAATTTAATCCAAAGATAAACCTTTCCATCTTAAGTTCCTCCGTGGCAACGTAGTACTCCGCGAAACGAGACTTCTCCAGAAAACGTGCAGTGTAATCCCGAATCGATAAACTTCCCTGTTGTAGGTTCATGAACTCTTCTTCCAGTTGTCTTACTGCTGCTTGAGGACAAAACTGTCTCTTGAAAGCTATTGTAAATTCTTCCCAAGAGAAAGTAGAATACACATCAGACCCTCTAGAGGTTATAAGAGCTTCCCACCAGTATAGAGCATCGGCCTTCAACATCGTGGTTCCATATAACACTCTATCTTCCTCGGCACATTTACTGGTTTTGAAGATGGCTTCTATCTCTTTTAGCCACCTCATAGCCTTTACTGGGCCTCTTTCTCCTGAGTAAGTCGGAGGTTTGCAGCTCAGGAACATCTTATAATCACACTTCTTTGGCACCGGTATGACCGTAGGTGTAATGGGCATCTCGTCTTCCAGACTAGGATCTGGTATTTCAGTTTCGGTATGACGAGTTCGGTCGAACATAGCTTATATATTTGCTTGTAGTCTTCCCATTTCAGCCATCAAATCGTCTCTTGAAACAAATTCGGTGCCTTGCGACTGAACTCTACCTCCAGTTCTTCCCCTACCTCGATCTCCACCTCTTCCCCTTGTTCCGATCGTTGGATTCGTTCTATTATGATTTCCTTCTCCCTCCCTATTCGTACGTCGAATACCACTTTCCATTCTGTAGGTTTCAACAAGGTTAATATACACGTAAGCACATACCCCATATAATAAGGTTTTCTAGTTCAAACATGCACATGTAAGTTCATGATTACATTGGCCAAATGTAATTTGAAATTACCTTACATGATGTTCCTTCTACCATTTTATATTTAACATCACAAGGTTCTAAAATAATAGGGACATCCTACTTCACATGCAGTTTAAGTCTAGGTATGGATCCGAATACCTAAATCCCTTAAACTAGTGCTCTGATACCATCTGTAACGACCCGGATCTCAAACATACAACAAATAACATATTTTTACATAACATTGTTTCATAACAAATGGTACATCACATAACATGTACGGTCCCTTAGTCTTTACAATCGTATTAAGTATTTCATTACAAACTTTTTGCTAATTAATTTACATTATAACTAATAACAAAGTTAGAACAGCAAAACACATCATGGTCTTCAAAAACTTAAGTCTTCCAAAAGCTAGTCGTAGATTACCCCTTTCACTTGCTCTTACTTGATCCCCGACCTGGAATACATATTTTTAAAACAAAATGAGGGTTAGACCTTGTGGTCTAAGTGAGAAAATCTCTGTCAAGTTAAAACCATTTGCACAAATAACATATACATAACACAAAAATGATATCAATTATGACTCATGCGTTGTGTACTTTCTTGTCTCGTTCCCCTGGCCATATTAGTTGGTTACGAGCCAACTAATCAGTTTACTCCGATGCACTAATATACATCCAACTCTGTTGTCCCTCCGTACAACAAACTCCACCGGTCCTAAGCCCGACCAACGTGCACTCGTGTAGTGTAATACTCGTATAAATATAATATACACCTAAATATATCATACTTCATACATATGCACATACTTACACTACTAATCACATTCTCAATCCACATATATGTATTCCAGTTTGAAAACATTTTTAAAGTAAAACTCACCTGTTTGCTTATCAAAACGCTTCCAAGCTTTTCTCAAAACGGTTCAGCTTTCACTCCAAATTCACAGAATCTGAAACAATTAGATACAATTACCGTTTTACCAATTGAACACATACAACTTACTAGAAGACTAAGAACTCTAAAAAACTTATCTAACTCTTATTCTCAAATGTTTCCCCCAAACCTTAACTTAAGTCGAGTCCACAGTATTTACAGTCCTCATTCATACCCTATCCAAAAGTCGACAGAACACCAAGATACCGGATACTCAAAAGTATCTTGAATATCAAAAGTGACCAAACAGCTAGAGTATACGGATACTACAAAACTATCCGGACAACATGATCAATCCGGACAACACAACTTTCCGGACGACATTGACAATCCGGACGACACAACTTTTCGGTCAACATCAATAATCCGGACGACATCCGGAAACCAAAGTAATCCGGACACCATCCGGTATCTAATTTCATCCGGAAACCATAGAAAAGAGAACTTACCGGACACTTCATCTACCGGACACCAGCAAGGAGGAACTACCGGACACCTTCAAAAGAAACTACCAGACACATTCAAATTGTGTACGGAAACCTCTGTCGGTTTACCTAATTTCTACCCAGAATCAACTAAAATTAATACCAGACTTGAATTTGATAATTCTAATCCGATAGAAACCTTCTACTAACATTTACAAACATAAAATGTAAAGGAACATACCTCAAAATCACTTCCAATGAATCCCAATGAAGCCTTAACCCTACTTCTCCTTCTTTTCTCATTCTTGTCTCAAAAACACACACACACACACACTGATATTTTCTGTTTGAAAATATCTGGAATCAAAAAGGATATTTATATCTTAGACCTAATTAACAAATTTAGGTTTGAACTATACAAAAACGACCAAACTCCCCTTAAACTTATAAACTAACCCAAACTTACCCTAAACATCAAATTTTAAAGTTAACTAAATTTAACAGAAAGAGAATTTAACGAACGAACTTACCCGGGTTATTACACTATCTTGGAGAAATAACTGGCTCCTTGCAGCTAATCGAATAGGTCATCGATTCTCGGTATAGGATACTTGTTGTTGATCGTAACCTTGTTGAGCTCACGCTAATCTATGCACATCCGCATAGTACAGTCCTTTTCACGAAGGAACTAGCGCTTCCCACGATGACGTACTCGGGTGAATGAATCCCTTATCCAATAACTCTTGTAACTGAGTCATCATTTCTTTCTTCTCGGATGACGCTAACCTATAAGGTGCACAGGCGATTGGTGTAACTCGAGGCAACAAGTTGATTCTGAACTCGATCTGACGATCCGGGGGTAGACTTGTCAAGTCATCCAGAAATACCTCCGGGTATTCACTTACCACTCGCACGTCCTCCACCCCACACTTCTCTTTCTTAGCATCCACTACATATGCTAAAAATCCTCGACAACCCTTTCTCAGGTATCTAGTAGCCTTAATCATTGAAATAAGGCTAGTCTTCATGTCTCGACGATTCCCATAGATCACTACTGAGCCCTTATCGGGTAACTGAACCCGAACTAGCTTCTTGTTGCAAACAATACTAGCATTATTCTTAGCTAGCCAATCCATACCCAACACCACATCAAACTCTCCCATTGCCATGGGGTAAAACTGCATAGGCACCAGAATTCCCTCTGTTGAACCAAACCCTCAGTGATTTGATAATGACTCTTTTAGAAACACTTAGTGAAAATTGTAAGTAAATAATATGTATTAGAGTTTCACTATCGCTGATAAGTACTATGACTCTACAGTACCGCTGATAGGAAACTTATGCTTTTTAGAATAGACGTTCAACGAAACTGTTCATCAATAAAGCACTGACTCTGTTCAGTCTAGTTGGTGATCACTGATAGTTTTAGTTGTTTACTTATGATCCCTGAAGACAAGTTTCACGTTAACAAAGGTTCTACGCTGAAGTCGAAGATCAAGCCCAAGAACCAGCGACAGGTCTACTAATGAACTGATGCGGATATCAGCGAAGCCAAGATTTGTCCACTCAACGTGAAGTTTCAAGTAGAAGACTTCAGCGATTGCTGAGCTTTGTCACTCGCTGATAAAGTACTGTTCAGTGAACGCTGATCATGAAGTTTCCTCTACAACTTACTTTTGTCTTATCCCCTTCAACGTCTCCGTACGAACTGTCAGAACGGACATCCCTTTTGTCTGAAATCGTACAACCAACTCTGATTCTACAATGTTCATCATGCGGCTACTATGTTGTCTACCAAGGTCAAAACATGCAACCAATCAGCTGCTGCCACGTGTAAAGTTATACTGCTTTGCATTAAATGCATGCAGTATATAAGAAGAACCCTACTTATAAGTATTAATCCTTTAAATTCAGTATAAGTATTAATCTTTGATTTATATATATAGTTAGATTCAAGGAAAAGCGTTAAATAAATGGAAAATCGAATGATTGGTTTTTGGTGTATTTTGTTTTTGGTGTATTTTGTTTCGTTAGAATTTTGATCATATTTCGTATTTTTTCGATTTAAAAAATAGAGAGTGAAATGATAGATATATTATTCTAAATAATAACAAATATATTAAAGCCTAATAAAATCCCTTAAACCTAATATAAAAATAAATTTTATCATAAATCCATCGATATTATTATTATATTTTACCAATAAATCTATTAAAATTCAATAAAATCTTTTAAAAGTCAATAAAGCTGATATAAATCCGGTAGATCTATTAAAGCCTATAGAACTGATTAAACCTCAATAAAACCGTTTAAGACCCAATAGAATCCAATAAAACTAATTAAGAACCATTATAATCGAATAAGACCCTTTATGACTTATTAAGGCCCAATAACACCAACGATGACTTACTACACGTTAGTATGCAGATATGTACTGCGTATATGCATGTGGTGTGTATTGAGTTCAATAAGGCCAGTAAGACAACTAAAGCTTATTAAGAATTAATCATTATTGCCCAACAAGACCTTTTATGACTTGTTAAGGCTCAGTAACAAGACCTTTTGGACTTTAATGGATCGTAATGGGCTTCAATGGACTGTATTAGGCTTTAATGAACTGTTTTAGGCTTCAATATATCGTTTTGGGCTTTAATGGACGGCTTTGGGCTTTAATGAACCGTAATAGGCTGCAATGGACTGTATTGGGCTTTAATGAACGATTTTGGGATTTAATGAACCGTTATAGGCTTAATGGACTGTTTTGGACTTTAATGAACCATTTTGGGCTATAGTTAATCGCTTTGGGCTTTAATGGACAGTAATGGGCTTCAATGGACTGTATTGGGCTTTATTGAACGGTTATGGGCTTCAATGTATCATTTTGGGCTTTAATGAACCGTTTTGGGCTACAATTAACCACTTTGAGCATCAATGGACCGTATTGGGCTTCAATGGGCTGTATAGGGCTTCAATGCACCATTTTGGGCTTTAATGAACCATTTTGGACTTTAATGAACCATAATGGGCTTCAATGTTGATAACGCCACTTTTTGGCGTTATTTTCAATTCTCAAACCAACGAGATTGGCTTGTATTCAAATAAAAAGGCGTGTATTTTACGGTTTATCTAGTGAATTATGCAGGTTAGCTAAAAGGCGGCATTTCTTGAGAAAGAAGCTAAAAAGAGCCCAAAACGAGTCAAAACGAAGCCTAACGGAAGCCCAAAAATCAAGCCCAAGACCCGCGACCGAACCAGGACCCGACCCGCGAACCAGAAATCGACCCACACAGCAAAAAGCATACGCGCGACTTAGCCCGCGACTTGCAAGTCGCGTGGCAAGTCGCGTAAGTCACTGTTTGTCGAAAATCAGCTTTATTTTCCGGGGTTTAGGTCATTATTCGATATCATTCTTACGGCAGACGATCGGGAGCAGTTCAGGGGCGACTTTGGGCGATTTTTCGGAGTCCTCGAAGCCACGTTAGAGAGACGATCACGGATACATTCATCACGGAACGTAGAGACGAACACGAGAGGAGGGAGTTTTTATCACTTTTATCACGATATCATCTTTCGCTATTAATCATGTTTACATACACTATTGCATCCTTTTCTCTTATGTTTGAATCCACCACCGACATGAACTAACCGGTTCGTGTTGGGGGTTGGAATGAATTCGGTTTGTAGCATGTAACAAATTGATTTGAACTTTTATCAGTTTTCCTTAATTAATGAAGCATGTGATTTCGTTCTGAAAGTACAGGATCTAATCTTACAATCAATATAGAAAGCAGTAATTGAGAAGTTGTATGATCAAGCCCAATTGTATTCAATGATGAACGGAATTACAGATCTAAGAGAGAGAGAATCTCAAAGATTACAAAGAATGAATACAAAGATATACGGGAAAATCAATCAATTAGCAACGAAGTGCTAACCACTCTATTTATACTGTAACGGACATGTTAAAGCTACAGTACAAATAAGAAAGACTAATAAGAACATAACACGTGTCCTAATTAGTTTACTAAATACTATGTAAAGTATGTAGTCATAAGTTCTGAACAGGTTGTTCAGAACTTCTGAACATTCTTCTGATAACGCTTCTCAGAGCTTCTGACTCTTTCTCTCAGAACTCTGACTTCTCTTCTCAGATCTCCGACTCCTCTACTCAGAACATCTGAGTCTTCTTATCAGATCTTCAACACTTAGTTTATTGACAAAACTTCAGATCTAACACGTTCTTAATGCATTTGTGAATTTGGCCAATTTACAATTGATTCATTGTTAGTAATTAAGTTCGCGATGATTGATTGCTATTTAGAATTAGGAATTGCATGCCTAAAGCCCAAAAAGGTGATAGAGATATACCGAGTAGGCTTTAGTCCCATTTAAACCGTTAGGTTGATATCGAGAGATAAAATCTAGCCAATTTAACATAAATCGAGTACTTAATGTGTTTTGGAACCCATAAGTGAGATCGAGAGACTGAACTTATCCTTTTCAAAATAAAATCCGTTGTTGGTCGAAAGAAAACGACGGTGATCTTAAAAGATTTGGGAATCATTAAGGGGATTAACTGGTAACTGTTTTGAGTCGATTGTTTGCATGTGTATAACCTGAGGATTTCCAACCCTCAACTTTTCTCTCTATCAAAGTTTACAAAGCTGTTCTGTTTGTCTTGTGTTTGATTTGATTTTATTTATTGCAATTAATTAGTTTATAAAACCAATCCACCAATTTCGACAGTCCAATTAATAGTTCTTATAGTAATTGTGATAGTTAGTTCCTAGTTCCCCGTGATTCGATACTCGTACTTTCCAAGTACTATTACTTGACTTCGACCCGTACACTTGCGGTAAGATTCGCGGGGTGTCAAAACCCCGTGTCAAGTTTTTGGCGCCGTTGTCGGGGAACTAGTTGTAGCTAATAGCACTACCATCTATACGCGCTATTAGATTGGACATTTTCTTTTCTTGTTATTTTCCATCACTTTCAGTTTTTGGATTATTGACTTTACTGTCTTCTTTTCAGGTACCACTTGGTTTATGCCAAGGACGACCCGAGGAAAAGAGATCGAACAATTTGATCCGGAGATCGAGAGAACCGCCCGTTGTCTACGTAAAGAAGCGAAAGCTAGACGAAATCTGAAATTCGAGATGTCTGACGACGAGAGACCACCTCCGCGAAACGATCCTCCACCTCGCCGCAACAATCCACCACCACCTCCGGAAAGAGTTCCGATGCGGTCATTTGCCGATCCTAATGTGGCGGCCGCACGGATAGGCATCCAAGCGCCCACTACTGGGGCGAACTATTTCGAGCTTAAACCGAGCACCATCGTGATGGTGCAACAGAACCAATATGGAGGAACGCCAACCGAGGATCCTCACGCACATCTTCGTGCATTCGAGAGGATCTGCAATACGTTTAAGATCAATGGCATGAGTGAGGATGCCATCAAGCTGAGGCTATTCGGATTTTCACATAAAGGCCGAGCTGAAACATGGGCTGAAAGCATCTCACCAGATTCTATCACCACTTGGGCACAACTGAAGGCTGCCTTCCTCCAGAAGTTCTTCCCACCGAGCAGAACCGCCCAACTAATGGCAGAGATCACCCATTTTTTCTCAATGGGATCAGGAAACGTTATATGAGGCTTGGGACCGTTATAAGGACATGGTCAAGAAGTGTCCTCATCATGGGCTACAGGGCTGGGTCATCATCCAGACCTTCTTCAGTGGACTCCACCCGCAATTTAAGAACGACATCACGGCTGCCGCGGGTGGAGCAGTAATGGACAAGTCGTATGAGGAAGCGTGCGAGCTGATTGAGAACTTGGCCGAACATAGTTTCTCCACTCCGAGATCAGCGGTAAGACGAGTTGCAAGTGTCCAAGAGAGTAATGAGCTGAATGAACTGAAAGCTCAACTGGCATTCATCACAAATCAGATGAATAGAGGAATTCCGGAAGCACCCGAGCAAATCCAGTATATGCAAAACCGGAATCATCAGCCGAGAAACGACCCGTTCTCCAACACGTATAACGAAGGGTGGAAAAAGCACCCAAATTTCTCGTGGAGTCAACCCGGTCAACAGCCAGGTAATTTTTCTAACTCTTCAAACTCTTCCAATGCTAATAATGCTTATCGTCCTCCAGGTTTTAATCAAAGAAACGAAGGACCAACCGGAGAGAAGAAACCGGGGCTGGAGGAGATGATGATGAAGTTCATGTCGAAAATGGACAACACGGTTGGAGAGCTAGCAAGCACTGTGAAAACGGTGAAAACCGCAACTGATCAGAATACGGATGCAATCAAGATCCTCGAAAGGCATGTAGGGCAGATCTCCGAGGCCCTACAAAACCGACCTTCCGGCACGTTCCCGAGTCAACCCGAAAAGACTAACCGGGAACATTGCAATGCCATCTATCTGAGAAATGGCAAAGAACTGAATGGGAAGCCAGCAAGGGAAGTCGAGCCTGAGGAAAAAGAGGTTGAGAAGGTGAAGGATGTTGAAGCTGAAGAAAGCGAGGAAAGTGAACCGAAGAAGAAAGAAGTGACACCACCGGTCAAGCAGGCAGCACCAAGAGTACCTTACCCGAGCAGGCTGAAAGAAAACAAGGATTAGGTCAATTTTTCTAAATTTATTGAAGTATTTAAAAAGCTAACGATCAATATCCCTTTTGCAGATGCTCTCACCCAAATGCCCTCTTACATGAAATTCATGAAAGAGATCCTTTCCAAAAAGAGGGCGATCGACCATCAATCCACAGTTACACTCACTGAAGAGTGTAGTGCCATCCTCCAGAATAAGCTTCCCTAGAAGCTCAAAGACCCAGGGAGTTTTTCAATCCCTATTCAAATTGGGGATCTTAGTTTTAATAAAGTGTTATGTGATTTAGGGGCGAGTATTAATTTAATGCCGTTATCTGTTTTCAGGAAACTCGGATTGGGAGAGGTGAGCCCAACATACATGACACTCAAGCTCGTGGACAGATCGATAAGGTATCCATACGGGGTGATTGAAGACGTGCTGATCAAAGTTGGTATGTTCTACTTCCCGGTAGATTTCGTGGTCATCGACATAGATGAAGATGAGGAAGTCCCGCTGATTTTGGGGAGGTCCTTCCTGGCCACGAGTCGAGCATTAATAGACATGGAGGAAGGAGAGATTACCGTCAGAGTTGGTGGCGAGAAGGTAAACTTCAAGATGTTCGAGAGTGGACAGTGCAGATCCAGAGATGGTAAAGGTCAAGTAAAGAGGGAACAATCCGCGGGGAATCGCAAGTGTGGGCGATTCGAGTCTGCGGATACTGAGCCGAGCTGAACCCACATAGTCGTGCCACGACTTTAAATAAAGCGCTGGGTGGGAGGCAACCCACCAAGGTTTGTTTCCGTTTATTTTTACTTTGCGTGTGTTTTTATTTCCGAAAAGCCATAAAAATCGAAAAATCGAAAAAAGCCAAAAATATTTTGAAACAGGGACATACGCGGCTTTACACGTGGTTTGTATACCGCGCAGCAAGCCGCAGGACCCTCTGTTGGTTTTCTGAAACAGTAGGTTACGCGGTTTGTCACGCGACTTGCAAGTCGCGGGCTAAACCGCGTAAGTCCCTGTTGCTTCGTTTTGTTTTTCGTGCAGTTTTTATTCCTTTCTTGCTTTGTATGTTTCTTTTCCAGTATTTTGTCTTGTGCTTTGTTTTTCTTTGTTTTGTTTTGCATGTTCTCTCCGTCTCCTCCGATTGATGTTCAACCAGTCAAGAATCCTCCGGCGGGGCAAAACAGGTATGTTCTAAATCTTTATGTTAATGAGTGGTGTATGATGTTTGTCTCAGTATTAGTTAAACGAGAGGCAACAAACCTAAGTTCCACTTAGGTTTGGGGTGCCTTATCTTTTTCACATCTACACACTCAATTCTTTAAACCCTGTGCAAACCTCGGTTTCACCGAGGTTTGGGGTTGGCTTTTAGTTGGCAAACCTAGGCCACGGCCTAGGTTTGGGGTGCCCATATGAAATTTTGGATTTTCTTTTGCTTGCTATGTAATGCCTTGCCCGTCCTTTTGATAACTGTAATAACTGCAGAATGATTGAGTCGCATCACCTACGACTTTGCTTGCACATTAGGGACAATGTGTGGGTAAGGTTTGGGGTTGCCCAATCGGGCCCAAGCTTATGCACGTAGATTTCCTATACTTCTGAGTATCTAGATCGCATAGCTAATTTTTTTTGTTTTGAATGATTGAGACCGACCATTGTGGGAAGAATCTTATGATAGTGACGTGACCGTTAGGGAAGGACTGGGAAAGGGCATAACTAGGGACATTAGGGGAGACCACCCGATAGTGAGATTTTGAGCCTAAAAGACGTTTTTCATTTCGAGGGATTCATACACATAATTCTTATACACTTTTCGAATTCCTTGTCGTGAATGTAGAATGATCTCGCTACATTATTGCATTGAGTAGCAAAGACGAACATCGGGATATTAGGTAAGGGTATAATAGACCATATCGTGTGGACCTTAAGATATGATTCCAGGCATTATGTGTTTTATTTTTAAACCATTTTTAGCTATCGTTCCCTTTCACCCGTTTGTGTGTATCCATAACCCCCTTTGCAGCCAAACACGCACCTTAATTCCTTCTAAACCCACCATTAAACCTTTAGCCAAAAGCCTTAGCCAACCCTTATCCGAAAGTGTGTCAATCGGAAGCAGTAATGAACTACTCGAGATAGAGCAGAAAAGAATAGAATAGGCCAGTCATGAGAATAAAATGGGTTAATGTAACCCGAGAAGTAGAAAAGAGGACCAATGAAGTCCCAAAAAAAAAACAGTTACTTAGATGATAGTTAGAGCTGCAAAATAAGAGAGTCAAAGCGACTCCAATAGTGACAAAAAGGGCGAAGTAAGCAAATGTGAAGCAACGAGAGTTCAGGAATTGCCAAAGATTGACACACCGAGGATTTTTGAACCATTTTACCCTTCGTTTCTCAACCATAGCCCTAGCCCCATTACAACCCGTGTAAAGACCTGGATGATCTTTTGGAAAATGTGATTACGGTTTACGACTGCCTTTACTGATATTCCCTGTCTTGCTATTTGATTTCTTTCTGAGATCAAACTTTTGGACATTTGTGCGTCTTCAATAGAGTTGTCATGCAATTATTGCGTATTCTTGTACATAACTTCCTTAAACATGACAACATGAGCGACAACCCAGGTTCGAGTGCAAAGAGAGTATCCCGTGAGGTAGGATCGAAGCGAAATGTTTTCCCTAGTATGTTTGGACTTAGTCTAACCTTAACGTAATCGGAACAGTCACGAGTTCAACTCCCAATGGAAGGTCATAGATCAAACGAAATAAGAATGAGGCGAGAGTGAGATAGACATTCACGGGTATGGGAAATCACCGATGCAACACTTGGTACCGATTGGTAATTGTGCAGTCATTACTAAATTCACTGCGTGCTTTTATTCTATTTTATCGCTAATTTGCTTGGGGACAAGCAACGCTCGGTTTGGGGTTGTTGATAACGCCACTTTTTGGCGTTATTTTCAAGTCTCAAACCAACGAGATTGGCTTGTATTCAAGTAAAAAGGCGTGTATTTTAGGGTTTATCTAGTGAATTATGCAGGTTAGCTAAAAGGCGGCATTTCTCGAGAAAGAAGCTAAAAAGAGCCCAAAACGAGTCAAAACGAAGCCTAACGGAAGCCCAAAAGTCAAGCCCAAGACCCGCGACCGAACCAGGACCCGACCCGCGAACCAGAAATCGACCCACACAGCAAAAAGCATACGCGCGACTTAGCCTGCGACTTGCAAGTCGCGTGGCAAGTCACGTAAGTCACTGTTTGTCGAAAATCAGCTTTATTTTACGGGGTTTAGGTCATTATTCGATATCATTCTTACGGCAGATGATCGGGAGCAGTTCAGGGGCGACTTTGGGCGATATTTCGGAGTCCTCGAAGCCACGTTAGAGAGACGATCACGGATACATTCATCACGGAACGTAGAGACGAACATGAGATGAGGGAGTTTTCATCACTTTTATCACGATTTCATCTTTCGCTATTAATCATGTTTACATACACTATTGCATCCTTTTCTCTTATGTTTGAATCCACCACCGACATGAACTAACCGGTTCGTGTTGGGGGTTGGAATGAATTCGGTTTGTAGCATGTAACGAATTGATTTGAACTTTTATCAGTTTTCCTTAATTAATGAAGCATGTGATTTCGTTCTTAATGCATTTGTGAATTTGGCCAATTTACAATTGATTCATTGTTAGTAATTAAGTTCGCGAGGATTGATTGCTATTTAGAATTAGGAAGTGCATGCCTAAAGCCCAAAAAGGCGATAGACATATACCGAGTAGGCTTTAGTCCCATTTAAACCGTTATGTTGATATCGAGAGATAAAATCTAGCCAATTTAACATAAATCGAGTACTTAATGTGTTTTGGAACCCATAAGTGAGATCGAGAGATTGAACTTATCCTTTTCAAAATAAAATCCGTTGTTGGTCGAAAGAAAACGACGGTGATCTTAAAAGATTTGGGAATCATTAAGGGGATTAACTGGTAACTGTTTTGAGTCGATTGTTTGCATGTGTATAACCTGAGGATTTCCAACCCTCGACTTTTCTCTCTATCAAAGTTTACAAAGCTGTTCTGTTTGTCTTGTGTTTGATTTGATTTTATTTATTGCAATTAATTGGTTTATAAAACCAATCCTCCAATTTCGACAGTCCAATTAATAGTTCTTATAGTAATTGTGATACTTAGTTCCTAGTTCCCCGTGATTCAATACTCGTACTTTCCAAGTACTATTACTTGATTCGCGGGGTGTCAAAACCCCGTGTCAAATGTATCGTTTTGGGCTTTAATGAACCGTTTTGGGCTACCGTTAACCACTTTGAGCTTCAATGGACCGTATTGGGATTCAATGGGCTGTATAGGGCTTGAATGAACCATTTTGGGCTTTAATGAACCATTTTGGACTTTAATGAACCGTAATGGGCTTCAATGGAATGTATTGGGCTTTAATGAACCTTTTTGGGCTACAGTTAACCGCTTTGGGCTTTAATGGACTGTATTAGGCTTTAATAAACCGTTATGGGCTTCAATGTATCGTTTTAACCTTAAATGGATCGTAATGGGCTTCAATGGACTGTATTGGGATTTAATGAACCGTTATGGGCTTCAATGTATCATTTTGGACTTTAATGGATCGTAATGGGCTTCAATGGACTGTATTGGGCTTTAATGTATGGTTTTGGACTTTAATAGATTGTAATGGGCTTCAATGGACTGTATTGGGCTTTAATGAACCGTTTTGGGCTTTAATGTATCGTTTTAGGATTTAATGGATGACTTTGGGCTTCAATGGACTGTATTGGGCTTTAATGAACAATTTTGGGATTTAATGAACCGTTATGGGCTATAATGTATCGTTTTGGGCTTTAATTATATAATAATAATAAGAAGAAGAAGAAGAATCCGGGCGCTTCCAACTTGTGGCCACTGGGGATAAACTCAGGGCTGCACGCTTTAGCCGCTGGGGCAGTTGTCTCACCTTGTCGGGATTAGTCGGGGCAATGTCCTCAGATACCCTTCCAGAAATAATAATAATAATAATAATAATGTAATAATAATGTTGATAATTATATAAGAATAAAAATAAGAATAATAAAGAAATATTCTAGTTCCGGCTGATTTCCGCCGAACCTACATGTACCGCCGAAAATCCGCCGGAAACATTAATCCTGTATTTCTAAAACCGTTCTAAACCCAACCGTGGCTAACATGTATTTCTAAAATCGTGGAAAAAAGTGGAATTGAAGAATTGAAAGAAATAAATATATTGTAAGAATTGAATCAATTGATGGAAGAGATGAAGATTGCAGTGGGGCGGGGGAATAATAAAAAAATGGAAATAATATAAATCTAAAAAAAGCCGCCAAGGCCACATACAATAGAAGTAGATTACAATGTCATTTTAAATGAAAATATAATTAGTACAGAGAGAGGGACTCGAACCCATGCCTCTTGGGTAGAGAGAAGGCGTTTACCAACTAGACTAGGGAGATATTTGTGTCTTTTGTACAATATATACTAAATATATATAATATAATACGAAAAGAAATCAGAGGCCCTTGACAATCGTCACACAAAATAATTGTGGCGAAATCATCACATATAGTTACGTTTAATATTTATAACTGTGACTAGTGGTTACCTTTTGACCACATAAATTAATAAAAACCGTGGCTTTTGGCCACGTTTTACATATTTTTGTGGCTATATATACATGTCTTTTGTTCACTGAAAATTGGTTTCTCGTGGCCATATGTCAGTACATGGCAACGGATAATAACCGTTACAATATAAAACCATGGCTATATGTCTATCTATGGCCACGGTTTTTAGTCGTTACTTGTCACGGAAAAAACTTTGTGACCTTAAAGAACCATTTAGTCACGGTTTTATCTAAACCATGACATTATGTTTAAACATTTTTCGTAATGGTCACGGTTATTGAGTTAAATCGTGGCTAACCCAATACTCATGACATATAGTTACGCTTTATTTTTAGAAACGTGGCTATAGGTTATCTTTTGGTCACACAGAATAATAGAAAGTCGTGGCTAATTCACAGCATAAAATTACGCTTGCTATGTGGAATTATGGCTACCAGTTACCCTTTGGCCAAAAAAAATATTAAAAACCATAGCCAAATTCATGACATATAGTTACGCTTTATTTTTAGAAACGTGGCTATAGGTTACCTTTTGATCACACAAAATAATAGTAAATCGTGGCTAATTCACGACATATTGTTAGGCTTAATATGTGGAATTATGGCTACCAGTTACCCGTAACTTTGGTCACAAAATAACACCAAATCGTGGCTATAAGTTACATTTTCGTCACACAAAATAATAAAACAGTGATCAATTCAAAACATATAGTTACACACATTTCATATTAACTGTGGTGAAATCATCACATATAGTTACGTTTAATATTTATAACTGTGACTACTGGTTACCTTTTGACCACACAAAATAATAAAAACCGTGGCTATAAACAACCGTGGATTTTGGCCACGTTTTACATATTTTTGTGGCTATATATACATTTCTTTTGGTCATGGAAAATTGGTTTCATGTGGCCATATGTCAGTCTATGGCCACGGATAATAACCGTTACAATATAAAACGATGGTTTAGACAAAAACCATGGCTATATGTCTGTCTATGGCCACGGTTTTTAGTCGTTACTTGTTACGAAAAAAAACCGTGACCTTAAAGAACCATTTAGTCACGGTCTTATCTAAACCATGGCATTATGTTTAAACATTTTTTGTAATGGTAACGGTTTTTGAGTTAAGTCGTGGTTAACCCAATACTCAAACTCAATTAAGACCTTTTAGCCACGGTTCTAAACCCAACCGTGACTAAATCCAATTTTAAAAACTGTGGCAAAAACCCATTTTTGTACTAGTGGTGTTGACAAACAAAAGAGCTTAGTGTGAAGGTCGTGTTGACAAACAAAAGCAAAACACTTTAATCGTATAAATATGTCAAACATATTCATTACTTAGATTATTAAAATTAGTTAATATAATATTTTATGAACACTTCCATTGTTTGCTAAAAATAAGCATGGTTGTTTACCAATGTTAGATACTTGATGATCTAAATTCTCAACATGCTAAAGCCTTCAAGGTTGTCACTTAAACATGCTTGGAACTTTTTTCTTGATAAATAGCAATTTCGTTACAAGAACCAAATATAAATCAACATTGTTCAAGTCCTACAGAACCTAATAAAACAGAACCAAACTGATCATAGGTACATTCTACTATGACAAGTGGAACTAAATCGAGTAATGTAAGACTTTTTAACTACCATTTTCATCATATGATATCGACGTAAGTAGTAATCTAATCACAGAGCCATTATTAATCTCGACATACGAAACCAAAATAATTCATGACAAGGGGATTAAGGCTACATCACACAAACTGTTCTTCGAATCCAAGTCAATCGATTTTTTTGTCTTGCCAAACTTTTCAACCACAACAGAATCATGAGTTATTTGAAGAAGTAACATCCCACAAACCAAATCACACAAAACATGATGCAAAAATTACTTTACCTAGAAAGGTAGATGGTGATCAATGGAACCTACTTACTTTGAAAATGATTGATTGCAACAATTCTTACAACTAGTTAATAAATTTGAATATAAACATCTAGATAATGAAATTTCACGATCAAAAGAATGTCTACATATTTATGAGGTTGCTCCAATGATTAGTGAACCCTCACATCAAGATTTATATGATGAAGAAGAAGAATTTGTCGAACATTCACAACAAATGAATCCAACTTCAGAGTTAGTAAAAATTGTTGGTTCCTAATTTACTCAACAATGATTTAAGTATTTGTGTGTTCAAACAAATAAGGGTGCGGAAGCGTTTTAGCGAAATAAGAAGATATTGCTTGGTAGAAAGACACACAATATCAAATACACAAAGTATAAATAACCCAGATATTTAACTCAATGATTCACTGTGTATTGATTCTAAAGAACACCAAGAACACCGAAAATATTTCAAGAATTATGCTATAAGGGTGTGTGTGTCGTGCAAAACTTAATAAAAGAGCTCAACATGATCCTTCTATTTATACTATTCATCAGGGGATAAGTTCTAGACAAAAAGGACTAAGGGTACAAAGACACGATCGTGGGACTGCTACTGGTACAACGTTAACATAGTGCGCCGCAATTCTGCAAAGGCTGAAACCCATCAGAATTTGACACGTGTAGTTATCAGGGCACGCCTTGTACGACTGATCTTCAGGATCTTTGTACTGCAGAGGCACGTGAGGCACGAGTGTATTTGTCTTGATCTTCAGGATTCTTCCAAGTCTTCAGTCTTCATACCACAGAGGCTCTGTCAAGTTTGGCAGAGGCTCTGTGGCCTTGTCTTCTGTGAATGTCTTCAGTCAAGTCTTCACTTGGTCTTCTATCGGTGTCTTGGTAGAAGCTCTGTCGATGTCAATACTTAGCCTAGTTTTCAATACTTCTATAAACAGTAGAATTGGAGCTAACAATCTCCCCCTATGTATTGAAAAATAAAAAATTGGAAGATGCGTGGTTTTCTAGGCTAAGTACACGACAGAAGGTAATTGACTTCTGTTAAAAGTTTACTCTTCATACAAGACATGCCAGAGGCATTTACATATGGTTACAGTGTATGATATGAAAAGTAAGCAGAGGTGATTTATGGACGTCCGATTCTGGCGTGTGGGAAGTCATCAACTTTGTGTCCTCCGAGTCCTCCATCTTTTAGCTCAAGGTAGATTTTGATGCAGAGGTTTCTGAAGTTGATGACAGAATCGATGACCTCTATCAATCTGTCGGCGAGTGCTTCTGAATCCGATGAGGTTGCTTCTGAATCCCATCAAAGTCTCTGTAGCGTATTTCTGACAGTCAACCTCTAGGAACAACTTTGATTTTCCAGCGGGATCTTGATAGACGTACCCAATTCTTGGAAAAGTAATGGTGGAATTTGGTCTGGCAGAAGGTGGGCAGTCATCTTCTGGTGGTGGGATTCTCAAACCTCTTACCCCAAGGTCGAGTCCCAGTTAAAAGTCAGTCATGCTGTACATCAGCAGTCTTTCGCGCATGGCCACCCTGATTTCTCTGTAAGCTCTATGGACTTCGAGTCTGCGGTCGTAGTTCTTTCTTGCCTATTGCCGAAGATCGGGTAGATCATAGAAGTTTAGATTTCTCATATCTGCATCTGAGAAAGTGGTTTCTGATCTGTCTACTCTCTTGACTTTGTAGAGGTTGTAGTGAACCTCTCCTCCATGGGTATGGGACAGTTTGCAGTAGACGACCTTGTCAATCTTGGAGTTTGAGAAGGCTTCTTTGACGGATTTGGCTTTCTTTCTGTAGAATTGATCTCGAAGCTCTCTGACAAGGTCAGGGTGAAGCTTATTTGGTGGCAGAGGATCGTTGATTGCTCTGCTATATAGGTACTTGTGCACCACCTCTTCCATTTTTCTTTGCTGAACAGGAGGTGGTGGCATTGGTTTCCGTAGAGCATCCAAGTCGCTTTTTAGTTTGGCCACTCGATCTTCTGTAAGTTTAGACTTAGGGTCAAGTACTGGCTTGTTTGACAGAGTGTCGAAACCAAAAGCCCGGTCTTCTTCTTCAGGTTTCAGGGTGACAAAGGGATCGAAGGCGCTCTTCATCAATTTCTCTGTGGGTTGATGCTTCGGTTTCTTCTTCTTTTTCTCCTCTGTCAATATTCCTTTGCCTTTGTCTTTTGCCTTCGGCTGTAGATCTGTTTGTTGAGATTGGGTTGCCTCTGTTGGGTTTGACCTTTGTGTTTCAGAGGGCTTAGTTGTAGGTGCTTCTATAGGTTTTATGGGTGTTGCCTCTGTTGGTTTTGACACTTGTGTTTCTGAGGTCTTGATTGGTGATGTAGGCTTGGTTGGTCTTCTTCTGATGAGGTAAGGATTTGAACTTGTTCAGCTGGTTTGGGGGTTGGGGATGGTAAATCTTCTATGGTTATGGAGGTTGTTTCCACAGAGATGGGTGTTGCCTCTGTGGTCTGTTGCTGTTATTGGTCTTTAGTTGTTTCATGTACTTGGGTTTGGATATGGATTTCTTCAGGGGTTGTTTCCACTGAGCTGGTTGTTGCCTATGTGGTTTTCTGTTGGTTTCTTCCTTGGGTTTCAGTTGGGGGAGATTGGGATATTGGTTCTGCTGATATAGGTGGGGTTGGTAGACCTCTGTTTGCAGCTTTCTCCCTTGTCTTCTCCCCCTCAGGATAACCTGATGATCCATCAGAATCATCATCAGAGTCATCCTGACCCTTATCCTTGGTACCCTCTGCTCTGTACGAAGCTTCTGGATTTTTGGGTGGTGTGGCACTTGCGGCTACCATCTTTGCGCACAAGTCATCACATATGCCTAGAAGATTGTAAACCTCTACCTCTGTGTTGACGCGCATTTTGCCCACACTTGCTCGAAAGTCTTTGACATAGTTGGCGTTTGCAGCAGTGAAGGCTCTGATGAACTCTGTGACCTGGTCGAGTATTCCTTGTCCAAGTTCTGTGACCTGTGCTTTGGTCATGTAGTCGGAGGGCTTCATGGCCAGAGTTTCCCTTGTAGTTTGTTCCTAGACATGTTCAAGGGCCTTCTTCAGATCTTCTAGTGACATAGTTTCTTCAGAGTTTAATGTAGGTCTTTGACAGAGCTTTGGAAGGCAGAGGTTTCAGCGGCAGCAGAGGTGGCAGAGGTTGTTGCAGAGGATTTCATTTGAGCGCAGGCCTGTTTCACCTCTGTGGATAGGTTATCCACTTTGGTGTTCAGTTCAGATATGGCCTTGGTTGTGGATTATGCAAGAGCATCAAGAGAGCTTTTCAACTCTCCCAACGAGGTGGTCACATAGGTGACGAGGGTTTGGAACTCATTCCTTGCGACATGTGATCCAGGTGTAACCTCTGGGGGAACACATGCGTCCCTAGAGTTAGTCCGTGTTCCTTGGACACCTTCTTTCGCCCCTGTTTGTACGTTGAGGGCGGAAGGATTTCTTTCTGATCCTTGAGCAGAGGTTTTTGAGGCCTCATGCTCTACAAAAGTTCTGGTAAGAACATTTTCCTAATCCACTCCGTAGATGGATACAGGAATATCCTTAGGTTGACTTGGGGACTTGTCTAGAATCCCTGCGTCTTTGTGCACTCTAGGCTCCTCTAAAGAGCCAGTTGGATTTACGTGTGTGCGTGTGGCATAGAAAACAGATTCCTCTGCAGGGATGGAAGATGTTATCCGGGGTGCAGGATCACGAACTAATGGCACAAAGGTGGAAAGATTTTCCTCTGCCCGGTCAGTTTGGCGTGGGATCGAGCTGTGCTGCTCTTGTTCAATATTACCTTCTGCCACTACACTGGCGGTAATAGAAATGTGGGTTGCACTGGGAGTTGGTTGGGGTTGTGTGCCTCTTCCATCTGCGGCATCTTTTTGGGCCTCAGTCTCTGTCATACACCCTAACCTGGCGGTTTCTCTGCTAGTGTCCATCTCATCAAAATCAACCATTTCAGTTTCCTCTGTGGCTACCACTTGGGTTTCTATCCTAGACACTAAGGAATCATAGCAAGGATGAGAACCAACTAGGCGTAGGACAAGTGGATGTAGAGGACCTGGTGTTTGTGTCTGGGCACCTTCTGAGGTTCTGTCAACGGCCTCTATCACAGAGTCTACCATATCCTCTGTGGCTATCATTTCCTCTGGACTCTTTCGTAGAACATCATATCCGGGATGGAGGAAGGGGTTCTGTAGAACTTCTGGTGTCTGAACCTGAATATCCTTGGGGGTTTGGTCATCTTCATCCAAGTCAGAAGAGATTCTGAAATCTGGTTCTTCTATTGATTGATTGGAGAGGGCTTATGTGTTCCAGCTAGGAGTGTCTAAAAAGTCGGCTATATCAAACCGTTGGAGGAAGGCAGAGAAGCCACCCTGATCTGTATAGTGGATAGGAATTGGGGATTGTAGAGGTTGTTCACGGGTTTCTTCTGCTATTTCTTCTTCCATTTCAACTCCCTCTGCGATGGTTTGCAGAGGAGTGTGGGGTTTCTTGGATTTCTTCTTGCCCTTCTTTCTTTTTGGCTTGGGGGAACCCTCCTCGGAGGACTTGTGTTTTCTCTTTTTCTTTTTGTCTTTAGGAGGTGGGGGAGGTGCAGAGGATCCGATCACAATTTCTGCTGGTGGAGTAGCACTGGTCTAGGTGCCCTCTTTAGTTTGTTTGTCCTTGTGGGCTTTTTTCTTTTTGGGAGTGGTGGCAGAGGATTTTCTTTTCGAAGCAGAGGTCTCTAGTTGGCTTCTCTGAAGAAGGAAGTTGTTCTGTATTTGTTCGTGCTTTGCATAGGCCGTTGCCCACTCCTCATCGCTCATTCTCTCTACTACCTGGTCACTTATAGAGGCTCCTAGACGCGAGGGTGTCACTGGACTCGGTTCAGGAGTCCTGTGATCGCGTATATATCCTATCTTAAGATCTTCGTCGCTTGCATATGCCAGAAGTTTGGTTGGTAGAGGTCTATAGAAGTTGTAGCCATCCACGTGTTCTGTTGAGGTGTTCTTTGCCATGGGGTAGGTCTTCATAACAGGGCCCTCCATTGGCCATTTTTCGATAAGGAGCAGAGGTTGTAGAAGTACCCCACGAATCCTATGATATTGCAAAGGGGGAAGATCTTTGGTTGTGGGTCCTTTTGCCCTCTGCGAGGAGATCCTGTGATCGATTGTGTTTACGATCTCCTGTAGCATAAGGGCGCCATAGTCCAATGGCAAGTCATAATACACCCCGAACATTATGGCCATTATTTGGTGGGATGTCTGGTCAGGGCTTCCTGTTTTGCCAGTTCGGCATCTGTTAAGGATGGAAAAGAGTGTATTCCACAGAGGGGGAAACTTGCCTATTCGGAAGTCATTCCTTTTCTTTAATTGGGTGTTGTAGATCAACATTTCTGCGAATCTGCAGAGGTCTGAATCTAATGGTTCCTCTGCATACTTCTTTATCCCTAGAAGTCCCCTGGTTGGTAGGCTGAATTCAAGGGAGAACAACGTTCTGTTGAACTTGATTTCCAGATATTCAGACTGGTCAAGTTTGGATATGTATCCCTTGATTTGCCTAGTCTCTGGGTCAAAATGACAGCTCTGCCAGAATTGGTAGAGATATCTGGCTGGGATTCTCTTAACATTCTTGGTTAGCAGAGGAAAGAGGTAGTGGTTTTCCAGAATATTTAGAAGAGTAGCATGTTCCTCTCCAAATGCAGTTCTAGAGGGAACAAGGTAGTGTTTATTGGGTTTTAGAGGAAGAACATGATCAAAGTGTTCATGTTGAAGGAAGTTTTTGAAGGTGGGTTGTCGGAGTAAAGGCTACTGATTCGCCGGAGTTGTCTTGTTCCAGGTTCCCGGCTATGTTTGGGTTCTGTGAGTGTTCTGAGTGGGTTGGGGAGTTCACCGGAGTGTTTGAAGTGGAAGCCATTGATGTTTTCTTGAAGAAAGTGAGTAGAAAGTAGAAGTTGCAGGTATTGCAAGGTTCGCCGGAGAAGAAAGGTGGGAGTAAATTCGTAAAAAGATTAGGAAAGAATGTGAACGGGGTTATATAGTGGGTGTAGAAACGGATAGAATTTCGTGGTAAAAGTGAATTCAATTAACATTTGGGGTCCGCACTCGAGTTTTACAGCTGGGCACAAGTTTCAGAAGGATCATGTGGTACGCACGTCCAATGAAAGTCTGCCACGTCATAGATGTCAGAACACGGCTAGACGTCGTGCGTGGCCCATTAATGCTTAGCGCGTGGGCGTTTCTACTTCCAGATTTCTGTGACCCTCAGAAATAACCCGCGTGTTACATAATTTCCCTAAAAAGCCAAGTGTCAGAAACAACAGAGGCTCTGTAGTGGAATGAGCTCTGTGGTCTGAAACCTGCTTTTCATATCCTCTTTGCTTGCACCTTTACCAAAAATGTTGGAAAATACTTTGGAGAGGATCGATAGAACGTTAACTCAAAATTTTCACTCACAGGGGCTTTGAAACTCTGTCAAAGCCAGCAGAGGCTCTATGACTGAAAATTTCTAATAACTAAGGATTCATAAAACATTTTGATCATCCAATGTTTTCATTGTTTTAAACACTATTTTTAGGACATATTTGGAAATTGGTGTCCTAGAAAACTGTTTTGGAAAAAGGTTTTGTGCGAGACCTTCTCCTTTTGTTTTACCTTTGTTCGGTGAACTTCCTGACTTCTGTGGATTTGGCTGACCACTACTCTTCTTTAGCTCCCCCTTGAATTAACAACTTATGTGGACTAATTCAAGGTCTCCTTCTGCTCCCCCTAGACCTATGCTTGGATAAAATAATATAAGTAATGCACAAAACATAGGTCAAACTCACCAGAGGTTCTGTGGAAAACGTCAGAGGCTCTGAGCGATCCCACAGAAGCTCTGTTGGGTACAGAACTTTTGAAGGTAGAGAATTTACATACTGAAGAATTCAAATATATACATATATACAAGAGGATCAAGTATCACTTACAGAGGGTATCAACTCATGTTTATCATACCCAACTTACTTACCAAGAAAATGAATCTTTTCTCATCAAGTGCCTTGGTAAATAGGTCTGCAAGCTGGTATTCAGTGGACACAAAGTACACCACGATTGTGCCATGTTCAATATGATGCTTCAGAAAGTGGTAACGGATATCGATATGCTTTGTTTTTTAGTGCTATACTGGATTGGCAGAGATGGCTATGGCACTTTTTGAATCACAGAGGATGGGTATCTTGTATATGGTGTAACCATAGTCCGTTAGCTGAGTTTTCATCCACGGAACTTGGGAGCAACAGCTAGCAGAAGCGACATATTCAGCTTCTGCTGTAGATGTAGACAAACAGTTCTGCTTCTTCGAAGTCCAGCTGACTAGTTTACCACCCAGGAAGTGACAACTCCCATAGGTACTTTTTCGATCAAGCTTGCATCCTCCATAATCTGAATCTGTGTATGCCTTGAGACCAAAACCAGAGCCCAAGATTTTTGGTCCCTTTAAGGTATCTGAAGATCCTCTTTACAGCATTAAGGTGGGATTCCTTTGGGTTAGCTTGATATCTTACACAGAGGCATGTGGCATACATTATATCAGGTCTACTTGCTGTTAAGTATAAAAGAGACCCAATCATTCCTCTGTAGAGCTTGCACTCTATAGATTTGCCATTTGGATCTGAGTATAACTTATTTCCAGTGGCCATGGGGGTCTTCATTACAGAGGCATCAGAGAGACTGAATTTTGAAAGTATGTCAGAGACATATTTAGCTTGATTTATAAAAATTCCTTCTGATGCTTGTTTTACTTGGAGTCCGAGGAAGAAGGTTAATTCTCCCATCATACTCATTTCAAACTCACTCTGCATGAGTTTTTCAAAATCTTTGCACTGTTGTGCATTTGTAGAACCAAAAATAATGTCATCCACATAGATCTGTACAAGCAGAATCTCATCACATTTTCTTTTATAAAACAAAGTAGTATCGATTGTACCTCTGTCGAAATTATTATCGAGAAGAAAGGTTGAAAGACGTTCGTACCATGCTCTTGGAGCCTGTTTCATTCCATACAGAGCTTTGTCAAGATAATAGACGTAGTTGGCTACTTGGCACTTTCAAACCCTGGCGGCTGCTGGACATAGACTTCTTCTTGAATTTCACCATTTAGAAAGGCAGATTTTACATCCATTTGAAAGACTTTGAGACCTCTGTGGGCTGCGAAGGCTAAGAAGATTCTGATTGCTTCGAGCCGTTCGACAGGGGCAAAAGTTTCATCATAATCAATGCCTTCTTCATGGCGATATCCCTTAGCCACCAATCTCGCTTTATTTCTAATGACCACCCCGTCCTCATCCTTCTTGTTTCTGGTGACCCATTTAGTCCCTATTGCTTGTTTCCCCTTTGGTAGAGGAACTAGGGTCCATACATTGTTTCTCTCAAACTGTAGAAGCTCTTCTTGCATAGCATCTACCCAGTTTGCATCATTTAGGGCTTCAGAAATGCGTTTTGGCTCGATCACACTAATAAAATTTGTAAAGAAACAAAAGTTAGCAGTGGATGATCTTGTCTTGACTTTCTCAGAAGGATCGCCGATTATAAGGCTTGGAGGATGGCTCTTCGTCCATTGTGTTGTTCTTGGAAGATGGTCTTTAGCATCATCAAGTTGAACTTCTGAGGTTGTAGTTGTTGGTTCTTGCGCAACCTCTGTAGTGGAGGGTACTGCTTCGCTTGAACTTGGTTCATTAGCTTGTGTAAGTATTGGGATTAGAGCTGGGATAGATGCCTCTGATGCGATTGAGACTGAATCTGCATCTTCCTCTGGTATCGGTTCCTCTGTTGTAGCTGGAGTTGGTGTTTCCAGTGCCTCTGTTGTTGTATATCTTTGCTTGTTTCATCTTCTATTCGCTCCCCCTCGAAATTTGCATCTGCATGATTCACAGAAGAGGATGAAGTATTTAATGGACCAGTTAGAGATATACCTGACTCAATCTGGTTTACAGAAGATGATTCTCCATAGGCTCTAGCGGCTCCAGCAGAGGGATCGATATCGTCGTGGAACATCTCTTCAAATAGCAGATTTAGGTCTGCTTCTCTAGTTTTGGAGATGCCAGAGGATTCTTTCTTTAGACCGAGTTCTGAACTGATTTGTTCAGAAGTCTTCTGAAAAGAATCGTCAAAAGAGACATTTATGCTTTCCACTATGGATCAAGATCGCAGAAGATATACTCTGTAAGCCTTGGAAGTTGCAGAGTATCCTATGAACTTTCCTTCATCTGCTTTCACATCGAACTTCCCTCTCGCTTCTCTGTCGTTTAAGACGAAGCACTTGCATCCAAAGACATGAAATAACTTGATGTTATGTCGCCTCTGATTGATGAATTGATAAGGAGTCTAACCTAAATCACATGCTTCATTAACATAGGAAAATCTGATAAAAGTCTCAAATCATCTGTTCATATGCTTAAACCAAATTCAATCCAACCCCCAACATCTAAAGATTAGTTCATGTTGGTGGTAGATAAAAACATAAGAAAAGGAAGAAGAATGGTGTGTGTAAACATGATGATCTTGAATGTGATGAATGTAATGGTGAACTCCCTTCTCTTGGCTCTAATCCGCTTTGTGTGGTGAACTTCTCCTCAATCCGTCCTCTATCGTGGCTCCAAAGTATGTGAAAAACCTCTGAAAATCACCCCCAAGATGTTGGCCATCGTCGTGTGCGAAGTGTGACCTAAAATCCGAAAAACACAAAGATTTATTGCTGGAACAGGGACTTACGCCACTTGTCCCGCCACTTGCAAACCGCGGGACAAACCGCGCGGTTTTCCTGATGTGTCCGGATTAGGTTCTGGGTCAGGTCCGGGTCCTGGTTCGGGCACGGGTCTTGGGCTTGGATCTTGGGCTACGTTTTGGCTCTCTTTTAGACTCTTTTTCTGCTTCTTTTCTCGATGAATACCGTCTTTTAGAATACTTGTACATTTCACTCGATAACCCATAAAATTCCGCCTCTTTGCTTCAATACAAGCCAATCTCATTGGTTTATGCACTGAAAATAACGCCAAAAAGTGGCATTATCAACAACCCCAAACCGAGCGTTGCTTGTCCTCAAACAAATTAGCGATAAAATAGAATAAAAGCATATATCAGTGAAATAATAATTGCACAACTCCCAATCGGTACCACGTAATGCACTGGTGATTTCCCATACCCGTGAATGCCTATCTCACTCTCGCTTCATCCTTATTCTGTTTGACCTATGGCCTTCCATTGTGAGTTGAACTCGTGACTGCTCCGATTACATTAAGATTGTACTAGGTCCAAACATACTAGGGAAAACATTTCGCCTCGACCCTACCTTACGGAATACTCTCATTTCACTCGAACCTAGGCTGTCGCACATGTTGTCATGTATAAGGAATTTATGTACAAGAATACTCGAAAATTACATGACAACTCTAATGAAAGACGCACAAATGTCCAAAAAGTCGATCTCAGAAAGGAATCAAGTAGCAAGACAAGGAATATTGGTAAAGGTGGTCGTATACCCTAATCACATTTTCCAGAAGATCCTCCAGGTCTTTACAAGGGTTGTAACGGGGCTAGGGTTATGGCTAAGAAACGAAGGGTGAGTGGATAAAAAATCCTCGGTGTGTCAACCATTAGCAGTTCTGAACTTCTTGACTTCACTTTCTATTATTTGGCCCTCTTTGTCACTGCTGGAGTCGCTTTGACTCTCTTATTTTCTGCGGTAAAGCTATCTAAACAACTGTATTTATTTTCTTTTTGTATTTTCCTTTTGTATTATTATTATTATTATTTTAAGTTGGGACTTCATTGGTCCTCTTTATTTGATTGGGGCTGCATTGGCCCTCTTTTCTATCTATTTTCATGACTGGCATGTACTGCTTCTGATTGACACACTTTTGGATAAGGGTTGGCTAAGGCTTTTAGTTAGGATTTAATGGTGGGTCATAAAATGAATAGGGTGAGTGTTTGGATGCAAAAAGGTTATGGGTACACACAATGGGTAAAAAGGAACGATAGCTAAAAACGGGTTAAAATTTCACACAATGCCTGGAATCATCTCTTAAGGTGCACACGATATGGTCTACTATACCCTTACCCAATATCCCGATGGTCGTCTTTGCTACTCAATGCAATATTATAGTGAGATCACTCTATAATCCCGACAAGGAATTCGGAAAAGTGTATATGAATTTTGTGTTTAAATCCCTTTAAGTGAAGAACGTCATTTAGGCTCAAATCTCGCTATTGGGTGGTCTCCACTAATGTCCCTAGTCATGTCTTTTCCCAATCCTTCCCTAATGGTCACGCTACTATCACAAGATTCTTCCCACAATGGTCGGTTTCAATCATTCAAAAAAATTAGCTAATGTGATCTACGCATTCAGAAGTGCTGGAAGTCTACGTGCATAAACGTGGGCCCGATTGGGCAACCCCAAACCTTACCCACACATTGTCCCCAATGTGTAAGCAAAATTGTAGGCGGAGAGACCCAACTCATTGTGCAGTTATTACAGTCATCAAGCAGGAAAGGTAGAACATTAACATATTATATCAAAAAGCAGGCCCAAAGTTTTCAAAAAGGGGCACCCCAAACCTAGGTCGTGACCTAGGTTTGCCAACTAAAGCCAACCCCAAACCTCGGTAAAACCGAGGTTTGCACAGGATTAAAAGTAAGTGTGTAGATGTTGAAAATTGAGGCACCCCAAACCTAAGTGAAACTTAGGTGTGTTGCATCTCATTTAATTAATAAGGACACAAACATCATACACCACTCGTTAACATACAAAGTTAGAACATACCTGTTTGACCGGGCGGAGAAGATTCTCTTGGAAAGATTTGAGCGCCCAAATGAGAGACATCGGAGGGGACGGAGAGAGAGCATGCAAAAACACAAGAAAGCAAAAAGAAAAAGAACGCAAAGAAAAAAAAACGACACATGCAAGAACAGAACAAACACCACACGAGAAACCCAAAACGGCCATGGGGACCCGCGCGGTTTGTAGGCCGCGGCCAAAACCGCGTAAGTCTGTGTTGCGAATATTTTTTTTTTAAATAAAGAACACTCTAACACATAAATAGTAACAGAAAATGCAAACCTCGGTGGGTTGCCTCCCACCCAGCGCCTTGGTTTCGGTCGTGGCTCGACCTTCCTTCTGATCACTCCTTAGGCTTTTCGTGATTACCCGGCTCCTCTCCAACTTGACCTCGTACATTATCGAACATCTTGAATGTTACCCAATCGCCGCAACCCTGAATGTCATCTCACCTTCTTCCATGTCGATCAGTGCTCTGCTCGTGGCGTGAAAGGATCTTCCCAATATCAGCGGGATCTCTATATCTTCATCAATATCCAGCACCACGAAATCCATCGGAAAGTAGAACTTGTCAACTTTGATGAGAACATCCTCTATCACCCCATATGGATACACTATCGATCTATCCACGAGCTGAAGTGTCATGTATGTTGGCTTCACTTCACCCAAGCCAAGTTTCATGAAAACAGATAAAGGCATTAGATTAATATTGGCTCGTAAATCACATAACACCTTATCAACATTAAGATTCCCAATTTGAATAGGGATCGAAAAACTCCCTGGATCCTTAAGCTTCGAGGGAAGCTTGTTCTGAATGATCGCACTACAGTCTTCAGTAAGTGCAATGGTAGCTTGGTGTTCGATTGCCTCTTCTTGGATAAGATCTCTTTCATGAATTTGAGATATGTTGGCATTTGGGCAAGTGCTTCTGCAAATGGGATGTTGATGTGCATCTTCTTGAAGATGTCAAGGAATTTATTGTATTGTTCCTTGTCGTCACGTGACTTCACTCGATTATGAAATGGTAGCGATGGTACAAACGGTTTGACTACCGACTTCGATGGAGGTGTCGCTTCTTTTTCCTTTGGCTTTTCCTGATCAACCATACCACTAAAATTATCCTCTTTCCGCCCAACATTCGCCTCCTTGATCATCTCCTTGCCACTCCTCAGATGAATGGCAATACACTCTTCTCTTGGTTTCCTTTCAGTCTGACTCGGAAACGTTCCTAGGGCTCGGTTTTGTAGGACTTCAGAAATTTACCCCACTTGTCTTTTAAGGATCTTGATGGATGCGGTGTTCTGATCAGTTGCAGCTTTCACTGTACTCACCGTTCTTGCCAAACCTTCAACCGTGCTATCCATCTTTGTCATGAAATTCATCATCATATCTTCCAGCCCCGGTTTCTTCCCTACGGATAGTCCTCCATCGAATTTCCTTTGGCTGAGACCTGGAGGACGGTAAACATTGTTAGAATTAGGCGAGTTAGAAAAATTGGAATGATTACCTTGTTGTCGTTGACCGGGTTGACTCCATGAAAAGTTAGGATGTTTCTTCCACCCCTCGTTATATGTGTTCGAGAAGGGGTCGTTTCTCGGCTGGTTGTTGCGGTTCTGTAAGAACTGAACCTGTTCAGGCTCTTGAGCAGCGGGAAACACTTTCGGACTACCTCCCTTCAAATGGTTTGTGATAGCAGCTAGTTGAGCTTTTATCACCTTCAGCACATCCGATTGCTGAACACTAGCTACCCGTCTGATAGAAGATTGTGGAGTGGCATAGCTATGTTCGGCTAAGTTCTCGATCAAGTCAACTGCTTCTTCATACGTCTTATTCATAAGGGCTCCACCCGCTGCAGCAGTGATGTCATTCTTGAACTGCAGGTGAAGTCCACTGAAGAAAGTTTGGATGATGACCCAACCTTGTAAACCATGATGAGGGCACATCTTGATCATGTCTTTGTACCTCTCCCAAGCTTCATACAGTGTTTCTTGATCCCATTGAGCGAAATGGGTGATTTCAGCCATGAATTGGGCAGTTCTGCTTGGTAGAAAGAATTTCTGGAGAAAAGCAGCCTTCAGTGTGCCCAGGTGGTGATCGAGTCCAGTTGGATACTTTTTGTCCAAGTTTCGGCTCTGCCTTTGAGTGAAAAGCTGAACAGCCTCAGCTTAATTGCATCCTCTTCCATCCCATTGATATTGAACGTGTTGCAAATCCTGTCGAATGCTCGGAGATGTGCATGAGGATCTTCTGTTGGGGTCCTCCATACTGATTTTGTTGTACCATCACGATGGTACTCGGTTTGAGCTCAAAAGAGTTCGCCCCAGTAGTGGGCGGTTGGATGCCTATGTGTGCGGCTTCCACATTCGGGTCGGCAAACGGCCGCATAGGACGCCTCTCAGGAGGAGCTTCGTCGCCCATCTTCAATTACCTTTTAACTTTTGATTATTTTAGTAGTCGACGGGCGGTTCTTTTGATTTTCGGATCGAGTGATTCAATTCCTTCCCCTCGGGTTTTCCTTGGCATAAACCAATTAGTACCTGAAACGGAAAGTAAACAAATTTAGCAATCCAAAAACTGAACGTGATGAAATAAAATAATAATAAAAAAATGTTCAATATAATAGCGCTTATAGCTGGTAGTGCTATCAGTTGCAACTAGTTCCCCGGCAACGGCGCCAAAAACATGATAGGCGGGTTTACACCCACCTAAATCTAACCGCAAGTGTACGGTGTCGAAATCAAGTAATAGTACTGAAAGTACGAGTATCGAACACAGGGAACTAGGAACTAAGTATCATAATGACTATAAGATCTATTAACTGAACAGTCGAAAATTTGAGTTGTTGGTATGAATTGATTAATTGCAAGAAAACAAATGACACACGGGACAGAAAACAACTTAGAAAACTTTGATAGAGAAAACAGTTGAGGGTTGGAAATCCTAAGGTTTTCACGTATAAACAGTTAACTCAAACAATTACCCTTTATTCCCTTTAATGAATACCCAATCTCTAAAATCACCGTGGTTCTTTCTCAAGCAGCCACAGATTTTTTTTTGAAAGTATAAGTTTTATCTCTCGATCTCAACCTATGGGATTTAAAACACATTAAACTCAAGATTTTAATAGGACTAAGGCTTACTTGGTATATCTCTATCCAATTTCTCACCTTAGGCATGCAATTTCTAGTTCTAGTTAACAATTAATTCTCTCGAACCTAATTGAAAAACAAACAAAACAATTGACAGTTGGCCAAACTCACAAAAGCATTAAAACACAAACCACATGCTTCATTAACTTAGGAAAAACTTATAAAAGTCTCAAATCATCTGTTCATATGCTTAAACCAAATTCAAACCAACCCCCAACATCTAAAGATTAGTTCATGTTGGTGGTAGATAAAAACATAAGAAAAGGAAGAAGAATGGTGTGTGTAAACATGATGATCGTGAATGTGATGAATGTAATGGTGAACTCCCTTCTCTCGGCTCTAATCCGCTTTGCGTGGTGAACTTCTCCTCAATCCGTCCTCTATCGTGGCTCCAAAGTATGTGAAAAACCTCTTAAAATCACCCCAAGCTGTTGGCCTTCGTTGTGTGCGAAGTGTGACCTAAATATGGAAAACACAAAGATTTATTGCTGGAACAGGGACTTACGCCACTTGTCCCGCCACTTGCAAACTGCGGGACAAACCGCGCGGTTTTCCTGATGTGTCCGGATTAGGTTCTGGGTCAGGTCCGGGTCCTGGTTCGGGAACGGGTCTTGCGCTTCGTTTTGGCTCTCTTTTGGACTCTTTTCTTCTTCTTTT
The DNA here is from genome assembly GCA_033807775.1 of Saussurea involucrata. Lineage (NCBI taxonomy): Eukaryota > Viridiplantae > Streptophyta > Magnoliopsida > Asterales > Asteraceae > Saussurea > Saussurea involucrata. Next base: position 94,498,865 of record CM066327.1, on the reverse strand, counting down.
CACTATGATTACTGTCTTTTAGAATACCTGTATATTTAACTCGATAACCCATAAAATGTCGCCTCTTTGCTTCAATACAACCCAATCTCATTGGTTTATGGACTGAAAATAACGCCAAAAAGTGCCGTTATCAATGTCAGAATTGTCTTCCTCTTCTTCGATGTTAGCCATGAGACAGAGATTGGCCTCATCATCATCTTTTGAGTCAGATGATTCTTCTTCATCAGTGGCAGCCCAATCAAAGTCAGCCATCATGCCTTTGCCTTTCTTCTTAAAGCCTTTCATCTTTGCATACTTTTCTTTCAGCTTTTTATACTTGTCATCTCTAGCCCTAGGGTTAGAGGATTTCTTGGAGAAAGCCGAGGGTTTATAGACTTTCTTTGACCTGCATTCACTAGCAAAGTGTCCTACTTTTTCACAGTTAAAGCAGGTAGCAGTAGCCTTATCAACAGGGGTTGATGATCTTGGCTTGTCAGTAAGTGCGAGAGGTTTGTTCTTTCAAAAAAATTTCTTTTGGCGAATCTCATGAACTTATTAGATAGGAGAACCATAGATTCATCAAGATCTGAAGAGTCAGCATCTGATGAGCATTCAGAGTTAGTTTCCAACTCAGCGATAGTGATAGTATATCGATGAGTGGAAGGTGACTCTGAGAGTAAAGCAACAGGTGTGCTTTTGGAATCTTTTACAAGATTCTTCTTAAGATGACACGACTGCTCATGATTGAGCATAGTGCCATATAAGGTAGAAAGAGTCATAGATTTTAGATCCTTAGATAGCTTGAGACACATTGAATAATTATGCCCATTCTAGGAACTTTGTCAGAACTTCAAAGTTAGAATATTCCTTACCAACTGTTGGTTCCTGTTTTGCTTAACAATGATGATTCTATCTAATAGTTCAAACAAGATATAATGCGGAAGCGTTTTTAACGAACTAAAAGATATAATAAGGTAGAAGAACACACAATATCAAATACGTAAAGTGTAAATAACACACATAAATAGCTCAATAACCCACTCTATATTGATATGAATAAAACACCAAGAACACCGATGATATAATAAGAATTATGTTCTAATGGTGTGTGTGTTGTGCAAAGCTTAATAGAAGAACTCAACATGAGTCTTCTATTTATACTACTTCTAAAGGGGACAAGTTCTGGACAACAAGGACTGAAGGTACAAAGACACTATTCAGGTACTGTTGCAGGTACAACGTTAATTAAATGCGCCGGCTTCTACTAAGGCTAAGACCCATCAGAGTTTGACACGTGGAGTTGTCAGGTCACGCCTTGTACGAATGATCTTCAGGATCTTCGTACAGCAGAAATTGTGAGAAGCACGATTGTCCTTGTATAGACCTCTAGTCTTTTATACCACAGAGGCTCTGTCAAGTGTGACAGAGGCTCAGTGGCCTTGTCCGCATTGAAGAGTCTTCTGGCGATTCTTTACTTCGGTCTTCTCGGTTACTCGGCAGAGCCTCTGTCGAAGACTTCTATGCTTTGGTCTTCTCGGTGACTCGGCAGAGCCTCTGTCGAAGACTTCTATACTTAGCCTATTTTTCAATACTTCTATAAACAAAGGATTGGAGCTAACAATCTCCCCCTAAGTATTGAAAAATAAAAAATTGAAAAGTGGAAGGTTTTCTAGGCTAAGTACATAACAAGAGGTGAAATAAAATACCTCAAAAGATTTTACTTTTCTTTCATACAGAATTATGCCAGAGGCACTTACATTTGATTACATTAGGAAAGGAAAGATTTGCAGAGGTTATCAGACGTCGGCATCTTTGAAGTCGTTGAAACTTCTGTTGTCGAATCCTATTTCTCTAAGCTCTTGATAGAAACTAATGCAGAGGGTTCTGAAGTTGATTACTTGGTCGATGACCTCTATCAGTCTATCTGCGAGAGCTTGATTCATGAGCTTCGTTCCTGTATGCTCCACGAGGCTTGCTCTGAACTATGTCAAAGTATTAGTTGCATACTTCTAACAGTCCATCTCTACGAACAGTCTTGACTTCCCAGCAGGATCTTGATAGACCAACCCAACTCTTGGAGATGTAATGATTGAGTTTGGTATGGCAGAGGATGGGCAGTCATTTTTTGGTGGATGGAGATTTAGGTTTCTTACTCCAAGATCTCGTCCTAATTGGAAGTCGACAAGGTTGTATAACAGAAGTTTCTCACGCATGGCTTTCCTTATCACCCTGTATGCCCTTCGATGTGCATCTGTTGTGAAGTTCTCTTTCGTCCAGTTGAGAAGGTCGGGTAGGTCGTAGGGACTTAGATTTCTCAGATCAGCATCTGAGAATTGGGTCACGGTTCTGTCATCCCTTTTGACCTTATAGATTGTTAGGACACTGAAGTTGTCCTTAATATTAGAAAGTTTTGTAAAGCAATAGCTTTGTTAATGGGCTTATGCTTAAGCAGTGTAACAAGTGATGTAGACTATAAATAGGACATGTAATGTAGTTTGTAATAACAAGTTTCATAATTCAAGATGTAGCTCTCTAATCACATTGTGTTCTCTCTAGTTTAGATTTACTTTTCTAATAAATCTTCTACATCTTCTTGTTACTAGTTCTTGGATTGTTGAAGATCATAGACCTAACATGTGGTATCAGAGCCAAATCGAAGAATTTTTCATCGATACGATCATCAGATCTCATCCATTCAAGTGTTTTTAGCCCTATTTTGCTCAGATTTCGGATCCTTATGTTGTTTGTTCGAGAAAAATGTCGAACTCACTTTTTGGATCAAAACACTATCAAATCGATCGAATTACTACTTTTGATCAACTAGAAATCTGTTCATCTTCATTTTTCGAAGTTGTCTGTGCAAGAATCACTAAAATTGGTCCAGAATTGAAGAAGTTATGATGATTTTAGTGATTTTTGGATGCTGTTGCTTGGTTTCGGATCATTCATCATGATTTCAGATGCTTCATAGATGGTTTCGAATCCTTCATAGTTTACTGTTGGTTTCGGATCCTTCATTGTTTACTGTTCATCATGGTTTCGGATACTACTGCTGCTTTTGATGGTTTAGATGGATTCGAAATGTTCCGAGTTGATGGTTTCGAATCTTGTGAAGTAAGAAATATTGCTGAATTTGGTCATCTTAGTTCTGAGTTTCGGAATGTGCTTACACCTAAAAGTTCAACAATGTGGACGATTTCGCATCTCTCTATTCCTATCTCAAAAGGTTTCGGATTCCATTTATTCAGATTTGGCATGGTTTCGCATCCTTCATGATACGAATTCTCATGGTTTCGGACCCTACTTGATTCGAATTCCTTGATTTCGCACTCTACATGATTCGAATTCCCATGATTTCGAACCCTTATTGATTCGAATCCCATGATTTCGAACCCTTCTTGGTCCGAATTCCCATGATTTTGAACCCTTATTGATTCGAATCCCATGATTTCGAACCCTTCTTGGTCCGAATTCCCTTGATTTCGAACCCTTATTGATTCGAATCCCATGATTTTGAACCCTTCTTGGTCCGAATCCCCATGGTTTCGAACCCTTTTACATCCGAATTCATGGTTTCGCCCCCAACTACATCCGAAATCATATGGTTTTGCATCCTCTTGCATCCGAATTTATGGTTTCGAATCTGCCTACATCTTAATTCTGATAGTTTTGGATCCAAGAAATTGATGGTTTCGCACCCAACTACATCCAAAATCATATGGTTTCGAATCTGCCTACTTAGTGGAACCCCCGTGCTAAGTCTCAGGAGGGGGACATTGTTCATGGATTTTAGCATAACGCGTGTGTGATATCATTCTGATATTCAGCTTGCCACATACATTTAGCAACTGTCAAACTTTAAAAGGGCTCTAGTCTTTCAAGATTTTCAGAAGTTGATTGTTGGAGTTCAGTCTTTGATTGGATTGGAAGAGACGCTTGAGTATTTGCAATCATTATTCTGATGTTTTGTTGACGATGCTAGACCGTTGAGTGCTCTTAATCATTCGTCTGACCTGATCAATCGGAATTATGAGTGCTTGCAATCATTGTTCTAGTGCTTTGGTTCTGATTCAGACTTTTGAGTGCTTATAATCATTAAGCTATTTCTTGAAGATTGAAGTTCTGGATTCTATTCATTCAGTGTGTTGAAGTATTTTGAAGATGAGCATTTCTCTACAGTTGCTGAACAATGTTATTTGCTTGGGTAGTCTCATCCCTACCGAGTAGCGTGTGCTTTTTACCGTTCCTCCTTCGAGCAAATTTGGACCAAGTTCTTAAGCTGAATTCTTACTCAACTCATGGTCCAATGACGGATTCTTTGTTTTACACTAAATGCATACCCTTTGAAGATGATTTTAGTGCAATTAGTCGAGGTTATTGAGCACATTGAATCTGACTTTGTTCAAGGTTGAAAATATGATGAATAAGAGCAACTTTCAAGGGGGAGCCGAGCCTATATTTGATGGAAGCACCGCTAAAGTTTTTTCAAGAAAATCAAATTAAGATCTTTGCAGATTTTGAGGGGGAGCTTATCTGATTTTAAATCAGTCTATCATAATTTGAGGGGGAGATAATACTGATGACTGTAAGTATCTTCTGAACTTCATCTGAGATTGTTTGAAAGAAGGACAACTTTCAAGCATGAAAAACTTGTTCTTAAATGTTCAAACCACTTCTCTAATTCAAGCAGATTTTACAATTTTAGAAGTGTGTTTTAAATGTTTTTCATGTAAATCTCGGATTATTACATCATTATTTATGACCGTGTATTTCCAAAGATTAATACTTGCGTATTATCTTGTCCATACACTTTCATGTATTCATACACACCGGTTCAGTTTCTTATTGACTTTGTTATTACCATGTCTCAAAACGAAACAACTTTTCGATGGTAATACTCCCGTTTGTAATTAAAAGTTTGTTGAGCATCATATTCATTCAACGTGAGAACTTAAGCGTTTCATCCAACGATTGTTTATATTTGTTCATATAAACAACATCCAATTCTTTGATACCCTAAGCGTTCATGATTATATTTCATGTTTGATCTAATTGATACATTGTCAGATTCTCAAACAAGTGTTACGAATTCATTTCATTTCATTCTATATCCTTGTTTTGAGAGATATTCAACGTTCAAATGCTCAAATATTTCATCATATTATTGAGGAGCATACATTCTGATGACAATGTAATTCAAAAGTTGAGATTTATAATTGTTTAAGGTAAACTGTTGAACAACGCATCATTTTAGGACAATATTTCATGGGAATCAGTGTGAGAGCTTAAAATAACTTCTATGGATCCACGTTAACCAGTGTTTCCTACCCAATAAGTTATCCTTGAGTGATTTAGGGGTGAGGGGTCAAAATCAAAGAGTGGGGGAGATAACCCATCCGGTTGAGTAATCTCATTGTGTTGAGGTAAAATGAAAAAGAGAGTTTGGTTATAAGTGAGCAAATGAAAAACAGAAAGAGGGTGTGAGAACAGAGTTAAAAGAATACGAGAACTCTGCACCAGCCACTTTCTGAGCCGGGCAGCCACATTACTTATTGGTTCACATTCTTTGGTGACCGTCATTGAAATAGGCAACTAGCCCATGCCAACTCTTGCTTTAACCCCACCAGCTACTCATTTCTTTCTCAACAAAGAAATGTTTCAATTTTCTTGGGGATGCAGCATATTATCTATCTAATCTTCACTCGCAAGGTTTGGATATTGAAAAGAAGGAAGTTTGCCCCACATTCGCACTTCAATCATGCACATTGAGTCCGTGGAAAACTTGTTGTTGTCTCAACAGTTTACACAATTTGAGCCTAACTATTATCAAGCATAAGTTGCTTCAATCATTTCTACACTTGCACGTACACACAAGGAATATGTTTTCTTGTCATAACGTTCATAGAAATTCCATTGTGTTTTTCGATGATTGAATGGAAGCCCTGGAGGAGTGAACATCAAAAAGCTCCTTTCCAAAGTGCATTAGTTGTACTAAGTGGCTCCGTGCAACTTACAGGCATTTTAACTGATTCATCCGTTGTTTCAGGGTAACCACTTTATTATCTGAATTTGAAAAGATTTGGATAAACATTTTTTGGAATTGACGGTTAAACAGATCAAGTGGAGGAGATTGTTTCTGGTACTCAAAGAGAATGTTGAAATTGAAAAGAATTTTGATGATCATGATGCTCACATTCATCAAAAAAGGGGGAGAAATGTTTAATTCAATTTCATGTCGAAGACAATTCAAGGTCAAAGAGATAAAGATTGTATTGAAGAAGATTGACTTTACATTGTGAAAGACAAAGATATTTTCGAATCACTCATATATGGATTCAGATTGCTCAAAGTTGAAGATTTCGGATCATGTGAAGTCTGAAGTGTTTTTTGAATATGGTTATCTTAGATCTGAGACACTCGGATTGTGCTTACACCTAAATATTCAAAAATGTGAAGGCTTCGCATCCTTGTGTAGATTCAACTGTTTGAAGAGTGCCAAAGCTTCAAAGTACAATGTGGTCATAGTTAAAGTTTTGAAGATCAAGATCTGAAGACTGCTGCTATATTTTTTTAAATCTTGAATCCAAAGGGGGAGAATGTTAGAGCATTATTGTATTCAAGATTTATTGTAAAGTTTTGTATAATGTCAAACATTGTAAAGTCAATGTATTAGTCAAAATAGTCAAAGTCATGTAAAGTCAAACTAGCTTTATTGTTTAAAGCTTTGTAATTAGGAGATATAAATAGGTTTTGTAAAGCTTAGTTTGTAAGTAAGTCTCAAGGAAGTCATTAGAGAATGATCTTAATTGTAATATTCTAGAGAGAGAAGTGAGAGCATTCTAGAGAGAGAAAGTGCATCAATCATATGTAATCTCTATTATGTTCAAGACAAATGGATGATTTGATGATTCCCTAATAGAACTGATGTTTACAATTGGTATCAGAGCTTTGAGAGATCGAATTATGTGCTAAATTCGTCCAATTTGATGAAGATTTGAAGAAAATTTGAAGAAAATTTGAAGATTTTTGAAGAAATCCACCATTTTTGAAGAACTTGAAGAACACAAATGGGTTATGCATTTCTTGTTTGTTTTTTGTTTTGATTTTGATTGCAAAGTGTTTCTCCATTGATATAAATCAGTTTTGCATCAAAAGATTTACAAAAACGTATCAAGAATTGAGGAATTTGAAGAATTTTTGAAAATTTTGTGTTCTTGAAAAAAGTGGGCTGTGAAATTTTTTGGAATGTGATTTTGCAAAATATTGATGTTTTGATTCGTTTTTGTGCAAAATTCTTCCTAAAAATTGTTTTTAGACATGTTTCAATCATAAATTTCAAGTTTTAAACTCTAAAATTCAATTTTGAAATTTTTTGATTGAAAGTGTTCTTGATGTGTTCTTGATAAAAATGATTCAGATATGAGTTTTTAATCCATTTCTGTTGATGAGATGTTATTAAATGGTGTTTAAATCATGTGTGATGATCGATTTGATAGTTTTAACTGTGATCTGAGTCGTTTGTGTTCACATATCCGTTTGTTTGTTAATTTCGATCGATTTGCAACATTCTTATGTGAAAAACACCACAGATTCAGCAAGTTACGTGATCTGAAAGTCGCTCTCCGGAAACTGCTTCTCTTTGCCGGCAAATCGTGAAAAACCGCCGGTGTTCATCTGTGTCGCAACTTGGCCCATATCGCAACATTAATCCTTGTCGCAAGATCTTAGTTGTCGCAACCTCAAGTTGTCGCAACTGGAGAGTTGCGATATCGCAACACCTGTTGTCGCAACCCACATCCTCGCCGTAAAATCGATTTTCGCCGGATTCTGGAAAACCTACCGAACTCTTCTTGATATCGCAACTCTTCTTGATATCGCAACCAACTGATTTCATTTCGTTTTTGTCGCAACTGCTGAGTTGCGATATCCCAACAGGTTACCACACACCTCGCCGGAAAATTCTTGGTAGCCGGAAAACCGTTTGCATCGACGAGACTTGTATTTTTCGTTGCATGATCTCTTCTTAATGTGGAAATCTAGTGTTTGTGATCTAAGAACGTAAAGAAACCGAAAGAAATCGATATTGACGTGAGAGAAGGAAGAAAGTCGAGTTAAAAAACTCACAGATCGTTTTTGGGTTGAAGATGAACAGTATTTTAACTGTTCCGTTAGTCATCGTTAAGTTTGTAACAATTTTGGTCCTAAATCGTTAGTCGGTTTCAATTTTTGGCAGATTTGATCCCTGTAGTAAAGTGGTTTAGAATCTGTCAAAATTGGTCATTGTAGTTTAGTTTTAGAATTTGTAACATTTTTAGTCCCTAAACGTTAGTTTTTAATTTTTTACATTTTTAGTCCTTCTAGTTTTTAGTTTTATAATTTTACATTTTTAGTCCCTTGAGTATTATTTTTTAGTTGTTATCATTTTTAGTCCTTATTTTTGTTGAGTCTTAGTATTTTTCACTTTTAGTCCTTATTTTTCATTTTAGTGTCAAATTTTTGTCATCTTACTTGCTTTTATTCGTAACTGACATATTTTTCTCTTATTTTGCAGGTTTGACGATTAAAGTGCAACATATCCGCGTAAACGTTTCAGAATTAATTTTTGGAAGACAAATTTCTAATTTGTTTTTCAGATTTTATTTTTGAAAATTTTTCCTGACTTTAATTGTGTTTTTCTATATTTTACGAGTGTGCACATAATTCTAACTTCTAATTGAAGTTTCTCTTGACGATCACTCTATTAAGTAGTATTATTTTTCATATTTGTCATCTAATTTTTTTTGTGTTTCTTTTCAGGTTTTCTTCAAGATGTCTACTTGTACAGAAGATGGGGTTTTAAGATTGTAACAAGTTCTTATAACAGAAATACCTCCAACTCCACAAAATTTTGTTAAAACTAATAATGGAAGTTTGAAGCAAACTCTTATATCTAATACTTCAAATCCTTCAGCTCCTGTTTTAAATAAAGAGGAAGAAAATGCTAAATTGAAGAGACAAATTTTAGACATTTCTTCTTCAAATGATAGACTTATTAAAAGAGTTACTGATCTTGACGTTTATATTGCAGATCTTGAAGCAAAGAGAGACAACTCGAGTCTGCACTATCAAATCAAGAAACTTCAAGAGAAAGTAACAATCTTTCAAAAGGAAACTGCTGATCTGAAGAGTATTAAAGACAAGAGAGAGAAGGAGAACTCATATCTTAGAGGGCAATTAAAAGAAGTTCAAGAGAAAAGAATAACATTGGAAGATGAAAATGTTGATTTGAAGAAAAATCTTTCTGAACGTGAAAGAGAGTCTTTTTCTTCAAAGAAAGTTCTTAAAGAAAAGGAACTAACTGAGCTGAAATGTAGAAAACTTTCAAAACAAGTTTCGGACTTTGAGAAAGTTTTATTTTTAGAAAAAGACAAGCTAGAAAAAGAAAGAGCCAAATTTGAAACTGAACGAAAATCTTTTAAGATTAAAAGTTCTGAGCTTTCCGTGAAAATCTCTGATTTAGAAAATATTTTGGAAAAGGAAAGAAAAGATTTTGCGGAAAAAGAAAAATCTCTTTGAAAAGGAAAGTAAAACCCTTAAAAAGAAAAATATGGAAATTTTTAAAGAGATTACTGATAAAAGAAAGTTTCTGGAAAAAGATTTTGAATCAGAACGCGAATATTTTGAAGATGCGATTTTTAATCTTACCAAAAGATTATCTGGTTTATCAGCTGATATTATGAAGGGCCAATTGATCAAATCTGATCTCCAAAAGAAATTTGATCTAATTTCTAAAGAGAAAAATGTTTTGATAAACAAAGTCAAAGAACTTGAAGACGTCATTTTTAAATTTGATGTCTCAAAGCAGGCCAGTCATGATACTATCTTTCAGACTCCATTTGTTGAATCAAATGATTCTGAATGCTCTTTTAAAACCTCTTCAAGTTCAAGTCTTAAAAACATTCCTTCTAAACAATTTAATAGATCAACTGATTTCTCAAAAGATCAGATTCGTTAAACAAATCTCTTCTATAATCATTTGCTTGATAAATCGGATAAGGATTCAAAAGTGCCTAAAGTTAATACTTCCAAACCTAAAGAAGTTCCAGTCTTCAAGAAGGTGAAGATGGAATGGAGAGTTAAAGGCACAACAGTTCCAAAGAAAGATGTACCAAAATCATCTGCATCCACATTAAAAGCCAAGAAGAACAATGCGCCTAAAGGTAAATCTTCTGCTAAACCTAATCCTATTCATTCCGTAAATCATCTTATTAGGTTGGCACATAAGAAAATCTGTTGTTCTTACTGTGGATCAAATGATTTTGTACATAAAGATTATACTTCTTATTGGTACGGTACTTACAGTATTCCTTTTAAGAAATCTACACCTAACACACTAGGACCCAAGTGCCGTTGGGTACCAAAATCTGCTTAATTTGTTTTGTAGGTTCATCATGTGTGGTGCTAATTTGGAAACATAAACCACACACATGACTGAAAACAGAAGAGAAGAGGTGAATTTTTTTAAGAATAGTACTTGTGCCATTAAGGGAGAGAAAAATTAATGGTTTCTAAACACATCAGTTTAGAACCCGGATTTCAACGTGTTTGGCTTTTGAACATATCAGTTCAAAACCCTTGCTTCTACGACTATGGCTTCTGAACAATTCAGTTCAGGACCCGTACTTCAAAGTCTAAGACTTCTAAACAAATCCGTTTAGAACTCATACTACTCGGGTGATATCCTTAACTGTTACATCTTTCTGTTTCAAGGAACAAGTGGTGAAAGGTAACATTGCATTAGATTTTATTTCTATTGAATTTGAAAGTTTGAACCTTCACAAATTTAATTCAATGAGATGAAATTCTCAAATTTTCATTTAATGAATAAAATGTGTGTCAAGGGTGATTTTACAAGTATTTTTGTATTATCTGAGTTACATTTGTTTCAACTTTCACTTCTGAAATAAATCGAAAGGTCAGCAAAACATGAATGAAATTATGTTGAATACTCAAAGTTATGTGAATCTGGACTTATATAGAATATAATGCTCAAAAAGCCTATTTGTCAAAATGATGGATGGAAACGAAAATATGGGGGAAGCATTATGTTTTTAGAACCAAGTGATTGTGATGCATCAAATAAACAAATAAAAATCATTTAGTTTGAAAGTTTGTACCTGTGGCCTTTCTGTTTTGGGAGAGTAAGTCCTAAGGGGTGCTAGACACCTAGTCCCTAAGATCAATTGGTCTGGGATCGGCTGACCCAAATCCTGCTATAGAACCAGATAGAAAGCCATGTTCTACTAGTACAAATGGGTTTAAGATATATCGATGTGGCCTTTCTGGTTTGGGAAATTAAGTTCTAAGGGGTGCTCGACACCTAGCACCTAAGGCCAACTGGTCTGGGATCTGCTAACCCAAATCCTGCTATAGAAGCAGATAGAAAGTCATGTTTAATGGTGTATCTTATTCCCTACTAAACTTTTTGATCAAAAGATGCCAATGAGCACAAAATCAAAAGATGCCAATGTGCACAAAATTAAAAGATGCCAATGAGCACACATCTCTTGAAATTTGGGGAAGATACAAAGTCGCGATTAACCCGTAAATTTATGAAAATCCTGATTTTGGACAAATAGTGTGAGTAGAGCAAAGTATTCTTATATGTTTTAGAATTGCATATACTTGTTGCTAATCATATTTTGCATGCTCGCACACCAAATAGATTTAATAAAGGGGTTGAAACTAAACATTTTTAACTTGATATGCAATGATGTCTTGTTTTTGAATCCAAACACATGCATTTGATTTTATTTGATTGAAAAATCTGTTAAATTTCGTTAAGTTGGATTTCTTTTGTAAAGTTTTCAAATGATCAAATGTTAGTAGTTATAAAATGTGGTTCAATGTATTTTATATTCCTTGTATAAATGTTTTCATTAATGCACTGTATTCGAAATGAATATTTTTAATGAAATATATGCATACTTTCAGGGGGAGAAAACAAATTGCTCCATAATTCTTATTTTGAGGGGGAGCAAGGTTATTCATTAAGGAGGAGATTGTTAGTAATACTCATAGATGCGACTGAAATTGAAAAACGTTTTTGATGATCATGATGCTCACATTCATCAAAAAAGGGGGAGAAATGTTTAATTCAATTTCATGTCGAAGACAATTCAAGGTCAAAGAGATGAAGATAGTTTTGAAGAAGATTGACTTTACATTGTGAAAGACAAAGATGTTTTCAAATCACTCATATATGGATTCAGATTGCTCAAAGTTGAAGATTTCGGATCATGTGAAGTCTGAAGTGTTTTTTGAATATGGTTATCTTAGATCTGAGAGACTCGGATTGTGCTTACACCTAAATATTCAAAAATGTGAAGGATTCGCATCCTTGTGTAGATTCAACTGTTTGAAGAGTGCCAAAGCTTCAAAGTACAAAGTGGTCATAGTTAAACTTTTGAAGATCAAGATCTGAAGACTGCTGCTATATTTTTTTAAATCTTGAATCCAAAGGGGAGAATGTTAGAGCATTACTGTATTCAAGATCTATTGTAAAGTCTTGTATAATGTCAAACATTGTAAAGTCAAAGTATTAGTCAAAATAGTCAAAGTCATGTAAAGTCAAACTAGCTTTAGTGTTTAAAGCTTTGTAATTAGGAGATATAAATAGGTTTTGTAAAGCTTAGTTTGAAAGTAAGTCTCAAGGAAGTCATTAGTGAAGAATCTTAATTGTAATATTTCTAGAGAGAGAAGTGAGAGCATTCTAGAGAGTGAAAGTGCATCAATCATATGTAATCTCTATTATGTTCAAGATCAATGGATGTTACAGTGTGTAAGACTATGGGACCGAATATGAAATATGATGTATCTTTTGATGAAATTATGTTATGAAATGTATGTTGTTTGTATATATGGTGTTCAGGACGTTACAGATGGTATCGGAGCCCTAGTTTAAGGGATTTAGGTATTAGTATATGTACCTAGACTTAAACTGCATGTGAAGTAGGATGTCCCTATTATTGTAGAACCTTGGGATGTTAAAATATAAAAAGGTAGAAGGAACATCATGTAAGGTAATTTCATTATTACACCTGGCCAGTGTAATTGTGATCTTACAGGTACATGTTTGAACTGGAATACCTTGTTATATGGGGTATGCGCTTATGTGTATATTAACCTTGTCTGAATCAACAGAATGGCAAGTGGTACTAGACAAACGAATAGGGAAAGAGGAGGAAATCCGAATAGAACAAACCCAACAGTCGGAGGAAGGGGAAGAGGGGGAGAAAGAGGTAGAGGTAGAACTGGAGGCAGAGTCCAGGGGCGCGGCACGGAATTTGTTACAAGAGACGACTTAGCAGCGGAAATGGGAAGATTACAAGCCAATATCCAAGCTATGTTCAACCAAACTCATAATACTGAAACAGATAGACCAGATCCTTCACATGAAGAAGAGATGCCTATTACTCCTACTGTTGTACCAGTAATGAAGAAGTGTGATTATAAGATGTTTCTCAGTTGTAAGCCTCCTACTTACTCAGGAGACCGGGACCCAGTGAAAGCGATGAGATGGCTTAAGGAAATAGATGCTATTTTCAAAACTAGTAAGTGTGCTGAGGAAGACAGAGTACTTTATGGAACCGAGATGTTGAAGGGCGATGCTTTATACTGGTGGGAAGCTCATATGTCATCAGGAGAGCATGACATATACTCTACCTTCTCTTGGGAGGAATTTGTTATAGCTTTCAGGAAAATATTTTGTCCTCATGCAGCGATTAAACAATTGGAAATGGAATTCATTAAGTTACAGCAAGGGAACTTAACAGTTCGGGACTACACCGCTAGTTTTCTAGAAAAATCTCGATTCGCGGAATACTTTGTTGCCACGGAGGCAATGAAGACGGAAAGGTTTATCTTCGAGTTAAATTCGGATGTCAGAAAGCTAGTAACTGCAAAAGGACCCGTTGCCTTCACAGCCGCAGTAGATGCCGCGGAAGATGTGGAGCGGGATAATAGGAGGGATGCTGGTGATAAAGGTATGGGGAAGAGAAAGTGGGAAGGACCACAGTATGACCCGAAGAAGTCCAGGTTTCAGAGATACGATAACCACCCGCCGTTTCGACCAACAGAAAAACCTTGTCCGAAGTGCAACCGTGTTCACCAAGGAAATTGTCAAGTTGACCCTCGGATTTGTTATAAGTGTGGGAAGACCGGGCATATTGCTAAAAACTGTCCAGTACCGCGGCTTTGTTTCTTGTGTAATTCTCCGGATCACATTCAGTCGGATTGTCCACGGGGAAGAATACAACAGGCTGGTACATCAGGGAGACCAGCGGTTGTTAGACCAGTAGTGCCAAGACTAGAACCACCAAGAACAAGGGGTCGTACATTTCAGATGACAACAAAAGAAGCGGAGGAAATTCCGGATGTGGTTACAGGTACATTTTTCATAAACTTTACACGTTGTAAAGTGTTATTTGACTCCGGTGCAAACCGATCGTTTGTGTCTCCTTCATTTGCTGCTTATATGCATTTAAACCCTAAAGTATTAGATCATGCTTTGATGGTAGATACGGCAAATGATAAACAAGTGTCGGTTAATGAAGTTTTTGATAAGTGTGTGATAAATATCGAGGGATGCGAAGTACCTATACAATTATTCCCTATAGCCTTGACTGAGTTTGATGTGGTAGTGGGAATGGATTGGTTAGTTGAGAATCAGGCTAACATAGTTTGTGATAAGAAAATAATTAATGTTCTCTTACCTGAGAGAGGACCGGTAGTGATTTATGGTGATCGTAGCAATCATCAGTTTTGCCTTATATCTATGATAAAAGCCCGTAAGTGTGTTAATAAGGGTTGCCAGAGTTACTTAGCTTATATGATAGATATTAAGCCAGAAAAGAATAAGTTGGAAGATATTCCGATTGTTAGTGAATTTCTTGAAGTGTTCCCTGAAGACTTGAATAGTCTTCCGCCCGTTAGACAAGTAGAGTTTGGTATAGATCTGATTCCTGGAGCCGCTCCTATTGCTCGTACACTGTATCGTCTGGCACCTCCAGAGATGAAAGAGATGATGGAACAACTACAAGACTTATCCGATAAAGGCTTCATCAGACCTAGTTCTTCGCCGTGGGGTGCACCAGTTTTGTTTGTGAAAAAGAAGGATGGTTCGATGAGGATGTGTATCGACTACCGGGAACTGAATAAGCGCACGATCAAGAAAAAGTATCCACTACCCAGAATTGGTGACCTTTTTGATCAATTAGTTGGAGCTTGTTATTTCTCCAAGATTGATCTAAGGTCTGGTTACCATCAACTGAAGGTGAAAGAAGAAGATGTTCTGAAAACTTCTTTTCACACAAGGTATGGTCATTATGAATTCTTAGTGATGCCGTTTGGATTGACGAATGCTCCAGCTGCTTTTATGGATTTGATGAATCGGGTATGTAAGTCGTATCTCGATAAATTTGTAATTGTATTTATCGATGATATACTTATCTATTCTCGATCCAAGGAAGAGCACGCGCAACATCTTCGTCCGATTCTGGAATTACTAAAGAAAGAAAAGTTGTATGCTAAATTTTCGAAATGTGAATTCTGGCTACGAGAAGTTCAGTTTCTGGGGCATGTAGTTTCTGAAAAAGGCATTCAAGTTGATCCGATGAAGGTAGAAGCGATTTAAAAGTGGGAACCGCCGAAAACGCCAACCGAAGTACGTAGTTTTCTGGGTCTAGTCGGCTACTATCTAAAGTTTATAAAAGACTTCTCTCGTATCGCGACGCCTTTGACTAAGCTGACTCAAAAGAATCTAAAGTTCGAATGGAAAGCAGAACAGGATGGAGCATTCCTAATTCTGAAAGAGAAAATCTGTAGCGTGCCGATACTAGCATTACCTGAAGGTTCTGAAGACTTTTTTGTTTATAGTGATGCTTCCAAACTGGGATTGGGTTGTGTACTTATGCAGCGTGGAAAGGTTATTGCTTATGCTTCTCGTCAACTAAAAGATCATGAAAGACAGTATCCTACGCACGACATGGAGCTTGCAGCAGTTGTGTTCACATTGAAGATTTGGAGACATTATCTTTATGTTTCCAACTGTCAAATTTATACCGATCATAAGAGTCTCCAACACCTCTTCGATCAGAAGGAATTAAATATGAGACAAAGACGATGGCTAGAACTGGTGAATGATTACGACTGTGAAATTCTTTATTATCCGGGGAAGGCAAACGTGGTAGCTGATGCACTGAGTCGTCAAGAAAGAAGCGGGACAATAAAAGCCATTGCACTACGAGCTGAACTCCTACCCAACATCTTTGACGAATTGCTGAAGTGTCAATTAGAAACCTTTCAGGAAGAACATTTGAAATCAGAACGGTTAGTGTGGTTATCAGCATTGCTAGTAAAAGATGACCGTGGGTTGTTGTGTCTGGGGAACAGAATTTGGGTGCCTCGTTTGGGTGGTTTACGTGATCGTGTACTACAAGAAGCTCATCAATCTCGATTCTCTATTCATCCAGGTACGAATAAGATGTATAAAGATCTAAAACAATTTTATTGGTGGCCGGGAATAAAAAGAAGCATTGCTCAGTATGTAGAAGGTTGTACTACTTGCAAGAAGGTGAAGATTGAACATCAGAAGCCGTTTGGGCAATTACAGCGTTTAGAAATACCCATGTGGAAATGGAATCAGATTACGACAGATTTCATCACGAAGCTACCAAGGACCCCGAAGGGATTTGATGCTATTTGGGTGATTGTCGATAGATTGACGAAGTCTGCTCACTTCTTACCAATAAAGGAAACTGATTCGATGGAGCGAATAGCCAAGTTGTACATTGATGAAATAGTAACTCGACATGGAGTTCCAATCTCAATCATTTCTGATCGTGATAGTCGTTTTACTTCAAGATTCTGGAGAAGTTTTCAGAAAGAGATGGGGACGCAGATAAAACTAAGTACAACATATCATCCTCAAACTGACGGTCAGAGTGAACGAACGATTCAGACCTTAGAAGATATGCTTTGGGCTTGTATTGTTGACTTTGGGGGATCATTGGATAAGCATTTACCATTAATTGAATTTGCCTACAACAACACTTATCATTCCAACATACAAGCGGCACCGTTTGAAGTTCTGTATGGTAGAAAATGCGAACGCCTCTGTGTTGGAACGAAGTGGGAGAGAAACAGTTAGCAGGGCCAGATATAGTTCAGTTAACCGCGGATAAGATTACTCAGATTCGGGAAATATTGAAAGGGGCTCAAGACAGATAGAAAAGCTACGCCGACCGACGCCGAAAGCCGTTAGAATTCCAAGTTGGAGATTTTGTGATGTTAAAAGTCTCGCCTTGGAAAGGAGTCATCCGATTTGGGAAACAAGGTAAACTGAGCCCGAGGTACATTGGACCGTTTGCAATTACAGAAAGAATTGGTGAAGTAGCCTACAGGTTAGATCTTCCGCCAGAGTTAAGCAGAATCCACAATGCGTTCCACGTATCCAATTTCCGAAAGTGTTTGGTTACGCCAGATCATGCAGTGTCTCTACCCGAAATACAGGTTGATGAAAAGTTTAATTATGTAGAAGAACCAGAAGCCATTGTTGACCACAAAGTTAAAGTGTTGCGGAACAAAGTAATTAGACAAGTGAAAGTTCAGTGGAGACATCGTAGGGGTCAGGATGCTACTTGGGAATCGAAGTCAGAAATGAGAACTAAATACCGGTACCTATTTGCCTAACCGAATTCCGGGACATAATTCTTTTAAGGGGGAGATGATGTAATAAATGTTAGTTCCGTTAAATTTTGTTAACTTTAAAATGTGAAGTTAATGGTAAGTTTGGGTAGATTTATAAGTAAAGGGTGTATTTGGTCATTAATGAATAACTTAAGCACTAAAGTGGTAAATTGGATTAGATATTACCCTTAATGGATTTAGATATTTCCTAATTCAGTATTATCCAGAAAAATTCAGTGTGTAGTGTGTATTTTGAGAGCAAGAAGGAGAAAAGAGGAGAAAGCTAGGTTAAGGCGTCAATTGGGTACTTGGAAGTGAATTAAGGTATGTTTCCTTTGTAAATTATGTCTATAATTGCTAGTTAATAGTTTCTATCGGAGTAGAATCATTTAATCTGGGCCTGAGGTTAAAATCTGTCAAATCTGGGCAAAAATTGGGTAAACCGACAGTAGTTTCCGGATAGAATGAAGGTATCCGGATAGATTTTTATGATGGTGTCCGGAAGTATTATAGTGGTATCCGGACAGGTCTTCTACCCGGTAAGTTCCTCTTTTCCATAAGTGTCCGGGTATTATCCGGATTGTGATGTGTCCGGGTTGCGATGTTGTCCGGATAGTCCATGTTGTCCGGAAACGTCACGCTGTCCGGAAAAGTTGTTTTGTCCGGATAATTTGAGGTGTCCGGATACTTTTGCTATTTGGCCAATATTGAGAGTTTAGATGCTGTCGAGTATCCGGTAACCTGTATTTTGTTAACCTTTATATAGGGAATGAATGAGAACTGACTATTCCGTGGTCTTGACTTGAGTACGGGTTTGGGGGCAACATTTGAGGAATTGAGTTCTTTATAGTTCTTAGACTTAGTAAGACTTATGTGTTTTATGTGGTAAAGAGATATCTGTATCTATTTGTTACAGATCCTGTGAATTCTGGGTAAAGGACTGAACCTGTTAAGAAGGCTTGGAAACGTGTTGATAAGCAATCAGGTGAGTTTTACTTCAAAATGTTTTTAAACTGGAATACATATACGTGTAGATTGAAAAGGTGATAGATAATGTGATTAGATGTTCATAAATGACAATATGATATATTGAGATATATATTGTATTTATATGTGCATTACACTACACGAGTATACGTTAGCCGAAACTCTAGTCGGCGGTGTTTGCTGTAGTTGTTGTACAGCGGTGTTGCTGTAGTTGTTGTACAGCGGTGTTAGCTGTAGTTGTTGTACAATGGATTAGTTGGCTTGCAACCAACTAACATGGTCAGGAGAAATGAGAATGAGAAATAGGATGAGTTGAACACAGTGCACGAGTCTTGATTGGTATTTAATTACGTGTGATATATGTGTGTGTATATAAAGGATTTTATATAAATGGGTTTTATAATGATTGTGAAATGACAGGGATTTTCACACTTAGACCGCTAAGTCTAACCCTCATTTTGTTTTAAAAATATGTATTCCAGGTCGTGGATCAAGTAAGGGCAAATAAGAAGGATAGTCGTTGCTTAGCTTTTGGGAAGACTTGTGTTATGAAGATCATGAAGTGTTTTTGTACTTATGGCTTTATTGTTAGTCATAATGTAAATTATTTAGTCAAAAAGTTTGTACTGAATTACTTATTATGTTTAGTAAGACTATGGGACCGAATATGAAATATGATGTATCTTTTGATGAAATTATGTTATGAAATGTATGTTGTTTGTATATATGGAGTTTGGGACGTTACAAGAGGCTCTATGAGTGAGAATTTCTCATAACTAAATATTTATAAAGCATTTTGATCATCCAAAGTTTTAATTGTTTTAAACATTGTTTTTAGGACATATTTGGAAATTAGTGTCCTAGAAAACTATTTTGGAGAAGATTTTGTGCAAGATACTCCTTTTTGAGTGTCTAGGTTGGGCGACAGAGACTCTTTGGTGGAGTGAGCTCTTCGACCATGAGACTTTCTTTCAGTATCTCTGTATGTGCATTTGTACGTGCGAATCCTTGAGGAAGACATTTAAGTTGGTCGATAGAGTTCCAGTTATGGAATTTGCAGTCATATAGGATCCGGCTTACAGAAGCTCTGTTGATCTCAGCAGAGGCTCTATGACCTTAATTTTCTCATAAAGGAAGGCTCGAAAATCTTTTTGATCATTTCTTGTTTGGAATGTCTTAAACAGTGTTTCTAGGACGTATTTGGAAATTGGTGTCCTAGAAAATTGTTTTCAAAAAGGATTTGTACGAGATACTTATCTTTTGGCTCTCCCTTGGTCGACAAAAACCTTCACTTCTGTGAATTTGATTGATGATATCTCTTCTTTGGCTTCCCCTTGAATGATCAACCTATGTAGATCTGTTCAAGGTCTCCTTCTGCTCCTGCTTGACCTATGCTTGGATCAAATGAGATAAGTAGTGCACATGACATAGGTCAATCTCATTAGGGGTTCTGTGGAGATTTTCAGAGGCTCTGAACAATTCCACAGAAGCTCTGTTGGTTACAGAAATTTTGATGATTAAGAATTTACATACAGAATAGTTTTAAATATATACATATTTACGAGAAGATCAGATCTTACTTACAGAGGATTCAACTCATGTTAATCATTCCCAACTTACCCACCAAGAAAAGGAATCTTTTCTCATTAAGTGCCTTGGTGAATAAGTCTGCAAACTGGTATTCAGTAGTCACAAAGTGCATTTCTATTGTGCCATGTTCAACATGATGCTTCAAAAAGTGGTAACGGATATCGATATGCTTTGTTTTTGAGTGCTGAACTGGATTGGCAGAGATGGCTATGGCACTTTTTGAATCACAGAAGATGGGTATTTGGTATTTGTTGTGGCCATAGTCCTTTAGCTGAGTTTTCATCCACAGAACTTGGGAGCAACAGCTAGAAGCAGCAACATATTCAGCTTCTGCTGTAAATGTGGACACACAGTTTTGCTTCTTCGAAGTCGCTGACTAGTTTACCTCCCTGGAATTGACAGCTCCCAGAGGTGCTTTTTCGATCAAGCTTGCATCCTCCATAATCTGAATCTGTGTATGCCTTAAGACCAAAGCCAAAGTTCTTCGGATACCAGAGCCCAAGATTTTTGGTCCCTTTAAGGTTTCTGAAGATCCTATTTATAGCAATATAGTGGGATTCCTTTGGGTTAGCTTGATATCTTGCACAGAGGCATGTGACATACATTATATCAGGCCTACTTGCAGTTAAGTATAACAAAGACCCAATCATACCTCTATAGATTTTGCACTCTACATATGTGCCATTTGGATCTGAGAATAATTTATTTCCAGTGGCCATTGGGGTCTTCCTTACAGAGGCATCAGAGAGACTGAATTTTGAAAGTACCTCAGAGACATATTTAGCCTGATTTATAAAAATTCCCTCTGATGATTGTTTTACTTGGAGTCCGAGGAAGAAATTTAATTCTCCCATCATACTCATTTCAAACTCACTCTGCATGAGTTTTTCAAAATCTTTGCACTGTTGTACATTTGTAGACCCAAAAATAATGTCATCCACATAAATCAGTACAAGCAGAATCTCATCACTTTTTCGTTTGTAAAACTAAGTAGTATTTGTCGTACCTCTGTCAAATTCATTATTGAGAAGAAAGGTTAAAAGTCTTTCGTACCATGCTCTTGGAGCTTGTTTCAGTCCATACAGAGCTTTGTCGAGGAAGTACACGTATTTTGGGTACTTGGAACTTTCAAACCCTGGTGGCTGCTGGACATATACTTCTTCTTGGATTTCACCATTCAGAAAAGCAGATTTTACATCCATTTGAAAAACTTTGAAACCTCTGTAGACTGCGAAGGCTAAGAAGATTCTTATTGCTTCGACCCGTGCGACAGGGGCAAAAGTTTCATCGTAATCAATGCTTTCTTCTTGGCGATATCCCTTAACCACCAATCTCGCTTTGTTTCTAATGACCACCCCATCCTCGTCCTTCTTGTTTCTGAAGACCCATTTTGTCCTTATTGCTTGTTTTCCTCGTGGCAGAGGTACTAGGGTCCATACCTTGTTTCTCTCAAACTGTAGAAGCTCTTCTTGTATAGCATCTACCCAGTTTGGATCATCTAGGGCTTCAGAGATTCTTTTTGGCTCGATCACACTGATGAAATTTGTAAAGAAACAAAAATTAGCAGTGGCTGATCTTGTCTTGACCTTTTCAGAAGGGTCGCCAATTATAAGGCTTGGAGGATGGCTTTTCGTCCATTGTGTTGTTCTTGGAAAATGGTCATTTGAGTCATCAAGATGAACCTCTGTAGTTGCACACTGTGGTTCTGGTGCAACCTCTGTTGTAGATGGCACTTCTGTGCTTGTGCTAGGTATTTCATCTTGTGGGACTATAGGGATTTGTAAAACCCAGAATCTAACAATGAAATGTAGATTGAGAATCTAGAAAGCACTAGTCATCCATATATTGATCTTGAAAGAGTAAATGACAAATGCTACAAGTGTTATGAAATAAACAAAGGAGTCTTCTTTATATAGTAGGCCCATGACATGTCCATGCCTCTACTAAGAAGAACAGTACAAGATATTAATACTGTCTTGATAGCTACAATAATGCCCTAACAGGATTGAAGTTGGAATTTGATCCTCTGAGGAAGTGGAGACAGAGTCTTCGTTTTCCTCTGGTATTGATTCCTCTGTAGTCGCTGGAGTAGGTATTTCAGGAGCCTTGGTTGTATTATCTTCAGCTTCTGTTCGCTCCCCCTCAGCATGTGCATCTATATGATTCACAGAAGAGGATGAAGTATTTAATGGACCAGTTAGAGATATACCTGACTCAGTCTGGTTTGCAGAAGATGTTTCTCCAGAGGCTCTGACGGCTCCAACAGACGGATCAATATCATCATGGAACATCTCTTCAAATAGAAGATTTAAGTCTTCTTCTCTTGTCTTTGAGTTTCCAGAGGATTCCTTATTTAGACCGAGTTCTGAACTGATTTGTTCAGAAGTCTTTTGAAAGGAATCGTCAAAAGACACATTGATGCTTTCTACACTGGTTCGTGATCGCAGAAGATAAACTCTGTAGGCCTTAGATGTGGCAGAGTACCCAATGAACTTGCCTTCATCTGCTTTCACCTCAAACTTTCCTCTTGTTTCTCAATCATTTGTTGATAAAACCCAGATCTAGCAATGTAAAATAAACAAGTATAAAGAGAATCTAGAGAGCAAATGTGTCATCCATATATTGAACATATGAGTACAAAATGACATTAGCATGAAGTGTTTCTCTAAGCTCTAGATTGTTACTAGCTAATGAACTAGACATGCCTATTTATACCCCATACATACAAGGTATAAAGGCATTTACAAAACAGCATAGACTATTACAGATATTGACTTTACAGTAAATCTTGAATACAATAATTCTCTAACAATCTCCCCCTTTGGATTCAAGATTTAAAAAAATATGACAGCAGTCTTCAGCTCTTGCTCTTCAAAACTTTAAGTCTGACCGCTTTGAACGTTGAAGCTTTGGCACTCTTCAAACAATTGAATCTTCACAAGTTCACGTTGAACTTTGATGCTTTGATAGTCTTTAAACTCTCATCTTTGATCAGTCTTCGGTCAAACGTGAAAAATCTTTGTCTTTCACAATGTAAAGTCAATCTTCTTCAATACAATCTTCAACAAATTGTCTTCAAGTCTTGAACGTGAATTTCAGATCTTTGTAGCTTTGAACTTTGTAGCTTTGAAAATTTTGAGGCTTTGAACTCAAACTTTGAATTGAACTCTTGAACTTTGTATCTTCATCTACTTTGACCTTGAATTGTCTTCAAGCAATGAACTTTCTCGTAACAACTCAGAATGCCTTCTTGACTTTAGCACATCATTTCTCCCCTTAATCTGTCATTGACCAATCTCTCTTTTCCATCAGGGTATAATTTCTCCCCTGTTCTTCAATATACTATTTCTCCGCCTTTTTGATGATTGTGAGCATCATGATCATCAAAACCTTTATCAATATCAACACGCACTTTGTTTACCACAAGTAACATTCTCCTCCTTCTTGATCTGATAAACCGTCAATTCCAAAAGATATTTATCTGATTCTTTTCAAATTCAGATAAATAGAGAGTGGTAACCCTGAAACAACGGATGAATCAGTTAAAATGCCTGTAAGTAGCATGGAGCCACTTAGTACAACGGATGTACTTTGTAAAGGAGCTTTTTGATGTTCACTCCCCAAGGCTTCCATTCAATCATCGAAAAAACCATAAAAGAATTTCTATGAACGTTATGACAAGAAAACATATTCCTTGTGTGAACGTGCTTGTGTAGAAATGAATAAAGCAACATATGCTTGAATAATACAGGCTCAAAATGTGTAAACTGTTGAGAAAGCAACAACTTTCCACGGACTCAATGTGTATGAATGAAGAGCGAAGGTGGGGCAAACTTCCTTCTTTTTTTCAATATCTAGACCTTCCGAGTGAAGATCAGATAGATTATATGTTGCATCCCCAAGAAAAATTGTTGGGAACTGAAAATATGCCAAGTATGGTTAGTACTGCCAAGACAATGTTACTACTGCCAGTTCTTCATTACTACTGCTAGTCAAGGTTACTACTGCTAGACAAAGTTACTACTGCTAGACACGGTTAGTACTGCTAGACCAAATTACTACTGCTAGACATGGTTAGTACTGCTGAGCTGAGATACTACTGCTAGAAGACTGTGAAGGTTAATACTGCTGAAGGTTGTTAATACTGCTGACTTGATAAGTTTGGTATGCGATACTTTTGGAGACAAAGAAGGAATTGATCAAGATATGTTTAACGAAGATTCAGAAGATCAATTTACTTTTGACAGTTATCTTGTAATTACTTTTGTATAAATAGTATTGATAGATAGCTATTAGAAAAAACGAGAGGCAATAGACAATATACACGATATAGAGAACAGTTTTTAAAAAGTTTGTTTAGCCTTTCAAGAGAGAATTAACCTCAAGATCGTAGATCCTATTTCTAGAGAAGTAGAAGTCGTCTTGGTGAGATCTGTTCATCAAGATTGAGGTTTGGTGTAAAGCTTGTGAGTAATACAGTTTGATATATACAGTGTGTTGAATTCTATTGATTGTTCTTTAATTGATTTAGAGTTCTATTCCGCAAGATTCTCTAAATTCTGTTTCTAAGAAGTTTAATTCTTGGTAAGAATCGATCCTGACAAGTGGTATCAGAGCTTGTGTTTCTTAGAAATCTACAATCATTATGGAAAATTCTATTGAATCAAACAGTACTTTTGATTGGAGTGATCAAGCAGAAGAGGCAATTCAGAATCAAGCTCTTATGGCAGAAGTATCTGATATTCCCACTGAGGTACAATCTAAACTCTGTTCTCAAGCTTGCATTGATGCTGTTAAAAGATATAGGGATCACAATCAGGGTATGTGTGATAACCTTAAGAGGCTAGAGAAAGATGTGAAAGATTATGTTAGGATTGTAGAAAGGTTTGAGGAACAGATTAGAGCTTTTCAAGCTAATGAACTTCAACACCACTATGATACTAACTATTGGAAGTGGGAGAAGAATGAGTATGAGATTAAGCTGAAAGTGTCTGGGGAGGAGAATGAGAAATTAAAAGAAGAGCTTAAGAAGGTTAAACTTGATGTTGAAAAGTTTACCTGTGCTTCTAAAACCATGGATACCATCATTAAAGCTCAAATCCATGACAAGATGAAAGTAGGGATAGGGTACAATGCCACACCTCCACCCTACAATAACAACTACATACCTCCTAAGTCTGATTTGTTAGAGACCAAGGATAGGAAGGATCCTGAATTAAAGATTAATATAGATCCTTGTGAAAAAGAAGTAGTAGTTAAGGATAAAACAGAGAAGGAAGAATCCAAGAAGAATAAGAGTATTAGAAGTAGGGTTCCCTTAGACAATGAAATTGTGACCAATGAGAAAGATGGAAATCCTTGGGGAAAGAACAATGAGATCAAAAGGACTGAAAAGGAAAAGGGAGTTCATTACACACAGACCACAGTTGTGAACTCCAATACTTGTAAACAGTGTTCTTACAGGAAATCTAAAGAGAAAAAGCCCCAAAAACATGATAATCAGAGGGGAAATCAAAGGAACTGGAATAACCAGTGGGCTATGAGACAAGGAGTTGACCTGAACAGAATTAACAGGCCAAAACCTTGTTTCATCTGTGGTAAGCTAAATCATTTAGCCAAACACTGTTATTTCAATCCTGTTAACCAAAGGTTTAATGCTCAAAGATCTTTTCAAAAACCTGGTGGTTACAGAAAGAATGGTGGCTATAAAAAATCTGTGAGGAAAGTTGTGGCAAAGAAACAAGTTAAAACCAAAAGCCACATGAAAAGGGCAGAAACAGAAAGTGTTAGAGTATGGATGCCCAAAGGTACTAATGATAATACTGCCAACTCAGTTAGTACTGCTAACAATGTTAGTACTGCAGGAAGCAATAATGTTGCTAGCAGTGTTAGTACTGCTAACACAGTTAGTACCTCTTCAACAATTAATACTGCTTCTAGTGTTAGTACTGCTAATTTAGTTAATACTGCTGAAAAGGCTAGTACTTCTGGAAACAGTGTTAGTGCTGCTAACACTGTTAATGCCTCCTTAAAAGATAATACTGCTAACAATGTTAGTGCTGCTAACAAAGTTAGTACTTCTGCATCAGATAGTACTGCTTCTAGACCTATCATCAAAACAAAGTACTCAAGCACTGATGTTCCTCACTTTGACAAGCTCATCAAAACAGAATGTAAGTATTTTGATGATCAAGGGAGACCCAAGACCACTATGGCTTGGGTCCCTAATAAAACTAATTGATCTATCAGATGTGCAGGGCAACCAACAGCTCAAGGGGAAGAGCATTTGGCATGTTGATAGTGGTTGCTCCAGGCACATGACAGGTAACATGGCCTACCTCAAGAATTTCAAATGAATTGATGAAGGACATGTTACTTTTGGAAATAATCCTGCAGGAGGTAAGAGAAGTGGTAAAGGTGATGTGTCAGAAGGTAAGATGACATTTGAGGATTTGACTAATCATGAAGGAGGTAAGAGAGTTACTGCTGCCAGTGTAGTTACTACTGCCTATGCAGCGTTACTACTGCTAGTGCAGAGTTACTACTGCCTGTGTTCTAGTAGTTACTACTGCTTGAGCAGTTAATACTGCTTGGGTAGTTAATACTGCTCAGCAGTTAATACTGCTTGTGTAGTTAATACTGCTCAGTAGTTAATACTGTTTGTGTAGTTAATACTGCTCAGCAGTTAATACTGCTTGTGTAGTTAATACTGCTCAGCAGTTAATACTGCTTGTGTAGTTAATATGCTCAGCAGTTAATACTGCTTGTGTAGTTAATACTGCTTCGTAGTTAATACTGCTTGGTAGTTAATACTGCTTGGTAGTTAATGCTGCTACATAGTTAATACTGCCTTGCAGTTAATACTGCTCGGTAGTTAATACTGCTTATGTCGTTAATACTGCTTTTGAAAATCTAGGGCAAATACTGCAATAAATACCCCTGTTTGCCCGCCAAAGTTCATAACGACTCTTCGCATTAACTTCTTCTCTCTCGTTCTAACCTATTCTCCCCAGAATCTTTGTGTTTTTCTTTCAAGAATCCTCAGGAATCATGGAGTTTGTTGATGAGCACAATGAAATTGTCATGCTTCAGAAGCCGAAACAAGCTGCGGGATTCCACGATATCGTCGATTTTATTAAATCCTCGCACATCTCCTATGCCCTAACGGTGAGCCCAACCATCTATATCGAACATCAGACGCAATTTTGGGAGAATGCCACTGTTAGTTTCGAAGAAGGGCAGAAAACCATTCGAACAAGGGTTTGTGATAAACCCTTGAAAGTCACAGAGGAGGTTATTCGCATCTCTCTTCACTTGGATGATGCCTCAGGTATAACCTCTCTATCTTCTGATGACTTATATTCGACTTTACAAAGAATGGGGTATGAAGGTCCCATTGGTGTTTTTAAATTCTACAAGTCAAAAAATTTCAACCAATGGAGATTTCTTGTTCATACCCTGATGCACTGTATTTCCAAGAAAACTACTGGATGGAGTGAGTTCAGCAGTCCCATTGCATATGCCTTGGTCTGCTTATCCACTGCCAGAAAGTACAATTTTTCAGCTATGATCTTTAATGATCTTGTGTCAAACTTGGAATCCAAAAAGAGCTTTTACATGTATCCAAGGTTTGTGCAAGAAGTTATTAACAAGGAATTGATGGACTTACCTCAGTTTACTTAGGTATATGTACCCAAATCCCCTAAAGGGAAGGTTTTTTCAAATATGAAAAGACTTCCTAGGGACTCGGAAGGAGTTGACACACCATTGTTCTCTACAATGATGGTTGTGTCCCACCCCTCTGAAGGTATGGCATCAGGATCAAGGCCCTCATTAGATCATCCCACTGATGACCAAACCCCACCTTCACTCACTATAAATATCCCTCAGCACATACTTCAAAAGCCCACTCCTGCTTTATCCAACAAGTTTCAAAGAAGAAAGGTGCACAAGGTTCCTTCCCTTGATGTACCTACTCAGAGCCCTAAGCCTTTAAGCCCTCAGTTGGAGCATTCTCCAATTGAGAATATCAACAGGGAAACCACAGGGGTGTCTCCCAACCCCAAGAAGGTGCTCTCTAAGGAGAAGGATGAGCATATGGGTGCTAAGGCTGCCACTACTTCTGCTAGCACAGAGAAGGACAGTGGTAACATAAATAAGACCTTCCCCATGGCAACTCTAAATGAGAAATCATTAGGAGGACCCAGGTGCCAAGAAACCAAGGGGGCAGTTAGTGCTTCTGCTAGGCAGAAGGCTTCTGCTAAAACTTCCAAGGATCCCTTAAAGAAGGTAAAAACTTCTAAAAAGGGTGAGGATAGACATAACAAAGAGGAATTGATGGCTACTTCCAGTGATCCTTTAAAGAAGGTAAACACTTCTAAACAAGGTGAGGATAGATATAACTATGATGAATTGATGGAAACAATTGGAAATGTCAACTTGGATGTTATGGCACAAAAGAAGGAGATTGAGCAACTGAAGACTGTGGTCACCTACCAACAGTCTCAAATTGAGAAGCTCAAGAAGATGGTCACCAAGTTGTTGCACAGACAGAAAAAGGCAAGATTTGTGCTGAGAAGAAGAATTCCAACTGATGATGCTCCCAAAAAGGGGGAGTCAGAGTCAGAATCAGAAGCAGAACTGAATATGAAGGGTCTACAAGTTGAGGGGGAGACAGTTCAGATGGAGACTGAGATGGGAATTGATAATGCACAGTTTAAGGGGGAGTCCAGTGCACAGAATAAGGGGGAGACAGAAAAGGTGGAAGAGCTTGTTAAAGAAGCAGAAACTACAACAGCAGCAGAAACCACAGCAGCAGAAACTGTTAATGCTGCTGAGTTTGAACAAGCAGCAGAAACAGTTAATGCTGCTGAAGGCCAAACAGAAAAAGGAGCAGAAACTGAGCAGAAAGCAGTAACAGAAACAGAAGCTGAAACAGTAACAGAGAAGCTTACAGTAGAAGAAGTGGAGGTTGCAGAGGCTTTAATCAAAGCCAAACATGATACACCTCCAACTGCCAAGAAACAGGAAGAAACTAAGGATGCAAAGATGGTTTTCAGCAGAAAGAGAACAAAGTCTGTGGCTACTAAAAAGAAGCTTGTAAAGAAGCAAAGGGTAGAACCTGTTGAGAAACCAGTGGTAGAAGAGAAAGAAAAGGAAGAAGTTGCCAAGGATGAAGGACAAGGAGATAGCAAGACAGGTCAATCCAGTAATGCACAATCACTTAGCAATGAACAATGTGACTTGTACATCACTATGGTTGATACTGAACCAATCAAAGTGACTCCATTAGATTCAAAACCTCCTGAAATCAGTCACTGGGATACTTTGATAGATGAGAGAAAGGAGTATATCAGACTCAAGAGAGCTGATGGACAGTTTGAAGTCTACAGAACATGGGGACAAGTTATAAGAAGATGCTCAAGATCTGACTTGGAAGAGATGTTCAAAGTAGGCATGCAGATCTATGGTAACATGTTGACAGAAAGAGGTATGTCTATCACAAAGATGGTGTTAGAATACCTATGCCTAATGTTCAGACCAGAAGTAGTTCAGCACATAACAGCAAGACCTTTTCAAGCAGTAACCCACTGGATGCTCTATGAAAATTGTGGAGTGTATGTTATATCAATTGACAACATATATCAGGAGTATTATCTGGTGGATGAAATCTACAAACACTGCATGAAAAGACTGAACGGGATGTTACATGTAAAATTGGTCTGCAACAAAGACTCTGCTATGGGAAGATTCTTGGTAAGAAGGATTGCAAATCAGAGTCTAGGTTTAAGTCCTGATCTATGCTTATATGATGACTAAGTTTTGGTAGCATCATTTGAAGAACTTGACTTCTTTTCCTAAAAGTCAAGTTAGGGGGAGATTGTTGGGAACTGAAAATATGCTAAGTATGGTTAGTACTGCCAAGACAATGTTACTACTGCCAGTTCTTCATTACTACTGCTAGTCAAGGTTACTACTGCTAGACAAAGTTACTACTGCTAGACACGGTTAGTACTGCTAGACCAAATTACTACTGCTAGACATGGTTAGTACTGCTGAGCTGAGATACTACTGCTAGAAGACT
The DNA here is from genome assembly GCA_033807775.1 of Saussurea involucrata. NCBI lineage: Eukaryota > Viridiplantae > Streptophyta > Magnoliopsida > Asterales > Asteraceae > Saussurea > Saussurea involucrata. The sequence continues at coordinate 94,468,498 of CM066327.1, read as the reverse complement.
GTGAAGGTTAATACTGCTGAAGGTTGTTAATACTGCTGACTTGATAAGTTTGGTATGCGATACTTTTGGAGACAAAGAAGGAATTGATCAAGATATGTTTAACGAAGATTCAGAAGATCAATTTACTTTTGACAGTTATCTTGTAATTACTTTTGTATAAATAGTATTGATAGATAGCTATTAGAAAAAACGAGAGGCAATAGACAATATACACGATATAGAGAACAGTTTTTAAAAAGTTTGTTTAGCCTTTCAAGAGAGAATTAACCTCAAGATCGTAGATCCTATTTCTAGAGAAGTAGAAGTCGTCTTGGTGAGATCTGTTCATCAAGATTGAGGTTTGGTGTAAAGCTTGTGAGTAATACAGTTTGATATATACAGTGTGTTGAATTCTATTGATTGTTCTTTAATTGATTTAGAGTTCTATTCCGCAAGATTCTCTAAATTCTGTTTCTAAGAAGTTTAATTCTTGTTAAGAATCGATACTGACAAAAATGAAACATTTCTTTTTTAAGAAAAAAATGAGTGGCTGGTGGGGTTAAAGCAAGAGTTGGCATGGGCTAACTGCATGTTTCAATGATGGTCACCAAAGAATGTGAACCAATCAGTAATGTGGCTTCCCGGATCAGAAAATAGATGGTGCAGAGTTCTCTTATTCTTTTAACTCTGTTCTCACACCCTCTTTCTGTTTTTAATCTGCTCACTTCTACCCAAACTCTCATTTACATTTTACCTCAGCACAATGAGATACTCAACCGGATGAGATATCTCCCCCACTCTTTGATTTTGACCCCTCACCCCTCAATCACTCAAGGATAACTTCTTGGGTAGGAAACACTAGTTAACGTGGATCCATAGACGTTTAATAATCTCACACTGATCCCATGAAAATGTCCTAAAATGATTTGTGTTGTTCAACAATTTAGCTTTAACAAATATGAATATCGGCATTTGAATAGCATTGCCATCAGAATGTATGCTCCTCAATAATAATATTTGAGGATTTGAGCATTTGAACTATGAAGAATTCTCAAAACAAGAATATTTGAACGAATGAAATGAATTCGAAAGACTTGTTTGAGAATCTGACAATGTATTAATCAGATCAAATATTATGAATGATGATCATAAAAAGATAGGGTATCAAAGAATTGAAATTTGTTTATATGAACAAATATAAACAATCTTTGAATGAAACGTTTAAGTTTTATGCTGAAAGAATATATGATGCTCAATAAAATTGAAATACAAACGGGAGTATTACCATCGAAAATTTGTTTCGTTTTGAGACATGGTAATAACAAATTCAATATGAAGCTGAACCGGTGTGTATGAATACTTGAAAGTATATAGGAAAGATAATACACAACTATTAATCTTTGGAAACACGCGATCAAAAATGATGTTACGATAATCCGAGATCTCCATGAAAAACATTTAAAATCACACTTCTAAATTCATAAAATCTGTTTGAGAATAGAGAAGTGGTTTGAACATTTAAGAAAACGTTTTTCATGCTTGAAAGTTGTTCATCTTTAAAACAATCAGAGATTAAGATCAGAAGATACGTACATTCAGAATTGTTTGAGCTCCCCCTCAAATCATGATACAATGATTTAAAAAATCATATAAGCTCCCCTTAACATGTGCAAAAGATCTTTATTTGACAAAATCTGCACAAATAACAAGACTTGGATTAAAATATCCTTAATCATGAAAACGAGTTCTGAATTACCAGGATTGAAGAAAAATTCATAAGTCATAATTTCTTTGAAGAACGAGTCCTGATCTGATATGATCAGAAGTCATTATCGTTGAAGTACGGGTCCTAAACTGATATGTTTAGAAGCCATTAATGTTGAAATCCGGGTTCTAAACTGATGTGTTTAGAAACCATTGTTTCTTTTATACTCGGGTTCTAAACTGAGGTGTTTAGAAACCATTGTTTCTTTGAAGTACGGGTTCTAAACTGATATGTTTAGAAGCCATCATTTCTTTGAAGAACGGGTCCTAAATTGATGTGTTTAGAAACCTTTTATCTTTGCTCCCCCTTAATGGCACATGTACTCTTCAAAAAAAATTCATCGCTTCTCTTCTGTTTTCAGTCATGTGTGTGGTAAATATGTAACATTCAGCACAACACATGATGAACCTGCAAAACAGATTAAGCAGATTTTGGTACCCAACGGGACTTGGGTCCTAGTGTGTTAGGTGTAGATTTCTTAGAAGGAATATTGTAAGTACCGTACCAATAAGAAGTATAATCTTAATGGACAAAATCATTTGAACCACAGTAGGAACAATAAATTTTCTTATGTGCCAACCTAATCAGATGATTTGTAGAATAAACAAGATTAGGTGGAACAGAAGATTTACCTTTCGGAGCATTGTTCCTCTTTGCTTTTGATATGGATGCAGATGATTTTGGCACATCTTTCTTTGGAACTGGTGTGCCTTTAACTCTCCATTCCATCTTCACCTTTTTGAGGACTGGAACTTCTTTAAGATTGGAAGTATTAACTTTAGGCACTTTTGAATCCTTATCCGATTTATCAAGCAAATGATTATAAAAGAGATTTGTTGAACGAATCTGATCTTATGAGAAATCAGTTGATCTATTAATTTGTTTAGAATAAATGTTTTTAAAACTCGAACTTGAAGCAGTTTTAAAAGAGCATTCAGAATCATTTGAATCAACAAATGGAGTCTGGAAGATAATATCAGGACTAACCTGCTTTGAGACATCAAATTTAAAAATGACGTCTTCAAGTTCTTTAACTTTGTTTATCAAAACATTTTTCTCTTTAAAAATTAGATCAAATTTCTTTTGGAGATCAGATTTGATCAATTGATCCTTCATAATATCAGCTGATAAACCAGATAATCTTTTGGTAAGATTAAGAATCACATCTTCAAAATATTTGCGTCCCGATTCAAAATCTTTTTCCAAAAACTTTCTCTTTTCAGTTATCTCTTTGAAAGTTTCCATATTTTTCTTTTCAAGGATTTTATTTTCCTTTTCAAAGAGATTTTTCTTTTCCGCAAAATCTTTTCTTTCCTTTTTCAAAAGATTTTCTAAATCAGAGATTTTCACGGAAAGTTCAGAACTTTTAATCTCAAAAAGGAAAATCAGCTCTTTCTTTTTCGAGCTTCTATTTTTCAAGAAATAAAACTTTCTCAAAGTCAGAAACTTGTTTTGAAGGTTTTATACATTTCAGTTCAATTACTTCCTTTTCTTTAAGAACTTTCTTTGAAGAAAGAGACTCTCTTTCACGTTCAGAAAGCTTTTTCTTCAATTCAACGTTTTCATCTTCCAACGTTATTCTTTTCTCTTGAACTTCTTTTAGTTGAGCTCGTAAATGTAAGTTCCAGTTCACTCTCTTTTCTTCCCTACTCTTCATATCAACACTTTCACTTTGAAGAGTTGTTACTTTCTCTTGAAGTTTCCCGATTTGATCGTGCAAACTTGAGTTGTCTTTCTTTGTTTCAAGACCTGCAATATAAACTTCAAGATCAATAATTCTTTTAGTAAGTTTAGCATTTGAAGAAGAAATGTCTAAAATTTGTCTCTTCAGATTAGCATTTTCTTCCTCTTTATTTAACACAGGAGCTGAAAGATTTGAAGTATTAGATTTAAGAGTTTGCTTCAAACCTTCACTACTAGATTTAACAAAAGTTTGAGATATTGGAGATATTTCTGTTTTAAGAACTTGCTTCAAACTTTCATTATTAGATTTAACAGAAATTTGTGATATTGGACGTATTTCTGTTTAATAGCTTGCTTCAAACCCATTTCTCTCTTTCGTATTGCTAGAAGTTGATCTTTTAGAAAATTTCATATAAATTTTTTTCTTGAAAAACTCTTAAAGTGTATGAAATACACTATAGAAAAAAATTCTATATGAAAAATTTTCTCAATTTTTTTTAATCAACACTGAATAAGGATCCGAAACCAAAGAATTCGGATGCTACTTGATGCGAAACGGATGGTTTCGTATGCTTCCTGAGGCGAAACGGATGGTTTCGTATGCTTCCTAATGCGAAATCACGGATTTCGTACTTAACAAGATCCGAAACCACAGAATTCGGACTTGGTAGAATGCGAAACCAACAGATTTCGTATGCTCAAAAATCCGAAACCCACACTTGTACAAAACAAATTTTACAAGAACGATATGTCACTTTGCACTCTGAGATCCGAAACCAAGCTTAGAAAAACCAGAATTCCTCTTGTATGATCCGAAATCCCTATGAATGATCTGGAATCCTTATGAATGAATCGAAACCTTCACTTAAACACCAAAAATCACTGATTCAACCATAACTTCTTTAATTCTTGATCAATGAACACGACACTTGCACTGATTTGTTCGAAATCAAATTCCACACACTTTTCAATTTGATCACAAATCCTAATTCGATCGATTTAATCGAATTAAGATCCAAAAACAGTAAGAATAGGGTTTTCGAATAAAATGTGTAAAAAGATCAAATTCGATGAATTTCGTGCAGAATTTGGTAGTTATCCAAGAATTAAAGATGATCAGGGATGAAAAACGAGTTCAGAGATGTAAAAATATCAATCCAACAGATCAAAAATGGTAGAAAAAGTGAAATCTGGATGAATAGTGATCGAAGAACACTCAGAAATCATCATGAACAGTAAGTGATGAAGGATCCGAAATCTTCAAAACAGTATAAAAAATCTTCAAAAGGTTCTGGATCTGCTTGAATCTTCTGTTTAGCTCTGATACCAATTGATAAAACCCAGATCTAGCAATGTAATATGAACAAGTATAGAGAGAATCTAGAGAGCAAATGTGTCAGCCATATATTAAACATATGAGTACAAAATGACATTACCATGAAGTGTTTCTCCAAGCTCTAGATTGTTACTAGCTAATGAACTAGACATGCCTATTTATACCCCATACATACAGGGTATAAAGGCATTTACAAAACATCATAGACTATTACAGATATTGACTTTACAGTAAATCTTGAATACAATAGTGCTCTAACATTTAAGACAAAGCACTTGCATCCAAATACATGAAAGAACTTGATGTTTGGTCGCCTTTTGTTGATCAAGTGATACGGTGTCTTGATGTGCCTCTTTACTATGGTTGATCGATTTTGGGTGTAGAAAGCGGTTGATACTGCTTCTGCCCAAAAAGACATTGCTAATCCCGATGCTGTCAGCATAGTTCTTGCAGCCTCCACAAGTGTGTGGTTCTTTCGTTCAACCACGCCATTCTGTTGTGGGGTGCGTGTAGCAGAGAAGTTCTGTGATATGCCTTCTTCTGTAAGATAGGCTTCAATGACAGAGTTTTTGAATTCTGTGCCATTGTCGCTTCTTAGTTTCTGAATCCTGTACTCATACAGAACTTGGATTATTTTCATTAATTTTATCAGAATGTTTGGAACATCTGATTTCTTTCTGACAAATTCAACCCACGAAAATCTTGAATATTCATCGATCAAGACAAGTATATATTTCTTGCCACCTAGGCTCTGTGTAGCGATTGGACCGCAGAGGTCAACATGAAGCATGTACAGAGGCGTAGGGCAAGATACATCAGTCTTGACTTTATGGGAATCTCTTTTGAGTTTTCCCATTTCGCAAGCAGAGCACAAATGATCTTTATTAAATTTAACATTTGGCAGACCTTTGACTAGATCAAGTTTAACAACCTTATCTAGTGTATGAAAGTTTAGGTGGCAGAACCTGTTATGCCATAACCAGGCTTTTTCGCTTTTACAGGCAACAAGGCAGAGCTTGTCTTCCTTGTTCTTGGCACAGAAGTTCATGAGGTAAAGATCGCCTCTTCGTTCGGCTCGCATAAGTTCGACTCCTGTGTCCTCACCTTATAGAGAGCAGAAGGTTCTTTTGAAGATTGTGCTAACACTGTATCGCAGAGTTGAATTTTGTGCCATTACGTCGAAACCCGTATCGCAGAGTTGGCTAACACTGAGAAGATTGTGCTTAAGGCCATCCACATATGCAACTTTGCATACGGTTATATTTTCCTTTTTGATGACTCCGTGGCCTTTTATATACCCTTTTTTGTTGTCACCAAAGGTCACAGATCCTCCACCGAGTTTATCTTTGTAGGAGGATAGTAGACTTCTGTCGCCATTCATGTGTCGCGAGCATCCAGAGTCAAGATACCAGATTGGCACATACTGCTTCTGCAAGACAATCAGAGAGTTTTAGGTACCCATATCCAAATGGGTCCAGCTTTGTTAGGGGTCTTCAAGTTTGCCTTAGCATTCTTGGGTTTGGTTTTAGCTTCTTTTGAAGAACCATTTTGTTTCTTATTACCCTTGAATTTAGTGTTCTTTTTGGGTGTAGAGAGGAAACAATGTGGACTTGAGAAGTGTTGATTTAATCGATACATGAGATCAAAACAATGACAATAATGAATGTGTGAAGAGATTTGCTTGAACTTTTCATTGAAAACATTAAATGGGGGCACAGAGGCATTACATTCTATCCTAACATTTGACTTCCTATTACAAGAAGACCTATGTAGGCTAGATTGTTGTTTGCAAAATCCTTTGTTGAGAGCAGCCTTCTGTGGACCCCTTCTGTGGTGAACTTCTGCAGGTTTCACTGTCACAGAAGAAAAAGATTTGTTATTTTCAGCCCATTTACCCTTCTGTTGCCATGTTAGTTTTTCTTTAATAGGCCTTAAGGGTTTTGAAGTCTTTGAACTTGTTGAATTTTTAGAGGACGTTTTCTTTTGTTGTTAGATTTTCTCAAGCTCAAGAGAGGTTTTGGCTTGTATACACATGTTCAAAAAATCTGGACAGATAAGAACTCTTGTGATTTTCTCCTTGGGAGGAATAGTTCTGTTAAGAACTCCAGAGGGTAGTTTAAAATCCTCTGAGTCACAAGGTACTATCTCTGACTTAGAGTCAGTCTCAGATTCGTTAGAGGATGAATCATCCTCATATACAGAGGTTGAGTCACTTAGTTCTCTTTCGACAGAGGCTAGATTTTCAGAGCATGTGCCATACTTGCTTTCATCCTTTTTAGTTAGATTATTTTCCATGTCAACAGAGAGATTTTGATCGATAGAGGGTGTACAGAGATTTTCGTAAAGGTTATTTTTCCCGATTTCCATCAACTCCTTTTCAAATATATCTTTAAGTTTTTCTTCTGAAATGTTAGGCTTGAACTCAGGTGCCTCTGCCGATAATTTCTTTTCAGAGTTTATCATGCAGACAAAGGCAACCTGTGTTTGAGTCTCGGGGTTACCAAACTTGAAGATACCTATCTGATCTTGAGTTTTCAGATATTTTTTAGGTTTGTATTCTATTTTGACAGAGATTGAAGGTGACAAATCTATGTTTTCAATCCACACGTTTATCATCTTCAGAGACTTTTTGCCTTTTGCTTACAGAGAGTAAGTTTGGAAATCCCGGTTTTCTTGTATTTCCAATATGAAATAGAGAGGACAGAGACTTGTTTCTTTTGTTTCCAGTGTATGGATCTATATCACAGAAGCCAATTCCCCATCTTCCTATTTGTGTATTAATTTTCTCGTACACCTTCTGTGCATCTTGATATTTCTTGATTAAAAGATCTCTTCTGAGTAAATCTTGACAGAGGACTTCTCTTTCCTTTTGAAAATAATGTTTAAGAGCTAGGATATTCATTCTGTCGCACTCAACGTCCATAAGTTCTTTAGATTTTGCTTTTAAGGCTGAGTTAAGTTCAGAAATCTTTTCTTTAAAAGGATTTAGGTGTTTGTTCCAGTTTGTTTCAATTTCTTCCTTTTCTTGAAATATTTTAGCATTTTCTTGAGTGATAAGTCTAGCTTCTCTCTCAAAGAAGGTAAGCTTCTTCTGAACACTTTCACATGTCTTTTTAAGTTCTTTGTGTTCAATGTTTAGTTTAAGCAAATCAGCTTCTGCTTGATTAGTGTAAGAGTCAGAAGTGGATACCTCACTATCGGAGTCGGAGCTGACCTCTGCCATGCCACAAAATAGGGTGTTCTTCTTTTCTCCTTCGTCAGAGGATGTATCTGACTGCCAGTTTTTTTGATTCACCATGAGTAACTTCTGAGCATAATATTCTTCTTTCTTTTTGTAGAAAGCAGAATCCCTCTGAGGGCAGTTTGATTTGCTCCTGCATTCATTGGCATAGTGGTCTGGCTTGCCACAATTGTAACATCCTTGGTTCTGTGGAGCGTTGCCATCTTTGTCGTCTGACCTCTGTCGGTCACCACCTTTGTCGTTCCTGTCATTCGACCTCTGTTGGTCGACACCTCTGTCGTTCTTGTCACTTGATCCTTCTCTTCCACGATCATCTCTTCCGTAGCGTTCATTACCAGACTTCTTCTGATATCCTCTGCTGAATTCCCTTGTCAAAAGAGCTAACGATTTAGCTATCGAGGCCATAGTTGCCTCTTCTTCTTCCACCACCTACTCCTCTTCACTATCAACGATCAAGATTTTATTCTTCTTCTCCTTCTTTTCTTCCACAGCTTTTTCCTTCTTCGGCTTCTCTTTTGCTTCAGTAGCCTTACTAACCAGCACAAGAGGTGCACTGATTTGAACTTTTGCTTGTGCAATACGAGGCTCTTGGGCTGCCAACGTTCCATAGAGATCTGACAGAGTCCAGGAGTCTAAGTCTTGATTTGTTTGCAGAGACATAGAGAACTGGAGCCATTCTTCATTGAGACTCTTTAGGAACATGACATGACATTGTTCTACTCAGAAGTTATGTGGATTCCGAACTTCTAGCATTTGTTGATTAGAGAGTTGAACCGATCATATGTTGACTGTAGAGATTCTGTCGGCAGAGCTTTGAATGCGTAGTACTTGTTGATGCATTGGGCTCTGCGGTTCTTCTGAGTTTTGGCCCCACCCTCCAGTTGTTTTTCCAGTTCCTTCAACAGATCGTATGCAGATTCACACGCATCTAGGGATTGGAAAAGGTCATTGGGTATGGCCATGATCAGAAGTCTCTTAGTCTTCTGAGCAACTTCATATTTTGCCCAATCAGGATCTGACCACTTGTCCTTGGTCTATGGTTTTTCGTGAGCAGTGATTTTTGGAGTGTCGTCTGTGCCAGGTACACGGGGTACTGTGATCATTGGTACGAAAGGAGGATTGTTGATATAGTAGATGAGTTCTTTGTCAGTACCCTCGAAGAAGTGAATCATTCGTATCTTCCATTGAGGGTACTCATCTCTGAGTAGTGTGGGTGGCTTGGTTAAAGAACCAGCGTTGAAGAAGTTGTTTGTGTTTGTCATTTTGAAAGGGTTTGAGAAATCAAGAAAATAGGGTATGAACAGTAAACCTTTAGATAATGAAGTGGATATTTCTAATGGTTTTTATAAGCTTTAAAACCTTTGAACAATGCACTAAAATGGAGATTTAACCGAAGAAACAGATTCTGTAAGTTTACCAAAGTCGAAACAGGTGGAGAATGGCAGAAAAACAGATGCTGTTTTGAAAGATATGAAAAATAGGTTAAAAGTCCAAGTTTCTACCAAAAATCATTGCAAGTGAGGAACTCTTGATATAGAAAATCAAGAACCGCTCTGATACCAATTGTTGGTTCCTGTTTTGCTTAACAATGATGATTCTATCTAATAGTTCAAACAAGATATAATGCGGAAGCGTTTTTAACGAACTAAAAGATATAATAAGGTAGAAGAACACACAATATCAAATACGTAAAGTGTAAATAACACAGATAAATAGCTCAATAACCCACTGTATATTGATATGAATAAAACACCAAGAACACCGATGATATAATAAGAATTCTGTTCTAATGGTGTGTGTGTTGTGCAAAGCTTAATAGAAGAACTCAACATGAGTCTTCTATTTATACTACTTCTAAAGGGGACAAGTTCTGGACAACAAGGACTGAAGTTACAAAGACACTATTCAGGTATTGTTGTAGGTACAACGTTAATTAAATGCGCCGGCTTCTACTAAGGCTAGACCCATCAGAGTTTGACACGTGGAGTTTTCAGGTCACGCCTTGTACGAATGATCTTCAGGATCTTCGTACAGCAGAAATCGTGAGAAGCACGATTGTCCTTGTATAGAGCTCTAGTCTTTTATACCACAGAGGCTCTGTCAAGTGTGACAGAGGCTCTGTGGCCTTGTCCGCATTGAAGAGTCTTCTGGCGATTCTTTACTTCGGTCTTCTTGGTTACTCGGCAGAGCCTCTGTCGAAGACTTCTATGCTTTGGTCTTCTCGGTGACTCGGTAGAGCCTCTGTCGAAGACTTCTATACTTAGCCTATTTTTCAATACTTCTATAAACAGATGATTGGAGCTAACACCAACGGTTTTCAGATCTATTGTTAAACAGTTAAACCGCTGATGTACTTCAGAGAGAGTTTCATTCTTACCACAAATGAAGCTTTCGTACTGTCTTACCAGGTTGATCTTTCTTGAGTCCTGGACTTCAGACGTACCTTCATATTGAACACAGATTGTGTCCCACATGGCTTTGGAGGGTTTCAGGTTCATGACGTGCCTTCGTCAGGAAGAGCCATAGAAAGAATGGATATGGCTTTGGTGTCGATAGCCACTTTCTTCTTATCTTCTTCAGACCAATTGTGAGGTTCCTTAGGCACTACTCTTTCAGGAATAGTAGCTCTTGTAGCAGTGCCTGGAACTTCAGGGTCAATTCTAACAGGAATATATGGGCCATTTTCGAGATAGTTAGGCATAGTAGGGTCTACGCCTTCTAAGAAGAGTATCATCCTATTTTTCCACAGACTAAAGTTATCTCTGGAAAATCTAGGGGGTTTTGAAAGAGAGCCATTGTCAATATAGTTTGTGTTTGTGTTTGTAGCCATAATAAGAAATAGCAAGGAAGAGAAAAGATTAGTATAAGCAAGATCTTTTTTATGAGTTTAAACAATCTGCTCTGATACCACTTGTTGGTCCCGGAGGGTTATACAAGTTTGTAGAAGGGGGGGGGGGGGTTGAATACAAACACACATATTTTACTTTTCTAAATTGTGTATTGATATTTATCAAACAATTTACAACTTGTTACGGAACAAGATTAAGGATTAACCTAATCTAAACAAGTTATGAGAAACACTAAGTTTCTTGCACTAGAATTAAGACAGAAAGAAGATAAGAATATTACTAATAATATTCTAACACAAAGATAGTAGAGAGAAGAAGAATGGCCGAGCACTTCATTTCCGAAGTAGGGTTCTTCTTATATACTGCATGCATTTAATGCATTTCAGTATAACTTTACACGTGGCAGCAGCTGATTGGTTGCATGGTTTGACCTTTGTAGACAACCTTAGTAGCCGCATGATGTACAGTGTAGAATCAGAGTTGGTTGTACGATCTTGGACAAAAGGGATGTCCTTTCTGACATTATCGTATGGAGGCGTGCAAGGGGGTAAGACAAAAGTAACTTGTAGAGGAAGACTTCATGATCAGCGTTCGTTGAACAGTACTTTATCAGCGAGTGACAAAGTTCAGCATTCGCTGAAGTCTTCTGTTAGATCTGAAGTTTTGTCAATAAACCAAGTGTTGAAGATCTGATAAGAAGACTCAGATGTTCTGAGTAGAGGAGTCAGAGGTCTGACTGTGAAAGCTCAAGTACTGATAAGAGAAGTCAGATGTCTGAGATAAGGAGTCAGAAGATCTGAGAAGCGTGATCAGAAAAATGTTCAGAAGTTCTGAACTACCTGTTCAGAACTTATGACGAGATACTTTACTTAGTAATTTGTAAACTAATTAGGACACTTGTTTTGTTCTTATTAGTCTTTCTTATTTGTACTGTAGCTTTAATATTTCCATTGCAGTATAAATAGTGGTTAGCACTACATTGCTAACTGATTGATTTTCTCGTAATTCTTGTATTCATTCATTGTAATCATTGAGATTCTCTCTCTCTTAGATCTGTATTTCTGTTCATCAGTGAATACAATTGGGCTTGATCATACAACTTCTCAATTACTGCTTTCTATATTGATTGTAAGATAAGATCCTGAACTTTCAATTGGTATCAGAGCTAATCAACAAACAAATTCATTCAAGATTGTTATCGCGAAGATCGATTGATCAATTTCTTGAAGATTTCTTGATTCATTCAAAATTCGATTCCGCTGCTAGGGCTAGTTCTTGAATTCTTGGCAATTCTTGAATTTCATGTTACTTTTCGATCAAGAAACTCAAATTTGTCTTTCTGTTGAATTTTCTTACAATCATGTCTTCTAAATAATATCTAGCCATGGGATCCGAAACCAAACCGCCTGTTCTTATACCAGAAGAGTATCAGCAATGGAAAACTCGCATGATCCAATTTCTAGACAACATCGATGAAAATCTTATGATCTCTATTCGAGAAGGTCCAATTGAAGTGTATATCGATGTCGCTGCAACCCCTGCTACATAGACAACTCCAGAAATTCCAGCGACCAGGGTGAAGAAGAATTATTCCCAATACACAGCTGAACAGAAGAATAGGCATGCTATCGACAGAAGAGCAATTACTTTGATGACTTTGGTTGTCCCAAATTGAGGTTCTTAACAGGATTGACAGTGGATCATCAGCTAAAGAAATGTGGGACGAATTGGAAAGGCAGATGTTAGGAACTGTAAGATCTATTCAGGCAAAGTTAAATCAAAGCATAAATGCTTATGAAAGGTTCAAAGCAAAAGAGTCAGAAGGTTTAACACAGACATACAGTAAATTTTGCACTATTCTAAATGACTTGAGAAGAAATGGACTGAAGAAAACGAAGTCAGAAATAAATTACAAATTTCTGAACAGTCTAAATTCAGAATGGTCATCATTTGCCATAAGTCTGCAAATGAACAAGGATATGTGTGAAGAAGACTTAAATGATCTGTTCTGTGTTCTTAATCAACATGAAGACTCTGTCAAGTTAGTTGTGGAAGAGAAGAAAAATGTTGCTGATCAGTTAGCGTTCTTATCAAAGTCCAAAGCAATCAAAGCACCCAAAAGACTGCATATCTATCAGAGATACCTAATCTGGAAGAATCTGACAAGGAAGAAGGATCAGAAGATGATGAAGATATCAAGATAATGGCTGAGAAACTAGCTTTGTTGACAAATACTTTCAACAAAAGGAAATTATAAGAGAGTTGGGAGTTCAGATTATAAGAAGAAAGAAGACAGAGAAGAAAATAAGTTTGAAAAGAGAGTAGAGAGAAGTGAAGAAAACAAAGAAGAGAAGGATGAGAGAAAAGAAAAGAATCTGTGTTTCAAGTGTGGAAAATCTGGCCACTATGCTAAGGATTGCAGAGTTAAAATTGTGAAAGACTATGAGTACTACACCAAGAAGGCTCAGCTTGCAAAGAAGAGAGATGATAAAATTTCTTTATTGGCTGAACAGGAGAATTGGTTGTACTACACTTCTGATGAAGATGATCATATCAACTTTCCACAGATGCAAAGCTATATGGCAAAAATGAGGAATGAGGATGATTCTGATTTTGAAGATGCTGATTCTGAGTCATCTGCTGAGGTACATTCTTCACTTGAAATAGAGTTAATGACACAGATTGGTGAAATGAAAACTGAATTTGCTAATCTAAGAAAACAGATAAAAGGAGAAAGAAATTTGGTTAACAAATTCAGAATTGAAAAAGAAGTAATAAAAGAACAATATGAAGAATCTGAGGCTGAGAAACAGAAAGTTAAAGATGAAAATTCTGAATTGTTGAAAAAGCTTTCTGAACTAAAAGTTGAGTTTTCAAAAATAAAGGATGAAAATGGTGATTTACAAATAAAATTTGATATGTTATTTGAAGAAAGAAAGAATTTATACAGCAAAATCAAAGAATTGGAAGATCTGGATTTGAAAAGGGGTCAGACTCAGCAAACATTAAATCTTTTATTAAGCAATGTTAAAGATACAAGATTTTACAACCCAAAGAAGGGATTGGGATTGGAAGAAAATGTCACTTTAAAAAGAGCTCCAATCAACTTGTATGAAAAACTTCAAGTTTCTAAGCCAAAAATCCCAGAAATTGTTGAAGTTTTCATAAGACCTGCTAGTTCTATAACAAGTTCTGACAATTTGCAAAGACCAAACACTAAAAAGTCAGATGAGAAAATTTCTGAGTCTAAAACAGAAAAGTCAGTTGTTTCAGAAGAAAAGGTTAAGAAAGAAGTTTCTAAACCAACAGATGAGAAGCCAAAATACAATGATACTAAATTCAAGTATGATTCTTTAAATGTCAGCTACAAAAATAAACAACCAAGTTTTTCATATCATGACATTGAGAGCATATTTGACACAAGTAAAAACTCTGAAACAGTCAATCAGAAGTCTGAAACTTCTAGTCAGGATTCTGAACTTTGTAGTCAGAACTCTGAGTCTAAAGATCAGACATCTGAGTCTGTAAATCAGAACTCTGACTCAGGTAGTCAGAAGTCTGATTCAACTGGATTTTCTGAAACAAAGTCAGATGAATTTTTACAACTTGAAAAGAGATTTAATCTTGTGAGTCAAGAACTTGAGGACTTAAGGAAAGCTTATGATGAACTTGAAAATGATTTCTGTGAGGTGGATATTAAACTTGAAGAAGCTTTGAAAGAAAAGAATATTTTTATTCAGAAAATAACAGAGCTTGAAAAACTGAAGACTGAGTATGATCTTTTTAAAATTAATGCTCTAAAAGAAAATGATAAATTCTTTAATGAATCAAGTACATATGAAAAAGGTGAATCATCTAATTCTTCTAACAAAAAGGACTTGAATTTTTTAGAAAAAGAAGAAAGCAAAAGGAAAGATGATCTTTCTAAGTTGAATGATCTGAAAAGGGATCTTGAGAAGCTTAGAATGAAATCTACTTCTGAACTCAAAGCTAGAAATTCTTGTAATAAGGGCAATTGTACTCTGAACAGTATCAATAAAAATGAAATGACCTATGTTTCAGATTTATTGTCACTTGCAAAGAAAAATCTTGTTTGTGTTAGATGTAAAAATGATTTATTCCAATATTCTCATAAATGTCAAGTCAAAATAACTTCTGTTTCATACATAAGAAAAGATATTCAGAATTCAGAAAAGAAAATTGTTTCTGTTCATCAGAATACAGAAAAGAAGAAAATTTTTGTTCCTCAGACTCAGAAGAAAGAAAAGATAAAAGAAAAGAAAGTTGAAAATGTTGCAAAATCAAAAGATACAACTTTCAAAAAGAAAGTGAATAAGTTTGTAAGCAGAAAATGTTCTGACTTCATAAAAGTTCAAGGAAAGTGGTGTTTGAAGAAAGATTTTGAGTGGAAAGTAAAAGGTACTAATGTTAAATCCAATGACAAAACTAACAAAGATGGACCCATTCCAAAATGGGTACCTAAAACTAACTGATCCTTTTGCAGGGCTGTCATGTGTGGTTTTTAGATTCAGGAGCTTCAAGACACATGACAGGTCAGAAGTCTTTTCTATCAAACTTCACAGAAAAGGCTGGAGGAGCAGTAAACTTTGGAAATAACAGCAAAGGACAAGTCAAAGGTTATGGGGATTTAACTAAAGGGGATCTGACTATCCAAAAGGTTTTCTATGTTGAAGGATTACAGCATAATCTTTTCAGCATAAGTCAGTTTTTAGACAGTCTTTGTCAAATCAAGTTTCAAATAACAGGTTGCATGATTTTAACTGAAAATGATGTTAAAGTCTTCTGGGCCAAAAGACATATGGACTTATTTGTAGTTAATTTTTCAAAATTGAAAACATTAAATACAGTTTGTCTTTTATCAAAATCAACTGCAAATGAATGCTGGCTTTGGCACAGAAGATGTTCTCATCTAAATTTCAAAGATCTTAATAATCTCGTTGCAAAACATCTGGTTAAAGGCTTACCAAAGCTTAAATTTGAAAAAGAATCATTATGCTCAGCTTGTGAAATGGGCAAGATGAAAAAGAGTTCTCACAAATTAAAAATGGACTCGTCTTGCATAGCACCATTAGAAATGATTCATACTGATCTTTGTGGTCCAATTTCAGTTCAATCTATGGGAGGAAAGAAATATATGCTTGTGATTGTTGATGAATTCTCCAGATACACATGGGTTGAGTACCTAAGAGCTAAGTCAGAAGCTGCTACTACATTGATAAATTTTATCAAAAGGATTCAAGTTCTCTTACAACTTCCAGTTCAGAAAATCAGAAGTGATAATGGAACAGAGTTCAGAAGTGAGACTCTTCAGAATTTTTTAGAAAGTTCTGGGATTTCGCACAATTTTTCTGCTGTCAGAACTCCTCAACAAAATGGTGTTGTTGAAAGGAAAAATAGAACTCTAGTTGAAGCTGCGAGAACAATGCTGGCTTATGCAAATCTTCCTACTTTCCTATGGGCTGAAACAATTGCAACTGCTTGTTTTACACAGAATAGAACTTTAATCAATAAGAGATTAAATAAGACTGCTTATGAACTGATAAATAAAAGAAAACCATTAATCAAATTCTTTCATGTTTTTGGTTGCAGGTGCTATGTTCTTAGAGACAGAGAAAATCTTGCCAAATTCGATAAAAAGGCAGATGAATGATACTTTGTGGGTTATTCTTTAACTTCCAAAGCATTCAGAATCTACAATAGAAGAACCAAGAGGATGATGGAGAGCATAAATGTAACTTTTGATGAAGCCAGAATGAGGACTTCTGAACAAGACAGTTCAGAACTCATGCTGAACAAGACAAATATGACTTCTGATACAAATTCTAATTCTATTTGTTCAGAACTCAATTTACTGTTTAAGGATGCTTTTATTGAACTAATTTCTGATTCTTATGCAGAATATGAAAACCCAAAGATTGTCAAAGAGATGAAAAATAAGACTCCAGAAATAGTTCAATCAACTGTAATTTCTGACAAAGGTCAATCAGAGGAATGTCCAAATCTAATAAATACAAGTGGTGAAAATTCTGAACCTTGTAATCAGAATTCTGATTCTTGTACTCAGAACTCTGAACAAGTCACTCAGAATTCTGACTTCATTGATCAGAACCCAAACTTGGATGTAACTCCTACTCATACATCAGAACAAGGGGACAGTTCAGAATTACAAGCAATCATTGATGAGAATGATGCAAACAACAATTATTCAGAGATTGATGTACCCCCTAGTGCAAATAAATGGACTAAAAATCATCCTATTCATCAAGTGATAGGTGATCTATCAGCAGGAGTAAAGACCAGATCAGCTACAGCAAATGAAGCAA
This sequence comes from Saussurea involucrata, assembly GCA_033807775.1. Classification (NCBI taxonomy): domain Eukaryota; kingdom Viridiplantae; phylum Streptophyta; class Magnoliopsida; order Asterales; family Asteraceae; genus Saussurea; species Saussurea involucrata. Next base: position 94,451,301 of record CM066327.1, on the reverse strand, counting down.
TGTTTGATGGTTTCTTAAGTGTGATTGAACCAAAGAAAGCTAATGAAGCCCTAGAGGATCCAAACTGGATTTCAGCAATGCAAGAGGAATTGCTCCAATTTGAAAGAAATAAAGTTTGGAGACTCATTCCAAAGCATGAAGGTAAATCTATTATTGGAACTAAATGGGTGTTCAGAAACAAAAAGGATGAATCAGGTGTTGTCATTTGCAAGGCAAGATTGGTTGCTAAGGGATACTGTCAACAAGGCAAGATTGGTTGCTAAGGGATACTGTCAACAAGAGGGAATTGATTATGATGAGACATATGCACCTGTGGCAAGAATAGAGGCAATCAGAATATTTTTGGCCTATGCTGCACACAAAAACTTCAAGGTGTATCAGATGGATGTCAAATCAGCCTTTCTAAATGGCAAACTTAATGAAGAGGTGTATGTTCATCAACCTGAAGGTTTTGTTGATCCAGAATTCCCTGATCATGTTTATATTTTAGACAAAGCTTTATATGGTCTAAAACAAGCACCACGAGCCTGGTATGACACTCTTACTAAACACTTGTTAGGTTCAGGGTTCAAGAAAGGTAAGATTGACACAACTTTGTTTTTAAAGAAACAGGGTGATGATTTAATTCTGATTCAGATTTATGTTGATGACATAATATTTGGTTCTACCAGTCCAGAATTATGTGATAATTTTTCAAAAATCATGTCATCTGAATTTGAAATGAGCATGATGGGTGAGCTGAATTTTTTTCTTGGTCTTCAAGTCAAACAATTACCAAAAGGTATTTTTATAAATCAAGGAAAATATGTCAGAGACATTCTGAAAAAGTTCAAAATGTCTGATTGTGCTTCTATGAGAACACCTATGGCAACTAACATAAAGTTAGATGCTGATCTCAAAGGTGTTTCAGCAGATATCAAACTCTATAGAGGCATGATTGGATCATTACTTTATTTGACTGCAAGTAGACCAGATATCATGTTTTCTACTTGTTTCTGTGCTAGATTTCAATCTAACCCAAAAGAATCACATATGTTAGCTGTCAAAAGGATTTTAAGATATCTCAAAGGAACACCTGATCTAGGTTTATGGTATCCAAAAGAAACTGACTTCAAATTGACTGCTTTCACTGATGCTGATCATGCAGGAAGTAGGTTGGACAGAAAGAGTACATCTGGTGCTTGTCACTTTTTGGGAGATAAAATAGTGAGTTGGGCATCAAAGAAGCAGAATTGTGTATCCACTTCAACTGCTGAAGCAGAATATGTTGCTGCTGCTGCTTCATGCTCTCAAACATTGTGGATGAGAACACAACTCATGGACTATGGATATCAGCTTAACAAGATTCCCATCTACTGTGACTCAGAAAGTGCAATTGCCATTACCCAGAACCCTGTTCAACATTCGAAGACTAAGCATATAGATGTGAGGTATCATTTTATAAAGGACTATGTGGAAAAAGGAACTATAGAGATGCACTTTGTGCATACAAAGTATCAATTGGCTGACTTGTTCACAAAGCCTCTTGATCACAAAAGGTTTTCTTTTCTCATATGTAAAATAGGAATGCTTAATCTGCCTAATTGAAAATATTTGTTTTTCTTAAAAATGCTAAATTTTTCTAAGTAAACTTGTCTGAGTAGTGTACTCAGAACTTTGAGTCTTAAGATTCAGAACTTCTGAGTACTAAGATCAGAACTTCTGAGTCTTGAGTTCAGAACTTCTGAGTCTTGAGTTCAGAACTTCTGAGTCTTAAGTTCAGAACCTCTGAGTCTTAAGGTCAGAAATTCTGAGTCGATACTTCAGCAATCTAACTTCAAAAATTTATTTTTGAGAAATACAAATACTTCAACTGTGTGGATTATGCTTCTTCTATTATCTTTTTATCTCATCTTTATATATCATTAATAGTCAAATGCATGCTCAAGTCAAGGGGGAGCATCAAATTTTTTTTTTTTGGAAATCATTTTGTGATGCTTAAAAGATTTGTTTTCATCTCTTATCTTTGATCATTCTAAGTAGAACAAGCTTTTAATGATAATTTTTTTTTTCTTCTTGTTCAAACTATATATGAATTAAAAAATTTCATATTCAGATATAAGATTTTAAATGATTTTTTTAAAATCATCATAATATGAACAGAATTTTGATGATAAAAAGTGCTTCTATATGTTCAAACCTCTTCTGAATAATCAAAATGTTTTATATCTGTCAGAAGTTGATTTTAAATGACATTTTGGTTACAAGGCAAAATTCTTCTAAGTCATGGAATCAGAACATCTGTGCGTGTTATTCAGATCTTTGACTTGAGTCAAAATTCTATCCACTAACACGTGTCAGCTTCATATTTGTTTGACAATGCCACGCATTTCATTTAAATCCTTTGTGGTATTTCAAATGTGTTGACTCCGTTATAACATTGATTTCGCTTTTCCGTTAAACCTTTCAACATCGCGGATTTTAAATAGGTCTTAAAATCCCTATTTCAAATCTTTTCAAATTCCAGAGCGAAACGTGAGATACGAATCAAATCCAGAGTTCTTTGAGTCTGTTTTCTTCTTAAATCATGTCTGAAATACGAAGAAGTGGTCCAATTTCTCTACATTCTACAAAATCGATAATGGATTCATCCGATTCGGAAAATGATGAAGTACAAAATAGAGTTGCAGAGGAAGGGGCAATAAGAAATGATGGAGAAGATGAACAAATGGATGAATCTGAAGGAAATGCGGATGAGGTAAACGTTAATATTGAACATGAACAGAGTGCTGCAGGTTCTATTATGTCAGATAGACCTATTTTAGTGGAAAGAGTTGTTCCTGAGAGTGAATGGCTGAAATTATCTGAAAATAACTGTGTTATATTATTTGAGGAAAGCCGTTTTAAGCCTGAACACAGAATTATCATGGAGTTATTCAAACACCATCCGTACAGAAAATGGTTTACACGAAGTAAAAATGTGCCTGTTCAGTACATACAACAATGGTGGAAACATCTTAGGTTAGAAGATAATAGGTTTGTGTCTGAAATTGGAGGAGTGACATTTGCCTTATCAATCTCTGCACTAAGAGAAATGCTGAATTTACCAGAGAAAGATGATGTACAAAGAACGACAGATTTTGAGGACTCACCCTTACCAGAGGAATTAATAGCAGAGTTTATGAAGTTGGGATACAATGAAGGATTGAGGACTCTCAGTTTGTTCAGAAGAAACAAATTACCACCTATTTGGTATTGCTTCTTTCATGTGGTAAATAAATGTGTGTCAGGGAAGAATAGTTCTGCTGATCAAGGTTCTAAACAAATTCTTCAGATCTTTCAGGGCTTAGTGAAGAATAGGCATTATGACTATACTTTAATACTTTGGGAAGACATGAAGAATACATTTGAGAAGAATCAGAAAGCAATTCAGAAGAAAACAAAGGATGCTCCACTGACATACATTCCTTATATAAGAAAACAAATTGTTATTTGGTATGCCATGCAGGAAAACAGAACAATCTCAAGAAGAACAAATGAAGAGCATGGTCCCACATTTTATTTGGGTAAGATGACCTCAGTAACAAGACATGAAAATTATCCCAATCATAAACTGTTGCCAAAATCACTTAGGAATTATATTCCATGGGAGAGTGAGATTTTAAAAGCTTATTGCACCTCTATGGGAATTGAATTACCTCAAATCCCTACCCAAGAGGACCAACCTGAGAAAAGAGGTGAGGGGTCTAGTCGAATTAGAGAGGGGGAGGATGTTCAGATGGGTGAACATTCTGAGAGACTTGAGGGGGAAAATTCTGAGAGCTTGGTTAGACTCAGTGAGGAAAAACAAAATGAGAGTGGTGAGGATGAGAGATTGTCAACAGAGGTTCAAACAGAAAGAGATGCCTCTGAACCAGCTAATCTTGACCAGGTAACCACAAATGCTATTGGTTCACATCTCTTGGTGTCCAATATTGAAACAAACACCATGGACCTAGTGGTGGATCTTGAACAACCCATCCATACCCACTCAGAAGCATTTCAACATGCTACTGTTTCACACAAATCCGGGGAACCATCCCAAACTCATTTGGAGGGAGGTGATAAATCCCAATCTATTTTTCAACACATTGAGTCTGAATATCACAGTCCTATTCATATTGAGCCTGAAATTCCTTCTAACACTTGCACAAATCAGGAATTTCGTATTCCTGAAACAACATCCATAGACATACCTAATGTTGGATATCGAGGATTGGATGGAAGTCCTGGTGAGGTGAACATTACAAAAGCCTCATTCAAACGTGCATCTGTTGTACAAGATGACTTTGTGTTATCTACAGGCCATGAGTCCTCTGGGCACATGAAAACTGGACCATCTGTTGGTTCAGGTTCACTGTTAGACACTTCTGAATTTGAAAAGATTCAGAAACAAAACAAGGAGATGGGGGAAAAAGTAGAAAATTTGGAGAAGAAGGTGAGGATTTGAATGATGAGATGTCAGATTTGAAAGTTGTGTTGGAGAAAAAGTTGATTTCTGTTGAAACCAAAGTAGATGATGTCCTGTTTTCAAAAAGATATGTTAAAACAAATGCAAGATTTGCAGGAATCTATACTGAAAGCACTAAGTGTATCACTGGCTTCTACTTCAAAGCCTCTTGATCCTATTCCTATTGCAGAAGCTGAACCTAAAGGTACTTTTAATCAGAACTTGAAGAGAAAGTTTGATGATAATCAGCCTCATGATCATCAAAAGGGGGAGAAAAGACAAAGGTTAAGTTCTGATGATGATATTGGCATAGAAGATTTTGAGATAGCAGATATGCACTTAGCCAGTACAAAAAGTTCAGAAGATCAGACACAGGAAAATTTAAAGGCAATAACTCAGATAGTTCAGATTGATAGCTCAGATACAGAGGAAATGGAGTTGGAAAGTACAGATGGTGGTGATTCCGATAAAACAGAGGAATTGAACTTAGACACAGAGATGGAAGGAAACTCAGATGAAACTGAAGCTATTGAAGAATATGTATTGAGATCAGAAAAGACAGTGGAAAGTGAAGTGGTCAACGTGTGTACAGATATTGTGGTGTATAACAAAGAAAACGTGATGAATTCTGAATCAGAAGAAAGGAGGTTGAGTGAAGAATTGATCAGAAAAATGCAAAGTGAGGTAGTCAAAGCACTTAATGTTCAGAAAATTCAACAAGGGTTAAAACTGATAAGGCCTATTGATATGTTGGGAGAAGAAGACAGAACTGTTGGTTATTCTCAGAATTTTAAGCATGAGTTCAGATATAACTATGCTGATGAGATGAACACAGAAGAAGAATATGAGAAACTAGAAGATTACTTCATGCCTTCTGAGTATGTATTCAGAAAACCAATTGAGATTCCCAAGATTAACTTACAGATTTTAGAAGAACCTATATGTGATTTTATCCTGGAATTAAATGATGTACCTTTGGCCAGACAATTTCATGATGACATTTTTCCTGAGGAAATGTATGAAAACCTCTACCACACAGAAGGAGAATATGAGATTTTAGAGAGTAATGTTGATGGTTTCATGGATGAAAGAGCTCAGATGATTTATACAGAAGCATCAACCAGATTCAGAATTCCTGACTCAAGACTGCATATCCAGAAAAGAATTGACAAAGTTCTAATGTTCCAACAAGAAGAATTCAATGGTTTGATATTTGTAAGAATGGAAGTGCTGAAAGAAAGGAATACAAAAGTTTTCATGTCCAGTTTTGATTTCCACAGACTAACACTTGATGATCAAATCTTTCTAGTCAAGTTCTTCTCTAGTACTGAAGAAGCCTTGATGGAAATTGAATGCAGAAGACTTCTGGGTATCTATGTCAGAAACATGTACTTATATGATTTTCAACTAGCCATTGAAGGAAGAAAAGAGAAGTGCAATCTGAGGTGTCCAACAAATAATGCAGGATTTGATATGTGTATAAAGGGATTTGTAAATGAAGGAATGGAATCTGAAGGGTTTGCATATAAAGTTCAAGAGAGACTTGAAATGTTCAAACTGAAAGAACTGGTAAAATATAGTGATGCAACTCTGAGTTGGTTACTGATTGAAATGGAAGTATGTGCTAAAACTAAAAGAAAGAATTTAAAGAAAAGGTGTGTAAACTCTATGAAAAGAAGGTTGAATCTCAGAAGAAAGATCAGAAGTTGTGGTGAATGGTTGCTATCTGAAGTTAATCCCAAGAAGATGTTACATAGTGATTTTGTGTTTCCTGCTGAGTATGAAGTGAATGAAATTCTGTCATATGAAGTTGAAGAAGTTCAGGACACAATACCTCAGAATGTGCAGATAACTAGTTTTGATCAAGCTGAACAGTCTGAACCCAAAGAAGATGAAATATCCATTGATCTAAATGGATACTTTCTTGAATTTGATTTGCCTGAGTTCTTCAAACCAAAAGAAGTACAATTCTTGGACGTGTATTATGATAAACCTAAGGAGACTCAGATCTGGTTGGCTGAAAAATCAAGATGTCTTGGCAAAACAAAGCAAGCTGTTTACTCAGATTTTCTAATCACTGGAATCAGAGAATTGAAGGTTAAGAAATTCAGAAAGATGGAGTACTTATCCTTTGAAGTTCTGAGAGAAGATGGCAAGGTTTATTACTTTACTGATGCAGATTTTGAGAAACTATCAGTGGTTGACTTCTACAGATTACACAGCTTTCTATGCTTCAAAGAGTCAAGCAAAGATAGAAATGAAAGAAAGGCAAGAAGTGTGGTGATTGAGGCCATGTTCTATATCTTAAGGTGGCACTGTTATACAGATTTCCAAATAGCTCTGTATTTACAAAAGCCATGTGTTTATCTGGCAAATCCAAACACAGATCATGAGTAGAAAAAGGTGTTAAAGACTGGAAGTGTTCATAAATTTCCAGATTTGGGTGTGTTTTTGAAGAACAAAAGTGGAAAGATCTTCTTCAGAGCAAAGGAAACTGCAAAATACTGTTCTGGAACTTTAAGGATAATAAAGCACAATTTGGAGAAAAAGATGCTGAAAGTAAAGGAAGCAAACATAACTCAAGAAGTAATCAATCAGCAAGATGAAATTATTCAAGAAATCATTGACAAAATGGATAAGAGGCTTAATCTGAGAAATGTGCTACTTCAGAAAATTGTTCCTGCTCTGAAAGAACTGGATGATGCAAAATTTATGTTTATTTGACAAAAAGGGGGAGATTGTTAGATCTGAAGTTTTGTCAATAAACCAAGTGTTGAAGATCTGATAAGAAGACTCAGATGTTCTGAGTAGAGGAGTCAGAGGTCTGACTGTGAAAGCTCAAGTACTGATAAGAGAAGTCAGATGTCTGAGACAAGGAGTCAGAAGATCTGAGAAGCGTGATCAGAAAAATGTTCAGAAGTTCTGAACTACCTGTTCAGAACTTATGACGAGATACTTTACATAGTAATTTGTAAACTAATTAGGACACGTGTTTTGTTCTTATTAGTCTTTCTTATTTGTACTGTAGCTTTCTATATTGATTGTAAGATAAGATCCTGAACTTTCATCTTCTACTTGAAACTTCACGTTGAGTGGACAAATCTTGGCTTCGCTGATATCCGCATCAGTTCATTAGTAGACTTGTCGCTGGTTCTTTGGCTTGATCTTCGACTTTAGCGTAGAACATAGTTGACGTGAAACTTGTCTTCAGGGATCATAAGTAAACAACTAAGATTGTCAGCGATCATCAACAAGACTGAACAGGGTCAGGGCTTTATTGATGAACAGTATCACTGAATGTAAAAGTTAAAGAGCGTGAGTTTCTTATCAGCGGTACTGTAGAAACATAGTACTTATCAGCGATAGTGAAACTCTAATACATATTGTCTACTTACAATTTTCACTAAGTGTTTCTTAAAGAGTCATCATCAAATTACTGAGGGTTTGGATCAACAATAGGCTCTGAATGCTTTTTCCATTTCTCTAATCCAATTCATGCACATAATTGGATTATCTCATCCAGCAAATTCTGGTGGCTTGCAACTGAAAAATGTCATGTGCGAACAAACTTTCTCCATTCTCCTATTAACATTCAGTACCGAATTAACAGGTGGGGTTACAGTGTCGGTACCCATTTCTAGCCTTTGTGATTCGGCACTTCTGTCATTCAGTATTTTCATAAACATTTCTTGTTGTTGAGTCAGTGCAGCATTCATGACTCACATCATATTTTCCATCATGCGAGACTCCATCGTAGATTACGTCGTTACCGGATTAGAAGTACTGACATTAGTTCGATGCGTTTGACTTCCTCCTTCCCCTATTATAGGTGGCCTTGGTGGACTTGTATTAGCTCCACCCCTTTCAAGTTGACTTTCCACCAATCCGTTTGTTACTCGATCCTCTGAAGAAGTAGAAGATCTATTTGGTGTATTAACCATCGTATTCTGCTGAAGCACATAAGAATAACTATAAGAAATGGCTATACGCAACCCAAACACAAAGAAACGTACTTTAACGTTCATTAACCACCATAACAATTAGAAACAAGTACGCTTATGTAACAATATATTCATAATAACAGTAGCTAATTGAAATTATGAACATACTACACATAAGAATTCTCGTTACCATCATCACAGTTCTTACTTCACGTATTTCCGTCGACTCTAAGACTATCCCGTCTAAGTATTTCTGCCCAATCTCACAAATCATAACTTATTCATCATTTTAAGTATAGGTATCTTACGATCATACCTAGTTCGCTTAAACTACAGCTCTGATACCAAACTGAAACACCCTAAAAATCACAATAAATTTTAACCTTAAATCACAAGATTTACAACTACATCTTCCAAAACATTCATACATAAATGGAGAATTGGTAACGAAGATTCGTATTTACAACTGAACTATCAAAACAACCTACTAATCTAATCCATAACAATAAGATCAGATTATAAAGGTTGTCTTGGTAATCTCCCAAAATATCTTCGTCAAAAACTAATCCCTCCATTTAACCATCAAAAGTTATATCCCAAGAGTTGCTCTTAGCTCATCCCTTTACATCCCTTCCCGAGCTAGTACGTGGTAAAAAAATTTAATTTGGAAACATTAGGCTCGCGCTTAGTGAGAACATCTAGTTAAAAATCCAAAACATTTATAAGCTTTGAAAATCCAATTTGTAAACAAAACATATTAAATAGCCTGTTCGCAAACCTTCATATTGTACACATAACATCTTTCGATGACGGGAATCATACCCGATTCCATGAGTATGACGAACACTAAGTAAGTCATAGTATAATGTTTAAGAGTGCCACTACGAATCACTACGGATTCTAGATTACAGCTCATGTTTAAGAGTGTCACGCATATTTCTTGGTGCGGAAGTAGGTGTGATCCCATAATCAATCGACAATTCAAGTATATTGAGAGAGATCGAGATACGAAAGTCATCCTCATATTAGATTTTGTCTATGAAGGATAACACTCTCTCTCACACACACTATAGCTCTCTACATTGTGCCTCACTTACAAATGAGCCTCATAACACTTTATATAGTCAAGCCCAAGGCCCACAAAGTGCTAAGCCCAAGCCCATTACAAACATAAGCCCTTTACAAAACTAACATAACCCCTTCATAAAACTTTCATATATTTAAGACATTTTCGGTCCTAACATTCTCCCCCTAATGTTTTGTAAAGCAAAATCATCTATCTTGCAAAATCATCAATCAATCTTCAAGCTTTAGCTCCTCCCCCCCTTGATTTTCTTGGAAAAACTTTAGTGATGTTTTGTCTTCGAATGAAGTCTAGGCTCCCCCTTGAAAGAAGCTCTTACTCTTCTTATTTTCAACCTTGAAAAATCGGATTCGATGTGCGCCATAACCTCGACTGGATGCACGAGCACATCTTCAAAAATTAGAAACTCAAGCTCGTTCCGATAAGCTCACAAGAAAGATAACAAGCGAGTTTTGAGTGACAAACCGAGTGCAATCACAATTTATAACAAAGAATCCGTCAATGAACCGCGGGTTGAGTAGGAATTCGGATTAAAAGCTTGGTTCCCAGATTCAATCAGGTAACAATGAAGAACTTCATGATCTTCATTATAATAGAGAAGGAATACAAGAATTTGAATGAGATCCCCTTTCTCTCTCTAAACTCTCTCTCTAGGTTGTCATCCCTCTCACTTTACAATCTCACGTATACAATGACAGCTATGACAACTTCTAAGACAACTCCTTACAAATCCCTTACAAACACCTATTTACACATCTTTGACTATTTTACTAAAGTATGTTGACTTTGACTCTTTAAAGTCTCTACTTAGACTTTATCTATTACATTTGACTTCTTACAAATACACAATTATACATTAAATCTTGAATACATTTTATGCACTAATAGTTGGGATTACAATTAAGTCATGCCTCTTATCTTTCAATAGAAATAAGGAATTACAATTAAGCGCCATTCCAATTCCATGTTTTCACGTCACAATACGAAATGGGTATTACAATTAAGTGTCATGCCTATTCTTCATTTCAAATCAACGGGAATTACAATTAAGCGCCATGCCTATTCCACGTTTATCAACTAATGCTAGTGCCTATGGATCCATTACACTTACTAGCATGCGTACGTACCAAATCATAATACATATCAACTCGTATATACTCGCCGTCAAATTATAATTATTTTCGTACCATTATAATAATCAAGATATATTTCTTATTCAGAAAAACACTTGATCAAGAAAACCTCGTACAATAAATTATCCAGAACAAACTTGTCCGATAAACTAATCCAGAATCAAGTCCGAAAAACAATCCGGAAAAGTATCTGGAAAGCATATCCGGTTACATCTGGAATCAAAGGAAATCCGATGAAATCCGGAAAGGTATCCGGAATTCGAGTCCGGAACCATCCGGAAAACTTATCCAGTAAACTAATTCCGGAAAACATATCCGGAAAAGTATCCGGAAAATGAATCTGAAACTATCCGAAAAATGAAGTGCGGACATATCCGGAAAATACAAATCCGGATATACCGGAAAAGTTATCTTCCGGATTTCGTTCAATACCAATCTGGTTATTTGCAATTTACACTTGTTCCATAAAATCATTCACTTCAATTCTCTTTGTTAGCTCAAATCTTTGATTGTAAAAGTAGTGAAAATAGTCTAAGTACAGAAGTCTTCGACAGAGGCAGCCGAGTAACCGAGAAGACAAAAGTCTTCGACAGAGGCTCTGCCGAGTAGCCGAGTAACTGAGAAGACAGAAGTCTTCGACAGAGGATCTGCCGGGTTAATCAAGAAGACCAAAGTAAAGGAAGCAACAGAAGACACTTCTAAGCGGACAAGACCACAGAGCCTCTGTCATACTTGACAGAGCTTCTGTGGCAAAAAGAAGATCTACGCAAAAGATCTTAACAAGGACGGACATGCTTCTTACAATACCTACCATTCAAAGGTTCTAAAGATCAATCGTACAAAGGCGTGACCTGACAACTCCAAGTGTCAAACTCTGATTTTCCGCCTAAATCTGAATACGGAGCATTTAATGAACGTTGTATATACAACTGTTCCAGAACTGTGTCTTGTACCTTTCAGCTACTGTTCCTGAACAGTGTCTTTGTACCTTCAATCCTTATTGTCCCCTTTAGGAGTAGTATAAATAGAAAGTTTATGTGAACTCTTCTATTAAGTTTTTCACAACACACACACCATTAAACTGCAGATTTCTTGTCAATCCTTTGGAGTTCTTGGTGTTTTTATTATATATCAAATACAGTAATCTTTGAGAAACATATGTTATTTACTCTTTTCTTTATTTGATATTGCGTGATCTTCTACCTTACATTATCTTTCAGTTCTTAAATACGCTTCCGCACCATACAATCTGAACTAACTGAAAGTTAAGATCATTGTGTTAGCAAAAAGGAACCAGCAATTGGTATCAGAGCAAACCTTGATTTTTAATATCAAGGGATCCACTCTAAAACTATGATCTTTGGTAGAAACTTGGATTTTTAACCTATTCTTCATATTAATCAAGCAGTTTCTGTTTTTCTGCCATTTTCGATTCATTAGAACTTTGGTAAACTTATAGAATCTGTTATTCTGGTTAAAAACACCATTTTAGTGCTCAGCTTAAAAATTTTAACCTTAAAAACTTCATACGAAGCATCCACTTCATACTCTGAAAATCTGCTGTTAAAACCCTTTTTCTGGATAATTTATCTCTCAAAATGACAAATACAAACAACTTCCTCTCTACTGGTTCCTTAACCAAACATCCCACTCTTCTTAGAGAAGAATACCCTCAATGGAATATTCGAATGATTCACTTCTTTGAGGGTACTGACAAAGAATTGGTTTATTATATACGTAACCCTCCTTTCATTCCCATGATAAGTGTACCTCATGTTCCTAGCACAGATGACACACCTAAAATCCCAGAACACACGAAACCAAAGACCCAAGAAAATTGGTCTGATTCTGATTGGGCTAAATATGAAGTTGCTCAGAAAACTAAGAGAATTCTGATCATGGCCATCCCAAATGACCTTTTCCAGTCCATGGATGCAGGTGAATCTGCATATGATCTATGGAAAGAACTGGAAAAACAACTAGAAGGAGGAGTCAAAACCCAGAAGAACCGCAAAGCTGAATACATAAATGAATACTATGCCTTTAAAGCTCTGCCAACCGAATCTCTGCAAACTACGTATGATAGGTTCAACTCTCTAATAAACAAGTGCAAGAAGTTCGGCATCCACGGAACCTCTGAAGAAAACAACGTTATGTTCCTGAAGTCTCTAAACGAAGAATGGCTTCAGTTATCTATGTCTCTGCAAACAAATCAAGACTTAGATTCTTGGACCCTATCAGACCTCTATGGAACATTGGCAGCACAAGAGCCTCAGGTAGCACAAGCAAAAGCCCAGATCATTGCACCTCTTGCATTGGTCGGTAAGACTACAGAGGTTAAAGAGAAACCAAAGAAAGAGGAAATAAAGGAGAAGAAGAAGAAGAAAATCATGATGGTAGAAAGTGAAGAAGAAGAGGAAGTAGCAGCAGAAGAGGACACGACCCTGGCCTCGATAGCTAAATCTTTAGCTCTCTTGACTCGGGAATTCAGCAGAGGATACCAGAAGAAATCTGGTAATGAACGATATGAAAGAGAGAATCAAGAAAGAAAAGGGTCAAACGACAGAAGTGGTGACCGACAGAAGCCCAGTGACAGAAATGACAGAGGAAATGACCGACAGAGGTCGGAAGACAAAGCTGGCAACACTCCACAGATTCAAGAGTGTTACAAATGTGGTAAGCCAGGCCACTACGCAAATGAATGTCGAACAGAGAGAAGTGGTGACCGACAGAGGTCAGACGACAGAGCTGGAAACTCCACACAGAATCAAGGATGCTACAACTGTGGAAAGCCAGGTCACTTCGCCAACGAATGCAGGAGCAGCTCAAATCGCCCTCAGAGGGATGCAACTTTCTACAAAAAGAAAGCTGAATACTATGCTCAGAAGTCACTAATGGTGAACAAATAAATCTGGGAGTCAGACACATCCTCTGACAAAGGAGAAACAAAGAATGCTCTATTCTGTGGCATGGCAGAAGTCAGCTCCGACTCCGACAGTGAGGTATCCACTTCTACCTCTAACTCTAATACTACAGAAGATGACTTGATTAAACTTAACATTGAATACACTGAAATGAAAAATACTTGTGAAGATATTCAGAAAAAGCTCACCTTCTATGAGAGAGAAGCTAGACTTCTTACTCAAGAAAAAGCTAAAATCTTTAAAGAAAAGGAAGAAATTGAAATGGACTGGAACAAAAAGATAAATCCTTTAAAAGAAAAAAATTTTGAACTTAATTCTTCCTTAAAAACAAAGTCTAAAGAACTAATGGATGTTGAGTGCGACAGAATGAACATCCTTGCTCTTAAAAATTATTTTCAAAAGGAAAGAGAAGTCCTCTGTCAAGATTTACTCAGAAGAGATCTTCAAATTAAAAAATTTCAAGATGCTCAGAAGGTGTACGAAAAAATTAACACACAAATAGGGAGACGGGGAATTGGCTTCTATGATATAGATTTGCACTTCTGAAAGGCCCCAGATATCCCAGTTTTTTCTAGGCTTTCTAGCAATAGACTTGCGACGCATACGCAAACTGGAGGGTCGTATCTTATATGATCTCAGAAAAACTTAAATTAGGTCAAAGATTCTTGCAAATTCTAATCGAACTGAAATCGCCAAGAAAAGATCCATCGTAATCTTTATTTATGCAGTCGATCATGTCAGGTCGAGCCCTTTGATGATCACCGCGTGCTCTCGTCCCTTCATATGACTGCAGGGCTCGTCGACACCTGTCCTCAACAGCTGGTAAGCATCATCGTGTGTCAGTATGACGTCACGACCTCGTTCCCTTTTCAACTTCTCGTTCAGTTAGAAACGGACCAGTCTAGCTCCAAGGCGATTGAGGTAATTTCTAACTCTTGTCTTATTTCCTATGCGTCTGATTGACAAAATTTAAAACATATATTTGACATTCAAATTTCAAATTTTAGGGGCAAACTGTTTGGGCAAAAAATCACATCGTACGACCACGACTAGAGCAGGTAAGACGCACGTTATAATCCAAATCTTGTATTAAGATAAGGTCCTGGCAAAGACCCAGAGAACATCTGTCGTCCTTCATAAAAGGTAAGTCGTACGTCTCCCATGACGCACGACTAAAGCATTGCCCGTCCCGTACGACCATCGTGTAAGATCATTGCACCTTCGACTAAAGCTAACGTTAACCTTGACTGTTACGTTTGTTAAGTATTTAATGCAGGAGTCAAAGCCATTAACAGCAAGCAGCCGTAATGGACGAAGAGCATTATGGATAATCACTCCGGCGACCGTTTCCAGCCGTTGTAGCCGTTGATCAAATCATTAATGGAGCTAATTAATGACGCGAAGACTATAAAAGACAAGCTAAAGCCTCATTTCAAGGGACATGAGTTAACATCCAGTATACATCAGCGACCATCACCAAACAGCAGAGAAAATCATCCAAACTCATAGAAAAGAACATTCAAACTCTGGATATCAAGTACTGAAAGCCAGAACCCTACAGCGAACTCAAGAACACTCGAAGGAAAGCTCAAGTATCGCTCTCGACGCACGACAACAGCCCTCGACCAGAAGTTCACACTTTTTATTCACACACGACAAACACCTGTTTTTACATTTAAACACTTGTACTTTACATTTCGAAGCTTTTCCTTCATTTGTATTGTAATCATCGTACGATCGACACCAGTACCAAGGACATCGCCCCTGATTGGCGACCATAGTGCAGCGATGACACCCCTTGTCGTCCGCAGGTTTTTTCCTCGATTGAGGTTTTTCCTACGTCATCAAATCCCTTGCTTCTTTATTTTATTCCTCGTCGCACGTCTCGTCGAAAGATCATTTCTTTAGTTGATTAAGTCCACATCGACCTTAAGTTGTCCCTTTAGTGCGATTTTTGGCATTAACAGAAGCTTTATGCCAAGTTCTCCAAATGTGAATTCTGGTTACGAGAGGTCCAATTCCTAGGACATGTCGTGAACCAGAAGGGTATTATGGTCGATCCGGCCAAGATTACCGCAGTAATGCGGTGGGAGGTGCCGAAGACTCCCACTGAAGTACGGAGTTTTCTTGGGTTAGCGGGGTACTACCGGAGATTCATTCAGGATTTCACCAAGATTGCTTTACCTATGACCCGATTGACGAGGAAATCTGCGGCTTTTAGTTGGGGTGAGGAGCAGCAAAGGTCTTTTGAGGAGCTGCGTAGACGTTTATGCGAGGCTCCGGTGTTGACTTTGCCCGAGGGTATGGAGGATCTGGTAGTGTATTGTGACGCTTCTCACCAAAGATTGGGCACCGTGCTCATGCAGCACGGTAAGGTTATAGCTTACGCTTCGAGGCAGTTGAAGCCTCATGAGGCGAACTACCCAACACATGACCTAGAGTTGGGAGCAGTGGTGTTTTCTCTCAAGATTTGGAGGTATTACTTGAATGGCGTCAAGTGTACGATATACAATGACCATAAAAGCCTCAAATACTTGATAGACCATCAAAACCTCAATATGCGACAGAGGAGGTGGCTCGATGTAGTCAATGATTATGATTGTGAGATACTTTACCACCCAGGTAAAGCGAATGTTGTTGCGGAGGCACTTAGTCAAAATCCAGTTGGTGAGCCACTTCGGTGTTTGTGTCAGCGGTTAACAGTGGTTGCACCTCTCCTTGAGTCGATAGGTGATGCTCAGGAAGTGGCGATTCTGGACGAGAATGCCAAACGCGAGAGAGTTTTAGGTGAAATTCCGATTTTCGCCTGTGATAGTCGGGGTTTATTGACCCGGTATGGTCGAGTTTGGGTTCCCTTCACTGGTGGGAACAGGCAGATATTGTTGGACGAGGCGCATAAGTCCAAGTTTTCTATTCATCCTGGAGCTACAAAGATGTACCGCGACCTGCGGGAGGATTATTGGTGGCCCGGCATGAAGCGGGACGTCGCCAAGTGTGTAGAGGAATGCCTGACTTGTCGGAAGGTCAAGGCTGAGCACCAGCGGCCGCATGGAAAGTTGCAGCCTTTAGAGATTCCGGTGCGGAAATGGGAGAAGATCACGATGGATCTCATTACTAAACTCCCAAGGACTCCACGTGGGAATGATGCTATTTGGGTGATCGTCGATCGTCTGACCAAGAGTGCTCATTTTTTGGCCATCAGGGAGAGCTCCTAGGCGGAAAAGCTCACGGAGATTTTCGTGCAAGAGATTGTAGCCAGGCACGGGGTGCCAGTTTCGATTGTCTCCGACAGGGACACCCGTTTTACCTCCCGGTTTTGGGAGAAATTTCAGGAGGAGATGGGTACACGGTTACATTTTAGCACGGCTTTTCATCCACATACCGGCGGGCAGAGTGAGCGTACTATTCAGACTCTTGAGGATATGCTTCGGGCATGTGCTATTGATTTGGAGGTAGTTGGGATCAGTACCTTCCTTTGGCAGAGTTTTCCTACAACAACAGCTTTCATTCCAGTATTGGCATGCCGCCGTACGAGAAGTTGTATGGTAGGAAGTGCAGGACGCCCATTTGCTGGGGCGAGGTTGGTCAGCGAGTATTGGGGAGCACTGATATTGTGCTGAAGACGACTGAGATGATACAGATGGTGCGGGACCGTTTAGTTACTGCACAGAGTCGGCAGAAGAGTTACGCCGATAAGAGACGATCAGTCTTGGAGTTTCAGGTGGGGGATTATATCTTGCTGAAGGTTTCCCCCTGGAAAGGGGTGATTCGGTTTCGTAAATGGGGAAAGTTGGGACCTCGTTACATTGGACCTTACAAGGTCATTGCTCGAGTGGGAAAGGTAGCTTATCGCTTAGAGTTACCGGACGAGCTGAGTTTGATCCACAACACTTTCCACGTGTCTCAGTTGCGGAAATGTGTGGTGGATGAGTATGCGGTGATTCCTCTTGAGGATATTCAGATCGATGAGCGGCTTAATTATGTGGAGAAGCCGATTGCTATTATTGAGAGGAGGACGAGGACCTCGCGTACCAAGGTAATTGGCTCGGTGAAAGTCCGGTGGCAGCACCGAAAGGGTTCTGAGTAGACTTGGGAACCCGAGGCTGAGATGCGGAAGAACTATCCAGAACTATTTGCGGACGTAGACTTCGAGGGCGAAGTCTAATCCAAGAGGGGGAGAGTTGTAAAGCCCGTGTCCCGGTATGGCTTTACTTTACGTATTTATTATTTAATATCTTTCTCTGACGAATTCTTATTAACGAGAATTAACGGGGAAGACCAAAAGTGATAAGATTTTTGTTAAAGGCTAATTGGCAAACCTTAACTCGTTTTGCAAGGTTTTGGAAAGAGCAGGGACTAAACATGTAATTTTATGTATATGTTGCATGGGTCGGCCAATAAGGAACCGACCCCCTTCCCCTTCTCGTTTTTGGTTTGTGTCGCACGCAAGAAACACCACAACAACCCTAGCACCTCTCTTCCTCTCGATTTGTTGTCATCGCCGAAACCCCCCCCCCCTAGATTGCCGTCGCCGTGGTCTTCTGCCGGCGAGAGAGAGAGAGAGAGAGAGAGAGAGATGACGAATGCGACGTGAAGGAAGTCGGAGTCCCGTCGTGGTTGCTGCTGGGTTGTCATCGAAAGGTAAGTCCTCTTCCCGTTTCTTTCATTCTGTCGTCGTCGTCATTTCAACCGCGAAACCACCACCGGCGCCGCAGCCATGGCTGTCGTCGGGTGTGCCGCCGTGCACCACCAGCGCGGTGGCTGGGATGGCGAGTTTACGGCTGTTAGGGTAGGCACGAGTGTGTGTGTGGCCGAGATAGGTTGGTTGAATTATCCTTTGGGTCTCGCCGGTTTCTTTAACGAACCACCACCACCGTAGGTGGTGACTGCCGCCGCCGCTGCCGACCACCACTGACGGAAGTGGAAGTAGGTGGTTCATGATGGGCTCGGCCTTAGTACCTAAACCCTAACCCTAGTTCGCTAACCCTAAACCTAAACACGTAAACCCTTAACCGAACCAAAGTTGTCATTTTATGTGAAAACGCTTAACCTGTCCCTGTTTTGTAAAATCCATAGAAAAATCTAGGAAACTCGGATTGAGGTGAAACCAGTGCCCAAATCTCACAAATTGTGTCTAGTAGGTTTCTTATGTTTTGCAGAAAATTTAATTCGGCCTCTAGCTAGGGCCAAAAATTCCAAATCTGGACCAAAAGCTGGAAAATACACGTTTAGACTTGTAGTTGTAATTTCGGGTTAGGACTTCACTTTGACACTTGATAACACTTCTTTAGGTGGAAAGAAGTGAGTTGGAGTTGACGGGTCCTTGTCGCTATTCATGGTGTTCTGCTTTGCTTTTCGAGGTGAGTTCTCTCACTGCGTAGGATAGGGATTATATGTGCATTGCGGTAGCTCGTGTGTGTTAGCTGATTTGGTTGTGGGTAATATCCGATTGTGTTAGTGTCTAGCATAAGACCTTGGGTGTTGTATAAAACTCGGGGAGACCCAGGAATACGTACATAGGTGTTGTATGAACTCGGGGAGACCGAGGTATACGTGTACCGGTGTTGTATGAATTCGGGGAGACCGATGGATACATACACATGTGTTCTTGCTTGAGTTTGCTTGTGTTCTTAGACTGGCATGTGTTAATTGTTATACCTATCTGCTGATAGGGGTGGTGTTCATATGATTGCTATTTTACGTACGTGTTTGAATTCACTAAGCTTCGTGCTTACTCTTTCCCTACAAATTACTGTTTCAGGTACGAGTGGCAGTAAGGCGTGACGGTACACACTGGCGCGTTGTGGAGACTTTAACGACTTTTTACTTTGAGACATTATGTTTAGAATCATTACATTTTTCCGCTGTGTTATTTGGATTTGGTTATTTAACTTAACGAGATTTTGATAAACGTTTAATTGGCTTTGAACACTTATGGTTTATTTAATTAAAAAGGTATTTTTAAAAAGTTCAAATTTATTGTAATTTTTGGGACGTTACATCATCTTCCTCTGTAAATATTACAGATGCAAATGCCGAGGTGGAGCCAACAGAAGATGATACAATAAGGAAAACAACCACAGAAGCTACTGAAGAACCAACTCCAGAAACTACAGAGGAACCAATAACAGAGGAACAAGAAGACTTAGACTGTACTTCCTCAGAGGAACAAACACCACCACTCATTCCAATCATTCCACAATCTGTAGGATCTAGCACGAAAGCAAAATCCACGACAGAGGCTACACAAGAACAACAAATAGAAACCTCTGAAGATCAACTGGATGAAATCGATGACCATCTCCCAAGAACAACAAAGTGGAGAAAGAGCCATCCTCCAAGTCTTATAACCGGCAAACCTTCTGAAAAGGTAAAAACAAGATCTGCCACTGCTAACTTTTGTTTCTTTACAAACTTTATTAGTGTGATCGAGCCAAAAAGGATCTCTGAAGCCCTTGACGACCCAAACTGGGTAGATGCTATGCAAGAAGAGCTTCTACAGTTTGAACGAAACAAAGTCTGGACTTTAGTTCCTCTGCCACGAGGAAAAAACAAGCCATAGGGACTAAATGGGTCTTCAGAAATAAGAAGGATGAAGAAGGAGTGTCATAAGAAAGAAAGAAAGATTGGTGGCCAAGGGATATCGCCAAGAAGAAGGCATAGATTACGATGAAACTTTTGCCCCTGTCTCACGGATTGAAGCCATAAGAATCTTCTTAGCCTTCGCAGCCCACAGAGGTTTTAAAGTATTTCAAATGGACGTAAAATCTGCTTTTCTAAATGGCGAAATCCAAGAAGAAGTATACGTCCAACAGCCACCAGGGTTTGAAAGCTCTAAGTACCCAAAATACGTGTACTACCTCGACAAAGCTCTGTATGGACTGAAACAGGCTCCAAGAGCATGGTACGAAAGACTTTCTACCTTTCTTCTTGATAATGGTTACGACAGAGGTACGACGGATACCACTTTCTTTTATAAACGAAAAAGTGATGAAATTATGCTTGTACAAATATATGTGGACGACATAATTTTTGTGTCTACAAATTCAGAAGAGTGGAAAAAGTTTGAAAAACTCATGCAGAGTGAGTTTGAAATGAGTATGATGGTCGAATTAACTTTCTTCCTCGGACTCCAAGTAAAACAATCATCAGAGAGAATTTTCATAAACCAAGCTAAATATGTCTCTGACATACTTTCAAAATATAGTCTCTCTGATACCTCTGTAATGAGAACTCCAATGGCCACAGGAAATAAGTTAGACTCAGATCCAAAGGACATACCTATAGAGTGCACGCTCTACAGAGGAATGATTGGGTCTCTGTTATTCTTAACTGCAAGTAGACCTGACATAATGCATGTCACATGTCTCTGTGCAAGATATCAAGCTAACCCAAAGGAATCACATTATAATGTTGTAAAGAGAATCTTCAGATACCTAAAAGGGACCAAAAATCATGGCCTCTGGTATCCGAAGAACTCTGGTTTTGGTCTTAAAGCTTATACAGATTCAGATTATGGAGGATGCAAGGTCGACAGAAAGAGTACCTCTGGGAGTTGTCAATTCCTAGGTGGTAAACTAGTCAGCTGGACCTCTAAGAAGCAGAACTGCGTATCCACATCTACAGCAGAAGCCGAATACGTTGCTGCTGCTAGCTGCTGCTCCCAGGTTCTGTGGATGAAAACTCAGCTTAAGGACTATGGCCACACCATATTCAAGATTCCCACCTTCTGTGACTCAAATAGCGCCATAGCCATCTCTGCCAATCCAGTACAGCACTCAAAAACAAAGTACATTGATATCCGTTACCACTTTCTGAAACACCATGTTGAATATGGGACAATCGAAATGCACTTCGTACCTACAGAATACCAGCTTGCAGACTTATTCACCAAAGCACTAGATGAGAAAATATTTCTTTTCTTGGTGGGTAAGTTGGGAATGATAAACATGAGTTAAAACCTCTGTAAGTATAATCTAATCTTCTGTAAATATGTACATACATTGCTTTTATTATCTGGTTAATTTATTTCTGAATGTAAATTCTTAATCACCAAGTGTTCTGCACAAAACAGAGCTTCTGTAGTACGATTGCTCAGAACCTCTGACAGTCTTTACAGAACCTCTAAGAAACTTGATCTATGTCCCATATTACTTATTAAATTTTGACCCAAGCATAGATCAAGGGGGAGCAGAAGGAGACCTTGAAATGATCTACAGAAGTTGATCATTCAAGGGGGAGCCAAAGAAGAATTGTGATCAACCACAATCAACAGAGGTCAAGAATTTCGCCGAACAAAGGAAAGTCAAAATGTGAGTATCTCATAAAAATCCTTCAAGAAAACAGTTTTCTAGGACACAAATTTCCAAATATGTCCTAGAAACTTTGCTTATGACATTCCAAAAGGAAAATAATCAAAACGATTGATGAGTCTCTCTTTATGAGAAATTTAAGGTTCCAGAGCCTCTGCTGGGCTCAACAGAGCTTCTGTAAGACAGATCCTCTATGACTACAAATTACATAAGGACTCGATCGATCGTCTTGAATGTCATACAGAAGGTCTCAAGTCAAAAGGGTTCATATACCACATAACTTATGCTAACAAATCAAGATATTTGATGTTTACACACAAAATCTTTTTAGAAAACAGTTTTCTAGGACAAAAGTTTCCAAAAATTTCCTAGAAACACTGCCAAAGACATTTCAAACTTCAAATAATCAAAAAGATGCATAAATTATGAGTTATGAGAAATTTGAGGTCATAGAGCCTCTGCTGAGCTCAACAGAGGCTCTGCCAGAGAAAATCTCTGATCGTAAATTTAAACTCTTTCGATCGGTTTGAATATCATCTCAAAAATCTCTTTTGCACAAATGCACACTTTGAGATTCTCAAAAGGTTGTTGGTCACAGAGCTCATTCCACCAAAGAAACTCTGTTGACCAACAAAGGCTTTTAAAAAGGAGTTACTCGCACAGAACCTTATCCAAAACACTTTTCTAGGACACCAACTTCAAAATATGTCCTAAAAACAATTCTTAAAAAGATTAAAAACCTGGATGATCAAAAAGTTTAATAGATTTTTAGTTATGAGAAATTTCCTCTCATAGAGCTTCTGCTAGCTCTGACAGAGCTCCAAAACCTCTGTGAATGAAATTTCTTCTCTAAAACCTATCGATCCTCTCCAATGCTTTTCAAACATTTTTGGTAAAGGTGCAAGCAACAGAGGATTCAAAGAGAGTTTCAAACAACAGAGCTCTATCTCTACAGAGCTTCTGTCATTTTCAAACTTGGGGACATTCTGTAACAGTAACGACTATTTTACTGCGAGTGAAAAATATGTGGAGGAAAAGAAACACACGCGCCAAGCATTAATGGGCCGCACACGACGCCAAGTCGTGCTCTGACACTGCTGACGTGTCATGTTGGATCCCAGATACACTTAATCAAGATTAACAATCTATTAGTGGAGTTTAGAGTTTGATGCGGAAGCGTATTAAACTAATAGATATGTTTGATAGATATTAGAACGCACACATATAAAGAAAACAGTAAAGAATGTAAAGGATTTCTTGAACAGTTACTGTTATTCAATATATAATAACAACACGAAGAACAGATAAAGAACTGTTGGTGTGTGTGAGAATATAACACTCAGATATTTGACAATAAAGCTTGAGAGTATTAGTGATTCCTTGTGTTTTTTCGTTCTTAGGAAGATCTCAACATGAGACTTCCTTTTATACTACTCTTAGAAGACTATGAAGTAGGTCACTGTTCCTTTTACGGCATGAATAGTAAACTGGATGGTGTGAACAGTGGACTGGATGGTGTGAGCAGTTGTTTGAGCCATACGCATTTAATGGAGCAGATGTACTTTTGGTAAATGCATTAAATGGCGCAGACGTCTATTTTGTACCTTGCCCTATTGAGTCCACTCAGAGCTTGACACGTGTTTTGATAGTACTTTTCCATGCAAGTTGATGAACGTATCCAGTAATATCTTCCAAGTCTTCATTGAGGACCACAGAGGCTCGGTAATGAATTACAGAGGTTCTGCGGTCTGGTCCTCTGTGGAGCAGTCTTCGCCGGATTCCGAGTCTTTGGTCTTCTTTGTGCGTATGACAGAGCTTCTGTAGGAAGCCTCTGCTGCTTCTGTAGCTTCTTGACCTTGATTTCTCGGTAATGTCGGCAGAGCCTCTGTAAGAGGCTTTCTTCACTTAGCCTATTTTTCACTACTTCTAAATACTTCTATGATTAGGAAGATTGAAGCTAACAATCTCCCGCTAAGTAGTGAAAAATAAAAAATTTGAACTTGAGTTAAGTTTGGCTAAGTTAGATAAGACAGAGGTTAAACAATACCTCGAAATTTCTTTCATTTAGAAATATGCCAGAGGCATTTTACATTTGAGTACAATGAAAGATAAAACTTTGTTTGCAGAGATTGGAGGTCTGAGAATCAGATTTTGGCATCTTTGAAATCGTTGTAGCTTCTGTTGTCTCTGCCGACTTTTCTGATCTCTTTGTAGAATCTGATGCAGAGTTCTCTTAGGCGGATTGTTGAGTCTATTTCTCTGATGAAAGTATATGCATCATCTCTATCCATTTTCTCTGTACCTCTGTATTTTACAAGGCTTGCACTGAATTTGCTCAGAGTACTGGTTGCGTACTTCTGACAATCCATGAGTACAAAAAGTTTAACCTGGTGTTGTGGGTTTTGAAATACTAACCCAAATCTTGGTTCTCTGATGATTGAGTTGGGCACAGCGTCTGGTGGGCAGCGATCTTCTGGTGGTCGTAGATCTAGATGTTTGAGACCAAGATCTTTTCCCAGTTGAAAATCTATCATGTTGTATAGCAGAAGCTTTTCCCTCATCGCTTTTCTCAACACTTGATAGGCTCTAGTATTAGGCTCTGTGTTGTAGTTGTCTTTTGTCCATTGCAGAAGGTCAGGTAGATCGTAAGGATTGATGTTTCTTAAGTCAGCATCAGCGAAGGTAGATTCTGAATTGTTCTCTCTTCTGACTTTGTAAAGATTGTACCTGACCCTTGGATAGGTTCTTGTGAAGGAGAATCTGCAGAAGATCACCTTTTTGATTTTGTGAATTGAGAAGACATCTGCTTTGGCTCTTGGCTTTGTTCTTGTGAAGATGTTCTCAAATTCTTCTCTGATCCTTGGATCTGTCACATGATCTACTGGATGATTTGTCTGATAGGATTGTTTGTAGAGGTATTTGTATACCACTTCTTCCATCTCTTCATGTGTTGGACCAGGTCGTGGAATTTGTCTTCTGAGACTCTCCATCTGTTGAACAACTTCTGCAGCTCTACCAGTTAGAGGAATTTCTGACAGAGGCTTCAATCCATGTGCCCAGTCATCTTCTTCGGGTTTTGGGGATTGAAAGGCGTCAAATGCACTCTTCATTAGTTTTTCTGTTGGCTTTGGCAATGTTTTCTTCTTCTTTGGCTCTTCTGTCAGTATCCCTTTGCCCTTATCTTTTGCTATTGTCGTGGCAGAACCTGTTGCTTCTGTGGGGCACTTCTGTTGGTTTGATAGAGGTTGCCTCTGTGGATTTTGACGATTGTGATTTAGAGGACTTTTGTGGCGATGGTTCTGTTGGCTTGACTTGCTCTGTAACCTCTGTTGGAGGTTGTTTGATGACTTTTTCTACGAGCTCAGTTTCTGTTGATGAAGTGTTGTCATTGAATCTTCTTGCCATTCTGAAAGCTAAAGTGAACCTGTGCCTTTCTTCTTCTCTCTTCACCATACGATCACTCATTGTTGTGTGCATCCTTTTCAGAATGTCAGAAGCAGAGGTCGTTGCTCTTTTTGGTTTGGTGGCAATCGACTTTCTTCTGGGTATGGTTTGGGGTGTTTCCACAGAGGTGGGTGTTTTCTCTGTGGTTGGTTCATCTGTTTCTTCCAAAATGATTACCTCAGGGGCGGTTGTTACCTCTGTGGCTTGCTGTTCTGCTTCTGGAGTTTTGGTTTCGTCAGGAGATGATTCCACAGAGATGGGTGTTGTCTCTGTGGTCTTTTGGGTTTGTTGTTGTCGGGTCTGTTCTGGAGGTGCTTGACTCAGAGGTTCTGCGGCTATTGGTAGACCTGTAAGTCCTCTTTTTGCAGTTTTCTCTGTAGTTTTCTCCCCCTCAAGATGATCTGATGGACCAGGATGATCATCATCATCAGAGTCATCCTGACCCTTGTCTGATGTACCCTCTGCTCTGCAGGAAGCATCGGGTTTCTTTGGCATTGTGGCTCCAGCAGCGATCAGTTTTGCGCAGACATCATCACAGAGGCCAAGAAGAGTTGCTAGCTATGCCTCTGTTTTGAATCTCATCCTTCCTACACTTTCTCTGAAATCTTTGACGAAGTTAGCATTGGCAGTGGTGAAGGAAAGGATGACTTCTGTCACTTGATTAATCACGTTCTGCCCAAACTCTGTCAGCTGTGCTCTTGTCATGTAGTCTTTGGGTTGCATCAGCATGGTATTTCGCATGGCTTCTTCTTGAACTTTTTGTAGGGCCTTCTGTAGATCTGCAGGAGTGATGCCCGTTGATACTGAAGTCTGTTTGTTCAATTTATCAAGGAATTTGTTGATTGAGTTCTCAATCGAAGGAGTAGTTGTTGCGGCAGAAGTGGTGGATGCAGTAGCAGCAGACTTCATCTGTGAGATGGCAGTTTTCACCTCTGTGGACAGGTTGTCCATTTTGGTGTTTAGGTTTAGCAGTTTTCAACTCTTTCAAGGTTTGGTTCACAGAGGTTTCAAGGGTTTGGAACTCATCCCTTGTAACTTGTGTTCCGGTGGTAACCTCTGGAGGAACACATTCGTCTCCAGAGTGAATCCCTGTTCCTGGGATACCTTCTTTCATTCCTGTTTGTACGTTGAGAATGGAAGGATTTCCTTCTGATCCTCGAGAAGAAATATGAGTTTCAATCCCTACAGAAGTTTTGAGAAGAACATTGTCCAAATCCACTCCAGAGGTGGGTATTGGAATATCCATCTGTTGACTAGGAGACTTGTCTAGAGTCTTTTTGTCTTTGTGCTCTCTACTTCTCTCTGAGAGAAGTGTGGGTCTTAACAAGTGCGTGGCAGAGGAAACAAATTCCTCCGTTGGGCGTTCTTCTGTGATCTGGGGCAATTGATCACGAACTATAGGTGAGTCTCTTTGAGGAGACTCCCTAGGAATGGATTCCCCAGTTGCTGTGGGCACAGAGGTTGAAAGAGTAACCTCTGGCTGGATGGGTTGGGGTAGGTTCGAGCTGTGCTGCTCTTTTTCAATGACACCTTCTGCAGCTAGACATGCGGTGTCAGATATGTGGGTTGCACTGGGAGTTGGTTTTGGTTGTGTGCCTCTATTCATCCAGGCATCTTTTCTTGCTTCTTCCCTAAGTTCTGTGGAAGTTCCTTGCTCTGGTCGTAATTGGTCATACATTTGATGAGATCCAAATAATCTCATGACATGTGGATGATAAAGACCCTTACGTATCCAGACAGCTTCTTCTTCATCTGAATCTGTCTCTGTTGTTGCTAATCCCTCTTTATGTACAACTTCGGCCCCTTTTTCTTTCTCTTCTTCCATCATGTTCTCAAAAGCCTCTGTAATTTCACCTCTGTTCAATTCAGCTTCAGTTTGTTCTATTTCTTCTGAAGCTGGGTTTGGACTTCTTCTGTGGACATCCAATCCTTGAATGAAAGGGTTTTGTAAAATAACAGGGGTTTCGGCTGGTTGATTTCTGGGTGTTGTGTCATCTTCTTGCAGATGTGTGTCGATGCCCGAAATGAAGAAATCTTCTTCTGGAGAGTGGTGGTCGAGAGGTTGTGCCGTCCACCCTGCTGTATTTAGGGTGTTGGCAATTTCAGGGTTCTGTAAGAAGTCGTTCAGGTCTCCTTGGTGAGCAAATCTATCTGGAGATTGATAGGGTGATTGATACCTTTCTGTAGCCATTTCTTCTTCTGCAACTTCTTCTTCAGCAGTTTCCTCTTCTGCAATGGTTACCAACTTTGTAAGTGATTTACCATGCCTCTTTTTGGTTTTCCTCCTCTTAGGATTTGGTGCCCCTTCTTCTGTTGATTTTGATCTTTTCTTCTTCATTTTTGGAGAGGAGGGAGGAGCAGAGGAGCCAATTTCTGTGGCATGAGGAGGTGAGGGTTGATCTTCTGCAGCGCTTGTTGAGGTGCCTTCTGCAGTTTTCCACTTCTTAGCTTTTGGAGTAAATGCAGAGGTTCTTGATGAAGACTTCTTTCCCATTAGTTCTGCACGTTTGGCTATAAAGCTGAGTTGAATAGCCACGTGCTTTGCTAACTTCAGATCCTTTTCTTTTTGAGTGGAAAGAGGTTTTGCTATCATTGTTCCTAGGGGGACACCTAAACGCGGGGGTGTCATAGGACTCGGTTTAGGAGTTATATGACCGCGTATATACTCTTTCTTAAGGGATTTATTCGATGCGTATTGCAGAAGCTTCTTTGACAGAGGTCTGCAGTGTGAGTAGCCATCAGTATGATCAGTGGGGGTATTCTTGTTCATCGGGAACTGTTTGGGAGTTGGCCCTTCCATTGGCCAATTTTGGATTAGCAGCAGAGGTTCGAACAGTACTCCTAGTATTCTTTGGAATTGCAGAGGTGGTAGAAAGTTGGGATCGTTCTCTTTGACCCTTTTCGAGTTGTTCTTTCTGTCGATGGTGTTTATGATCTCTTGCATCATTATGGTCGCATAATCTAGTGGAAGATCATAGTAAACCCCATACATGATGCTCAAGATTTGATGTGAGCTCTGGTCAATACTGCCAATCTTTCCTGTCAGGCATCTGTTAAGAATCGAGAACAAAGTGTTCCACAGAGGTGGTAATCGGCCTCTGCGGAAGTCATTTCTCTTCCGTAGTTGGGTGTTGTACCCAAGCATTTCCACAAATCGACAGAGCTCTTCGTCTGTTGGTTGCTCTGCATAACTCTTCAATCCCAGAAGACCCCTTGTTGGTAGGTTGAATTCAAGTGAGAACATTGTTCTGTTGAACTTGATTTCAAGATGCTCAGATTTATCAGGTCTTGAAATGTACCCTTTGATAAGAGAATCGTCTTTATCAAATCGACAGCTTTGCCAAAATTGGTTCAAATAGCGGACTGGAATTTTGTTCGGGGTTCTTGATAGTAGAGGGAAGAGGACATGATTCTCCATGATGTTCAGAAGTATGGCATGGGCTTCGCCGAAAGTAGTGGGTGAGGGGACCAAATAGCAGTTGTTGGATTTGATAGGAAGAATGGCTTCGAAATGATCCTTTGCTATAAAGTTTTGCAAGTGAGTCGTCGGAGCAAAGTCTGCTGAGTCCCCGGAATCTTGTTGTTCAATATTTCTTGCAAGGCTGGGGTTTTCAGAATGTTCTGAATGTGCAGGGGAGTGTTCCGGTGAGTTCGCCGGAGAGAGTTCAGAGGATGTAGCTCGAGAAGATGAAGCCATTTGAATTTAAGAATAAGATTTTTGCAAGCTTTTTGCAGGGTTTCGCCGGAGAAGAAGATGAGAGTTTGTAAAAGGTTTTATGAGAGGGTAAGCTTTGTTTTTATAGGATGGTAAAACGGTAGAATTCGAAAGAGTAAAATATATGGCAATGGATTAAAGTTTGGAATCCGCACTCGAGTTTGAACGGCGGGTTCAACTTTCCAAATAAAAAACGTTCCATGTACGCCCAATGAAAAAGGGACACGTAGGCCTTGTCAGAATATGACAGGACGTCGTGCGCGGCCCATTAATGCTAGGCGCGTGAGGTTAATTTTAGCCATATGAGTTTCACTCGCAGTAAAAGTAACCGTTATTACTACAGAGATGCCCAAGTAATCAGATTGACAGAGCTTCTGTAGTTTACAGAGGCTCTGTGACTTGAAAATCTTTGATGTTTATCCCTTTTTCATATATCTCATTGTTATCATGACTTCTGTGGGGTTCTTCTTTAACCAAAACATTTGTAAAGGCATTGGAGAGGATAAAATCGGATTTTTGTGAAGAAATTTGCTTCGCAGAGGTTTTGTAGCTCTGTTGGAACTTGCAGAAGTTCTGTGAGGGCCAGCAGAAGCTGTATGAGAGAAAAAATCTCATAAAATAAATTTTATTAGTATTTTTGATCATCCAATTTTTGATTTGGTTTAAGAGATGTTTTTCGGACATATTTGAAAGTTTGTGTCCGAAAAAAACTGTTAAAAAAAACGGTTTGTTCGAGAAGGTCATGGTCTGCGTTTTCGGTTTCCGAGATAACATTCCAAAAGATCGACAGAAGGTTAATTTGTGATCACAGAGCATATTTCCTGCAGAAGCTCTGTTGAGCTCAGCAGAAGCTCTATGACCTTAAATTTCTCCTAATTCGAATTTTGTGAAACTTTTTGAGCTTTTGATTTTTGAAATGTTATTCACAGTATATTTAGGACATATTTGACAATTCTTGTCCTAGAAAATTGTTTTCCAAAACCTTTTGTGCGAGAGACATACCTTTTGGTTCTTCTTTTTTCGGCAGTGATATCTGACTTCTGTCGATATGGAGTCATCGACATTTTTCTTTGGCTTTCCCTTGAAAGTTTTATCTCTTTAGATCATTTCAGGGTTCCCTTCTGCTCCCCCTTGATCTAATCACCTCTGTAGATCAAGTAATTTCCTTTTGCTCCCCCTTGACCTAATCACCTCTGTAGATCAAGTAATTTCCTTTTGCTCCCCCTTGACCTATGCTTGGATCAAAGAATGATAAGTTTTGCATAGAACATAGGTCATGGTCTTTCAGAGGTTCGGTAGAGGTCGTCAGAGGTTCTGAGTTGACTTACAGAAGCTCTGTGATTTTAAGAACTATTTAAGGTTTTAAGAATTTACATACAGAAGTAGAATCAATCAAAGCAATAAATTAAGCAATGTATTTACTTGTTATTTACAGAAGATAAAGCTATACTTACAGAGGATTTTCATACCATGTTAATCATTCCTAACTTACCCACCAAGAAGTTGAATCTTTTCTCGTCTAATGCTTTGGTGAATAAGTCAGCGAGTTGATATTATGTGGGCACGAAATGCATTTCGATTGTACCGTATTCAACATGATGTTTCAAGAAATGATACCTTATATCGATATGCTTGGTTTTTGAGTGTTGCACAGGGTTGGCAGAGATAGCAATAGCACTTTTGGAATCACAGAAGATGGGTATTTTGAACAGAATGTGGCCGTAGTCTTTTAGCTGAGTCTTCATCCATAGAACCTGAGAACAACAGCTAGCGGCAACAACGTATTCAGCTTCTGCAGTGGATGTGGAGACACAATTCTGCTTCTTGGAGGTCCAACTGACTAGTTTACCACCTAGGAATTGACAACTCCCAGAGGTACTCTTTCTGTCGAGCATGCATCCTCCATAGTCTGAATCTGTATAAGCTTTAAGACTAAAACCAGAGTTCTGTGGATACCAGAGACCAAGATTGTTGGTCCCCTTCAGGTATCTCAAGATTCTTTTTACAGCATCATAATGTGATTTCTTTGGATTAGCTTGATAACGTGCACAAAGACATGTGGCATGCATAATGTCAGGTCTGCTTGCTGTTAAGTATAACAGAGATCCAATCATGCCTCTGTAGAGAGTACATTCTACAGAAATACCATTTGGATATAAGAACAACTTATTTCCAGTGGCCATTGGAGTCTTCATTGCAGAGGTATCAGAGAGATTATATTTTAAAAGTATGTCAGAGACATATTTGGCTTGATTTATAAAAATTCCCTCTGAAGATTGTTTGACTTGAAGTCCGAGGAAGAATGTTAATTCTCCCATCATACTCATTTCAAACTCACTCTGCATGATTTTTTCAAAAATTTTGCACTCTTCTGAATTTGTAGACCCAAAAATTATGTCATCTACGTATATTTGTACAAGCATTATCTCACTATTTTTGCGTTTATAGAATAAGGTTGTATCTGTTGTACCTCTGTTGTAGCCATTGACTAGAAGGAAGGTAGAAAGTCGTTCGTACCATGCTCTTGGAGCCTGTTTCAGTCCGTATAGAGCCTTTTCAAGGTAGTATACATGCCTTGGAAACTTTGAGCTTTCAAAACCTGGTGGCTGATTTACGTAAACCTCTTCTTGGATTTCACCGTTTAGAAAAGCTGATTTTACGTCCATCTGATAGACTTTAAAACCTCTGTGGGCTGCGAAGGCTAAGAATATTCTTATTGCTTCGAGACGTGCGACAGGGGCAAAAGTCTCATCGTAGTCTATGCCTTCTTCTTGTCTATATCCTTTTGCTACTAATCTTGCTTTGTTTCTGACGACCACTCCATCTTCATCCTTCTTGTTTCTGTAGACCCATTTAGTCCCAATGGCCTGTTTCCCTCTTGGCAGAGGTACTAAAGTCCATACTCTGTTACGCTCAAATTGCAGAAGTTCTTCTTGCATGGCGTCTACCCAGTTTGGGTCATCTAGGGCTTCAGAAATCTTCTTTGGTTCTATAACACTAATAAAATTTGTAAAGAAACAAAAATTAGCAGTGGCAGACCTTGTTTTTACTGAGTCAGAAGGTTCTCCATTTATTTGGCTTGGAGGATGGCTTTTTGTCCACTGAGTTGTGCGTGGAAGATGATCATCAATGTCATCAAAACTTTCTTCAGAGGCTTCTTGTGTTTCTTCTTGTGCAGCCTCTGATGTTCTTCGTGCCTTGGTAGTTGATTCTACCGTTTGTGGAATGATTGGTACGAGTGGTGGTGGAGTTTGTTCCTCTGAGGATGTATAGTCTTGGTCCTCGATCTCCTCTGTAATTGGTTCTTCTGTGGTTTGTGCAGCTTCTGTGGTCGTTTTTCTTGATGTTTCATCTTCTGCACTTTCTTCTACTTCGGCAATTGCATCTGTAGCATTTATAGAAGAAGATGAAGCATTATTTGGACCAGTTAGAGTCATACCTGTAGGATTTTGTCCGACAGAGGATGGTTCTTCAGAAACTCTGATGGTTCCGACAGAAGGATCAATGTCATTATGGAACAACTCCAAGAATAGAAGATTCAAATCTTCTTTTGTTCTTGAGATGTCAGAGAATTTCCCTTTAATTCCGAGTTCTGAACTTATTTGCTCAGAAGTCATTTGGAATGAATCATCAAAAGAAACATTGATGCTTTCTACAATCTTGTGAGACTTTGTAAGGAATGTTCTGTAGGCTTTGGAAGTGGCAGAGTATCCAATGAATTTGCCTTCATCTGCTTTTACATCAAACTTTCCTCTTGAATCTCTGTCGTTTAAGACGAAGCATTTGCATCCGAATACATGGAAAATTTGATGTTTGGCCGCCGTTTGTTAAGCAATTCGTAAGGCGTCTTGAGGTGTCTTTTCACAATGGTTGATCGATTTTGAGTATAACACGCAGTAGAAATTGCTTCTGCCCAAAAGTTCATTGATAATCCGCATGCTGACATCATAGTTCTTGCGGCTTCCACAAGTGTTCGATTCTTTCTTTCGACAACACCGTTCTGTTGTGGAGTGCGAGCTGCAGAGAAGTTCTGTGAAATTCCTTCTGTTGAAAGATAAGTTTCAATGACAGAGTTTTTGAATTCTGTGCCGTTGTCACTTCTTAACTTCTGTATTTTGCAGTCATAAAGAACTTGGATTCTTTTCATTAGATTTATCAATATAATTGGAACATCTGATTTCTTTCTGATAAATTCAACCCATGTGAAACGTGAATACTCATCAACTAAGACAAGTACATATTTCTTGCCACCTAGGCTCTGTATTGCAATGGGACCGCAGAGGTCGACATGAAGTGTTAGCTTCAATCTTCCTAAGCATAGAAATACTTAGAAGTAGTGAAAAATAGGCTAAGTATAGAAAAGCTTCTCACAGAGGCTCTGCCACTTCTTCCAGAAGATCAAGTCCAGAAAGCCACAGAAGCTACAGAGGTAATCACAGAACCTCTGTAGTGCGCAAGAAGAAGATCAACTCGGAAACAAGTGGACTGCTCCACAGAAGGTCAGACCATAGAACCTCTGTAATGCCTTACAGAGCCTCTGTGGTCTGCTATGAAGACTTGGAAGATATTACTGGATACGTTCATCAACTTGCATGGAAAAGTACTGTCAAAACACGTGTCAAGCTCTGAGTGGACTCAATAGGGAATGGTACAAAATAGACGTCTGCGCCATTTAATGCATTTACCAATAGTACATCTGCTCCATTAAATGCGCATGGCTCAAACAACTGCTCACACCATCCAGTCCACTGTTCACACCATCCAGTTTACTATTCATGCCGTAAAATGAACAGTGACCAACTTCAGAGTCTTCTAAGAGTAGTATAAAAGGAAGTCTCATGTTGAGATCTTCCTAACGACGAATAGACAAGGAATCACTAATACTCTAAAACTTTATTGTCAAATATCTGAGTGTTATATTCTCACACACCAACAGTTCTAAATCTGTTCTTCGTGTTGTTATTATATATTGAATAACAGTAACTGTTCAAGAAATCCTTTTCATTCTTTACTGTTTTCTTTATATATGTGCGTTCTAATATCTATCAAACATATCTGTTAGTTTAATACGCTTCCGCATCAAACTCTAAACTCAACTAATAGACTGTTAATCTTGATTAAGCGTATCTGGGTTCCAACAATTGGTATCAGAGCCTTCCTTGATTTTCAATATCAAGTGATCCACTTATCAAGACTCTTGATAGATATTACTGAGATTTAAAATTGTGTCTGGAAACTGCTTAAACCCAGAAAATCTTCAAGCTCATCGAAGTAACTCTTTAGTCATACTTTCTTTCTAAAATCTTCAAATGACAAATACAAATAATTTCTTTACTACTGGTTCTCTCACTAAACCTCCTACTCTCCTTCGAGATGAGTATCCTCAGTGGAAAATAAGAATGGTCCATTTTTTCGAGGGTACTGAAAAAAATCAAGTACAATATCTGTACAATCCTCCTCCTATTCCCATGACAGTAGTACCTCGTATACCTGCTACTGCTGAATCTGCCGAAATCCCCGAACATCAAAAACCAAAGCCAAAAGGGGAGTGGTCAACCGAAGATAAAGCAGAAGATGAAGTTGCTCAGAAAACCAAGAGGACATTAATTATGGCAATACCCACCTTGGATTCATGTGAAACAGCGCATGATCTGTGGAAAGAACTGGAAAGACAGTTGGAAGGAGGTGCTAAAACACAAAAAAACCGAAGAGCACAGTACATCAATGAATATCATGCATTCAAAGCCTCTGCAACAGAATCTCTGCAAACAACATACGACAGATTCAACTCTCTAATCAACCAGTGCAGAAAATCAGGCATTGACAGAACTTCTGAAGAAAACAATGTCATGTTTTTAAAAAGTCTAAATGAAGAATGGCTCCAGCTGTCTATGTCCCTACAGACAAATCAGGATCTAGACACCTGGACTCTCTCTGATCTTTACGGAACATTAGCCGCACAAGAACCTCAGATAGCACAGGCTAAAACACTAACCATTGCACCATATGCATTGGTTAGTAAAACTAAAGAGGATGCACAGAGACCAAGAAATGATAAAGCCACAGAGGAGAAGAAGAAGGAGAAGAAGAAGATGGTGATAATTGACAGTGAAGAAGAAGAAGAGCAAGCAGAAAAGGAAATAACTCTTGCGTCACTAGCTAAATCTTTAGCTCTATTGACAAAAGAGTTCAGAGGAAACAGAAGAGGTTCCGGAAATGAAAGATATGATAGAGAAAACCAGGATGACAGAAGAGACAACAGAAGAGATGACAGAAGAGGAGAAGAATCAAGTGGCCGACAGAGGTCAAGCGATAGAAATTACAGAGGGAATGACCGACAGAGGACAAATGACTCGGTAAGCCACACGCAGCAAGAATGCTACAAGTGCGGCAAACCTGGTCACTATGCAAATGAATGTAGATCAGAGAAAGGCGGAGACCTACAGAAGTCCAATGATCGAACAGGAAACACTCCTCAAGGGTGTTTTAACTGCGGAAAACCAGGCCATTTTGCGAATGAATGCATAAGCAGATCAAATGGCCCACAGAGGGACTCTGCTTTCTACAAAAAGAAAGCCGAATATTATGCTCAAAAATCCTTAATGGCAAAAGGACATTCTGAGGAGAACACCGAAGACTTCCAGTCAGACTCTACTTCTGACGATGAACATACCGCTAATGCCCTCTTCTGTGGCATGGCAGAAGTCGACTCCTGCACTGACTCTGAGGTATCCACTTCAAATTCCAACTCTTGTATTACCTCTGTAGATGATAATGCACTTAGAATTAACATTGAATTAATTGAACTGAAAGAGATAAATAAAAGTATTCAGAAAAGACTCACTTTCAATGAGAGAGAAGTACGGCTTCTCACTCAAGAAAAAGCAAAGATTTTTTAGGACAAAGAGAGAATAGAAAAGAATTGGAACAAAACTCTAGATCCTTTAAAAAAACAAATTTCTGAATTAACCAATACTTTAAAAGATAAAACAAAAGAACTTTCAGTTTCAAGGAGCGAAACTACTGACATAAGAGCTCTTAAAGAATACTTTCAAAGAGAAAGAGAGGTATTATGGCAAGATTTACTCAGAAGAGAAGTTTTGCTTAAAAACTATAAAGATGCACAGAAAGTTTATGAAAAAATAAACTCACAAATAGGGAGACGAGGTATAGGGTATGATGATATCACCCTAGGTGTTGAAGGCAAAAGAAACAAACCTCTGTCCTCGTTATTTGTGATTGGAAAAACAAACAAACCAGATTTTCCAAATCTAATCTCTGTAAGCAAACGGGCGAAAATCTCTGTGGATCCTTACTTGAAGAAACATAAGAAGATGATTAACGTGTGGTTTGAAAACACAGACTCATCATCTTCAACCTCTGTCAATAGAGGTATCAAACCAAAGAAATATCTGAAAACACAAGATCAGATTGGTATCTTCAAGTTTGGTAAACCAGAGACCCAAACACAGGTTGCTTTTGTCTGTTTGATAAACGTTGAAAAGAAATTATCAGCAGAAGCTCCTGAGTTTAAACCCATTTTTTCAGAAGAAAACTTTAAAAATTTAATTGAAAAAGAAATTTTGGAAATATGGAAATCAAGCGTTTTAGAAATTTTCTGTACATCTTCTATAGATAAAACTCTCACTGAAGAAATCTTATTAGAAACCTCTGCAATCTATGAAAACTATTCTACAGAGGAAGAAAGCTCGTACGATACATGCTCAGAAAATCCAGCCTCTATTGAAAGAATTGACTCAACCTCTGCATACGAGGACGATTCATCCTCTGACAACTCAGAGACTGATTTCAAATCAGGGATAATTCACTGTGACACAGAGGATGTCAAATTCTCCTCTGAAGTTCCTCACAGAACTATTTCTCCAAAAGAGAAACTCACAGAGATTCCAATCTGCCAAGATTTTCTAAAATTGAATCTACATATCAAAACCTCTGCTGAGCTTAAAATGTTACAGAAGACCTCTATTGATCCTATAAGTTCTAGATTTTCAAAACCCAAGGTTAATAAATCTTTTTCTTCTGTGACAGTGATGAAAGAAGTTCACCACAGAAGCAACCCACAGAAGGCAGGTCCTAAACAGAGCTTTTGCAAACAACATTCGAGTATTCATAGATCTTCTAGTAATAGGAAATCAAATGTAAAGAAAGAATGTAATGCCTCTGTGGCTGAGTTTAAAAAGTTCAATGAAAAGTTCAAGCAAATTACATCTCATATTCAATACTGTCATTGCTTTGATCTTATGTCTAAACTTAATAATCATTTTTCAAGTCAAGTCTGTTTACTCACTACGACAATTCAAAAGTCAAAACCCACAAAGAAACAATCTGACTCTTTTGCAGAGAACAAAATGTATTTCAAGAATGCCAAGGCAAACTTGAAAAACTCTAACAATATTGGACCCATATGGATATGGGTACCTAAATCTCTGTGATTATCCTGCAGAAGAAGTATGTGCCAATCTGGTATCTAGACTCCGGATGCTCAAGGCACATGACTGGTGACAGAAGTGCACTATCCACGTACAAAGAAACACAAGATGGTGGATCTGTGACTTTTGGAGACAACAAGAAAGGACACATAAAAGGCTATGGAGTCATAAGGAAAGAAGACGTTTCTGTATACAAAGTTGCATATGTGGATGGCCTTAAGCACAACCTACTCAGTGTAAGTCAACTTTGTGATACAGGATTCAATGTGTTGTTCAAAAGAACTTTCTGCTCTCTACAAAGTGAAGAAACAAGTATGGAACTTCTGCGAGCTGAAAGAATAGGTGATCTATATCTAATGAACTTCAACTCAAAGAACAAAGACAAAGTTTGCCTTGTTGCCTGCAAAAGTGAAGAAGCCTGGTTATGGCACAACAGGTTCTGTCACTTAAATTTTCACACATTGGAAAAACTGGTCAAACTTGATCTAGTTAAAGGTTTGCCAAATGTTAAATTCAATAAGGATCATTTATGTTCTGCCTGTGAGATGGGAAAACTCAAAAGAGCTTCCCACAAAGGCAAAACAGATGTATCTTGCACTAAACCTCTGTACATGCCTCATGTCGACCTCTGCGGTCCCATTGCCATACAGAGCCTAGGTGGCAAGAAATACATACTTGTCCTAATTGATGAGTATTCGCGTTTCACATGGGTTGAATTCGTTAGAAAGAAATCAGATGTTCCAAATATATTGATAAATCTAATGAAAAGAATCCAAGTTCTTTATAATTGCAGAATACAGAAGTTAAGAAGTGACAATGGCACAGAATTTAAAAACTCTGTCATTGAAGCCTATCTTTCAAAAGAAGGAATATCACAGAACTTCTCTGCAGCTCGCACTCCACAACAGAACGGTGTTGTCGAAAGAAAAAATCAAACACTTGTGGAAGCCGCAAGAACTATGATGTCAGCATGCGGATTATCAATGAACTTTTGGGCAGAAGCAATTTCTACTGCGTGTTATACTCAAAATCGATCAACCATTGTGAAAAGACACCTCAAGACGCCTTACGAATTGATTAACAAACGGCGGCCAAACATCAAATTTTTCCATGTATTCGGATGCAAATGCTTCGTCTTAAACGACAGAGATTCAAGAGGAAAGTTTGATGTAAAAGCAGATGAAGGCAAATTCATTGGATACTCTGCCACTTCCAAAGCCTACAGAACATTCCTTACAAAATCTCACAAGATTGTAGAAAGCATCAATATTTCTTTTGATGATTCATTCCAAATGACTTCTGAACAAATCAGTTCAGAACTCGGAATTAAAGGGAAATCCTCTGTCATCTCACGAGCAAAAGAAGACTTGGATCTTCTATTTTTAGAGATGCTCAACGAAAACATTGATCCTTCTGTTGGAACAATCAGAGTTTCTGAAGAACCATCCTCTGTCGGACAAAATCCTACAGGTTTGTCTCTAACTGGTCCTAAATATGCTTCATCTTCTTTTGTACATACTACAAATGCAATTGCCG